>JARWLC010000019.1:56821823-58021823 GCA_033318265.1 Phyllotis vaccarum | reverse complement strand
TCCCTTATCATATATTCTTCACACTATATCCACCACTTCATTTTCTATTCATTATCACCACAGTGTCATTTGCTATTTGTTCATTTGCCAATGTAAAGGAAGGAATAAATACTTGCAAACATACCATTAAACTTCTCATTTTTTAACATGGAGATAATTTTAAGACATACCTTTATTATGTTGCAAACCAATATTCTATAAACCATTTGTATTCTTTAACGTTTCAGTATAAGCTTTAAAATAACTTAAAAGGCATCTTTCATTTCTTTAGCATGCTGCCTGGGTTTATTTTAAATATTATGTTGCTATTATCCACAAAGTGTCCTGATCCATTACTTCTTACTCATTATGTGCATTTAGTATTGTACCATTGTCTATACTTATTTTTCCATGTAATAATGCTATTCAGAAATTTTTTTTTCATTGAACTAAAAGGTGCTGTTGCTATTCATTTACTAGCAACAAACTCAATGTCATTGCACACCTGGACCCAGGTTTGCAAATTTGAATCCTAGAAGCAAATAATGATTACTTTTTAACTTAAGCTAGATCTGCAAGTATGTAGATATCACTAATTGTTAACATGCATTGTTATGATGATTAAATTTCTACACTTTCTAGGAGATTGTATCAAAGGCTGAAAATCATTTTATACACAGGAGCTGTGGAAATAAACAGCATATGGTGTCCTTACTGCTTGATTTCTTTTTGTCTTGTATTTCTAAAGGAAGGAACAACCAAAGAGCTCCGTGAAATTTGCTTAATGTATCCCTGGTGTGGTACCAAGCTAGAATTCATTTTGTATTTTATTTCAACTTACATAACCTACATTGATGTTTCAGGCTAACACCTCTCAGAATAAATAGCTTTGCAGAAGCAAGTCCTTATTGGTATAAACTATTCCTGTGTTCTCACAGATGTACCATGGACAATTGATTTGTCAATCTTGTTACAATGCATTTCTAACATGAATAAGCAGAACAATATTTAGCAGAACAATAAAACCTTGGCTTCATTGACCATATTCATTATGTTCCTTCCAGTATTTAAGGAATAAGTAGCATTTGACATGCATAGAACTATGCCCTGGGAAAACAAACATTTAAAATATGTCTCTTGTTCCCCTATTCAGAATATTTTTATTAATTCATCCATATTCATTTCCATTGAACTTTTACCAAACAAGAACTCTTAATGTAATATAACAACCCTAGTTCAAAGAAAATTTAAAAATGTTATTCTGATTCTAAGGCAGTTAAACATAAATGGTAAGCAAGGATTAAAGTTACCCTGAATGACTGATCTAGTGCCCAGGCACTCTCTTGAACTATTAGAGCAATGAATTAAAAGAGAGTAACAAATTCACATATTTATTATTAAGTATCTGAGAGCATCACATAAGAGGTTAAGGCAAGGTGGTTGAATTATGTCTCTCATAATAGAGACTGGGTAGTACAACAATGGCCATATACGCAGGGGAGAGGTGGCCAGGCAGCTTTCTATTTCACTAAGCTTGGTTCCTTGGCAATCCCACTCTGGCACTGAAATTCTAGAAAGCTTATAGAGAGTTGTCAGTATTGAATCCATCACTTAGAAAACCAAAAATTGTGGGGTCTAGTCTTACTCAAAAGGAAATCAAAGGAGGTATACCAATAACTATTATTCTACTGAGAGCTCTTAACTGTCTTCTTTCAGCCACTCCCAGCATGGCATTTTTCAGTTCATTCTCAAAATATGGACTGAAAGGTATGTGTTAGAAGTGTCCCAACATTCAGTCAGGTTAACAAAAGAGCTGGGTCTTCACACTGCAAAAATATCACCTACATGTTTCAAAAGTTGTCTTACAAAATCTATAACTTGGTTTGATAGGCTAGAGGGCACTAAGGTTGGTGGTAGTTTCTAATGCTTATATAATAATTAATGTTGTTAGTCGCAATAGCACAGTTGAGGCAAATGGCTACTAATAGACAGAATATTTCAAAGTAGTTATTGAATTCAATCTACAATGTTACATTCTTGTAGCGTCATAGATAGGCAGTGGAATATTTATATTAGATTGATCTTCCACAGAAAACTGCAGGGCACAGGACAGAACAATGAAGATTCACGCGTGTACCACTCAATCGACAACAGCAACTCTACATTTCACTGGTTTACTTTGTCTATCATTATAACTATAGTTAAGGGTCTGAGATCTGTGGATGAGTGGGTGGCTACTCACTGAAGTTTCCCGGTTCATTTTGCATTAGACAAAAAAAAATAATAATAATCAGTGTTGCTAGGCCCTAATAGTTTTTTCAAAAAAGGGGGTGAGAAGACACAGAGTCAACTAACAGACCCCAGAGATTAGCTATAAAGCAAACTGTAGTCTCATTTATTTAACAAGGGGAGAGTCTTATATACCCTTCTCCTGGTAGTCAGGCTGTGTCACAATCTGGTGATATTACATGACCATTTCTCATTCACTGAGCACACTCAGGACCTCTGACAGGACCTGTTACTGGGTCCTCGTGAATACTCCAGGTTGGCCCATAAGAAAGTATGTTATGTGCATGTCTTGCCAAATATTTTGAGCCAATTTCTTTGACCTTATGGGATTGTCTTACTACAAATCAGGTGAACACAGCCAGCTATCATGAAGGAGGTATGCTCACCTGGTTCCTGTTAGTGTGCATAGGAATGCACACTGTGCTTTCTGCTAAACCAGCTTGGAGTCTGCTGCAGAGCTTTGTGTATGGTGACACCTGATCATCATGATCGCTGAGGTGCTGGAGGCTAATTAGAAAGAGTCAATTCAGCTAGGTAGTCTCTGGCTGCCCGTGAGAAAGCTGGAGGTTGTATTGTCTCTTATCTGCAATAAATGAGTCTGCTGTTTGCATCTCACCTGACTCCAGATGTCTGTGTCCTTGATGCTCTGCCTTCTCACCCCCTGAAGAGATAGAATGACCCATAATAAGAGCATATAGTAAGGCAGTAAAAAAGAGACAGTATTCTGAAAGGAAAATAGTATGAAGTTTGGGACTGGGTTCCTGAGCTAGAAAAGCCTTAAGCTTTATAGCCCTGTATCATGATGCTCCTATTTCCTAGGTCACTTATAGGGCGTCCATTAGATCTCTGGTTTATGGTGTGTGTGTGTGTGTGTGTGTGTGTGTGTGTGTGTGTGTGTGTGTGTGTGTGTGTGTGTGTGTGTGTATGAGAGAGAAAGAAGGGTGAAAATATTAGAGAGTATGTGTTTGTGGGTGTGTCAGGAATGATATTATTGTGTTTGCTATTTTTTAGGTACAGTTTCTAATCTTCTGTTGTCATATAACTTGTTTTTGAAAGCAAAATAATTGAACTTATAAAAGGAACTAACTGAGTTCTTCGTCATACTGTATGTGAAATACCAATTTCAGAAGCTCCTACATTTTATACTGATACAAAAAAAAATCAGGAAAGGCAGGTTACCAATCAGAAATTTTAAGTAAAGTGGCTGAAAATCTTATAATTCTGTCTAAAAGTCAAAATTATATGCTATTGTGCTGGTACTTATTCATTTAACAGAACCTCTTAATATAGTTACTGACTTATATGCACAAAGTTGTTTTACACATTGAAACTGCTGACTTTAATACTGCCGAGTCAGAACTAAATTTATTATTTATTCTGTTACAAAAAATAATCAGAAATAGGAATCATCCATTATTTACAATACATATCCAATCGTATATGAGTCTTCCGGACCTTCCAGCACAAGGTAATGATAAAACTAATAAATTATTAATAGAGAATGTGCTAGTGGTCACACAGTTTTATAAATAGAAATCATGTCTATAGCAAAGGTTTAAAAATGATTTTTCTATTACTTGGCAACAATCAAAGAAATTGTAAAAAGATGTCTTACCTATACCTTCTACAACTAAACTCCATTACTTCCATAAAGTTATCCTAAAGGTATACATAGTGAAATTTACCAGATGGATGAGTTTTATTGTACAGAATTTGGAGAATTAAACTTTGAACACTTTATAATAGATATGTTTTCAGAATATAATGGGCAACTGCTTTGGGTTCATAAAAAGCTGATTTTGTAATCACTCATTTGCTAGAAGTAATGACCGTCATTGAAATACCTCTACAATTTAAGAATGACAATGCTCCAACATGTGTCTCTAATGAAATAAAGTTTTTGCCTATTATAATATAAAGCATATTATAGGTATACCACACAATACTACGTAGTAATATCAAATTGAACTCTAAAGAATATGCTATATAAGGAGAAAGGAGTAACAAAGACCTCCAGAAACCGACTACATAATACTTTATTAACTTTGAATTTTCCCAAAACTAATAAGAATGGAACAACAATTGCAGAAAGTAGGTTTTTCTCCTATACTCATCCACTAATGTAACAATTCAAATTAAAAATAAAAAATAACCCTCACCAAACAAAGATCCAGGCAGGGGTCTGTTTTTGTTTTTACAGAAAAATGGAACTACCCATCTGCAAAAGTTAAAGGATCTTGGAATCTAGACACCTAAAACAGAGGGAAAGCTATGCATAATAAATTTATAAGCAAAAAGACAAATATTATCTATTGGTACCAATATACTTTACAGAGTAAAATCTCACTACCTAGCATCTGTATCTCTTTACTTCCAGGATAAGCTGAAGTCATAGTTCATTTGAAAATTAAAGCTGGCTTTGGATTTAAAGTGTGGCTCTCTCTAACTCTAAGCTCAAACATTTGGTTAAAGGAAAATTGAAAAATCTCTGTATCACATCAAAAGAGCCCCCTGATATGGGACAGAAGAAAATCCAAAATTCGGGACTATTCTATTACTACTAATCTTATGATATTTTGGTTTTATTTTGAGTATTAAAATTTTTAACATATAAATTTTATATAAAATTTATAAGCATAATGTATATAATAAACTTTTGTCTTAATATAAACAGTATTATAAAGTAATAACTAGTTTTATAAAAAGGTTTCATCTAGCTTTCTGTATATTACATTAGGTTTGTGTCTCTTATCACTTTTCTGCAGTGAGCCATGATGTCTAACTTCAATCTTTGAAGTCTCCAGAAGAAAAATGGGGCCCTACAAAGATGATTTCACAGGAAGGATAACAATGCCACTAGGCTGACAAACACCAATCAGAGATCAGCTTTGTGCCACAAACTGCTCTAGACAATTTTGAGGTGGCTATATGAGATGAATCAGCCTCACAGACTACTCTAGTCAGGACTTTAGATAAGCCCTTCTCTTTCCCATTATGCAGATACTGGACTGTAAATGATTCAGATGATTCTAGGACTTGACAGTTAACATTTTTTTTTTCAGGATCTTCAAAGATGTCTTCACCCCTAGAAAGCAGAAAGTAAACTTAATCACATGACACTCATGTTCTTTGGAGGTGGGATGGGTGGTTTTTGTTCCTTCAATGGTTTATGGATAATTGTCGTTATGTAGGATGATTGGCTATAAATTGTTATAGGTAATGGTTAGGAAAAAAAACTGAACAAGGGAAATTAGATTTCGGTTTTTTTTTTTAAAAAAGAAAAATAAAAAAGGGAATAAAAATATGATAGAATAAAGGAGTAGATTAATAAATCTACTTTTAAAAAGCAATTACTAGTTTTAAATAATTTACATTGGATTGAATTTTTGTATATTTTATACAAATTATGCATATTGATACAAAAGTTAAGATTAATTTATTATTTATTATTAATTTATAAAAATATATATGCTTGTTCAAGGTATCCTAACTATATAGTTCATCTAACATTGTAACACAATTGCTCGTCCTTGAACATTTTTATTTCCAACTAATTATAATATAAAGAAATTCAAGTTAGTAGCTATTCATTATAAATTTATAATTATATTAGGTATGTTTTCAGAGTCAAACAGAGACATTTTTAGATATACATATCATCTTAAAATACTTCAGAGATATACAGAAAATGTTATTTAAGATATTTTAATAACTTAGATTCATTTTATTTTTATGATAAAAATATATGTCTGCTCCTGGCAGCACCAATCTACTTGAGTAAAGATGATGGACATTGAAGAACCTCCATATGAAGTTGATGTTTTGCGACAAATGTTTGCCACTGAGTAAGAAAGTGCTCTTGCTTTGACTGCTGACAGTGTGATGTACTGCCTTGAAATTATGCTCTTGTACATTGTAAATATTTGTCCCCCTACTGGTTTAATAAAATGCTGATTGGGTTGAATGCATACAGGAAGTATGGTCAGGCTTCTAGACTAATAAAACTCTTGGAAGAGGAAGAGCTGAGCAGAGATGCCAGGGAGATGCAGAAGAAGTTGATAGGTTGAGAATGTTGGTCTAAGAAAAGGTACTGAGTCATGTTGCTCATCATGGGTTATTAAAGAGTAAGAATTAGCAAGTAATATGCCAGAGCCATAGGCTAAATGGCATATAATTAATATAAAACTTTGTGTTATTATATAGGACTGCAGATTCAGATCTTATGGCTAGGACAGGTCAGAAACTTCTTACTACAAATGGTGCTCCTAAATAAAGCACAATATACATAGACCTGAAAAAGCTTTAAAAATATTCTAAAAGGTAGCCAAAACCAGCCTTTTAGTTATATATCTCAAGTGGACTGTGGTACACAGACACCATGGCATGTGGGCTTGAGCTACCAATGTCAAGTTTTAGTGTGCAGCTGTAACAAAGCTGGTTTCAGATATCTCACAAGAGCCTTGGTACTACCATGAGCTGCATATGAATGATGTAAGGTTTCTAAATAAGGCAGAATCAAGCACAGCTTCATGGTAGCAGAATTTTCTTGGGGGTGGTCTGTTTGCTGCCTGAAAGAAGAGGCATACCCCCTTTAAAAAAGGCTTCCTGATTCAGCCTTAGAGACAAAAACCTGGAGATTTTATTTAAAAGGTCATGCTGCCAAATACTTAAACGGAATTCATGAGCAGTGGGCAAATGTATGCTATTTGGTGCCAATATAGATCCTAAATTTCCCCAGAGTTGGAGTGGTTAATGAAAATTTTGGGGTACCAGCACCAATAAGGCTTTCTCTCAAAGTCCAAGAGATGGCACTTTTACTGGTGAGTAAGTCTATAAGATATAATCAATGCCACAGCATTCTTTCTGCTTTTCTTATTTCATCTCTACTGGCAGGACCCTTATTGGTTTGACAACCATAACAGTGAAGGCACAGGCTTATATCCTCACGCAGGAATTTATTCTTTGGCAAGGCAATGTGAGGCTTGAATTCCTCAGGTTCATAAAGAGGGGTGATAAGATTTACACACAGGCAGTAACTGTCAACTTTGGTTTATGACACAAAGGTGGAGGTGGCTAGTCAAGGTTTTTCTGTGGGGGTTCACTAAATATTAGAGCAACAAAGCAATCTGAAGAGGAAAACTCATGTGCTCTAACTTCAATCCTAAATGTGTCTAGGCATACAGTTAAAAGTTTATTCATCAGCAAAAAAACATGAACACAGTAAAGTCATGTTATGTAATCTTTTGTTACTTAGCATTTGGTTATATATACCATTCAAAAAAGCCTTTTTTCCATGTATGCCCCTGCTTGTCCTCCCCTCCCCTCTCCCAATCCCCTAGTCCTCCCCTTGCCCTCCTTCTATCTCCATCCCCCATCCACTCCACAAGAAGGGCAAGGAGTTCCAAGTTGAGTCAGTTCAGTCTGGTCCATCCACCTAAGTTAAGTCCTTTGCCTGAATGCCTGGTCAGTCTGAGGTCTCCTGGAGATAGGATCTACCCAGTTCTGCCTGAAGAGTTTGCTCAGCGAGAACTGACTATTGTCTGTTCCCTGGCTCTCTTATATTTCAGCTTTTTCTTAATATCTGACTCTGTATTTTATCATGTACTGTCTAGAATTTATACAATAGTGGTGAGTCCACTGAGGAAAAACTCTGAGTTTTTTTTTTAAATGCTCCCCATTCTTTGTTAGTGTGTGTGTGTGTGTGTGTGTGTGTGTGTGTGTGTGTGTGTGTGTGTGTGTGTGTGTGTGTGTAACCGTCCAGGTTGTCCTGGAACTTGCTTTGTATACCAGGCTTACCTTGAGCTCACAGAGATCATCCTGCCTCTGCCTCTCAGGTACTGGGACTAATGGTATGTGCCACTCTTTCTGGCTCAGATGTAAGCCCTCAAAGACTGCTTGGTGAAATGCTTACTGCTTGCTATCATGTTCCCTGCTATGGGTGCCACGAACTTACCCTCTAAAACAATAAGCTGACATAAACTCTTCTATAAGTTGATTTGGTCTTGGGGTCTCATCATCACAGTGACAGAAAGTATCCAAGATGAAATTGACACTCATAACTGAGGGTGCAGTAATACTATCAAAATTATAATTAAGGGAAGACTGTATTGTGAATAAGAGAAAGAAAATATCCAGAGCTACCTGGCAAAATCCATATGTGAGAGAGAAAAAAAATGGACATGGAAAGAGTTATGTCTTAGGATCAGAGAGAATTGGGAAGTAGCAGGGAATAGACCTGTACAGAGAGAAAAGAATAGGAGAGTGTAGAGAGAGTAGTGTGGTGAGGAGAATTAGGATCTGGGAGAAGAAAAGCTTGTAAACATGAACATTCTGAGAGCTAGAAGAGTTGTAGAGAAGGAAACAGGGGCCAAGATGAGAGAGTAACGTTTGGATGTAATAACAAGGACTTGTGAGTAAGGCCTGAAGGAGTCTGGATGCACTCGTGAGCTTTGAAATGCAACCGCAGTTATATTCAATGAAAATACATATGTCCCTTTTGCCGGAGAAAAGGTAATGACTCCTTCCAGAGGATAGGAACCCATGACACAACTTATCAGAGAATGCTGGCTAACTGCCATAAACCCTTCTATAGTGTTGCTTAAACTGACCAAAGACGATCATTGCAGGATGCGTAATAGTACCAGGGAGTGGTACACTGCTAGGACAGATCTGGCTATGCTAGATTTTTCAATGCTATTTGTTTGAGACAAGTGGAAGACTATGTGACTTTGGATTAGTAATACAGTTGAATGCTGTAATCATGGCTTAATTGTCTACCTGAATGTGGACATTAGTAGTGCCAAGGGCAATGAGGACTGTGGGGGCCCAGATCAAGAGGTTTCACAGGAAAAAATTATTGCCAAGAAAAGAATTTTTGATGTTTTTGCGGGGAAATAAAGTGTGTGTGTGTGTGTGTGTGTGTGTGTGTGTGTGTGTGTGTGTGTGTGTGTGTGTGTTTTATCTCTGTCCTAGGAATTTTATTGAAGATAAACTGCAAAGTTTTGAACTAACTTCATTGACCTGTCAGAAGATAATTCAAGAAAGCTTACTACCAACCATACTATGTAGACAAGAGATTACTTTGAGTAGTTTAGAGCTATGTTGCTCATAGACTCAACCTGTGAAATAGTAAGATATATTAAATACTTTCTTCAGTAAGTCACCTTGGTCATGATATCTCTTTAAATCAGTAAAAGATGACATATACAACTGAGGACTGCTGCTAGCACTAATAGAGTCATGTAGAATAGGTAAAATAGAATGCTTTATACCATAAAATAAGTTCATCTGGAGTCTAAAAATGTCATTGTAAATTTTTCTTTACAATGCTCAATGTCCTCTTAATATAAAAACAAGGAACAAAAGTGTGAACACAATGTAAACAAATACTAAAGAAACAACAATATCAATAATGCATATGTTAATTTATATGTGAAAACGTTACACAAACATTTAAAAATAACTATGTTCAGGAGAACAACATAATAAGCATTTTAAGTACTAAAACTATAGAAATACTAGTAATACAATGGAACATTGAGGCACCTACAAAATATTTAAAAAGGTATATTTTATGTAAACAGAATAAAACGTAGTAGATGTAAGTTTGTTCTAAGGCCATAGCCAGGATAGAACACACAAAGGAAATATTTAAAAGTGACCAAGTTTATAAGAAAAGGCTTTAAAGAGTTATGATGTCTTTTTTAAAGAGAAAAGAATAAAGAGATTTATGAAACTACACTTCAGTCCTGTGGAGACACAGTACTTCAGACTCTTGATATAAGGATGAGAAACACACAATAGTAGATTCAGCACAGACTATAAACTTCAAATACTGCAAGCCCTGCAGTAAGAAAACAGAATGTTCTCAGACCCATCTTAAAACCGAAAAGATGAGATCAAACGGAAGCAAGAATAACATAAAGCACCTTGAAGATTCCTTAAATAAGCCCAAACTGGAAAGCATCAGCTCCACCAAGCTAGATCTCACTGAGCAGTTAAAATATGGAGATGAATAAAGTTGATAACAATGGGAGTCAACCCAGAACTGTGTTCATTTAAAGTTGTCATAAAAAGTAAAGGGGCGTACTCAGACAAATAAACACAGTCATCTTTTCAAATAAGCATAAATAGAAGATACAGTGGATCACTCAAAGCATTCAACATGTAGGTTTTCCTTAGAATGAGCTTTTTTCAAGGTCCTTCTATTCAGAAAGGATTTTGTGTGTATTTCAAATTAAAGTCATCAATAATATATGTGTGATACGAAATCAAGGTAATTAAATGTATATATGTGTACTATAACACGAGGAATTGTCGAGAGCACCTAAGAGAAGAGACTAAAGAGTTTACAAATCTAAGCCAACCATAAATTCAGAAAGTTGAACAATACATTAGCAAATCAACCACATTTTTCAAGATTAGAAAATGTGTCTCACTCTGTCTTAAGAGAACATATAGAAAGCCAACCACTGCATTCAGTTTTCTTGGTTCTCTCTTACAGTGTCTATCCATTGGCATTTCTGGGAAGCTGTGGCACTTGGAGACAATAATGGTATCCATTACTTATAAATTTGCCCCTGAACATATGTCAGGAAGGTGAACATATATGATCTGAACAGATATTAAAAATAGTTTGCAACAAAAATCAAAGAAAGATACTGCCTAATACAGAATTATAATCAACTCTGCCATAGCCACATAATGATGTCAATATAACAATTAAATATAAAAATGTCATTGCACATAATTTATAAATGGAGGCCTTAGGGATTTCAGTAGTGAAAATAACAGATACCCTTAGAGATTATATTCTTATTTACTTTTAATTAAAATATAACTAAATAGTAACTCATTTCTCTTCTTTACTTTAATCCTTCCATCTCCTCCCATGTGACTCTCTTCCTGTTCCCTTTCAGAGTCATGCCCCCATTTTTTGTTAGTGTTTTCAATATGTGCATACACATAATTGTAAATATTTAAATGTAATCTGTTGATTTAGTTTAGTTTTGCTTAAATGCCTATAATTTCAAGCCTTACCACTTGCGATTAGGTAAGCAATTATGTAGTTTTTTCCTGGAAAAGACTAATTCTTCTCTCAAAGTTCCTCAGTTTTAGTAGGTGTTTCTTCAGTGATGGGGAACCAGTGAGATTTTTCTTTTATCCACTAGCAATTGGATTCAGGAAGTCCTTGTTCAGTTTTGTTTAGGCAGGTGTGTTGATGAGGGTAGTAGATTTAGTGACCTTGTCATTTCAAGGACATTTTGTCCACACACACAAATGCCTCTCCCCCACATATTCATTCTCTGGATCTTATAGACATCCTGTCCCCTCTTCTGAGTCTTAGCCTCAAATGTTATATTGTGCATGTATGGACTGACACTGGGTATAACAGCACCAAATTTGGAAAGGGTGGTAAGGTTATTTAGTAGTTTTATATACCTACTAGAAAAAAATTTATTACAGGCAAGTAATTTATAATAATAAAGATTGCTCTCCTTAGTAATTCTGAAATCTAGAGCTTGAGATCCATGGTTGCTATAGACAAGTCGGGCTGTTGAGAAAGAAAATATTCTGTTTCTTTCTCACAGTGTCTAGTGAGGGCACGAAAATCTTGGCATTCCTTGGTGTGCAGACACATTATTTTGTTATCTCTACCGATCTTTGCATAACATTTTTTTGCCTCTCTATTCCTCTTCTCTTATATAAAGATAAGTGTCCTTTGACTAATGTCAACATTAATCTAGCCTCTATTAATATTAATTTATTAACTACTAATGTTGAAAAAAGTCCCTATTTCTAAATGTGGTTGTGTTTTATGCATCGTTCTGGACATGTGTATTGGGAGTATATTACAGAATTCTACTTATATTCTGAAGGGATTCCTCAGACTGCTGCTAATGTGATATATTTTAATCATCATAATGTGGTATATTTAAACATCAACAGATGTTTCTTGAGTTATAATAAAAATTTTGTTTATTTTGTTTCATTTACCATTTTATTTCCTCGATTGTTTGAAGACAGAACAGTACTTATTGAATAACCAAATATTTATACTAACGAAATAAGAAGTAGAAACATCCACACATCTCCATTATTTTGAATTACAACTAGTCTATAAAAAAATCAGCATGACTATTTCAGTTGAAATTGTCTGTGATTATTCCATAAAAGTTTTACTCTTTAAGTAGAAAACTACCTAAGTGTGTGTGTGTGTGTGTGTGTGTGTGTGTGTGTGTGTGTTTTCAATGAAGTACATATATAAAGATAGTCACTGCAGTAGTACTCACAATGCCCTAAATCTGAAAATATCCATAGATTCCTTCAATAATAGATCTGGTGGATAATCATGTTATGTTGTAGAATTAAAATATAATATCATATATATTGAATTTTTGTTACACACATTGTATAAATATAGATAGCAAAAATAATATGTCATATGTTTTAGTTTAAGTTAAAGGTCAAACAGGAGAACCTACCATGAGAAAGAGAAGAGAGGGAACTGGGTGGCAGGGGAGTTGGTAAATTGAATGAGCCTGGTATAGATCAAGGGCTACTGACTTACTGTGATTACACATTTTCTAAAGTCAGAGCCCAACAGAAGCCTAGTACTTGAGCACGTACATGAGGGAGACTTTTCCAGAATATTTCTGTTATACCCTCAGACTAGATAGTGATTAAATTATTATGTTTATAATCTGTAAACTCAAGATATTAGTTATATTTTTCCTACAATTGTAGTGGGATTATCTTCTGCTACATTGTAAATACTTGTCCCTTCTACTGGTTTAATAAAAGCTGACTAGCCAGAAGGCAGACAGGAAGTGTGGGTTGAGCTACCAGACTAAGAAAACACTGGGAAGAGGAAGAGTCAGAAGGAGATACTAGCAGATACTCTAGCAGACCAAGAGGAAAAAGTCTAAATGCTCTTCTGTAAAAAAAGTGCCAAGTCACATGGCTAAGAGGATCAGAATCACGGGTTAGTTTAATAGTTAATAGTTAGGAAGTTATGTGTTTGAGCATCGGCAAATCATCATGTAATTAATAAATGAGCCTTTGTGTGATTATTTAAGGCTAAGCAGCAACAGAGATGGATGTGGGTCCAAACCTCAAGGTTAGGCCAGAAACTTACTTTTACACACAATTATTTTTAAAAGAAAAGCTTAAGTATTTTACTATTCATACCCCAAACATATTTACACAATTCCATTTTCTTTCCCATTTTATTTATTCTCTTAGATTTTTACTATCTTATCTCTATTTTTGTTCACTCTTTATATGTGTGTTTGTGTTTGTACATTTACATAAACTGGTATTACTTACACAAAATAATTCATAAACACAGAGCTCTATACCTAGTTTTATGATGTAACTTCTGTATTGTAGATTTAATTTTATGTGGCTTTTCTCTTTATAATTGCTTAAGTCTACATTGTGAAGATTAGAGCTTTGTGTTTTTGTTTTGTCTTTTGATAAATTATACTTTCCTGCCTAAATATAGTAATTTACAGAGAAATACAGTGATTCAGTGGCTGCTACAAAGTAAGAAATCAAATTAGACAAACATATGAATGCCTCCCTGCCTGTAAGCAACAAAGCATATAATACCCAGGCAGCAGCCCAGTTCAATTAAACACATGTGAGACAAGAGTAAGACACTTCTAAAGGAAACTGTTATTATTCTTGGCAAATCACACACTCCAGAGAACTGAGACTCTGCATTTTACAACATGATTTAAAAAAAATAAAAAAAGAGGAGGGATATATTTGAATCTCAGAAGAGCATAGTGTCCTTATCAATATGCAAATTCAAAGTGAAAAATGTGCTTAATGAGTCAATTATTATCTCATAATGCCAGATCTAGACCATCAGACGGTTTTCTTACTAGATACTCTGCAGATCCACTATGCCAAGATGGAACTTATCAAAAACAACAAAAAATTATTTTTAATAAATTATTGTAGTTTTTCAAGACAAAAGACAGGAATCCAGGGTCATAACTGAGAAAAGGAAATAAGTTACAGTACTTAATGTATATAATTTCTGATTTTTTGGAAGCCTGCTGTTAATATGGAGATGTATGTTTTAATAACTAGAGAAGAAAAACAAAACTTTTGGGAAATAGTAGTTGAAAGAGAATGCTTGAGTTTATACCTTTCCTGAACAATATAATTAATATATATGAAAATATAATTAACATATATAACATGCATAATATTATATAATCAAAGCTATGTCATGAGAATTTTATTTTACATTTAAATTAGGCAATATTTTGACTTATAACAATAGATGTCAAATTGATTTCACTCATATATTAACAATATCAGATGATATCTAAACATTGAAGATATTGTTCTATCTGAAGCTGTGTAACCATTAAATAGACTTTCTATTACGTGATTATAAACATATATTTATTCAAAAATTGTTTGCTGATTTTTTGTAGGATCAGATCTCACTTTAAGAATCTACCTAATTTGACCTCATTGCCTATTGAACTTTTATTAATTTTTGGTATTGTTGTAGGTATATACAGGTTTGGAGACAAGCTGCAAAAATAAACTACAGTAGTCTCTTAGCTTTGTTAGATTCTTTATATGCCTTTACTTTCTTCAGTAGAATCATTGATGTTCTAATTCCAGGTGACTAAAACACAATCTTCATGTATATGCAACATGGATGTTCTATGGTATTGATACACCCAACTCCTTTTTTTTCAAAAATAAGTATTAAATACTCAAGAAGCTATTTCTCCCAATTTTTAGATATATGTTTTTAATTTTATATATGAGTGTTTTCTTTACATGTATGTACCTGCACCAAATTCAACTCATGACCATCAAAAGATGATAGAGTTCCTTAGAAATTGAAGTTATGGGTAATTGTGAAGTTTAAATTAGGTCTAAAATTCTGAACAACTAACCAGAAGTAAAACCTCACCCCCAAAGAAAAATTACCTCTTCAAATAAGTCTTTAGTTCTGTGTTCATGAGTTCTTAGAAAATGCATTTGCTTAGTTTTAAGTAAGATATTGAAGCTTTATTATTTTGAAGCAGAAGCTTCTGTCACTTAACCATTATGATGGTGTTAATTGTGCTTATAGTGACATCAAAATTCCAGGTATTTTTTTACCTAAAGTGATCAATATTAGTTGGTAGGAGATAAACTTGATATTTGGGATGCTGAATCAGAAGGATCATGGGTTTCAGGCCAGCCTTAATTATATAATAATATCAAGTTGCATGATTCCCTCAAAGAAAGAAGCAATTCTTTCTATTCAAACAGTTCCTGGAAAACTCTGCAAAATTCGGACAGGATTTTCAAAATATTGGAGGCACTTGATAGAAACCTTAAAAAATATGGCTGTACACATATCTGTCAAAATCAAAATTCTAATATTCTAATAGAATTGCTTTTATTTGTGGAATGTAGCCATACCCCCACCACCTACCTCTTTTTATTGTTTGATAATGCCTTTTATTTGAGGTTGAGGTGGTATATAATGCATGCAGAACAATTCAAAAAAACTAAAATTACATTATCTTGTTTTCAGAATAGTTTTAAAAGTCAAACATTCTACCTCAGTAATTAAGCAAAATACTTACGCTTCTTAAATAATAAAGTATTCCTATTATCTCGAGAGAAATTTATAAATAAAGAGTGTTTTGGTCAAAGTATATGTTAATACCTTTTCACAATATGCTAATACATTTTTTTTTCATTTTTTTATTTAGAAAGTTTATTTTTTTCGTATCTACTAGCGCTCCTCCTCCCTTCTCTGAGTTCTTTATGCCTAGAAACTGTGGGGCAACCTCTATGGACTTTTCACAGATGTTGACTCAATATATATTCTTTGTAAAACTCTAAGTCATTTTTGTTCTTACTGGCTTCTCAATTTCTACGAAGAAATAACAAAGGACTGTGGGATATTTTTGTGAGTATTATAATGAATGAGTCTGTGACAGTGGAGATTAATAATTATGAAGCCAAATATGAGAAATGAATTTCCCTCTCTTTAGACCCTTTGAAGATATTTCTGATATGCAATTTATGATAATATTTAGACCATGTAATTTCAGTGAGCACGAGTTACCAATGTTGGTAAATAGTCTACTAAAACGTGTTGGTGCTTTTTATACTTTCAGTGTAACTCTTTTCATTGATTTCTGCAGTGCTACTTACACACAAATATTTCTTTTACTGTGAACAAAACTCAGAATTAAAGGAAGGAAAATATATTTATGGCCTCCTGCACCCTGATCTAACTGGGCAACATTTGAATAATTATCCACTAAAATAATGATAGTTAGGATAAAATTTCTATGAAAACTTGTATCCGATGACCTTACTAAAAAAGGATTAAAAAAGACATATATAAGTTGAAAAATTAAGAATTGTGAAGACTTATTTATATTAAAATAGTTAAAGACTGGAGAATATAGAAAGCAAAGCTGAATACATAAATGTCTGGATGGACAAGTAACACAGGTAGGTGAAAGATTGAGAGCTTGGATTGTACAAAATAGTTATATAAAGATTGTACAAAGTGTGTGGAACTGAAACATTCACCTCGAGAAATTAGATGTATGCTTACACTTATCACTCCAGTGTAAATAACAACAACAAAGAACATCATTTTAGGCAGTGTTCTAGACAAAAAGAACCCGTGAAAACACATAGACATAACCTATACTATTTTGTGATTTAGAGTCAAGTCCTTGGACATCATCCATGGCAAGTTATCAAGAAGGGCAGACCAGTATCTCTGGCAGCAAGGAAGGTGCAGTCTTCAAGAAGAATGTCCTTATTCCTCATTACAGACATTATTCTTATTTATAAAATCTCTTCATAGCAGTTAGCAAAAATCAACCTTTGATTAAATAACTAAAAATGATATTCTAATACATTATATCTGAATTCTGTTTGCAAGATCCCTCCAGTTATTATAAACTTAAATCATGTTCTATCCTCCCATTTAGAAACTCAAAGAAATGTAATGCACTTTCAACTTTCATGATTCTTTTCTAAAATTAAACTTCCATACAAGTTCTTCTAAAACTGTTAAAACTAGTTTTTCTCACCTTTTTTCCTGATAACTGTATTAGGTAATTAATATTTCAATATATTAGTTATATCTTAAATATGGACGTCTTATTAATTTATTTATAAAAAAGTAATTCATTGCATATTCTAATATATTATAGATGGTTTAAAATTAATCAGTATTTTCAAATTGAATTTTAGGAGTCTTTATTCAAAGTATTAACATAATTAGAAGATTTTACCAAATAATTATAGAAGATAAGCATATAAAATTCAAAATGTGCTCAAGTAAATCTAAGGAAACAATAATTAAATATTAAATTACATGATGAACAATTTAAAATGAGCATGTGAATTAATAACTTTTAGAGATGTATTTTAATTAAAATTATAGTTTATAAAATTATAATGACCTGATAAAATTCTAGGTTAATGTTGATAATGCCAAAGAAATAATAAAACGTATAAATTGTTTCAGTTACTTAAGAGTAAAATAGCCCAGGGCCCTAGATGAGGAATGCTTCCTTTGCGCCTCTTGTTTTCCGTGGGAGGCTGCCGTCAGTGCCTCATTCACCTGCTGTAGTAGCTGGTTAACTATAGATCTCCTTTTCTGAGACACCCCCACTCTAAAAGGCTTCATCCCAAGACCTGAGCAGAAAGGACCCTATTCTGAGGAAGCATGCTCTGCTAAGTTGCTTCCTTTAGCCTTTACCAGTTTATCTTGCTCTGCCTAGCTATATTTGTAGAGTATTCAGTGTTCCTTCTACTTAGAATCTACACTTTTCCTGGCATTGTGTATTCATTTTAAAAGGCTCCTTGTCATACAAAACCTGGTGAACGAAACACATCAAGTTCTTTTTTTCTTTTTATCCCCCTTTGGTTGTAAGAAAGTTGAGCAGGCATATATGGTCCGTGGAAAGATATTTCCATCTTCTTTTTCATATCTTAGATATTTCTCTTGTCTAATAATGTATAATATCTTTCTTCCTCTCTTTCTTTATCTTCACTGAGATATTTCTTATATGCATATATGTATATATATTTGCATCATTCATAAAAAACATTATGAAGTAAATATTTCTGAAGAAAACTTTTTCTTTTGATAATTTAGGTGCAAATGATTAATTAGTTTTCATGTATCCACTTGCATTCTTTATGTCACACCTGTAGGAGATAGAATCTGAAATTCATACATTCTTTTATTTTACAATTATATACAGATGTATAGTCAAATTTTTAAAAGTAAAACTACAGTTCCTCAGTAACAATATCTGAATTTCAAATTAATAACAAAGAATATACAATTATACTATATTTGATATTAGAGACATGGGTATTATAATATTTACTGAAAGAAATATTTGGAAAGTGTTTTTCTCTAGCTTTTGTAACAATTTAGTAATAGGTGAAACTATTACACAATCTTGCATTATACTTAAAGCTGCTTTAAATATATACATTTATGGTTGATGGGCAGGTATCGGAACTATGCAAGTAAATTGACTTTTATTCTCAAATGTCTACAGTATCCCAACGTTTTTTCTCTTTCTGTAATTTCAGGAATTGCGTGAGTTCCCTTTACTTTTGTAGCAGGTGAACTGTGATGCTTATAAGACATATTTGTCACGAAACAACTACACAGGGCTACATCTCATTACTATCTTAAATTTTCAGGGATGGTATATACTTGCCTGTCCCAAGACCCTTTGTGGAATGAAAGCTTGATTGCTGGGATTCTAGAATGGAGCCAATATTGCCAAGCTGTTCAGCCTTCGACAGGACATTTCCTTTCATCTTTTAGTTCATGCAAGTTGTTAGTCAATTGTTCCTTGATGCTTTCTGGGCTCATTACTGATGTTCATGTATATCATAAACACTTTCAAAAATTTTAAATATTTTTTTGTTTTCTTTTTAAAACCAAAAATGATTCCTATTCTATGTGCTAGATTTGAATAATATAAACAGGAATCCAAATTATACAGGATATTTCAATAGATCACATAAATTACATAACATGATTCATTAATAGTATTCTAAGTGTGAAAATCACTTGATTTTAAAAATGCCCTAATATAAAGACAATCTTCCTGTATTGTTTTGTGATTGTGGAAGAATGACTTTCAGTTGTTCTATTCAACAACAATGGCAAGAACAAAATAACTGTTTTTTGTTATTGCTTTGAAATTGAAATTTAATAAGTAAAACTTCCGTGTAGCCATTTATGAACTCCTAGGGTGTCTTTCAGCTGAAGTCAAATTCAGTGTTGCATTACATAAAGAAAAAAAGAAAGAGGTTAAACCTAAAATAAAAATCTTCATAATGAGAGTTGAGAAATTACTTTGTTCCTTTCATGTTTTTTCCAATGTTAAAATACTTAAAAGATTTTCTTTTGAGATTCATTTGAAAAGTCAGCATATGATGTAAATTGGGAATAATTATATCCTCTTTACAAAGAGAAAATATCCTTAGGGTTTTTTTTTTTTACAAAAAAATATTAGAAGAGTTTGGGAGGAGTTTTCTAATTATATCAAAGTTATTTTGGTTAAAAATTACATCATTATTTTTCTTTAAAAAAAATTAAAGTACAAACTACATCATGTCTGATGGTGGTGATTCACACCTTTAGTCCTAGTGCTAAGGAAGAAGAGGAAGAAGCAGGTAGATCTCTGAGTTTGGGTTTAGCATGGTCGACAAGAGTTCCATGACTCCCAGGGCTACACAGATAACCCTATGTCAAATTCTCTCTCTCTCTCTCTCTCTCTCTCTCTCTCTCTCTCTCTCTCTCTCTCTCTCTCTCTCTCTCTCTCTCTCTCTCTCTCTCTCTCTCTCCCATCTCTCCTTCACACATGTGCACACACACACAAGCCATTCTTATAAAGGCTAAACATTATTTTCAAAAGCAATCTATCTTTTCTATTACACAATGTTTTCTAACAACCTTTCTCCAGCTTTTAAATATTTTTTAGAAAAGAAAACATATAATTTCAAAAATACATATTTGGAATTTTGACTTTTAAGACTATAGAGGATGCTCTGGGTAGACTCCTTAAAAAGTGACATTGTACTTTCTGAATTTATATTTAATGTTTCAGTTCTTAAATATCACTCTGCTTCTCTCTGTATGTCTCTGGGTCCCTGTGTATGTGATTCTTTCTGCCTGTATGTGTATTTCTCCCTCTCTTTCTGTAAATTCAGGTGAATTATAAGTACATTCGTGAAAGTATAATGGAGTGTAGGGGTAATGGCATATTCAAATTAATCCAGAGCTATATAGGAAAGTTTAGGCTACTGATGTAGTGCTTGTTTATATTTCAAAACCTTTGTGATTCCAAGTGTGAGAAAGAAGAAACCTCTGTAACAACAGAAAGTGGCTACAAGTCCATAGACAATATCACTGATAGTCAGCTTAGTTCATGAAAATAGCCTTCTATAATGGTTCCCAATACAGATTTTTTAGACTTTTAATATCTTAATAATTCATATTGTGGGAAAGACATATATGAGAAAGGAAGGAGAGGGAAGGAAGGAAGAAGAGAAAACACGTTCCACACGTTCAGAGAGAGAGACAGAGAGAGAGAGAATGATAGAATTATATTTATGGAACAGATATTTACATTTTCTCTATTTTTCAATTTATCCAGTTTATTTGAATGTAAGTTTCGTGATGATTATATGAATTTCAATAGTATAGTTTTCAATAATATCATTTTATCAGTCAGTGTATTAATGTGGGTCTTTATTGGCTTTCTGTGTTCAGATTGTCTAGTGTTTAAGTCTTGCTTATTGTTCAAGAAAATAAACTAAATTATTTCTTCATTGTATTGTTCTTTTGTATGCATTTTAATAATTTTTTGCCAAATTTATTATTCATTTCTATCTACTAAGTTTTAAGTTTATTTTTATTCTCAACTAGCTTAATGGTCAGTATTATATTATTTGGGATATAATATTTTCAAATTTATTTTCATTTCATTCTTACAGATATGATGATTTAATCTTCAAGTGTATCATCAGCTTTCCATGTGTGCCCAGTGCATCTGCAAGTGCTCTTAAACGCTGACGCATCTTCTCACTCTAAGAATATTCCTTCTTTTCTTCCTTCCTTCCTTCCTTCCTTCCTTCCTTCCTTCCTTCCTTCCTCCTTTCTTTCTTCCTTCCTTCCTTCCTCTTTCCTTCCTTCCTTCCTTCCTCTTTCCTTCTTTCCTTCTTTCCTTCCTTCCTTCCTCTTTCCTTCTTTCCTTCCTTCCTTCCTTCCTTCCTTCCTCCTTTCTTTCTTCCTTCCTTCCTTCCTTTCCTTCCTTCCTCTTTCCTTCCTTCCTTCCTCCTTTCTTTCTTCCTTCCTTCCTTCCTTTCCTTCCTTCCTCTTTCCTTCCTTCCTTCCTTCCTCTTTCCTTCTTTCCTTCTTTCCTTCTTTCCTTCCTTCCTTCCTTCCTTCCTTCCTTCCTTCCTTCCTTCCTTCCTCTTTCCTTCCTTCCTTCCTTCCTTCCTTCCTTCCTTCCTTCCTTCCTCCTTTCGTTCTTCCTTCCTTCCTTCCTTTCCTTCCTTCCTCTTTCCTTCCTTCCTTCCTTTTTCCTTCCTTCCTTCCTCCTTTTCTTTCTTCCTTCATTCTTTCCTTCCTTTCTCTCTATTTCTCTTTCTTTCTTTTGTTCTCTTCTGTTTTTCCTTTATCTTTCTTATCTCTCTCTCTCTCTCTCTCTCTCTCTCTCTCTCTCTCTCTCTCACACACACACACACACACACACACACACATTCCTGAAACAATTCCCCCCCACTCTCCTTTAATTTGCTCCAGACACCTCTCATCTATGCCCCCTTCCTCAATGGACTCCTTTTCCATTTCTGTTCAGAAAGGAGCTGCCTCCCATGGGTATCAAAAAACAGGACACACCACGTTACAGTAACACTATGCACTTCTTCTTGTATTAAGGCTGGGCAAGGCAACTCAATATGAGGAAGCTGTAAAAAAAAGAGCCAGACAAAGTGTGAGGGATAGCCATGGCTCTCATTGTTAGGAGTCCCACAAATAGACCAGGCTACACAGTTTTCACTTAAGACAAAAGCACCTAGGTATGTCCCATGCAGAGCCCTAATTGATTGGTTTACTCTGAGTTCCTATGAGCTTGGTTCCTTGTAAAAAGTGACTCTATCATTCTTAGAATTTCCTTGACTTTATCTTAAAAATTCTGATAATTTTTGTTTAAATTTTCATTTGATTATAGGGAATTTTTAGTTTTCAATGTGATTTCCTCAATGACCATTGAACTTGCAATGGTGTACTGCTCAGTTTCAATGGATATACTGCTTTTGAAGTATCTCCTGTGCTTTACTATATTGTGATCTTCTAGGAAACTAAAATCCTTTGTGATTCTCAGTTTTAAAACTTGTTTTGTGCCCTGTGACTTACGTTCAACAATTTTGATGAGCTGTTGGAAGGAACATGTATTTCGAGTTGATGCATAGAACTTTCTGCAATTTTCTGTTTCCTCTGTTGTTCTAAAACAGCACAGCTGAAGTTTCTTTGTTAAGGTTTTTGTCTGAATGTTCTACTTATATTTGAGATTCTGATTTTGAATCACTGGCAGTTATATCTAGACCTGTCTGTGATTTTATCTCTGGTAGTATTCATTTTCTTCGTTATACCAGTTTGGAGTGCTCATATTGAAAACTTGTGTATTTTTTGATGACTTGTTCCTTTCTCTAATATGTAATATGCAGTAGATTTCTTTATCTTTTCTGTTATTTCTTAAAATCTGCCTTGTCAAAATGATTCTCTCTAAAGCTTCCTGATTTTGCATTGTGTTTGTTTGGAATTTTATTTTTTGTGCTTTCACTGACAGACAGTGAGAGGTGCTGATTCAGGCAGCAAACTGATGCTACTTTATTCATCTGTCCAGTCTGCACTTTTGGATGGGATGTTAAGGCAGCTTAGGATTAGTATTAAAAATGGATACTTATTGCTCCATTTGTCCATTTTTCATTATGTATACTTCTTATATTTATTTTATTGTAAACGGGTTCAATAAATACTTTAAATATATCCTTTTTATGATAAAATAATATAGGAGCAACTGATATATGTACCAAATATTATTGTGTCATAATGTATTTTAAATAAAACTAGGTTTATAAAAATTACAATATTTCTTCAGTGATGTTATGAAAGTAAAAATATGACACAGCTGCTGAATTTAGATTTTGATTATCACCCAACAGAGAGCATTGCATGTGTATTTACACAGAGATATGGATATCTTGAGTGTGTATGCAGCTCTGTCTCTGTACAGAATGATAATGTCACACTTAAAAAAAAGGTTAGTAGGTGTATTGTTATAATCATAGTTCAAACAAGAGACAGGGCATTCATCTTGAGTCAAGGAAAAATTTAAAGAATAATGAAAACTGTATGTAAGGGTTTGAGGAATAAATGGCCATCTGTAACTAGGAAGCTATTGGCATAATAAATAATAGTTGATGCACAGGTGTATATATGGGATCAACAAAGAAGAGTATAGGTAAAATAAACATGTAAACAATGTATAAAGAAAAATGGTGTCTCTAAGTAGGTCTTTCAGCACCTATTTCTGAATATATTGCTTAGAGATTTTAACACTAACTACAGAAATACATCAGAAGTAGCATCTGAACTTCAGCAAACCACTGAGATTTTCTCAATAAAGATATTTAATGATCTCTCTTTATTAAAAGAAATAAAAGTAATTAAATGACTATTGGAATATTGGTTGTTTTATTTGGGTCTTTCTTCCTCAAGAGGCAAAGAATACACTGTGTACCTTTTTTACTATGAGAAATGTTTTTAGACATGGAAACTACCTGAGCCAATGCAATTGCCACTCTGTTCTTTTAACATTTTGTAATTTAGCTTAAGCGTATTTAGGGCTAGTTTGTATCTTTCTTTGTAAGAAGATTATTATCTCTTCTTCTTAAGTGAATTTTTTCTGTTGAAAGTGATTACAACATTTGTTTCATTTAGCAAATCTTTCATATAAAATTACAGATAACGACTGGTGGCGAAGGGCTAAGTTCTCAGCTGCACCAGAAGCTGCGACAGGGGGATGAACCTTAGAAGCTGTGCCTAGTCTGTAACTCGGGTTGTCTATCAAAAGAACGCATAAGCAACAAACATGCGGATATGTGGAGTAGAATACCAACGATACATCTATAGAACAATTAATTCCCCCATCCAAGCCTCAGGAATCACTGCCAATGGAAAGGTGAATGACTGTAAGACAAGATCTGACGTTTGCTGGAGATTTTATCTGCTTGGACTTTCAGAAGTTACACACATTGATTCTCCCCAGCATGACCACCTAAACATGTTCTGAGCAAGGAAAGAAAATGGCATGGTAAAGTAGCTAGAAAAAACCTGTAAGTCTTTAACTCAACACGGAGAACTAAAGGCAACCCCCTGCCCAAAAAGATGCAGAGAGTAGGAGAAAGAATCTTCTCTAGGGAAAAAAATAAAACATTTGAATCTCTGATTTAAAAGATGAATTAGAGGTCTTAAACAGAGGTTACAGATTTAAAGACATTAAACACTCAGATTTCCTTGTAAATGTATTTAAAAACATGTTATTTGGAACAGGAACACCACTTTTCTTAGAGTATTTAGAAGTACAAAATAATTTCCAGTACCTAGAATTGCATGCTAGGTTTGAATTTGTTGGTTTGACATTCGTGATAATAGGATGTTCTTTTAAAATTATCATTTCCCTGAGAACTACCGCATCCTGTATTTTGGTGTTCCTCTGCATGCTCAGTGTGCTCTTTGAAGATAAAATAGAGGCGTGCCAATGTACGTCATCAGCAGAGTGGTTTCTTTGCACTAAAAAGTCTCTGGCAATTTAATCTTTTCCAGGTAGTTGTGCCTTGTATTTATTGTATAGCCACTTCGAATGAAGTTCACAGAACTATCTCACTGACTCAATGACAACACAACATTATGTTGTTGGAAACCACTGAAAACTATTTGGATTCATAATCTGGGTGCTTATCACTATTCGATGGTCTTTATTAAAATTTATAAACACTGAGATGCATACTTTTTAACCTAAAAGAGATAAATAAGAGCCTTACAAAATACCATTGTAAAGACAAAATCATAGAGTAAATGGGCAAAAAATGGGCAAACCACTGACAACATAATCTGTGTATTTTCTTGAAATTACTCAAATCATCCTCACTCACTAAAAATTGGTAATCTAAAAGAAGAATTTAAAAGCAAATTTTTAAAAACAGAATAGTGACAACTAAACAGCATGTCACTCTCTGTAACCTCATTTTTGATTAAATTCTGTCACAAAATAGTTTTGAAATATGTACACACATGTAAAAATTATCTCTGATAATTACAAAAACTTATCTCTGAATCATGGAAACCATAAAAATCTAAGGTTTGGGATCGTTACATTCTGATAACTTTATATGAGTGGATGTGTATTGTTCCTGCAGGGAAATGCAAGTAGTATCTTAGGCTTGGGTATGTGCTCCAAGTAGCTGTGCAACATTCTTCACGAAGTAGCTATAAAACATCCTGGTAGGCTTAACAAGTTCATCTTTGTCCTGAACTTTGTAGAAGGTATTGTTTTTAACTGCAAATTATTGCCTGTTATAGAAGCATATTGAACTATGCAGATGGATATTATGTGAAAACACAATTTTGACACCAGACTCTATTACATTAAAGAAGGACCAGGAGGTACTGAGAAAGTGATGGTAACATGAATGGATTCATATGAATGAATGAGAGGTGGGCATTGTAAAAGTAAATACTTATCAAAATATGTGAAGAAACCTACGGTGTTTTCCTCCTTATTCCCTCAATAAAGTCAGAGACAATCAAATATCAAAGATATCGAAGCTTAAGACACTTTTCAAAATAACACCTTTATTATCTAACTGTAGAGAAGAGTGTACAATATTGTGACCTCCCAGAGGAAGACTTAAAGCTGTAACTCTAATTTTAAAACCCTAAAGTCCATTTTTATTCACAAAAATTATGAAGTGGTTAAAACAAAAAGGCACTTTTGTTATTTTACTTCAAATCCTAAAGTATTTATTTTTATAACCATTTTTATATTACATATGCTATATATAACAGTGCATATTATAAATTTATATTATAGTTATATATAGTTGATAATGTTTTACATCACCTAGTGAGTGAATAGTAACGTTGGTAGAAAAAAAACCCAGTACATGGTTTCAAAAAACTTGGTCAGTAGAGAAAAGTAGGGAATAAAATCAGTTAATCAATATCTTGGTAGGGAAATGTGCTTTCAATGGACAAAATACTAAACAAATGTAAGTTATTTTAGTTTTATAAAAGTATAAAGTAAAAATGCTTCAAATTTTTGTAACTACTTTTTCCAAGCAGTAGATCAAACTCTTCTTGTACAGAATGCTATACAGATATTTGCATGCTTTTCAAATGATTTTGGAGCTCTTGCCAATGCAACGAGAAGCAAGATTTATACATTTGGACTTGGCCACTCCATTTCTGTGCATTTTGACTGGTGGCTACTTCAATTTTGAAACTCTTATGAAGTGTAAAGTAAATATTCTTAGAGATAAAGGTTAGCCGAAGGAGTCACTTTGTGAACCGCTGGATTAGAGCTCTGGACACAGTTCCTTAGTTTATAAGACACTTTACCCACTGATTCATATCTCCAGTAAAACTATTGCTTTTCTGAAAATTTAATAAAACCAGCTTCACTTAAATTTATTTTCCCATTAAGATTCACTTAGAAAAACAACTTATACTAACTAAAAGGAAGGCATAAAATATTTTTTAAAATCTGCATTCTGACTAGATCTTTGGGTTTGAAATGTGCACATTTCACTAAATTTAGTTTAGACCTGTATTATTCTTTACTTTGCCAAATAAAGTAAGGAAAGGACAAAGGGCACTAAGAGCTAATATTAAATTTGTTATCGACCTTATCTTCTATCTTCACAGTAGCACTTAGTATCATCGGCTTGTCCTAAATCTTTATTCCATTCTCCTATTATAAAGAAAGCCTTTAGTAATTGCCCTTTGTGAAGTTGTCAAACAACGAGATAGAATAGCTTACTAGTTGCCAAGACGCCAGGAAGAGAGGTTTTATGTCATCCCTGGCTGTGACTAATGGATGAAATAGCATCGGAGTGGTGATGCAGAGGGCCACATCATGTTACAATAATAACTTCTGATGGGCAATTGTTCATCTGTGACTGACTGTGCTTTGGAGGGACTGCACTTTTCCTAGCTCCTCCAGGTATATTAGTCTTACGGCAGTACAGCCTTTCGCTTTCAATTGGCAGCATTTCCTTCCGGTTGGTGTGTCTGTCTCTGCAAATAACTCTGATTTTTATACTTCTCTTTGAAGTACAACTCACCCATACTAAGGGTAAAATGAATAAAGGCAATAATAAGTCATGATATGCGGAGTGATACCTATTGAAGCCATCTGATGATATTGAATGTGCAGTAGTTAAGCTCACTGAAAGGAATAAATGCTAGTAGAGACATTAGTATGTCTGTCAATATATACTTAAGTGCACATGTACATGTATAATATAAATCAACATATTTATATCTAATATAATCACATATAAGTTAGATATTTCGATATTTGCAAACATATAAACTAGAAAGATCAGTTCATAGAATGGACTTTTTATATTAATAAAATAAAATCACCCTGTATTTCTAATTTCATGTAGTAATGTACATGATTACTGAGGGTAGAATGACATGAAAAATAACTTTTACCTACACAACTTTGACTTAAGAAAAAAATCATTGTTTATTTCAGACTTACAAGTAACTTCTCTTTGTTTTTCAATGACTTTTTCTTCACATGGAAAGTATTTACTATGATGTACTGAAATCTTTGTTTACTTTTTCTGCAGAAAATTACTTACAAAGAAATAATAAAATGCTTATGTTTAAAATAATTAAATTCTCCTATTGAAATTATAATGAATAATTATTTCAGTTTGTGCCATAAATACACAATATTTTCTCAAAGAGAGCATCATGGTGATTTCTTTTATAAACACACACACACACACACACACACACACACACACACATACACACACATACACACACATACACACACACATACACACACATACACATACACACATACACACACACATACACACACACATACACACATACACACACACATACACACACATACACACACATATACACACACACACATACACACACATACACACATATACACACACATACACACATACACACATACACACACATACACACACACATACACACACACACGTACACACATACACACACATACACACACATACACACACATACACACATACACACACATACACACACATACACACACATACACACACATACACACACATACACACATACACACACACACTCATATACACACATGCTATTTAAACTGCTATATAGCAATCAGACTAAATGGTGAATATATAACTAACAGGAAAAAAGACTTTTTTCTAATTTCTTTCAATGAAACAATCTATTTATTTGTTTATAAACAAGGAATTACAGGATATAATAAGTTTACTTAGGAAATAAATCAAATAGTAATTTAATAATTATTAAAATCTATAATACATCAATCTCTATATTATTTCCATATCTTAAAATAGATGGATAGTGATCTAGGAGCTAAGCTACATAGATGTTCTCTAAAAATCATACCATAATTTCTTAATACTTTAAATTTTTTAAATCTTTGAAAAAAAGCTTTTAATAAACTTTTTAAAAATAGTTAAACATAACTTTAACTAAAAGAAAGGATATTATTTTTACTTTAATATTTATTTATTTTGATCAAAACAAAAATCATACAATAATAAAAGTTGAAAACATATGTATAACTTATTTTCAAAACAGCGAAAACAAAATTACCACCAACACTATTAGCCAGCTGCTATCTTTCCCTATAGAAAAAAAAACAAAAAAACAAAAAACGAAGGACACCTCAAGCTATGTTCCAAATTGCATAGTTTATTATTGAGTTTGGTAACTAATTCTACTATACTATTAAAAACTAACCTAGAGACATATTCTAGAATCTTGGGATAAAATGCGTTTTGTGCAATATCTATACTATGGGCAGCACTTCAGACAAAGTAAAAGCTCATCCAAGCTTGGGAAGGTCTGATGGCACTTTTCCTATAGTACAGTAATACCACCTAGAATCAAACATGAATGTAGTTTTCACCCCTCTTGAATGAAATCCAGCTCTTACTTCTAGATTATTTGTTTTGTTTTTGAAAGCTCAAGAGAATCTTAGAGAGGAAATCTCATTTCAGAATGGAAAAAGTTCATTATTGCTAATTCTGTATTAATACAATAACTGTTGAAAGGAGCCCTAATATTTTCTGTACTATTGATCTTAGGAAAATCATCATCCAAAGTGAAGTCTTCTCCAAGCCAATAACCCTTACCTTTTGTTTTGTTTTTTTTTTAATTTTATTATTTTTTTATATAAAAATGTCTTTCATTGGTGTATCTTCCTGTTCCATCTCCCTTTATAAATTCAAGAAATACTTTTCCTTTTCCTCAGATGTAGACTAGTACAAAAAACCACAACTAATCAATAAGCAGGGTTGGGAAGCTTAGGTCCAAAGGATATATTTACAAACATTCTCAAACCTAAAGCCCAGACAACACTGGAAAAGGGGACAGAAAGTTTGGAACAGGCAGAGGACCAGGGAGTTTGATATGATATTGTGTCTCCTAGCAATATCAGAAGCTACACCCATAAAGCCTTACAAGGATATCTCACCAACTGTGATTGAGCAAAGTCTCCAATAAATACACCAGAGAAAGCCCATGAAGCCCCACTATACAGAAAGAATTAGAGAAAACTGAGGAAAGCTGGGAGTGAGAGGGGTGGCCCTGCCACGGAAGAGCACACCAAGTGTTATTTCGTAAGATAACCTTTTACATTAAAAATACATAGCAACAATTAAGCAAATAATTTAGACATTTTTCATATGACATACTACAAAATTAGAAATAAATGAACCCCTAAAATGAAAAATAATTAACATAGAACTTACAGATTGCTTCTCACCAACTTGTAATTATGTCTCAATTTTGCTAATTTTACACTCTTTGTATTTGAAAATGTTAGTTTTACAATATTGTCTTCTTTAATCATAGATCCGAAAGTTTAACTTTTACTTTATAAAGATACAAATGAATACTTTATAATAGTCATTTTATTAGAAATTTTAATTACTAATTTTAATTTAACTCTAGATTTTTTTAAAAATAGGAGATAGACCATACTCAAGCTTTCTCCTGTGAAAGCTGGGCTTCTCTAAGTACAGTATCATCTCCTCAGGCATTGCAGTGACCTTCAGACAGATATGCTGCAAGTCAAAGATCAACAATACATTACTTAGAAGGCATTATTGCATAGCCAGTGGAGATAAAAATAGTGCAGTCTTAGTGGATGGAGAGATAACAGTAATAAGTAAACTAATGGGTTCATTTAGGTTTTGTCTAATGAAGCTTGATGAAAGCCTCACTACCTCTTCCCTCTCTCCAGTCTTTCCTCCTCTTATGTTATTTTCATTTAAAACATGTCATCTCCATCAATGTATCCGCCTGCTCCCCTTCCTCCCTCCCAACCCCTCCCACCCATCCCTCAGCTTCACCAGTCCTCATCAACCCATCCCCTCCCCCATAGGGCAAGAAGTTCGAAGGTGGGCACATAAACTCCAGGCAAGTCCAGTTCACTCATCCCAAAGTGGCAGCCCAACCAAGAACTCAGTCTGATCCCACCCCCTAGTGACTCCACACACTCATCCCCCTCCCAATGGATCTCCAGTGGCAATTCCTAATTCAGTAAGCTCCTCAGAGCTCCATCCAGCCATCACTGTGGGAACCTTCCTCATAATCCCTATCCCCTTGCTCATACAGACTCTTCTCCCCTGCTCTCAGCTGGACCAGGACCTCTGCCTAGTGATCAGCCATGTATCGCTGCCTACACTTCCATTCCCTGTTGGATGTAGGATAATTTTAAGTTTAGTGTTTTTACCAAAGAAAAACTAATGTATCCTGTATTCTTGTATGTTTGCAAAAGTTGCTTACAGATAAGTGGATATAATTTTAGTTGGGTGAGTACTATTGAGACTATTCTTTACATGGCCAGTTTGTTTCCAAAATATTACTGTTCTTCATTCTCTTTTGATTATAATTTCTGGTTTTAAATCCTTTTCTTTCTCTCTCATGGTACTTAATTTGTGTCCTGCTTTCCCAATTTACACACCGTACTATCAGCAGTGGAGGCATAGACTCTTGCTTGCTTAGTGACTAAATTTGCTTCAATAAAAGCAAACTTTATATGGAGGTTCTTTGATGCCCATCATCTTTGTGAAGTAGAGTGCTCATCCCAGGTGCAGGTATATCTCACTGTCATGAAAAGCCTTATGTTATTAGAAACATCTTAAATGTTATATTCTGTAGGTCTTTTAAATGTTTGAAAGCCATTTATCTATCAAAAATATATTTCTGTTTGACTTTGAATGTTTGAAGGCTATTTAGCTATCAAAATTATTATTTGACCATGGAAAACATACCTAACATGACCACTAATTTAATTGTTATAGATGACTAACTACTAACCTGCATTTTAAATTTTCTAGTTTGTAATAATAATTTTCAAGGCTTAGAATTTTAAATTACATTTTTAAAGGAGATGCATAGGTACAATACCTTGAACAAAAATATAACCATATATACAGTATATTCTAAAAAAATTAACTTTAAATCTGTATCAATGTATAAAAATGCATTCTAATCTAAAATATTTGAGATTAATAATCTTTTTGTAATTTAAAATATATTCCCAGGACCGTTTTAGAGACTTTGAAGGTCACTCCCAAATGGTAACTGATCACTGCAGAAAATTTAAACATTTTAAATGTCATATGTAGCAGATCTTCAGAGGGTTAAGTACCACAATCTGTTTAATACATACTGCGTGTACAAACTTAGTTTCTATTTATGTGCATCAGACCAAATTCCAGAATCAAGTACAGAAATGTAGATGCAGATGTTTTCTAGAATTAGAAATAGAGAAAATCTTCTGAGTAAAGTGAAATCATAACAGGGAGCAAGCAAGGAGAGAGAAAGATGGAAGCAAATCAGGAGAGAAGAAAATGGTTGAGTGAGAGGAGCAACAAAGAGGAAGGAAAAAATGGATATCCTGATAGAGGGAGCCACTGTGGGTTAGGAAAAAACCTGGTGCTAAGTAAACCTCCAGGAATGCACAAGAATCCCTGGCTAGCACTCCAAGGAATAGTAGAGAGGGTGCCTGAACAGGATTCCCCTTCAATAAAATGAATGACCAACTAAGTGTCACTATAGAACCTTCTTCCAGTAATGGATAGAAGTAGAAGCAGAGATTCATAACTAAGCACCAGGTTGAGCTACTGTCCCAGCTAAAGAGAGAAAGAGGAGAGAGCATATGAACAAATGGACCAGGATTGTGAGGAGACCCTCAGAGACAGCCGACTGGAACCATTGGGAGCTCAGTGAATCAGAAACAATCACTAAGGTAACGTCAGGGAAAGAAAACATACCCTCCAAAGGAAGACAACTGTCAAATGGCATAGGGAGTTTGTGGCACCTCTTCCAGTAGAATCAGACTGTCTATGTTCCTGGTGCATGAACTGACATTTAGGAGCCCATTCCCTACAGAGGAACACCTAACCCAGCCTTAATAGTGGGATGAGGGACCCAGAATCTGCACCTGAGTCAGCTAGTAAGGTATCATCCATACTATGGTAAATTATGAATTAGGAAAACTGTTTATGTGTTACTTACAATTGCTGTGTGCAAAAGATTGACACAAGGTGAGGCTGTGTAAACATCTCTTTTTGAGGAACTTTCCACTGATATCGGTTTAATGTGCTGTGAAATAATATAGGTAGGCACTGTGAAAACAAGTTGTTCTCTACCCTATTCTTATAGAATTTTAGTGAAAATACAACATTGTATTTTAAGTTAATCACTATAAGAGCATCCCTTAGATAATAAAGAAAGGAGATTTCTGGCTCTAAAAGGTCCATTGGATAGATAACCTTACTAAATAGCTCTTAAATCTTTTGCCATTTTTTTTCATTGTCCTGAATTCTTTTTAATGACAGTTATGGGAGAATTTTGAGTACTGAAAAATTCTTTAATATGTTGAACATATAGCTGCTTATTTACCAGTTGCTCTAGTGAATATGATTTTACTCATGTCAAAAGTCATTGTTCCACACAAATTTATGAGTTAACCAGTTTAAAGATATGGTTGTTGATAACTTTAAAAGATCACCAACTATTAGTATTCTCATTATGTACAACTGAACCTTAAGTAATTGTTTTTAGCAATACCTTTTGCTTTTTCTCTCCAAAACATTCTTTATTTTTTGGTTTGTTTCTGATACTTAAAGAATGTTATTCTGTGCTTTTCACTGCTGTAACAAACCATGTTCTCATGCATATATCAGTCTATCAGTCACATATGGCTTTAATTTTCTTACCTGTTGTCTATACAGCCAACCTACCTTTTACTTTCTTTTATCTGAGATAAAGTTCTAATTCCTGTTATTCAGAGCAATATTCTTTTAAACAACAGATATTAAATCTTTTAGTTGCTTTGTGGCTGAATTTCCCAACATTGTCAAACAAATATAATTGAACAAAATTTGATCGTAGGGCTTGTGAGATTTCCCCTTAAGGTCTTTTCTGATGTGAAAAAGTTACCATGCCTGTCACTTATTGATCTGTAATTATTTTCCCAATGCCAGCCTTTGCCAATGTTTTTGCATATTCTAGAAATGCCTTCTGTTTTTATTATCTCTAGAAAATGTATTTTTTCCCTGGGAATATCTTACAGACAATTCTGTTTGTGATGACTTTTTATATATACATAACAATTAAAAAAATCTGATCTTTTGATTTTTCTTAAAATTTTTAGAAATCACTGTTTTCATCCAAGTAGCATCATAAGTGTAATATCAAAATAGCTGTATTTCAGGTCCATGTATCAGTGTGTGCTGATATTTCATTTGAAGACCTAACCATGTTTTTACATTATAAATAAGCATTTTTAGAATAAAAAATTTCAATTAAGGCTTGTTTTACTTTTGGACCTGATATTATTTTTATTTATAGCTGAAGGTAATGTTTGCAACAAATAATAACCCTTGGGGGTCTTGTATAATTTTAATAAATGACTGAGTCCTCTTTTCTTGTTCTTCACCTGTGTCCCAAGCATTCAAAGCTGATGTTCATCCTAGAGCCAAGTTGTGATTATCAAATCTAAACTGTCTTTCCAACTCAGCATAACGGAATTAACTGAGAAGCTGATCGTGGAAATTTCAAGACCTATTAGCTTTATTTTATTATTCTATACATCTCTCTACCATGCTTTTATGATTGTAACTAAGGACTTGCTTTCAATACTACTATAGCTAAAACTTTCTAGTCTTGGAGAATACTTCTTCTCTGAGTTGCCAGTTAATTTAATATCTTTACAAAGGATGAATACATACCTCACAAAACAACTACTTTCTTAATCTCTTTAAGTCTAACATTTCCAGAGTATCCCAGTTAATTTATGCATAGAATTGGGAGTATCTATCATATGGTCATTCTTGTATGTTAATTGGATAAATTAAGGATGTTTTCTTAATAACTATGGGTAGTCTTTATTCAGTTTCATAATGCAATGGTGCTTTAGGCTTGGCTTTAAATTCTCTCTATATATGAATATTTTTCTTAATTTCATCATTAACACATCTTTCTAAGGATTGTATTTTATCAGTCAATTTTTTGGCACAAATATAAAACTACATTTAAATGATAAAGTATGAATTATCAAATTGATAATGATAGTCAACATTAGATTAATCACAGCTATGTCATTTATCATTTCATTTAATGTTTTATTTTATTTTGAAACACTCATTGTGGAACCATAGAGAACACTGTTTATATCGTAATATTTCTCAATCTTAATGTGGAAAAGATATAAAACTTTGTCTTTTGTTTTGTTTTGTTTTTTGTTTTTTTGTCTTATTAAGAATCCCCAGATGTCTCACCAGATCTGATGACTTCTCAACTTGTCCATAGCAGTGACTATGGTGGTGGCAGAGCTCTCTCTCTCTTGTGTGTGTGTGTGTGTGTGTGTGTGTGTGTGTGTGTGTGTGTGTGTGTGTGCCACGGATAGTGGTGGTGGTGGTGGAGAGCCAGTTGCTGTGGAAGTGTTCAACTTTAGGGAGTTTGTTCAGGCATTCAGGCTAGCAGTGAGAAAGGTTCTGCATCATAGTGGGCTGCCACCGTACTGCGAGCTTATGCACTGGGAATAAATTCTGCTTCTATTGCAAGAGGTCCCATAAACTGTCTGTGCCATTCAACTGCCATCTTCCTTCAGACAGCCTAGTACAGTCCCATGCAGATTCACAGCTGTCAATTCAGAGTCAGTGAGTTCATAACAGCTTAGGTCAAATGTCTCTGTGGGTTTCCTCATCATGATCTTGATCCTTTTGCTCATGTATTCTCAGACCTTTCTTCAACCTGACTGGAGGCTCAACCCAGTGCTTAGCTGTAGATCTCTGCATATGCTTCCATCAGTTGATGGATGAAGGTTCTGCAATGATAATTATGTGATTATCAATTTGATACTAGAGGAGGGGCAGTTAATGCAAGTTCTCCACTATTGTTTAGAGTCCTAGTTAGGTTCATCTTTTTGGGTTCTTGAGTATTTCCCTAGTTCCAGGTTTCTCTCTAACCCCACAGCGGGTTCCTCTATTAAGGTATCTCTTTTGTTGTTCACCCTCTCTGTCATACTCCCAACTCAACCATTTCATTCCCTTGTGCTCTATTCTTGCCTCTTCTTTTCCCTCACCCTCTATGATCCTAATATGCTAACAAGATGAATTCTTTTCCCCTTCCTAGTGAGGGGTCCATGGATGTCTCTTTTAGGTTCCTTCTTGTTAACTAGCTGCTCAGAGGTAGTTGATTGCAGCCTTGTTATCGTATGTTTTACTATGCAACATGTAATGGCTATTTGTGGTTGTCAACTTGACTACTTCTGAAATTAACTAAAATTCAAGCAGCTGGGTACACCTTTGGGAGATTTTTCTTAATTAAATCCTTTGAAATGAGAATGTTCATTTTTAATCAACATCTTTTGGGGTGGGAAGATCCTTCATAACTCTGGCACATTCTTATGATACTTGGAGGAAGATTTTGCTCTCAGCCTGCTTGCTGCCATTTTGGCTAGCATGTCATTTTCTTCACTGGCAATAGAGTTTATTTTTTGAGGATTATGGTAAATGCTGAGAACCAACTAGGCCATCCTGACTGCCAGACTGCAACTACTAGATTCCCGGACTTTCAATTGTTTGCCATTTTTGTACTAGGTGAATCACAAACTTTAAACTAGTCTGTAAGTCCTCTCTCTCTTCTCAATCTCTATCTGTGTGTGTGTGTGTGTGTGTGTGTGTGTGTGTGTGTGTGTGTGTGTGTGTGTGTGTGCGTGTGCATGTGTGTGTATATGTATGTCATGCATGTGATGATATGTTGTATATTAATAAAATCAGTCTGAAATATCAGAGGACAAAGCCATCTCTCCAGCCTGTTTTTGTTTGTTTGTTTCTTTTTCTTCTTGTTTTTCAGTCAGAGTTTTATGTGTAGAATTCCTAAAGTCCTGGAACATGGTTTGCAGACTAGGATGGCCTTAAACTCATAGAGATCCTCCAGCTTCCCATGGTCTGGTACTAACGGCATGGGTCACCTCTGCCTGGCTTTTAGACCTTGATTTTACAGTGATCCATGTGGCTCTCTATCTCTTGAATGGTGGAGTTTAAGCATGCGTCACCACTTCCTGAACTTCATGGCTTGACTGTGGGTGATTCTGTCCTCTGATACTTCAGACTATTTATTATTAAATATATAATATTTATCCATATATTTATGGAAGCTGAGGAACTGTACATAGTTGTCTTGAGGTACAGAGCATGCATATGAGAAGAAAGCAAAAAGATATACTTTATGTTCACCCAGTTATAATAAAAACTATCTATATTGATTTAGTAAGTTGTGTTTCTCTAGAAACTAATACATAGTGTATTTTGATCATAATTTTTCCCATCCCTAATTCCCTCCCATATCTTCTTCCCTCTCTACCCCATGCCTTATGTTTGCCTCTCTTTCCTCTTTTGTCCTTTCTCCCTGTCCCTTACAAAAAACCCAAAACTTACAATAAGTAAATCACCCAAAAAGTCAAGAAATATATTTAAAAAAATAAGAAGCACAAAAGACATTTTGTGTTTGTGTCCACAACGATTTTTGGACATGGTTTCTACTCTCGTCTGTGGTTGATATATCCAATGATACTCTATTAGGAAAAAAAAACTGACTTTTTGACATGAAAAATGCATGCACCTGGCAAGGAATGAGATTTTTGTCCACTTTTGCTTCTAATTGCCAGAATCTTGTCTGATTTGAACCTATGTAGGTCTTTTGTGTGATGTCATGCAAGTTCATATGTGTGTCACTCCTATTGTGACTGTTTTCTTAGAGGCATCCACCCCCTCTGGTTTTTATAATCTTTCTACATTGTTTTCTTCATAGATTCTTGGTTTGTGAGGGTAGAAGTTAGATAAAGACATCCCATTTAATGTTTAAGAAGACTAAGTCTTTTTGTGGCTGTTTATTGTTCACTTTTGAATCTCTGTATGAACTATGAGTATAGCAATATGTCATTAGGGGTCATTTTATCCCTACACTCTATATATAAGAATATTAGTATTAAATTTTCCTATCAGATCATGAGCTCTTTAATCAGTACTTTAGCAGTAAACGGTGTGTTTTATATCATGAAATGAGTCTTAAAAATGTTCCTCCCCTAACACTTGTGATCAATTCTACCAGTGTATCCTTGAGACAAGTCATTAAAGGTCATAGGGTTTATAACTGCAATATATTTCTGACTCCACTAATATACATAATATCTTAAAGTATCATTAATGAATGTCAAAAGAAGTAAAGATTCGAATTGAGCATTTCTTTGTTTCTCCATTTATGGGGTCATAAGCAAAAGACATCTCATGCCATTTTGTCTTACTAATGTGCTATGAACAGTAACCAATAACTTTGATAATAACCTGTGATATTTGGGTGGATTTGTGAGATCACTTTGAACACTGACTCATCAATATATATGTCAATATATCAATATATTCCAATATATGAGTATACTCCAGAAAGTCAGTTTTCTTACTTAATGGTATAAGATGTATAGATAGGAAATTGTTTCTTGCATTATATGGTAATGCATTTTAAATTCCTACATATATGTCTATTTATTATGAGTATGGCAGCAGTGCACATAGATGAACAAGTTTTTCTGTAGTAAGATGTACAGTCTTTAATATTCTCAAATTTGTATAGCTGTATTTTATGTCTATTTTAGATTTAAAAAATTAAAAAATAATTAAGAATAATTTAGATACAGCTGAGTGGACTGTACAAATACTGTGGGTAATATGTCATCATGACTTCGAAGAAAATCATCTACATTAAGTACTTGTGACTTTTATGCTTAGAAACTGCAATGTAATATTTAAATATTAGACCTCAAATCTGTTTTGCCTACTTGTTTATTTTTTCAGAGGCATTAAAATTTTTGTTTTATTTTGTTACAGTAAGCTTGTGGCATATGATTCTTTAGCAGAAGAAATTGTTTGGGTGATTTTTTGCTACAACCCCATCATATTTTATTACCTATTTTGTTTACAGTAATATTATTATGGCTTGAAACCCTCTTAGAATTTTGTAAGTAACAGAGTGAATAAAGCCATATTAACTTTTCTTGCTATTTGACAATATCAGAAATTGGAAGTATTGATATGGAACTTTAAAGATCAAGGATTTTAAAACAGGAAAAATAAATTTTATAACTTTAGCACAGTTTCAGAGATATCTCAGGACAATTATAAATAAACAAATTACCACCTCAATAATAATTATCTTGCATAATTATATAAATATACATATAAAATAGTTTTATAAAACTATTTGAAAAATATTCTTATAATGTAGTTAATTTTGCTCGGTGATGTTCTATAAGGTATATGCTCATACTTTATAGGTAAAAGGTTACCAGAACCATATATATAATTTTGATAAATGGTGCTTATAAATAGACCTTTTAGTACAAGCATATAATTTGTTTTCACTATGTTTGATTCAGAGAACATCCTAAATAACTCCTGCTACACACAAAGTTGATAGTCAAGATTTAAACATATCAGTTTGCAGATTACCTAGATCATACTTGTACATAGTAACAATTATTCCTAGTGGTGATGACTATTATTCTTTATTCTGTGCATTCTCACCACATTGCCCGGTGCCCATATCAGCTCACATTAGCATTATTTACATATATTGGTTCAAAATTAGTTAGTGTCATCTAATATTTCTAGATGATGTTTGCAACTAAGCAGTAGACAAAAGCCAAAAGGTAAGGAAGTACTGTTTTGACATGTGTGCAAACAAGCACAATTCTGTTCCAAGAGCAGAGGGCTTTTCTTAAAACTTGCAAGAGATCATGATGTGGAGGCGTCTTCTCCAATTTTAGATTATTGGCTCTGCAACAAGAGAAGACTTTGCACTTGTTACCTGGTTAGGTAAAAAGTAGCTGTGTGGACATTAATGTCCTGAGAGAAAAGACCTTGAAGGTAGGAGCTAAAGTAAATATGCGACATAGAGAAAGGATCCTGAAAAAGTGCTTGCTCCTTTCACAGGAAACTTATACCATTGTTCACTGTGAAGCATAGTTCATTGAATATACTATGCTCTTACTGCTTGAATTAGTGTGTCTTTCTCTGGGGAGAAAAATGAGGCAGATACATGATCCTGGTGTACAGGAAAGAAATCAATATATATTTTTGGCTGTAAGATGTGTTTGCAGATTTGTTTCATAAAGAAAGAGGAAATGTAGCTTTATTTTAGTCTTATGCAATATAAAAAATCATTGTACCTTCTGGATGCTTTGGAGACAACATTGAAAAAAATCACTACACATATTGTAATCCAATTTTTTCTTACAAATATTAATGGGATTTACATTTCAAAGAATTATAAAAATATATCTCTTTTACAATGTCCATTGGTTACATCTCAAATATATTTTAAGAAATTTAATAAGAATAATTGAAATATGTATATATATATATATATATATATATCCACTGAAATATAAAATATTTAGGTGCTTTAATAATGAAAATATTTCACAATCAAGTTTTTGGGGGTCCAAATATACTTTACACAGTGTGTATCTTAGGTTAAAATCTGCAGGTGAGCTATTGGTACTTCTTATGATCATTGCTACTCTGAGTTATTTATTCATATATTTTTTTGACAAAACAGTTCAGACAAGATTCCATTGTAAATCCACTTAAAATTTTTCAAAGAAACATTACAGATTGATTGGTCAAAAACCTTTTATTTGTATTAAGTTTTGTGATCTTTGTCGTTACTGAATGGTGTGCATTTTGCAAAAATGATAATCTGAAATGTACTATGTTGTTTAAATAGTAATACTTGTGCAGAATATAGTATATGGTTACTAGTCACTCCAATAAGAGCTGGTAGATGCCAGAGTTACACCAGAAGTCGGCTAGAAAATGGAAGGATATTAAAGGTTTGCAATCTACATTTTACTAAACTTAGCAAGAGAAAAAGGGGTGATTATTCAACACTTAGGATCTTATTAATATAAGTTTAGAAGCTATTAAATAAAAGTAGCCTGGGGCAATCAAAAAAGAATTTAAGAAGGGAACAGAAAGGAGGCAGAGAGGAAAGATTTGTGAAAGAAATTTGGTGGAGGATGCAAAAAGGTAAATAAAGCAAAAGATATTTTCCTATGTGTATGCTGATTATTCATTGCTAGGCAACTGCATCATATACAGTAAACAGTAGCAGATTTTTTAAAAAATGGTTGATATTGCTCTATCTATAATTCAAAGAATGAAGGCCTGTAGGGGTATTGTATTGTTTCATGGTAAATAATTGTCCCACCCACTGGTTTAATAAAAATAGCTGATTGGCCAAAGGCAGGCAGGAAGTGTAGGTGGGGCTACCAGAATAAGAAAATCTCTGACAGCAGAATTCCAGACAGAATTCCAGAGAGAGGCCTGGAAGAAGCAGAGGACAACTATGCTGCCCTAAGAAAAGGTACCGAGCCACATGGCTGAACAGAACAAGAGACATGGGTTAGGTGAAGGGTACAGAGCTAGCAAGTGATATGCCTGGGCCTGAGGCTGATCAGCCAAAAACTAATGAAGGCATCTGTGTGTCTCTGTGGGACTGTGGGACTGCGGGTCTGCGGGTCTAGACCTTGAGGTTAGGCCAGAAAGTTCGGGCCAGAAACTTCATACTACAAATGCCTTCCATGTTAACTGACTGTAGCAGTTATGAATTTACAAATATAATAATAATAATTACATCAATAGAGGAAAAACCCCTTCATCAAAGTGCCTGTAATAGTTTTTCTCGTCTAATTGCCGACTTTGTAGTAATAGACTGCAAATGTTTTTATTTTCTTAACATTTATACTATCTAATGAACTGGTTAATGAAGTCAATTTAATTTAGTACATGTTGTTAATACCTTAGTACTCCTGTTTTGGGTAGTTAAGCACTCAAACCTGTTCTTACACAGTTTTGAAGAAAAAAAAAAAAAATCTCTTGAAAGTAAGCTCACATTGTAACCAAAATCCAGGCAAAGGAAAATATACTGCTGAGTGGAGACTTTATAAACTTTGCTTGTTGTGAACAGCTCTATCTGCATCCAATTTTACAAGCTGCCCTTTGATTTCAAAATTGCTCCCTACTTTACTCTGTGAACACAATTTCAGTTCTGTTATGGTCATGTTTTGATGAATAAAATGCTGAGGGAGAAGAGTGAAGAGGGGAGGGGAGGGGAGGGAGGGGAGGGGACGGGAGGGGAGGGGAGGGGAGGGGAAGGGAGGGGAGGGGAGGATAAGGGAGGAGGGGAAAGACTTCAAGGAATACCATCCAATTACCATTGAAGATGCTGGCATTTCTCATCCAGGACAAAGTTAAACTTTAACACAAATGACGTTTTCATGCTTCACTTATTAAAGATTCTGAATTTCACAATGAAAGACTAAATAGATGGGCAAAATAATTGTGATATTGTGGAGGAGCACAAACAGACCATTGCAGTACATGAATTCACATTGTCATTCTGAATTTCCAAGTGTCGAGTCTCTACAAAGTGTGATTATAATCCTGCAGCCAGTAAAGGCCATGTCTATATTAAATTCCAAAAATGCATTTTTATCACAGAAGAAAAATGTATTAAAATCCATTGCTTGTGGCCAGTTGAGCATGGTAGGCTGCAGTTCTTACCCTGGTTTTCACACAGAATAATTGTTTATGGCACCAAATATCACTTTCTCTTTTCCTGTTCTCCAACCCCACTGATGTTTTAAATATTCCTGCAATGTGACAAACACTTTCCTTTTTCTGGAAAAAGCATTTCAGAAGTTTTCTCTCCCTGATGCTTCATTTTTTACATATGGTTTCCTCCCACTGCCCACATGTCTGTTTTTATTAACTCAGTAAGGACAAATTTAAATGTTATTCTCTAGAAAATAAAATTATTAGTTCACTAACCAGCCTAAAGCAGATCCTACAAGTGGCTCTTCATAGAATCTATGCATTTTTATTTCATTTTGCCATTATAACAAAAACTGTATTTCATGTATTTAAGAATATCTCTTATGGAAAGTTTATAAGAAAAAAAAAGCATTGAGTTAGTTTTCCCATGTGTTTCCAGTGCCAAATAAGATTTAGATAACCAAACAAGTGAGGTCTGGTGGTAGATTTCTTGATTGCGAGATAAACAGTTTCTTATATGTCAACTTGCTTTTTTTTTTTTTTTTCTGAAAAAAGGACACTTTTTTTCTCAGTGGAGCATGAAAATGAGGAATCTTGGAGATTTGACACTGTCACATAAGGAAAGAATAATTAACTGGGCTATAAATCTGTCCTGGGATATGCTTTATACATTATCTTAAGTTTCACTCAAATTACAGGTGTAAAGAAAGAAAATAATACATGTATTTGAATTTAGTCTTATTTCAATTTTAGGCACATAGTTATCACAGTGATTATTAGAATGAAATGCTGAAATAAACACCTAAGGGGTGAAATATGAAGATTAGGACAAAGTAAGTAAAGGTTTTAATCGATGTATGCAGATTCACAGTGGAGTGGATGAGTGATTCATAGCAGAGCACAACGCTATTGTAAGAGTGTGTGGCTAGATTTGACACATTGTAATAACTGGGAGCCCTGGGTAAAAGAGGCTCATAGGATTCAGAGCTTGACATCTATATGATTTTGGAGAACATCATTCAATAGTCTTACAAGTTAAAATTCTATATTCAACAATACTGTATCTCAAAAGAAAGGAGATAGTATAACAGTCAGAAATAAGGAAAAGCAAACAGATTTTTATTTTTTATTTCCATGATATCAATAACAAAAAAATGATTATGATTAATAGATCACTGTGGCTGTTAGCTAATTCCTTACTATTTTTTGTTTATTATATTCTTTTATTTATGCAAAGAAGAATTTGTTTTAAAATGTTATATTTATGTGGATATTATTTCTTCCAATTTAATTTCTATTAGTTATTAATTATTTGAGCATTTTATATTATGTATTTAAATTGTATTCACCCTTCTTTTGAAGTTTAACTCAAATCAAACCTTTCTCTTTACTAGCCAAATTTGTGTCTTATTTATTTTTTAAAACGTAGATGAAAATTAACACCAAAGACTTTTTAAAAAAGTAACATGAATACTAATTTTGTAGAAGCTTTATAGAATATGTTCATATACATATATTAAATGCATTTAAATCAAGTTACCTTATACAGTGTATAAAATGCATCTACTAGACAAATATGATTAATGCATTTAAAAATAAAGTACCAGAAACTGTTCATTTCTTTTGTAGAAGTTGTCAAGTGGGATGTAGCTTATTGGAATGTTACTGGCGGAAGCTATTGTCAATCCTTTTGTTTATTGTAGTCACCAGGGAAAAGATATATTAAGCTAGTACTCTCCTGAAAAGTTCTTCCCTACTGATTAGATATTCTAATGGTAGATATATCTATGCATGCCTTCTAAAAAAAAGAGATAAAGTCTTACACAGTTGTTAACCTTGAAAACTACAATAAGAATTGGCATGTCAAGACACTAACACTGGTGTCCTAAACATCATAGGAGTAATTATTCACTTTCATGATAGATTCAAGCCCTAACTGACAAGATGGTACTTCTCCTGAAATAGAACTTAGATTTGGACAGTTCTTAAACTCTATGAAACATCTACTGCTAATATCCTGTTAAAAGGATGTAGAATTAAATTAATCCCTATTGACTTATTCCTATTCTCATATACTTACCCCTTTTCCCCAACCTTCATCAGAAAATATTCTATTTACAGTAAATATTTAAAATAGAAACACACAAGTGGTCCAGTTGCAGAGAAAAAAAAGTACTGTGGGATGCTGTCGGACATTGATGTGATCTAAGAGATCATAGGAAAAAAAGGAGTAAAATGGAAGCAAGAACAAGCTAGAAATCATAGATGGCTACAAAAAATAATTGTTTCAAACTTACACAGCAGGTTAGTTTTATTTATGAATTCACAACCTTAAAATCATGCACAACAATTATTGCTCTTTTACTAACATGGTATAGGCAACCATATTATTAAGATATCCTGGGTGCAGCTTCCCTTTCGTATGAAGAAGACAACGCAGAGCAGTAGACACTGTCGTGAAGTTCACAATCCTTTCTCTTCATCAGTGATGCTCCCTGAGGCTTTGGAACAGCAATTGTGTTATAGAATTATCAAATGTGATTGATTTCCAGTAGCCACGGTCATGTCAGAGGAACAGCTGATAGCAACTGAAGTTTATGTGTCAGCCCACCATAAGAAAAACTCTCTACGGGTATGTCTCATTTGAGAAAGGCTTACAAGATTCCCAAATGTCTTTTGCTTATGTTATGCCTTCACATTATTGCTGCTAAATGCATCATATCGTGTGTCCAATATGATGTATTTTTTTGTGTGGGGCATCTTCCACCACCTGTATCATAATGTGTTTATGTTATGACTAGATCTTAATCTATCAGGAGTCTTTATCTTTGGATTATCTAGAAGATGGCTCCTTCTTAAGCTATATTGACCATTTGATATCAATAATGTTAATTTATAAAAGTTTTGATAAATAAAAATTAAATATAAATGCTATACAAATCTGGGATTATAAATTAATTGGAAACTATTTTAAATCACAACCCAGGAAATAGATGACATAGGAAAGTAGGTTAATTTACCCCACTGCCATGATAGCTGTACACTATTAGCTGATATAATGCTTCAAAGTGTCTTGAGATTAGACCTGGTGCCTTCCTAATTGTTTTTAGGATAGGCTATTCCCAGGACAAACAGTCGAACTCAGCATGGTATAACTGTCTAATTTGTTAAATCAAGGTTAAAGGTGTAAAGCAACCTAATAGCTCTACTGCTCTCTCTTGCTGGGTCTGCCTGATAACCTAGGCAAGTGATTAACTCTGCATAAATTCCTAATCTCAGTTGTATAATACAGGTGTGTAACCTGAAGACTCAAAGTTCAGCCTTCTAACTGTTTTCGGTCTTGAAACTGTGTGGGTGACAGAAAGCAATTAGCCAAGTTCTAGAAACAAACATGGCTTTCATTCAGCTACACTGTGGATGAAGATTTTCTAACTGGCTATGGCTACAGAAAATAAACATCATAGTCCCGAGAAAGACTTGCAAGTTTTTCTTTTTCATGGTCTATAGTTACAGTCAGGAAAGGTAAATATATCTTAAAATTTAGAATGCTTTCAATGTCACTGGGGCTTGGAGAGCGCCAAGTAAGCACGTTTAAGAAAATAGAATTAAGGTAATCTTGTGCCCCAACCAAAGCATTAAGGTCAAATCTCTCCATCTCTTTAACACTCTTTTTCTGTGTGTAACATATCTTCTCACTCTGTAACACTACTAGAGAGTATAACAGGCCCAGAGAGCCCAGCATTTATGCACTGTTATGCACAAATTGTTAGTTTGGAATATAGAATGTGGTACACATTTACCTTGTTCCTCTTAGAGTCCTCAATGGGTAATTGTTCACTCTTTGTAAATCCTTTGTGAGACTATTTCTCGGGATAGATAATAGAATGACTAGATCTTTCTTTGTAGATGCATGCTACAACACACCAATTAGGGAACTGACTGAGAAAAATGCTCCTTTCTTGTCCTGAGACAAGTTATCAAGATTTATTGCATGTCTGGGTGCCTCTTCTTTTTATTATTTACTTAAGAAACAAAATGTGATCTTCAAATGTATCTCCTATATTCAACATGAAAGATTCTGCTGAATATATATATATATATGTATATATGTATATATGTATATATATCTGTGAAGTACAAGGAGACTCATAGTCATCCTGAGGGAATACAGAAAAGAAACCATCTGAATAGGTTGAGTGTGTTTCCTTCTGTAAAACTTTTCAGATAGAAAAAGTCTTAGCCTTACTCTATGGATTTTTCAAGCCCGGTGAGTGGCTTGAAAGCTGGTTTCTTTCTGTAGTAATAAGTGGTATCCCATAGTCATTTTTCTCCAAATTTTGATGAGTTGTGGCTTTCTGTGATTGTTTCCCGTTGCTGCAAATCTAATTCCAAGAGATAAGCTATATATACTAATACAAACCATAAATCACCCACACAGGCTGTATTTACATATAAATACATATATAATAAATGTATATGGAAAAGAATAAGAGGTCATGAAGTCAAAAGGTGTAGGGTAAGGACAGTTTAGTTAGTAATATAAATACATTATTTAAACATGAAATTCTAAAAAACAAATGAAAATAGAATACATTTAACTTAAAGAAACTCCAAAAATTAAAAAAATAAGATTGAATTAGTCATATATTTCTAAAAAGAAAGACAACTGTGGAATAAATATAACTTAGACTTATGATTAAAAGTAAGCCACCCATTTTTTTGAAATAACAATGTATATTATTAGAAATAGATCTTTGGTGTCCTGTTTCTAAATGCTGGAAATTTCTTTGGGCTGCCAGATCACAAATAATGATACAGAGACTTAATTATCAATTATGAAAGCTCAGCCTTAGCTTAGGCTTGCCCCCACTGGCTCTTATAACTTAAAATAAAACCATTTATTTTAATCTACCTTCTGTCATGTGGCTCCGTTTCCTCTGATCTCTACCCCAGAGTCCTCCAAGTGTCTCTTGAGAACCTCCATTTTTTTTTCGGCTTCTTCTCTCTGTCTGGAAGTCTACCTACATCTCCTGCCTAGATATTGACCTTTCAGTTTTTAACTTGTTAGGAGATTTGTTTGGTTTTGCCTTGTTTTGTTTATGTTTGTGTGTGTGTTTTTTTTTCCCCCCGACTTTGAGACAGGGTTTTCTTGTGTAGCCTAGTTGTCCTGGAACTTGCTCTGTAGATGAGACTGACCTCAAACTCAGAAACCTCTGCCTCCCTAGTGTTAGGGCAGCAAGTTCCTTTACTTCCCGAGACAACCTGTCATAGAACACATTTTGTCCCACCAAAGATATATGGCAATGAAATTAGTCTCTTTTTGTACTGAATATCCTCAGTAAATATCTTCAATTTTCTAAATGCAAATTTGCCATTCTGTACATAAGCAATACTCACTTCAAACATGTGACTCTTGAGGCCATTAGATGAAATTTAGGTTTCTTGAGTCCTTATGACTAATTTTTTTTATTTTTTTAATTTCTGAAACAGCTTCACCAATTTGGGACTAAGTATTTAAATACATGAGCCTATAGGTACCATTCTTATTCAAAACACTACAACTGGGCATAATGGTGAATTTATTTAATCCCCGAGATAGGTGAATCTTTTGAGTTCCAACCAAGTCAATAGTAAATAGTAAGACCATGTCTAAAATAAATAAACGATTAAAAAACAAAAATAAAAAGAAATAAAACATAAAAACAAAACAAAAACAAACAAGGTTATATTAAACTACATACACACACAATAAAAATGAATAAAATAGACAAAATCCTCTTACTAGATAAAGATTTTAAACAAGGATAGCCAACAGAAACCATGTATAAATTAACCAAAGCCAAAATAGAAACTAACTTATGGGGCAAGTGACTCACAGCTGTAAGGCACTTTCCAGATAGTCTGATACCTCAGTTCAATCCCAGAGACCAAGCTGACAGGAGAGAACAGACTCCTGCATGTTGCTCTCTGACTCTACTCCCCCATGCTGTAGCATCCCCCTCACACACACACACACACACACACACACACACACAGATAAATGTAATTAAAAATGTTAATTAGGGATGGAGTGATATCTCTGCTGGTAAATCACTTCTTCCAAGCCTGACTACAGAAAACCAACTCCCACAGCTGTCCTCTGACTTCCACATGGGCCACGGTACACTGAGACACACTCATTGATGAATGGACAGATGATAGATGATAGATAAATACAGACAGACAGACAGACAGACAGACAAACAGAAAGACAGACAGACAAGATGAAGAGGTTAAGGACACTTGTTGATCTCAAAGAGAAGCCAGGTTTGGTTCCCAGTATGCTGTTGTGGCTCATGACCATCTTTAACTCCAGTTCCAAGGAATCTGACATTTTCTTCTGACTCCTGTAGGAAGAAGGGACACTGGGTGGGATAAACATACATCCATACAAACAAAAGCTCACCGGTGCATCTAAAATTATAAATAATTTAAAAATATAAACAGACTAGATATCTTTCAGAAAATTCTATATAAGAAATGAAAGTACAGCTTTGTAGTCAGAAGTTTGTGGCCTGGACTAGCTCTGAGGTGCAGACCAGCAGTCCCAAAGAATCACACAAAGACTTGTACTAATTCAAAACTCAGGTTTATTACCAACTAGACATTATAATGTAACTCAACTCATTTCTGTTAATTTATGTATTGCCATATGGCTCTGTGGCTTTACCTGTTACTATTTTATCTTGCTTTTATATCTTGCTTTCTGGTAACTGCCTGAAGCATCTTCTTTTCTCCTTTCTCTGCTAGGATTTTCCACCTTCCTCCATGATTCCTTTTCACAGGCCAAAATAGTCCCTTTATTTACCTATAGCAATAAAGCATACCCATAGCATACAGAAAGGCATCCCACATCACAAGATATAAATTAAAAAGTAAAATGGTTTTAGTAGTATCAAGAAGTAATAATTTTACCAACAAAAAGTAACATGGTTTCACTGACAACAAAAGTAGAATAGTTTTGGTTTCAATAATAATAAAAAGTGATATGGTTTAAATGGATAAAGTATTGGGAGGTGTGTGTGTGTGTGCATGTGTGAGTGTTTGTGTGTGTGAGAGAGTGAGAACTATAATTCTGAAAGTGCAGGAAATATCTTACAAAAAGTAGTGGAAATATTGTAAGAATCAGAGAACCAAGACATCACTCATGAGATGTCTTCTGTGTACAAATGAGCTTCGTGCTCATAAAATCATAATAATATGCTTACCCAAGGAAGTCCTATATGATGGAAACATCAGATGGCATCCCAGTGAGGAAGACGGGAAAATCTCATAGGTCTCTATCCTTATATGAAAACCTAAAGGCTATAAAGAACTGCCGAAAGAGAGAAAAAAAAAATCAGTCTCCAGGATCAAAAATCAAGATAAGTTATTCAATCCACAGTGGCTATTCCTAAGTGAATGCAGACACATGTAAGCTCACAAACATATACACATGTAACTAAATGGATTAAGAAAGTTGTATTTACATATATACATATTTAAACACACAAATATATTTATAACATTGTGCCCAATGTTGGTAAAATATACCCACATACAGCCATAGAAAGCTAAAAAACAGAGCTCACAGAGTTGGGAATTGCCATTGGAGATCTATCGGGAGGGGGACCTAGGCCCTTCCTGGGTAGAAGGCTTTCTACTTACATGAGCATTGTGTGGAGCCATAAGGCATGGGATCAGACTGTGTTCCTGTTCATGGACTGGCACCTTGGAGCCCATTCCATATAGAGGAGCACCCAGCCCAGCCTTGACTTCGGGATGAGAGAATCAGATACGCCTGGAGTGGGAGTGGATGTTGGCTGGCCCACATTGGGACTTCTTGCCCTTTTAGGGGAGGGGATGACTGGATGAGGAACAGTGAGGTTGTGGACTGTCTGGGAGAGATTGGGAGGAGGGAAGGGATGGGAAGCAGGGGGACACATTTATGGAGATGACATTTTTTTTATTGAAAATAAAATTGAAAAATAAAAAAAGAGTTCTAGAGCACAGAATCAGGGACAAATCTGCTTCTGAGTACAGAGATGACCTAGTGAGGCATGTGGGCTTGAGTTTAACAATGGCAGGCTTTTGGAGTACAGCTTAACATGACTGGTTCCTAAAGTCTCACAGGAGCATAAATGTAAGCAAAAAGCTGTAAATGATGTACTTTAGCCTTTTGTTTACATAGTCAAAAAAGAAACTGAGTTAAAGACTACTTTTTAGTAGCATCTTTAGGGGACTGGGGTCAGCTCTGTTTGCTGGAGGCAAGAAGAGGCTTTGCTTTTTTAAGAGAACCTTCCTGACTCATCCTGAGAGGTAAATTACTTGTGAGTCTTTTAAGAAGCCCTGCTGCCAAATACTTAAATGGAGTTAACGAGCAGCAGACATCAGTGCTTTACTTGGTGATTAGATGGACCCTAAAATTACCCAGAGTAGTAACTGTGGGTCCTACCACTACCACAGCTAAAAAGGTAAATTCCATGAAGCTAGACTAGGAGCTAGTAGACCCAGACAGCCATCCTACCAACCTTATTCCTTAGCCACACCTTGTCAGGTTAAAGGTGTGAACAGAAACAGAAAGAAATAGAGGAAGCTGGCTTGAGTCGGCCACCCTAGCCAAGCAAAGGTGTGGTCAGAAAGACAATCAGATAGAAAACAAGAGATATACAGTAAAGACAGATTCAACTCTAAATGGTTTAGAATGTGTTAGAAGGTAAATCCATAGGCTTGAGAGAAGAAAGAAAAATGGAAAAAGACAAAGTCTTTAAAAAAGAGCGTAAAGAAAAATAATAGGCCACAAAAAGATGGAAATTACAGAGTGGCTGGATACTGTATGTTATTGTCTTTTCTTTAAGTATTTTGACTGAAAATGAAGAAGTAAAAGTTGCTAAAAGCCATTTGATTACAAATGCTCCTGGACCAATACAACCTATATATTTTATAACTGAGTTGACTTTAAAATTGAAATTCAAAGATATGCAACTTTGGAGAAGAGGTTTTCTTTTTATTTCCACAGAAAATGAGAGGCTATGAATTTATTCGGGATAAAGAAAATAAAGTTTGATAGAGGAAGACTCCCTGAAAAGTATCCAATGGAAATGGATGGCCCAGATGATTCAGCATGTCAGAGCACCTCTGATGAAGTTTCCTTTGATCTTTGCATCCAAAACTTCAAGGAGACTGGCTGAGATGACCCAGCCTTACAGAGTACATCACTAAAGACTTGACCATAATCCTAAATTTTCTTTGGGTCCCCATGGGATTGACAGTCCCTCCATTCAGCAGGAAGTAGCCTAGAGAATGACACCCACATTTCCCCCCAAAATGGATTATGGATGTTTGCCTTTATTTACAGTGTTGGCTACAAGTTGATGTATATAATAGCAAAAAAAAAAAAAAAAACAAAAACAAAAAACAAAACTATACAATGAAGTTTGATTTGGGCTTGTTTTGAAGTGAGAAAAGGGGATATGAAGAAAGAAATAACTGCTTCTGCAGTAGATGAGGTTCTTTGAGATGCTCTATGATGGAACTTACACAAAATAGCTAATCATGGCATAAATAATTTCTGAGACAGATGTCCAACATTTTGATAAAAAACATTCACATATAAATATGAACATTTATTAGGTATATATTATTAGTTGCAGCAGATGTATCAGAGATAGGATAATTATAGGATGGGTAACCTTAGAGAAAGTTCTGAGAATATTATTAAGTGAAGTGGATTGAGAAGTTAGAATTTACTTGGTATGGAAACTTAAACCAAAACAAAATTTTGTGTCTATAAAGATCTGCTGCTGCTTCTCAATCAAATAATTGTATCTACCTTTGTTCATTTCTTTCTGGTGCCAGTAGCTGACATTATTCCAATTAAATGGTTAGTTAGTGGATTGTGTGGTGAAGTTTTAAAATATCAAATGATAGCTGGGAAAGCAAACCCCTTTGTTATAATGCTGTTCCACAATGTTCAAGGAGGTACAAACTTTCACTGTACTCATTTTCATTATTTTAAGTTTTGTTTCTCAGGAATCTCTCACATATTGTCCCATGCTGTCTTCTTTTCTGCTATGATTAATGTTGATGAAGAATCCTAGATGTTTTGATAAATCAATAAAAATACAAGAGAGGGTTGAGGAATATTTTAGAGAGTAAATTTATTTTTTAACAGATATTTAGCATTTAGATGGATCATCAGAATAAATGATAAAATGCCAGGGTTGTGGCAGCATCTTGTAAACCAGAAAAGCTAAGAGTAAGAGACAAGAAGAATGTTGGGTTTTTCTGGCTTGGTAGTTTCACCAAATCAGTTAAATTCTCAGACTTTGAAAGATCATGCTTATAAGAATATTGATGCTGATCCTGAGGATAGCATTCAAGGTTCTGATTATCACACATATGCACACACTTTGAACATAAACTTATAAGCACAAATACATATGAAAATACAGAATGTCTTATATGGTGATGCTATGGAGATATGTCACATAATAGCAATAACAGCAAGCAGGGAAATATAAATTTACTATATATATTGGAACTATGGAATTCTACATACATATGTATTTTTTCCTTTCTTTTTACATTAAATAATGACATCTCCATCAATGCATCCTCCTGCTCTCCCTTCCCCCTCCCAGCCCCTCCCAGCCAGCCCTCAGCCTCGTTTCTCCCTATCCGCTCATCCCTCCCCCCAAAAGGACAAGAAGTCCCAAGGTGGGGCAGCCCAATGCGGCACATATGTATTTTTAAACGAAGAGTCAAAAAATACTACAAACTATTACGGAGTGATAGTCTCATATTTGAAGTTTTAGACATTCATTGATGATTATTTATAATACAAAAGCTGAAATGAGAAAACTTTCATAAAAACTTTTAAAAGTTTTGAATTTCTTTTATCAGCATCTTCCAACCCTCTCCATTTCTTGTAACAGGATGATATAACTTATCTCAAAGTGAGATAAAGTAGAAAATATATCTGGAGCTTAACATTTCCAGTTACAACTTCAATGAGATATTTTCTTCCACCACATATATTACTGACGTAAACCTACAAAAGCACAGCCATTAGCATTTTCTTCGTTTCCCTGCGCATAATAGAGAACACCTCTTTAAATTCATTTTATATTTATAACAGGGAACCTTGAACTTTTTAATTTAGTAACTGAATGTATAGATTTTAATGCCAAAGTAAAATACTTTAAATGATCATTCACCATTTTTGCAGTAGAATGGTAAAATTAAATATCACTTGAAATATTTGATGTATAACCTATACTGATTATCAGTTTATCAATGCAAATTTTCTTCCATGTTTAAAGTTATCCTTATTTTAGTCTCTACCATGTGCTAAATCTCAAAGCAGTGTGTCCTACAATTGGAAGCTCCAGGTCATTTGGAAAGATACAGTAGATATCACATACTGGCAAAGATACAGTGACAGTAATTACTGGCATCATATTTCATATTCCAGCATGTTTAAGGCACTTAAGGTCTGTAGGTTGCTTAAAACATAATGATTTCATGGAAGGCCAGCTGGGAGATTCAATGAGCAAAGACAGGTCTGTGCTTACACCTTCTTTTATGTGACCCAAGGGTGGCACCTTTTGTCTTCAATCCTATTCCCAACTATAGACCAGATGGAAAAGCCTTGAACTTTTGTACCCAACTACTGAGAAGCTGCAGGCACTTGGCATTAATTATTCACAAGAAATTGGATTAACTTATCTAGACAGAGTAAAAGCCCCAGTATGATGAGACAGCATGTTGCTTAGCCCCTTTTGTGAACAACCACAAAGACACTGTAAAACACTGAAATTTACCTATCTGTAGCGGTGAAGGAATACGTAATTGCAAGCAGAGTTTAACTGATATTTTTATGGAACTGAATGTGAGTGGATTTATAATTCTAAACTCAAAGATTTACTTCCAGTGTGTGTTTCCAGTGTGTCTATTTTCTAACATTTTTTTGCTTAGAATTATACATATGTCTTTTGACCAATATGCCTTGTTTTGGAATTCTTCTTGATACCCATCTTATAAAATGAAATCTAGGTTTATATCTTTGAAGTATTTTATTGATCACAATATTTTATGCATCTCTCTAATTTCTAAAAATAGTTATTTCTATTATTGTAAATAAACTGTTGAATATCTTTAAGAATAAAAACTTGCTTTAACGTGATTTTCATTCTAATGCTGTGGTCTGTGGTGGCATACTGTATCTTTATGTCCTTCGTTAGCACTAAAAGAATTTCATAGCTGCTGATTCTAAAAACAAAATGACATTTCCAGAAGAAAATTTACTATCAAAACATATGCATACATATGTGTATGTTGGCATTCTGTTTCCACAAAGAAATATACAACTGGGCTTAAATATTATTCTTACAGTTTCATGTTTGGAACTCACTATATGTCATCTGCATCTATATGTTAATTTTTATGTAATTTGTGATATCTTTGAATCCTATATTAGGTTTGGCCAAATGCTCAGATTTCTTTTTTCCTTTTAAATGTCTGTTTGGCATGTGTCCATACTCAAAGCTTGAGTTTTGTTGAAATATTTATCTACAACTCTATATTCTATTTTAAATTTTCTAAAACATAGAAATATATATCTTCATTCTCCAGAAGTCAAACAATTTATATTTTTTCCAGAACTTTATTACCTTTTAGTCACATTCACTTTTTCCTTTTAAATTCTTATTTAAATTAATACTTTATCTTGTTTGTTTTTTGGGGATGGGACAGAAATAAATGACTTGAGGCATTAATATAAATCACAATTTTTAACAGTTAATTGTGCAATTTTTCCTATCCTCACTGAAAAAAATAGCGGAAGTTGCGAGTATTCTAAAAAAAAAACTATGTGATACTCTTGTCTTAGATTTTATTTAAAAATTTAAGCCTAGATATGGTTGATTATAATAAAATGTTTATTTATTTACTTAATATTATAGCTTTTCAAAAGTACTGAGATAAAATTTTATCTGTATAGCTAAAAACATCACAGTCCTAATCATTCCATTCCCAATGCCTAAAATGTTCTTAAAACATAACATTAAATTGAAAATCTATTTTAATATGATATAATAAAAATTTCTGAATTACATTAAATAGTTCAGTTGTACTGTAACAAGTATTTTTGACTTACACATTGAACAACTTCTGGTTTGCCACCTGCAGTCGCATCCCTGAAAAAAAAGCGGTAGACAAAAGACAAGGCCCTATTGTTGCTGCCTGGATTGGCTGCACAGGGTTTGCTCATCTTGTATTGAGGGAGTTTCACACATCAAGCATGATTGTGGTGTGTTAGTCTTATAATTTGTACTCTAACTCTATTCACCAGAGCCAACCACCCAGTGTTCATACTCACATCTCATCTACAAGGCAAGGAATTTGCATGTGGTAAATGGCAACACTTTCTAGAAAGCAGTTAATCATGAAGGAGAAAAAAAAAAAAAAAAAACCCATGGCATGTATTGTTCGAAGCACAAGAGAACTGCATTAATATGGCTGTAATTTTAAGTTCCAAAAGGTTTTTTCTCAGAGCTTAATATAGATTAATGTCCAAATGCCATTAAGTGTTTCTATACCACTCTGTTAAAAGACAAGAAGTTGTTATTATACAAACTAATGGAAGTTCACTGGCCAGGTAACACTTTAAGGTAAAAAGAGGAAATCAGTGGTTTAAAACCCCTGCTTTGTTATACTGCAGAAATGAGAACTTGCCTACCAAGTGAATGTGTGGCTGACAGCTTGACAGTAGTGCCCTCCGCTTCTAGTTACCTGTGAAAAGGTGCTCACTGTGAATGCCTTTAATCTTTGTGTGGAGGTTAAAGGCTGGTTTAGAAAGCTCAACTAGTCATTCTTGTTTTAATAGCAGCATTAGAAAGAAACAGACAGTGTATCAGTAGCCTAGCTATTACCCATGAATAAGCCCAATAGCACCAAATAGCCTATATTAAGGCATCTGTGGAAATTGTTAGCTCATTGCTTTGTAAAACTAGATTGATAAAAGATGGCAGCAGGAGCACTTTGCAGGTGGAAGGAGAAATAAGCTCTCTTCTACCAATAAGCAACAATAAGTGGAAACTTGGCCTGAAATGGAATCCGATTAATTTTTACTTTCCGAGTTTCCAGGCTTCAGATCACTTTCAGTGGTTTTATTCCAACTTCAATTTTTTTCCTGCTTTATTTATTCAGTCTACTTTGTTCTTTCCTTCCTTACTTCTCAACTCATCCTCCTGTCCAATTACCTATGTATTTCTCAAAGTTCTGGAATTCGGTAGTAAAGATTTGACACTTGTACATATGTTTTCAGGGTTGACTCTCTGGCACTGCACAAGCCTTTGGTGTTCTCTTTTCACAAGTTCGCCAAGCTATCTTTGGATGTCTGAGTAGGGATGAAACCTCATGGGCTTCTCCCTATCTAATTTGGTATGGTCATTGGTGTCATCCTTGTTCAGTTAATATTTGGGAGGTCTGATCTTCTAATAGTCTCTGAAGCTTCGGTAAAAGAGTGTTGTGTAATGTATCTATTGAGACTTGGCTTTACAACTCTGCATAATGATTGGTTCTGGGACTTTGCAATGGCCATCAGGTTTAGCAGAGAAAAAGGTTCTTAATGCCTGTAAAGACTACACTTATTTGTGAGTATAGGGATGGATATTTAGGTTGTTGCAGGGACTGTGTAATATATATCTTATACATATATGAATAAATAACTATTATTGAAATAAGTGGTAATGATTTGAACCGGGGTTGGAGAGATGAAAGAGAGGATTTGAAGGGAATAATGAGAAAGGGAAATATGATGCTTATAGTATAATCTCAAAATAAAACTTTAAAGAATTATTTGCTCTAGTTTCAATGAACATCAACCCCTAATCAATTATGCCCAATAAGTGGGATGAGCATACAAAATATTGACGTGATTTATTTTAAACCATATTACTACAAACACGAATCAATTTCACTGATTTTTTGAAATCTAGGTAAGTTTTTATTTAAAAAAAATCAGAAAAAGAATTATGTAAGGGTAGGAAAAATGCCGAGAAATATAGGGTTAACATGAAAGTAATCATGGCTGTTGTTCTGTTGTTCTGTACCTTTAATTTCACAGTACTCTGGAAATCGTTGTCATGCTTGTCTTTTGTTATGTTAATGTGTTCAATTTTGTCTCTTGTGGGTTTAGTTTGTGTGTGTGTGTTTTATTGTGCTATCTAGATTAGTTGTTCTTTGCCTATTTGAGTTTGAAAGAGAAAGGGGAAGAAAGGAATGGGAGTTGGTTGGTAGGAGGTTGTGGAGGATCTATGAGGAGCTGGTGGAGTAAAAACATAGTATATAAAAATAATTATTTTTGAAATAAAATTATACCTGTGCATTGTTAAATATAAACACTAAAAAGAAAGTGATAATTTAGAAGAAAATAAAAATCAGCAAGATAAATATACATTCCATGTTATTAATGTATTAATATATTACTTATTTTGACATATATTTTTGTTCTTTTCCTTTAAATTCACTTACAACACTTTAATTGAAAAATAAGTACATCATTAATATTTCTCATATCTTTTCTTCTGCCAGGCACTTCCAAAACTCTCCCTCACCCCTCATAGCCACTCATTCTCATGTTGATATTCTCTTTATATTATAACTATTACATACACACATATGTAGGGGTATTCTGTTGTCTCATGGTAAATAATTGTCCCAGCAACTGGTTTAATAAAAAGCGCTGATGGGCCAAAGACAAGCAGGAAGTGTGGGTGGGGCTACCAGACTAAGGAAAACTCTGAGAACAGGAAGAACAGAGCAGAACACCAGAGAGAAGCCAGAAGAAACAGAGGACAACTATGCTGCTCTGAGAAAAGGTACCAAGCCACATGGCTGAACATGACAGAAGTCATGGGTTAGATGAAGGGTAGAGAGCTCACAAGTGATATGCCTGGGCCTGAGCCGATCAGCCTTAAACAATTGTAAACATCTCCTAGACCTTGAGGTTAGGCCTGAAAGTCCAGGCCAGAAATCTCATACAACAAACATATAGTAAGTATATATAACATGTCTATATGTACAAATGTGTACAAATAATATATACAAACAGAACCTACTGAATCAGTTGTTTCTGTTGGTATAACTATGATTTTAAGCCAACCACTATTTACTGGAAAGCCAATAAAGGGACTCATTCTTATCATAGGCTAATTTTCTTTCTCCCCGCAGACATTAAGTTACCTTTTTTTTTTTTTTTTAATCTATAGGCTCTTGAAATTGTGTTGTATTTACAAAATCACCTATACTGTACTTTAAATTATGATTTTTTCAAAATAACATACTATTTTTCAAAATAAAGAAGTATATTGTGTTTTCAATTGGTTACCAGAATATTTAAAGAAACAACACTTTCATTCATCAGTGCAAGAGATGGGTAGATACTAGTGCAAAAATTCACCATCATGAAGAACAAAATGACACCAATAGAAAGTACTGGTTCCATAACAGCAAAACCTGAACACCAAATATAGAAGAAGCAGAGGAAAACAATCTTAAAATATCTTTATAAAAGTAATAGAAATCTTTAAAGAGAAAATTAAGAGAAGAAATACAATTTTCACATAAGGAAATAGTGGCAAAGGCAAACAAGAAATTGGAAGAAAATAATAAATATCTTAAAGAAAGACCAGAGAACCAAGAGAAAGCAATGGAAACAGTGCAAGTTTTTATAAACTGAAAAAGAAGCAATAAAAAAAGGCACACACCAAGGGAATGCTGGGAATGGAAAGTCTGAGTAAACGAACAGGAACTACAGATTCAAGCATTCAACTAACAGATACAAAAGATGGAAGAGAGAGTCTCTGTTGTGGGATATACAATACAGGAAGTTGTTTCACGAGTCAATGAAAACTCTAAAGTTAAACCATAGCATAAAACATCCAGGCAATTTCAGACACCATAAAAAGAACAAATATAAGAATAGTAGGCATTCAAGGAGAAGGTACCAGCTAAAAGGCACAGAAAATATATTCAGCAAAATCATAAAAGAAAACATTCTCAACATAAAAAAGGAAATGCGTATGAAGATACAAGACTCCCCTTCAAAAAAAGTCAGCTTACCACATAATCAAAACACTTAACATTAAAAATAAATAAAAAATTTTAAGAGCTGCAAGGGAAAAAAGGTCAAGTAACTTATAAAAGCAGATCCATCACAATAAAACCTGACTTCTCAATGGAGATTATGAAACCTAGAAGGTCCTGAACAAATGTTATTAGGACACTAAGGACCGAGGACGCCAGCCTGGATTACTATGCCCAGCAAAACTCTCAATCACCATAGATGGAGTAATCAAAATATTTCATAACAAAACCATCTTTAAACAATACCTATTCACAACGCCAGTCCTCCAGAAAGCACTAGAAAGTAAACTTCAACTTAACAAAGCTAGAAGCACCCATAAAGCCACAAGAAACAGATAATCCCACAGTAATAAACCCCAATGAAAAGAAACTGACACACACTATCATAAAAAAAAAATTACAGGACTTAACAACAACTGGAAAATACTATTCCTTAATAAGAATGAACTCAATTTACATATTAAAAAGACACAGGTTAACACAGTGGATACAAAAACAGAAGGCATCTTTCTGCTCCATACAAGAAACACGACTCAATTTCAAAGACAGACATTACTTCAGAGTAAATGGTTTGGAAAACACTTTCCAATCAAATAGACTCAAGAAACAAGCTTATGTAGCTTTTATAATTTCTAACAAAATAGACTTCAAACTAAATTCAATCGAAAGAGATAAGAAAAGACATTACTTATTCATCTCAGGGGGAAAAAATATCAAGAATTAACCTCAATCATAAACATTTATACCCTCAATACAAGAGCACCTACATATGTAAAAGAAATATTACTGAAGCTTAAACCTTACATCAAATCCCACACACTAATAGTGAGATATTTCAATTCTCACTCTCATGAATGGATACATCTCCCAGACAAAAACTGAACAGAGAAATAAGGAAGCTAACAGATATTATGACTCAAATGTACTTAACAGAACATTGAACAAAAATGTCAAAGAATATACATTGTCTTAGCATATCATGGTACTATCTCTAAAACTGACCATATACACAGTCATTAAAAATATGACTAGATACAAAAAATGGAAATAACACCCTATATCCTATCACACCACCATAAATTTAGACTTCCACAACAGCACAAACCACAGAAAACCTACACGCTCATAGAAAATGAACATCTCTCAATTGAACCATCTCTGGGTCAAGAAAGAAATTAAAGATGTCCTGGAATTTAATTTAAATAAATCTATAACATACCAAAACTTATGGGATGTAATGATCGCAGTGCTATGAGGAAAGTTCATAGCACTAGGTGACTACATAAAATAAGTAGAGAAATCTCACACAAGAGACTTAACTTCACAGCTGAAATCTTCAGAACATATAGAACCAAACTCAGACAGAAGAAGTAGATGGCTGAAAATAATCAAACTCGGGGCTGAAATCAATAAAATTGAAGCAAAGAGAACAATGCAAAGAGTCAATGAAACAGTTGTTTTTTACAGAAAGTCAACAAATAGACAATCCCTTACCCAAACTAAATAAAATGCATAGAGAGAATATCCAAGTTAACAAAATCATAAATAAAAAGAAGGACATAACAACAGACACCAAAGAAATCCAGGGAATCATTAGGTTGTAGTACGAGGTTTCTGGCCTTGACGTTTGGGCCTTGCCTTAAGGTTTAGGCCCACAAACCCGCAGACCCACTGTCCCAGAGACACACAGATGTTTTCAATAGTTTTTGGCTGATCAGCCTCAGGCCCAGGCATATAACTTGCTAGCTCTCTACCCTTCATCTAACCCATGACTCATCCTGTTCAGCCATGGGGCTCGGTACCTTTTCTCATAGCAGCATGGTTGTCCTCTGCTTCTTCCGGCTTCTCTCTGGCATTCTGCTCTGTGCTTCCTGTTCTCAAGAGTTTTCTTAGTCTGGTAGCCCCACTCACACTTCCTACCTGCCTTTGGCCAATCAGCACTTTTTATTAAACCAGTGGGTGGGACAATTATTTACAATGAAACAACAAATCCCCTACATTAGGTCATATTTCAAAAATTTGTACTTTACTAAATTGGAAAAACTGAAAGAAATGGACAGCTTTTTGGACAGATAACCCTTACTGCAATTAAAATAGGATCAGATAAATGACTTAAATAGATATATAAGCCATAAAGAAATGGAAGCAGTTATAAAAAGTCCCCTAACCAGAAACAGCCCAGGGCCAAATAGTTTAAGGGCAGACTTAATACAATCTCAAAGAAGAACTAATACCAAATACTCTCCAAATTGTTCCACACAGGAGAAAAAGAAGAAACATTGTCAAACTCCTTTTTTTATGAGGCTACAGTCACCCTGATCCCCAAACACAAAGATGTGACAAAGGTGAAGAATTACAGAGCAAATTCCCTCACCAATATCGATACAAAAATATTCAATAGAATACTGGCAAACTGAATTCAAGAACCTATAAAAAAAAATGAAATTTCTTCCACCATGTTGAAGTAGACTTCATGCCAGAGATGCAACATATAAGCATATAAAAAAACCTGTCAATGTCACTCATCATATAAATAACCTGAAAGAAAAAAGACAAAATCTCATTAGATACTAAAAAGGGCTCTGACAAAATCCAACATTCCTTCATGATAAAAGTCCTAGAGAGATGAGGAATATAAGGAAAATACCTAAGCATAATAAATACATTATACATCAAGCTGACAGCCAGAATCAATCTAAATGGAGAGAAACCTGTGTTTCCCACAATGAATAGGCAGAGGCATGATGAGTCCTGTTGACTAGGATCCAGTCTGTAACCTGGACTATGTAGAGAGTTCAAGGATAGTGGTGTATATTAGAGAATTGCCTATCTCAAAACCAAATGAAAACACAGAAACCTTATGACATGACAGAGTGCCTCTGCTTGGCCATGGAGAAGGGCAGTAGATGGAGAAGGTATACCTTAGAGAACAGTCAAGAACTGGGCTGCGACAAAAAGGGTTCAATCTGCTTCAGTATTGGATCATTTGGCTTTGTGTAGCTGTCATTTCATACTTCTATCCTGCTTATTTCTCATTAAACCTAAGCCTAATGGCAGAAAACTTCCCCTATTTTACATTGTCTTCATTTCAAGGACCTGCATGCAGTCTAAATTTTTGATTAAATAAATTTTTTATTCACATCTTGATTTTTATCTTCATATCTGAATATTAGCTGTGAATCTTGGGGTGCTTAAAATCTTCCTATTTCCACTTTTATAAAATAATACCTGAAATAAAAGGTTATTGTGTTGATTATTTATAAAGAACATTAAATTATGTCAAATGTATTATAAAAATTTAGAAAACAATCACATCTAAACCAATCAGTTATATTTATATGTATGAATGCACATCAGAGCTACAGTTATTCACATAAATTTCAGATATTCGCTTAGAAAACTTGGTTAAATTTTTGGGCAGTATACACTCAACAATCCAAGTACATTTCTAAATACTTACTAAAGAGCAATAAGCATTTTCTTTTCAGAGTTAGATATTAAATATAGTTCACTGTTGTAAAATACATATACACTTAAAATGTAAGTTTTGTAGATTAAGTAGAAGTACCTTATTTTTCAAAAAGTATGTTAAAAGTACTAAAATTATGTTTTAACCTAAGAACTAAAAATTATAGTTTTGATTAATATTTATGGTATTAACCATAATCTTGCTCACCTACTGGCTTTTGTCTATTTTGTTTTTTTAATAACCAATGATATTGTTTTTCATATGGTACCTGCTTTTATAGTAAATGACTAATTTTAAATAAGAAATAACCTTTTATTTCATAATATATTCAGTTTACCTCTTTTTAAGTTGTACAAAGCATCCCAGGGATCTTAATGGATAAAAATGGGCATTACATGCAAATATTTAATCTTCTAAAAATCTGGACCTCCTTGAAACCATAGTAACCATGAGAAACAGTATAATGAAGTAGTGGGGGAAAAATAGCCATCTGTTCATGAATTCAAGAAAGTGGTTACATGCCAGTTGCTGGAAATATTCTATAATCACCATACACAGATACTAGTATAAAGGAAGGGTTAAGTGTAATTTAATATGGAAGAAAATTGTGCTGTGTTTCTACTCAGCAAAGTTTTTTTTTTAATCTATAATAGAGTATAAAATTATACAAAAGAGAGACATGAATCTCATTGCAGTTCATCTGAGGTCATGATAAGAAACATGAGAAGAGATTGACACACTGTTACTACCCCCACAAACTTGACTTAAAATCTTCAAGAGGTACATCAACTAATTCAATATCCATTAGGCCCATGTGTCTCTTCAGAGCATACCTGTTTGACTTGTAATAACTTAAAATATTTTAGTTATTTTGATTAAATGTTAAAACTATATTTTGTGAATGTAAAGAGATAAATGTAGCATTAAACTTAACATATTTTAATTTTTATTTTTAATTTCATGAAAAAATAATTAGATAATTTATTCTATCATCCTTCTTCCTTTTATGCATACCCTATATCCCCAATTAATGGCCTCTTCTTCTTTAACATGTACACATTTGTGTGTTTTGTGTGTTTGTGTATACACATGAATGAATCCACATGTAACTACAACCTTCTGAATCCTTCAGTGTTACCTGTAAGTATATATGTTTAGAGACGACTACTCTGTATCAAATTGATGTGGGAATGCCTTTCTGTATGCTGTGAATAGCAATCTTTAAATAAAGGAGCTATTTTGGCCCATGACAGGCACCATAGAAAAAGTAGGAGGAGGAATCAGAATAGGTAGGAGGAGCAGGGTGGAGTCAGAGACAGAAGGAGCCAGAAGCCCAAAGGAGCAACATGTAAGGAACCCACGTAAGCCACGAACCACGTGGCAGGAAAGATTAATAGAAATGGGTTGATTAAGATGTAAGAGCAAGCTAGCAATGTGCCTGAGCCATAGGCCAAACAGCATGAAGTTAATATAAGAGTTTGAGTCATTTCTAGGGGCCTGAACAGCAGCGGGCAACTAAGGAGTCTAAGGTTACAGGTCTGTGGGTCTGGGCCTCTGGCTGCCCAAGACCAAGAAACAACTACATTGTAACATCAAATGACCAATCTGTGATGTTTATGTTTTCATGTGAATATGTTTAAATACGAATAAACATGTTTATTAGTATTTTATAAGTATAAAAAGCATAAATTACACAGTGACTTTTTTAGATTTTTAGATTCTTTAATTTCATTTCTCCTTAGGATTAATTTTTTAAAATTTCTTATATAGGTAGAATTAAATAAACTTAATCAGAGAAAATTATCTTTAATGAAATTATAAATATTATTCATAATATATGAGAAAATTTTACTTACAGTGTCCAACTCTGAGACTGGTATGTCTTGGACATTGATTATAACTATATTGAATTGTAGGTACAATTTCACAGAATACCTTAAAGTTAAAAAGCTTCAGAATTCAAGAGAAGTCTTCATCTGCTCTAGGAAGGCTGTTGGGAGCTATTGAAAAGCCAGAAAGGGATTCACATTCTGTTTTCCCTAATTGACTAGTTAATGGTTTCAAATGTCACTGTTCGGTCAGACTTTCTCCATGTAATATTGCTTATTTGAAGAAAGTGTGGATTTTTAGACATCAAGGAAAGTAATGTTGATGTGGCTTTGGTATTCTGGCACTAATTAGAATGTTTTATTTTATATATTATGTCTGATTGAAAGAAAAGAGATCGTCTACTAGTGATTGGACAGTCATTAAAAACAAACTTATTCAAAATGTACTGCAAAATAAATCATGCATGAAATTTTATAGTGTAAATTTATAGTGTTAACTAAAGTAAAGGACAAGTGGGTATTATTCACGTACATTATTTAACAGAACAAGTAAAATGTACCAGCAAAAATGCAATGACCAACTATTATTAGGTTGGATTGAATTAGAAATTCTGAGAGCGAACACCATATCTTTCTACGTTTTGGATAATTGCCTGATTTATGGATACTAATAAAGTCAGTGCAATATCCAGAGTTAAAAAGTCAAATAATATGTGACCAATGAATATTTTCTCTGAGAACTGTGCTGTTTTGGTAATAAGTCTATGGAGTCACCAGACAGCTTTCCAAACTCAACATCAATACTCTTAAGTATGAGACAGATAACCCCATATTCTATAGAGATTGTTGCTTATGAAATAAAATGTTCTGTGTAAATATGAAACAGAGAGCAAAGGCAAAACTACTATCCTCACTTTATACATAATTCAAGTATAGTAGAAACACAAAGGGGGGCTTGATTCTACTTCTATTGAATGTACCAGGCTTTAATAATACCTTATGGAATGCTTTACCATTTTGGAGTAAGGTATGGGCAGTGGGACTAGGGGAAAGGTTTGAGGGGATCAGGAAAGATGAGAAGGGAATCTGGTTGGTATCTAAAGTGAATTTAAAACATATTTTAAAATAACTGATATTACCATATATTTTCTAAGTGGCTATAAGCCAACAGTAATTACTAACTTGAAATAAATTTTATAGCAGATGAGCTAGGCATGGTGTGGAAAGGTACAGACCTACTTAATATGACACTAAAGACAAACTGGGGAAGACCCACATGAAGGCATAAGGACCTCACAGCATAATGTGCACAATGGAAAGGCTGAAAAGTTTTGTAGAGAGAAAATAAATCAGACCAATGAACGTAACTAAGATTACTTCATATGATAAAAAAGGAGATTAGAAGTTTAATTACTAAAACGTGCAATATAACTGTTAGAGAGAGCCTACTCTTTCAGTCCTATAAAATAGATAAGAAATGAGTATAAGCATATAATGTTGATACAAGTGAATGTTAATACTTAAAGTCCAGTCAAGGAATAAGTGATTACAAATTTCCTTTTTTCATGTTCTCTTAGACTTTTACAAATATTGCTGCTTTTCTTATGGGTAGAGTAACTCTGAAATCAATATTCTTATTCCTCTTGATCAGTACTATCTTAAAGAAGAAAATGTAATATCTTCTTTATGAGGGTATAATAATTTCTACCTACTTCATGATGGGTCTTAGCGAAGCAAATTCTATAACTAGTTTTGAATGTAACCTGCTATGTATAAGCAACTTCTGTAAGGTTTGGGTAAGTGAACTGGATTAGAGGAAGAAATTAAATTTTATTCAGTAAATTGTTAGTAAATTATAAAGATGCCTGAAGAAAGAACTGCCAATGGGATTCCACAACAGAGATTAAAGAGTTCCGAATACTAAGTTCAGGCTTTGGTTTGTCTGCCACCCTTACACATGTAGTTCTCAAGCCAAGACTATGTCTTGTGTTTTGAATGGATGAACAGAAGCCAGAGGAAAAAAAATCATATTTTCTGACATATTAAATTTATATGAAGTTAAAATAAGTTCAAATTGGGCAGCCATAGCCTCACTAATTATGCTTATTGAGCAGAGTAACATTCATGTGGAAAGGATTCTATATTTACAATCTGGAACTTTCTGTCTGTCCCTCATGAGGGAGACTTTCCAGTCCTAGTCACATCCATCTCTCTTATTCCATTGCAAGCAGAAGTTATCTTTGAACAAGATGTTATTAAGCTACCAAGAAAACCCTAAACTATCCTCCTACTTCCTAGTAATAGCTGACAACATGGCTACCATTTAAAGCATAATGATGGCATATGTCTTAGTCTACCACAGTGTTAATTATTACACATATGTGTGGACAGCTATTTAAACTAGCTTTTGGAATAAACAAAATCAAACAGATAGAAATGCCAACAAATTAAAAAAAATACTAATACAGTTTGAAATTTTGCGTCTTTCTTTACAACATTCATTTCTGTTTAATAGTTTCTTCTATAAAATGCTTGGAGCATATCAGCTTGGGCGACCATCTCAAAATGTTATACAGTTGTGCTTTGCTTTGTTTAATGGGTGCAGATGTGGCTGTAATGAAACCTTTAAACGGTCAGTCTCTTTGAAGTTTCAGCAGCTACATGTATGACTCATCAATGATGAAGAAGGTAAAGTTAAAGGGATTTCCAAGTACTGAGTATTGCACTGTGCTCTCCTAAATATTGGCTTTGCCAACTTTTCTTATGTGTCGTAGGACTGTTCTGATTGCCTTAATTTTCTTTTCCTGATTAGTATTCCCCACAGTTCTCTCTTTCATAAGTTCTATTCCAAAGTGTTTTCCTATAATAGATTTTGCTTTTGTGGCTTTTCTCTGAGAAATCAGATTGCATTCTCTTCTTTTTTAATAATAATTGGCGTTTGAGGGTCTAATTGTAGTACTTTTCATTATTTCCTACAGAACACATGAGCACAAAAAAAGATTTTTTGCTGTTGCTTTAATGTTGGTTAATATGCAGACATCTAATAAGTACTTCCCAGTTTAAAAATATCACTCTCAAAGATGCTGACAGCTCATTGACACATCGCCCAAAAAGAACCCCTAAAATTCAAAGGAAGACTTTCTTTTTCAGGTTTTCAGGTCTAAACAATAAAATTCAAAATTTAGCCATTGGGTAGAAACAAAAAAATAAATAAATAAACCATATATGTAATGAAAAATCTATTTAAAGAAAAGTCTTTTAAAACTTGTTTAAAATATTGTTTTAAATATTCTATGGTATTTTAAATAATAAGACTGTATTATAAACTTACATTTTAGAATTTCAGTTTTAATACAATAAGATATTCTTAAATATCAATTACGTGTTTATCAAATGCATTATTTTAAAAATTTTGCCTGCATTTATCCCCACTTTTCATCTGGAATTCTTTTCTTCTCTTCTGTGTTTCTTTTTTTGTGACCTAGAGTAAATTTTATCTGTCATCTATATTTTTGAACTTAGCCATTCTGACAAGTGTAAGGTGATATCTCAAAGTTGTTTTGATTTGCATTTCTCTGATGGCTAAAGATGTGCTGCAATTTTTTAAGTGCCGTTCAGCCATTTGTAATTCTTCTGTTGAGAATTCCCTTTTTAGCTCTGAACCCCATTTTTAAATTGCTGTATTTAGGTTTTGGGGCTCTAGTTTCTTGAGTTCTCTATATATATTAGAGATCAGACCTCTGTCAGATTTAGGGTTGGAGAAGATCTTTTCCCATTCTGTAGCTGTCATTTTGTCTTATTGACTGTGTTCTTTGCCTTACAGAAGCTTCTCAGTTTCAGGAGGTCCCACTTATCTATTGTTGTTCTTAGTGTCGGTGCTACTGGTGTTGTATTTAGGAAGTGGTCACCTTGTGATGGAGGGTATTTCCCACTTTCTTTTCTATCAAGTTCAGTGTAGCTGGGTTCATGTTGAAGTCTTTGATCCACTTGTATTTGAGTTTTGTGCACGGTGATAGGTTTGAATTTATTTGCATTCTTCTGAATACTACCATCCAGTTATGCCAACACCATTTGTTGAAGATATTATCTTTTTTCCATTGAATATTTTGAGCCTCTTTGTCAAAAAATCAGGTGTTCATGGGTGTGTGGGTGAATGTTGGGGTCTTCAATTCGATTCCACTGATTCACAAGTCTGTTTTGGTGCCAGTACCAGGCTGTTTTTATTACTGTGGCTCTATAGTATAGTTTGAAGTCAGGGTTAGTGATTCCTCCTGAAGTTCTTTTATTTGAGCAGGATAGTTTTGGCAATCCTGAGTTTCCTGTTATTTTTTATGAAGTTGGGTATTGTTCTGTAAAGGTCTGTAAAAAATTGTGTTGGGATTTTGATGGGGATGGCATTGAATCTGTAGATTGCTTTTGGTAAAATTGCCACTTTCACTATGTTGATCCTACCTATCCAGGAGCATGGGAGATCTTTCTGTTTTTTGATATCTTCTTCAATTTCTTTCTTGGGTGACTTAAAGTTTTTGTCAAACAGTTCTGCTACTTCTTTGGTTAGAGTTATGCCAGGGTATTTAATGCTATTTTCAGCTATTATAAAGGATGATGTCTCCCTTATTTCTTTTTCAGCTCTTTTATCCTTGGTATATAGGAGGGCTATTGATATTTTTTAATTAATCTTGTACTGTGCTACTTTGCTGAAGGTGTTTATCAGCTTTAGAAGTTTTCTGGTAGAATTTTGGGGTTAACATGTATATGATCATGTCATCTGCAAATAGAGATAGTTTGACTTCTTCCTTTCCAATTTGAAATCCCTTAATTCTCTTATTGATTTAGCTAAATCTCCAAAAACTACATTGAATAGATAAAGAGAGAGGACATTCTTGTCTTGTTCTTGATTTTAGTGGAATTTCTTTGAATGCTTCTCCATTTAGTTTCATGTTGACTGTCAGCTTGCTGGATATCATCTTTATTATAATTAGGTATTTTCCCTGTATTCCTGATCTCTTCAGGGATTTTATCTTGAAGGAGTGTTGGATTTTGCTATAGGCTTTTAAAGCATCTAATGAGATGATCATGTGTTTTTATTTTTTTTTCCTTTCATTTTGCTTATATGATGGATAACATTTACAGTTTTATGTATGTTAAACCACCCCTACATCTCTGGGATGAAGCCTACTTGATCATGGTGGAAGATTATTTTTTGATATGTTGTTGGATTTGGTTTGTCAGAATTATTGAGTATTTTTGCATCGATGTTCATGAGTGAGATTGGTCTGCATTTCTCTCTCTTTGTTGGATCTTTGAGTGGCTTGGCAATCAAGGTGATTGTGGCCTCATAAAAAGAGTTTGGTAATGTTCCTTCAGTTTCTACCATATGGAACAGTTTGAGGGGTACTGATATTAGTTCTGTTTTCAATGTCTGTTAGAATTCTGCACTGAATTAATTTCTTCAGGTTTTTTTTATTAATTTCTTCCAGCTTTGCCTAGGTTTGTTGCCCTCTTTATTGCTTCTATTTCAATTTTTAATTCCTGGAATGTGTCTCTCACCTGTTTGTTTTCTTTTTCTTGGTTTTCTTTATTTTATTTCGGGGATTTTTTGTTCATCTCTTCCAATTTTTGTTTGTATTTTCTTCTATTTCTTTAAGGGTTTTTTTATATATAACTTCTTTTAAAGCTTCTATCATCTTCATAAAGTTGATTATAATGTTGTATCCATCTGTTTCCTCCTCATTGTTACGTTTGGATCTTGATGTTTAGCCATCAGCTTCTTTGGGGGAGTCATATTGTTCTTTATACTCATATGTCTTCTTGCACTGGCATCTGCCCATTGCTTCCTCGGGTCACTCTTTGCCCGCTCTTAGCCAGTTGTGAGCCCGAGGGCTCTTAGTTATCTCTTAATTATCTTAATATTCTAAGAATTTCTTTTGCTATATGCTGCTTTTCTTAAAAAATCATTTAGTGTGGATTGCATGTAAAAGATCTCCCTGAGATTGAACCACTAAGCACTGCAAAATTCCTCAGACTTGGCTCTGAATACTATATATATATATATATATATATATATATATATATATATATATATATATATATATATATATAAAAGGAGTTAATGTGGTTGCTAGGAATAAGAGTAGATTAAGAGGACAGTTGATAAAACAATTTATATAGAGATGATGCAGTTTTAAGAAACATTAGTAAATGTTGTGAGTAAAGACTTCAACAAGTTGATATTTTTTAAGTGTCTTTCATTCATTCGTAATCTTTGTGTTGACAATTCCCTTGTTAGTTCTGAACCTCATTTTATAATTAGATAATCTGGGATTTTTCCCCCTAGTTTCTTGAGTTCTCTCTATATTTTGTCGTATAGACTGTGTCAGTTGCCTTACAGAAGCTTCTCAGTTTCAGGATATCCCACTTATTAATTACAATATTTGGCCATCAGGGAAATGCAAATCAAAACACCTGTCAGAATGGCTAAGATCAAAAACATAGATGATAGCCTATGCTGGAGAGAATGCAGAACAAGGGGAATGCTACTCCACTGGTGGTGAGAGTGTGAACTCTACAGCCACTTTGAAAGCAGTATGGTGCTTCCTCAGAAAACTGGGAATCAGTCTCTCAAATGATCCAGTAGAACCACTATATACACAAAGAATGCACACTTACCCCTAAAGCATTAGTCAGTTATCTTCATAACAGCCTTATTCATAATAATAATATCCTGGAAATAACCCTGAGGATAACTGAAAATGGTTTGACAAACTGTGGTACATTTACACAATGGTAAATTATTACTCAGTAGTAAAAAAAAATAAAATAAAATAATAATAAAATAAAATATGACTCCTAAAATTTGAAGGTACTGGTGAATCCAGAGAGTATCATACTGAGTGAGGTAACGCAGGCCTAGAGAGACAGGCATGGGATGTACTCACTCATTAGGGGATTTTGGACAAAAAGCAAAGAATAACCACGTTGCAAACCACAACCAAAGAACAGCTTGGGATCAGAAGGAACTTAAGAGAGATATACAGGGGTCCCTCTGGGAAGAGAAAATAGAGATCTCTAGAGTGAATTTTCATCATAATGGCTTGCAACCATGGAGAGGTGGGAACAAATCATGAGAGGAGGGGATGGTTGAGTGAGAGGAGCAACAAGGAGGGAGAAAAGAAGATATTTTGATAGAGGAAGCCACATAGAGCCAGAAAGAGGCCAGGTATTAGGGAAACCTCCAAAACCCTACAGGATGTCCTTGGCTAGGTCTTCGACCAACACTGTACTTCCCCTTTAATCAAATGAATGACCACCCTAAGTGTCATTATAGAACCATCATCCAGCAATAAATAGAGGCAGAAGCTGGACCACGCACCAGGTCCAGCTCCCAGTCCAGCTGAAGCGAGAGAGGGGAGAGTGTATATAAGAAAAGGGATCAGGATCAGGAGGAGAGAGATGGCTGACTGGAGCTATTGGGTGCTCACTGAATCAGAAACAGCCACTGGGGAATCTTCAGGAAAAGGAACTAAACCCTCCAAAGGTAGATAACTGTCGAACGGCATGAGCAGTTTGTAGAGCCTTGTTGAGTAGGATTAGACTGCATTCATGTGCATTATCTGGCATCTCAGGAGCCCATTCCCTACAGAGGAACACCTAACTCAGCCTTAATTAATACTGGGAAGAAGGACTTGGACCTACCTCAAGTGGACACAACAGACTGAGTTAACTCACCTTGGGACTCCTTGCCCGCCTTGGGGAGTGGATAGGGGCATGAGGTGAGGGAAGGTTGAGAAAGGACTGGAAGATACTGGGAGGGGAGAAGGGAGGGTGAGCAGGGGTATATATGAAAATAACCTTTTAAAATAAAATTATATACATACATACATACAAATTAGCATAGTATACTTCCATAGCTGCGGTTCTAGTTACTTTCAATTGCTTCATTTTCTGTGCACCTTTAATTATATTCGAGCACTTTATTCCCCAAAGTGGTACTATTAGTGGCTTGTATGAAATACCCGGATCCCTGAGTCCTAGGAGTTGTGTTTGAGAATTTGTAACTTTCCTTCACTGTCTATTGTTTGTTCAGCTTAGATCTCCAATAGTCTGGATGAAGCCAGTTTGCAATGTAGAAATGAGCTTGGTTTTGTGAGTTGTTCTTTTGAGGGGGGCACACCCACAAATATTAGTTAGATATATTAGTTATCCTGGTTTCAGTGGAGTTGTATCCAAAATAACCATTATGATCATCCGTCACAACTGATCTTTTTCAAAAGACAAATCATTTGTGTCATAGACAAATTCACTGCCTCTACTTTTTAAGGATGATTTCTTTATACACAAAAGAGACACAAATATAACTGTTTCCGAAATTATTTTACCTACCAGTTACTTAAATAAGAAACTATTTCAAAGAATAAAAAACTATATTTGAATTTACATCTACAATTCAATGCATGTGTATTTGTAACATAATACATACAAAGTTACAAAAGGTTGCATGTTATGATTTATATATGAACACATTCATTTTAGTTGTTACAATATAAATATTTTAATATTGGCCAACATTGACATTAAATTTGAGAGCTGAATATACACAAGATATAGCAGTACATTTAATCACATGGCCAAAGAATTCATTAGGAGAAAATAGTTTTTATTTAGGCTTTTTGTAGTAGGTAAAGTGGACATGTATGAAGAAACAATAAAGAGAAAATTTAAATTTCTTCTACTTAACATTGTATTTAAGTAAAGAATATTTTGAAAGTAAGAAGAGAATTTCAAGTTTTATATGTGTATTAGATAGGCAAGTTTATATGCTCAAGAACTGCATGTGCTAACACGCACTTAGAGAAAAGACACCAGTAAGAAACTTCTATACACACAGTATTATGCTTATGAGCTTTCCTGCTATTATGCTCTAACAATTTGGTTGGCTGATCAGTTTATCCATCTTCAGTGCCTTCAAGTAAGTGTGCCATGCTTTCCTGTGGACTAGAACCTCTTCATATAATTATCATTATATCTAAAATTTATAGGTTTGGGTTCTCATTTCTTCTCACAAATTTGAATTTGTCATGGACAAGATAATATTATAAAGTATCATATTCGTTTGGTTTAGACTGGAATGGTTGGCTGAAAAATATTAATCTCTCTCCAGCTTTCAGATAGGGAATCGCCAGGTCCTCTTTTGATGCTGGCTTGCTCATTAGGATTTAGATGATTTCATCAGGTATTGTCTCTCTGACAATGAACCTGAGCTGTGTTAATGGAACACTGTTATATATTCCAAACTTCCTCAGTTATTTCTTCTGCTTATGATTGTTCTAGTTATCAATATCAATAGTTATCCTTTTTAATGACATATGTTAATCACTGTGATTAGCCAACACACATATTACCAATTTCTGTTGATTAACAGATTTTTTTTTGTGTGATTTGTTATCTTCAATGTGTTTTATAAATATTTAAACTACCTTATAGGCTATTTATTATAGTATAAAAAAGTGTGGATTATGAAACCATAAAATAAGTACTTAAAGAAACAAGAATATTACACTCAGAAAATAAAAGTTTTATGAAAAAATTATATGGGATATGGCTGAGAATACAATGATATAAATAGGTTAGTTATAATTTTCAACTTAAAACACTTTAGAATCAACTAGGGCTGGGTATTCCTGTGGTGGGACTAATCTGGATTATACCAGACTGGGAATGTCACTCGGTAAACAAAGAAAAAGAACTGAGCAGCATTATGTACCTGTCACTCTCTTGCTTCTTAATTTTGATTGTAATGCAACTGGATTCCTCATGCTCTGGGAGCTGTGATTTCACTGTTTTTATGAACTGTAATGTGGATCCATGATCTAAATAAACCTCTTATTCCATAATTTGATTGTCAGAACATTTCATCAAAAGAGTAAAAAAATAAAAAAGAAACTGTGATGTTAAGACATTAGGAAACTGAGCTTTCTGGGATTTGAAGGCCTTGTAAGGGGTTTGAAAGTCATTGAGAAAGTATAATAAGCTTAAAATGATAAACATCAGTATAATAACTATAAATTTTATAACTCTAGCAAAAATAAGCTGCTTAGCAAAAAGGCAAGGTAAAAAATATTACTAGAAAATATGAATGAAAATATTTATACATAACTAGTACTGGAAACTTAACCTGAAGTTAAATACTCAGTATTTTAAAAAGTGAACTAAACAGATTAACAGTACTTAATATAAAAGGCAAAGTTTAGTAACAACATCTTTTCTTTGATTTGTAGAAATGTATTGTTAATATTCATGTAACTGTTTCCTATGATTATATAAAGAAAATTATGCCTGTTATGGCAATAATGAGAAATTCCCTTCAATGTACTTGGCAATCAATAACATTTACCTATGCTCTGAGATGATATGGAAAGCATTGATTTTTCACTTTAATTAAAAGTACTTAAATATTTGAAATAAAGTACTTATTTATCAAGAAAACTGATTTAATCTGACTTCAGTAATGTCTTCTCATAAGAGAAAGATAAAATCATTTAATAGCTTCCTATTACTGAAATGAACATGCTTTAGATTAGCCAAAAAATGGAAAGCATGACATATGCACACAAATATACACAGTCTCAGCAGAAATTTTAGAAGTGATGATTATTTCCTTTTGAAAAAATAAATAAATAGTATTGTATTTTAAATTTTAAACATGAATTGTTTGAGGAAATTTAACTTATTCATTTATTTAATGAGAATATATTGAATAATATACACTGTCATCATTCTGGGAAGTGAATCTATAAATCCCTAGAAAATTGTGTTATGAGCATCTACCTGACAAAATATTAGTGAACTCTGTGTAACAAACACATTAGAAATATGTTGTTAGATCTTAAAACATTTTTCATATTAAAGGTCATGTTAATCTATATAATCTATATAATTTAAATATAATATTTTTGTATGTTCATTTTATTACTTTTTAAAAAAATGTCTTTTAGTTAATATATCCCCCCTGCTCCCTCTTCCTTCCTTCCTCCCAATCCCTCCCAGTCAGTCTTCAGCCTCCTCTCTCTCTATCCCCCTCTCCCCATCATCCATCCCTTCCCCCAAAAGGGCAAGAAGTCCCAAGCTTGGCCAACTAAGCCTTACACATCCGCTCCAGGCAGTTTTGATTCTCTCATCCCAATATCAAGACTTGATTAGGTGCTCCTCTGCAGGGAATGGGCTCCAAGGTGCCAGCTTGTGCACAGGAACACAGTCTGATCCCACCCCGCAAGGCTGCACATACTGCCCATGTCAATCGACAGTTACCTACCCTTGAAAGGCCTACCTCATTTCCCCAATGGTTCCCCAGTGGCTGTTCTTGATTCAGTGAGCTCCCCGGAGCTACAGCCAGCCATCACTGTTGGAATTTTCCTTGTAATCCCCATCACCTTGCTCTCAGCTGACTCAGGAGCTCGGCCCAGTACTGAGCCATGGATTTCTACCTCTACCTCTATTCAATTGTTTTACGCAGGTTCTGTGATGACACTTAGGGTGTTATTCATTTGATTATAGGGGAAGTCCTGTTTAGACATCCCCTCCACTATTGGCTAGAGACCTAGACAGGGGCATCCTGTGAGTTCTTGTAGGTTTCCCTAGCACCCAGTCTCTTTCCAACTCCACATTGGCTTCCTCTATCAAGATATCCACCTCTTTTTTTCTCCCTCTTTGTTGCTCCTCTCACTCAACCATCTCCTCTCATGATGTGTTCCCAACTCTTCTTGGTTGCAACCTGTTATGATCCCAATTTGCTAATGTGATCTTCTCTATTATTTCTACACAAGCTAAATAATTACTTCTTAATGTGTAGATCTAGAATTGATTTTGTATTATTTTTTTCACTAATTTATTTTACACTACATAAATTGTACTTTCATAAAATTTTCCTCTTACCCACTTCCTGTCATGTTGAATTCTTCTCTCCTGAAGTGACCCTCATTTTTTGACACCTTCTTTTTCTGTTAAATTTTTGGTGCGTTGCATTTAATTACGGTTGTATACAGAAATGTGGGCTATGGCTGTTATTTACTTAAGGAGATGATGTTTCTACCCCTTTCATGAGGGAGGATTGATGGGACTGTCTATTGTAGGTATGATATTGATGATCAAAACTAATATGAACTCATGGATACAACAATGTTGACTTATCAAAAAACAAGAGCTTTTCAGAATATTCTACGTTTTCTGACTCTTTCTAACACTTCTTCTGTGATCATTTGTATTTAAAATACCACATGTTGTGTTTTGAGTCTTTTGAAAATTTGAATGTTGTTTGTTGGAAATCTATTCACTCATGTCAATGAACAATGGTCTTCACCTTATTCCACTGACTGTCATGTATAGATATCTTGGCTTCAGATATTACTGTGTAATGTGAACATAATGACAATTGATGAGAATAACTATCAGTTGTAATTCTCAAAAACAGAACTAGATTGGGATTTTCCCAGTAAAGCACTGTAATTACGAATTAGAGAACCATCATAATTATATATGGATATATTTTATATTATGTAGTTTTGAGTATTGTATAAGCACATAGTATTTGTATTTGTAGTTGAAATGTATACATAATTTTATTAAAATATATTATTTGTTTATTATCATTTAAATGATGAACATTTTGAGAATGGTGATTTATTTTACTACCAATGGATAGTCTGTAATACTTAGTCATTTATTTTCAGATTATTGACATTTCCTATTAGTGCAAATATTTCAAGGTAAATAGGTTTGTATAACTTTACAGTTGTTAAGTGAACATTTTTTTTTTCATTTTCAGAAAACTAAAAATAAAATGTGAGAAAAAAATAATGGATAAATAACTTATCCAAAGTGGAAAAAAATACTGTGAGACAATGAGCATAGTCAAGTACAATTTATTTTAGATGAGATATCTGATAAATATGAATTCATATTTTTGATTGCTTCTGAAACAGTTCAACAGAAAATTCACCAATCAAAAGAATAAGACTTGGATTAGTCAATTTTCCCCTTTTTGTTGTAGGTAATTATAAGTTACATGACAAAAGAATCAACTGTCTGAATAATTTGAAAATAATGGTTAAGTTGAGTCAAAGGAGTTAAGATATATTCCTTTATATTTATTTAGTGGTCTATCTTACGATTTTACAAAATTTAATGTTTAATGGGTATTATTATCTCTGAAGAAGATATTATATTAATTTTGGTCAAATTAGTTAAATATTAAAAATATATCAAAGAATTATCATTAATATTTTGTTCGTCTTCAGGACTTCACAGTGTAGACATAGTTATTTGATTAATGCATAAAACTCTAAATTGCTGAAATAAACTTGAGCCATTCAGATCTGGCTCTCTCTATAACTTTTGAACATAATAGAAAGTATAATTCCTTTTACTTCTCTTCTTAATTATAAACTATTTATTTTATAATTATCCTTTCACTGTGGCTTAAAAAGTCATTCCTAATAACTATTATCAGTGGTATCTGCTGAAATTAGGATCTGGATTGTCCCCAACAAGCTCAGGTATTACAGCTTATTCCCTAGTATGTGTTAGATTAAGAAATGTTTACTACATGGCATCTAGATGAAAGAAGTTAGATCAGTTAGGATACAACTTTGTGAAAGATATTAGGAGCCAGGTCCTGTTTCTTCATGCCTTTCTTTGCTTCTCAGCATCCATGACATAAGCAATATTATCCAATATAATTTTAGCAATATGTACTTCTTTATGATCTTAAACACTTGAAACTCTAAGAAAAATAATAAATCTTTCCTCCTTGTAAATTTATCATGTGAAGTATTTTTCCCCAAGCTGGCACATGAATTAACTTGGTATCCTCATATAGGAGTTGGGTTCCTACAAACTGACTATATTATGTCTTTTAATAAAAGCACATATATAGTTAGCTCAGGTGTGCTGAAAAGTTAAAATTTCACAAATTCTTGTTGACTAGGAAGAAATGAAAAGTAAGTAGATAACAATAAAGTCCTTAAGGGAAATGGTGTAATAGTTTTATGGTAGAAAAATGTCTAAGAAATCAATATTTCTAGATAAGAATGAGAAAGGAGATTGGCAGGATATAAAAACCCAGAAGTAGGAAGTGAAGAATGGGCAGTGTCCCATGGGCCTCCAAAGGTCTCTGGTTAGCATGACAGACCTGTAGTGTACTCACTTCAGGTATGTTCTCTTTAAACTCTCTTCCTATAAAAAATGTTGGTTACTCATAAACTGTTTTGGGCATTCTCTGTAGTGTATTCTATCTCCAGCTCTTTTTCCTTCTAGGACACTCTTAAAGAATAAATCATACAATAATTCTTTAAAAACCTGGCTTCAAATTATGAATTTTTAAATTATATGCTATAAAAATCCAAGGGACATATTTGCCTCCAGACATTCTCACATCACAAACATGGACAAAACAATTTAATATTTTGACCTGTAAACAGAGATTTGCCATTTTAGAAAAACTTGGGGGAGTATTCATTTAAACTAATTTATTTTTCATGCGTCCTATTATTGCTAAAGCTCAACACAACAAGACAAAACTAATTAAAGGTTTTAAATTTTCCATTTTGTATTGTAATTGAAAAATAGACAAAAAATGAGTAAGAAGCATTTTTTCATGTTGAAAAAATGAAATATAAATAATAATATTTAGTAATTACCTTCAAGGTTCTAAAGAAACAGTCTGTGGCTTTTCACTCCCTAACAAATATTCATGTAATGGGCACCATTTACATTTGTTTATTTTTGAATAAATTGTTTACATAGCCACCAAGTACACAGTAAAAGAATATTAGCTGTGTCTTACCAGATCATGTCAATGTCATAAACACATGGGTGAATGAAGATGACCAGGGTCGTTGGTGATGAAGCTCTGAAATGAACAGACAGAAATGATTGCATCCACATATTTGCAATTCTTTTGAAAGAACAAGGATCAAAATAAATACGTGAGAAGCTTTAATTACATGAATATTATTTTTTTTCAGTTAAGTTTAATATGAATGTGAGTAAAGATTGGTCCGGGAACTATGTGCATTCACAGATCTTCCTAAACACTGAAATTTTTTGGAAAATGGCTTCAGCCTTTTATTAGCCTACACCCTGTTGCGCAGAGCCTCAAAGCTACAAGCCTTTAGGGGAAAAGGAAATGATAATAATTAAAAGGACACCAAATGTAGAGGGACATTCCTTAACATATTGCTATCTGATATCATGTAAAGTTGATTCCTTTCCTTTAAGGAACCATCCTTTAAGATGATATTTGAGTGACAAACTTGACAGTTTCTTTAAAATAGGAATAGAAAAGCTCTATCTGAGCCCACATCAAATAAGTAAAGTATATTGAATATCTCATGTTTGTTAATGAAGTACCATTAATATGAATGGCCCAGAATTAGGAAAATTGACTGAAAGACTTTTTACATGATTTCAAAGTCTGAGTCTGTACTTAAAATATATCTAAAGTTGTTTGCAGCTCTATTTTAAGCAGTGACCTAGAATGTCTTCCTAATATTACTGCTCACTGCATTACATTTATTGGTCTAAAGCGCAAAAATAGATTATTGATCTGTCTCAAGCCTTAAATTCAGATGAGAAATATTGGTATTTGTGAGAATAATTGATTTGTCTCTGGATAAATAAAAATTGTCACTATTGAGTTTGATGAAGAATATTAACCTGATATTTACTGTCAGTTTCTTTCTTAAATTCACAGTAAATACTTTATCTCCTATAAGATCCACAGAATATATAGTAAAATAATAGGCTTACTGTTATGCTGAGTTTTGCAGAATACTTGGCTTAAAATGTATCTTTTATTACCCTCACTAAATATATTAACATGTAAATTTTAATTTTAATTAAAGTTTTTATATTGAACATTTTTCTTTGTTCTGTAAAAATGAATGAATTTAATCTTTTCGACCAAGGTGATTTATTTCCTATGACAGTTAGTTGCTAACAACAACTCCCCCATGCACTTCATTTATAAACTTGCTTTTGCCTTTGATTATTTCTCCATTGAAAAATAACTTTTTCATTATCATCGTATCATTACTCTTAACATTTTAGTACTTATGTAGTATAATAAATTAAAACCATTGTATGTATGTTATAATATTAAGTATACTCATTCTCTCCATGCCATCTGTTAGGGAGAACACCCTATATATTATCTATGAAGGACATTCTTTCCATTACTCAGATCTCATAATCCATTCCAGATGAGTTCCTTAATCATATGCCATAAGCTATAAAGAAAATTTATAAAATTCTATTAAAATATTAACTAATAATGATTATTTGACTGGATATGTCATATTAACATGTCATAAAATATTTTTAAAATGTATTTAGTTTACACAGTAGATGCTAACATAATATTTAATTAGTTAATATTGTGTTTGTCCAAAATATGTTTTTAAATTTAACTTTTAGAAATATCTAGCACATGTCCTATAGTTCTGACTCTGAAGCCCAGATTGTAATTGAATTACTTTTGGCTACATTTTCTAAACTAGTATACAAAATTGTATTTAATCAGTATGTACATTTTATGTTACTTTTTATAATACAAAAGACCTTACTTGGGTTTAAAGCTTTAAGTATTGCTAATTTTGAATCAACTGTTGAATTATTTTGATTTATAGACCATTTCTAGAAGATATTGTAAGCCACTTAAAGATTATATGAAAAAGAGTGGTGAAAATATTTTCAATTGCTTGTAACTTTGTGGGTCTATGTGACTCATTGAATTTCTTTGTTCATTCTTGGTACTGTATTTTTTGCTGTTGTTGTTAGCATGGGAAGTATAGTTGTAGTATTATCTTGTCATTGTAATGCACCCCTGTCAAATTTCTTATTAAATATGATAAGTCTCTATATTTTAAGAAGTTTCCATATGAATTTTTTCAAAACTTTTTGGTATTAATTATTCATCTCCATATTTTCTCCTTTAACCTGCCCTCCCATGCACAACCCAATTTAATTCCTTCTTAGCCCTTTATATCAGTGTATTCTTTTCTTCTACCTTGCAAATCCTTCCCTCAATGTCACCTTACTAAGCTCTTGACTACTGTGGTTATTCAAAATAAAATATATGTATCTTAGCATCCAAAGCTAGTACCCCAGAATGAGAGAAAACTTGGGACTACCAATACTCTCAATGCGTCTGCACATTTTGAAAGCGTAACCCTATTGCAGAACACTTCATGCTTCACTCATAGAACATGAAGGTAAAAGAATAAGACTTAAGTGGAAGCTTTATTCCTATTGGCAGATTGTCACTGTGCTGGTAGGTGCTGTGTAAACTATGTGAGGAGACCAACAATTGTATTGCTCGCTGTGACCAACAACCACAAGATATGCCTACAGGTGCAATAGTGACATTGACCTTGTAAGAGTAACCAACCATTTTCTAATTGAATCTAAGACCTGTTCTGTGACATAAAACTCCTAGAACTGTTAAGGGCCAAGAACCTGTAGATAGATGTGGCACAAGTACTAGGAGGAAGCCCATATTATCATTATGCTAAACAGACATAGTTTTAAAATGATTCTTAAATATTTACAGTTTTACAATCAGAGAAACATTTTATTCATAGTAAAAGAAGTATTTTGAAAGCAATCAGAAGAAAAAAAAGTCCTAAAATCTGGCCAACATGTAGCGAATAATATAATGTGATTTATTCAGACCCACATTATATAAGCACATCATGACCACACACATACTAGGGCTTATCGATCTTAGTTGAAGGGATGTGACACAATTGGAAAAACCAGAGGTAGTTAATAACATTATTAAAACTGTTTTTTTTTTCAGACACACAAATAGAGCTGCACACTTATGTGCAGTGACTATAACAGCATGCATAAGACTTATAACAGTGCTGCCAGACAATATGTCAGCATAGGAGATGGAGGGCAGATAAAAAGTACCATCACTAGTTGAGGAGCTATTTACATTTAATAGAAAATGAAGTGTCAGTTTGTTTTAGAAAGTTACATTTGGTAGATGAACACCTCAGCAGGTCAAGCCTTTCTTCCATAACTACTAGTGCACCAAAACCAAACTCTCTGGGGAAAAGGCAATAAAGAGAAAAAAAATCTCAGACTCATGTGGGAAAAAAATGGGGGAGTGAAGAGGATCGATATGGGAATGGTTGAAGGACTGATTATGCTCAAAGACTGCATGAACGTCACAATAATTAGTAAAATTTCAAAATCATTTCTAAAAATTATAAAACAATATAAAAAACCTTCCAAGATTTTCTAGAGGAGAGTAAATGTTTATTAAAGGATAATGTTTTCTGTTAGAGTAATTATTTACATAGTGTGTACAAGGCACCAGTTTATCTCCAATATCAGGAGTAAAAGAGAAGGGAAGGGAAGAAGAATGGGAAATGAATGCTGGAGAAGAGAGACAAAACGAGAGAACTCTTGAGTGTGTATATAGTTGTACTGTTACCCTTCAGACGTAGTACTTTGATCCAAACAAATTCCCTATAATTTTATTAATTATATTCTTATAAGTATAAATGTTTCATTTTATTCATAACTCAATTTAAAAATGAAATTTTGATATGTTGAAAAATTGCATGTTTTTCAAACTGATTATGATATTCTTAATCAAAGCTTCTTTTCTAAATTCTAATCAACACTTTAATGCCCAGAAGCTTTATCAGTTTAAATAGAGTCCACTATGACTTTTGAAGACAGTGTCCTTTGCATGATTATGGATTGTAGCTGCCATCTCTCAGACAATTACAAATACAAGGATGAGCTGTTATTAATAACATTTAATTTAATAATTTTTTAAATAAATTGTTTTCATCAAGTGCTAGAACAAATATAAAGATGCAAAAAACTAACTGATGTGCTAATGTCTTTCTGTATGTTGTGAATATCAAGCTTTAAATAAAGGAGCTGTTTTGGCCCATGACAGGCACCATAGAAAAAGTAGGAGGGGAAATCAGAGCATAGGTAGGAGAAGCAGGACGGAATCAGAACAGATTGAGCCAGAAGCCCAAGAAAAAGCATGTAAGGAGCACAGGTGAGCCACGGGCCACGTGGCAGGATAGATTAATGAAAATGGGTTGAGTTAAGATGAAAGAGCTAGCTTGCAATGTACCTGAGCCATAGGCCAAACAGCATGAAGTTAATATAAGCATCTGAGTCATTTTGGAGTCTGAACAGCAATGGGCGGCTAAGGGGTCTGGCGCGGCAGGTCAGTGTGTCTGGACCTCTGGCCTCCTGGACCAAGAAAACTCTACTGTAACACATGTTTATGAACTTCATTTATTCACCTTTTCATTATTCATTAAATAACTACTCCTTCAATAACTTGTAGCCAGTATTAGATAACCAAACCTATATTGATTTCTATTCTAAATAGAAATCGTGTGATTTCTATTCTAAAATCAGGGATAAAATGAAAAACACATGGCTATAATGTTGACTGTCAAGTATCATAATAGACAAAATATGGGCTTATTTTTAAAAATTAAAAGTGTGTATGTAAGCCATATTTAAGAGCATATTTATTAATGCTGTGAAATTTTGTTCACTAAGCATAGAATGGATGTCTCTATATTAAATTCATGGGCATTGTGATCATGTACAAAGTACCTTTAGCATACCCAAACAATTTTTATCACTTCTCATGGCTGAAGAATCTTTCATTAGCAATTGAGTCATTTTAAGAGTTGGTGAAGAAGGCTATAAATCAGATTGTTTTTCTCAAGAAAGTACATAATGCATCAATAGTTTTGAAGCTGGAGGAGGCATTTTTTATTGATATTTATTTTTGTTTTTTATTTTGTTATATTTTTATTTTTAAAATTTCTTTTTAATCAATTCCCCCCCCCCCCGTGCACCCATTCCCTTTCCTCCTCCCAATCCCTCCCAGTAAGCTTTAGGCCTCCCCCCAAACTTCATGCTTCTGTAGGCCAATGCCTCACAACCCTGTTAGTAACAACCAATAAAGGCAATGCTATTGCTTCATCAAGCTAGACCTGAGGAGAAAGATTCCATTGGTCTGTCACTGGTGTTAATTCTGGAATTAGGAAATTTCTGTTCCTCTTTCAGCAGGAAAAGCAAACACTAATACTTCTAAGGTTTCTGAATTTAAAGAGTCAAGAAATATATATATGTATATATACACACACACACACACATATATAAAATCAATGGTTTTAGAGATAAACTTAATAAAACTAATTTTCAGGAACAATAAGTGGAGTTTTTCGAGAAATAATAGAATAACCAAGCAAGGAGTTTTTTCTTTGCTAAAACTCTCTAATCCTCTACACAATGAGGCTAAATGTGTGTGTGTGTGTGTGTGTGTGTGTGTGTGTGTGTGTGTGTGTGTGTGTGTGTGTGTGTGTGTTTGCTACATATCAGTGAGCATTTTCCTCCTTCTAAGTACATATGGCAGTATTAACCCATTCTTTATTCTTCCTCTGACTTTTAAGGTCATCACTACAGTTCTATTCTGTGAACACCACTCTCAATTTCTTGCTGAATTCCCATGTTTTATCAACTTTATTGCATAGTAAATAAAATGTCTGAAAATCATCCCTTGTAAGATAGATAATGGATAATTTAGACTTTAAGTCGTATAACCTGAATTATATTCTGCTTTTCAGTGAGGCATGGACACAATCATAGGCCGTGTATAAATAAATTAGCTGAGTTCATTAAAATGTCACTTGCAAATCAGAATTATAGTCTGGATTTGTCCTATAAACTGAAGTGTGCATTTCTCTACTGTAAATGAAAAATTTCAATGCTGAATTACTTTAACTATAATAATGAGGTTTTTAGTATGAACCATTATTAAAGGCAGCTTTCACAAAACGTATCAGTTGACTGATAGCTCAAAAACCTTGATTCAAGGTTAAAAATAAAATTCTGTTACCTTTATAATTGTACTATATAATTGATAAATATAAACACATAAAACTTGAAAAACAAATTTAAAAACAGAAATTTTCTTCCATATCCAAAATCATTGCAGAGAATTTGGTGATGCTCATGGATAACATGCTTTTTCACTGGGTGTAAAATCCCGGCTTCAATTCTCAGTACAGGAAAAGGGCGTAGATGTTATTGCTGAAAATGATTGTTACCCTTGTCCTTTTCTAATTACCCTTTCCCCATTGTCTTTTTAAAGGACGTGTTTCTTCATTCTTTATAAATATCAGTTTATTCTATAAAACATACATTTAGGAAAGATGATTGTGGTAGTATTTTAGCAGGTACAAGACTTTCATAAACACAAATGAACATACACACACAGAGAGAGGCACACACACACACACACACACACACACACCCCCCAAAAGATGATGTTCATTGGCATCATTCAAAGTTGATGGTAACAAGTTGTTGCAACAGAAATGTTATATGATTTTGTGATGACTTAGAGGACCAGACTGTAGGAAAAGATAAAATCATGGATAAGGCAGAGTTGGGTTTTACTGTACAGCATGGGGCATCAACTCCTTTTTATGATGTCTAGTTCCTCTAATGTGTAAACAGTTATATCTCAATAGAGATATCTATTTTCTCCTCAAATATAACATACATAATGTAACTTTTCCTTAAGACTACATAATAGCTAACTCTGTATGGATTTTTTAATCATGGATATCTCGATAGAGGAAGCCAGTGTGGGGTTGGAAAGAGACCCGGTGCAAGGGAAACCTCAAGAACTCACAGGAGGTTCCTGGGTAGGTCTCCAACAAATAGTGGAGAGAGCACCTAAATAGGATTTTCCCTGTAATCAAATGAATATTTAGATATCATCACAGAACCTACATTCAACAATGAACAGAGGTACAGGCAGAGATCCATGGCTGAGCTCCTGGTTCATCTGAGGGCTGGAGAGAAGAGTCTGTATGAGCAAGAGGATAGGGATTATGAGGTACTTCCAACAGCGATGGCTACCTGTAGCTGTGGGGAGCTCACTGAATCAAGAACAGGCACTGGGGAACCATTGGAGAAGAGAGCTAGGCATTCCAAGGGTAGGTAACTAACTGTTGATTGACATGGGCAGTATGTGGAGCCTTGAGGGGTTGGATCAGACTGTGTTCCTGTGCATGGGATGGTTCCTTGCAGCCCATTCCCTGCAGAGGAACAGCTAATCCAGCCTTGTCTTTGGGATGAGGAAATCTGATTTGCCTGGAGTGGATGTGCCATGTTGAGCTGACCAACCTTGGGACTTCTTGTTTTTGGGGAGAGCAGATGGGTGGATGGGGAAGGAGGAGGCTGATGAAGGCTGGCTGTGAGGAATTGGAAGGAGAGAAGGGAGGGAGAGCAGAGGGATACATAGATTTTAAAAATGACATATTTTTATTAAAATAAAAGAATAAAATGGACATCCAAAAAAAAAAAAAAACCAAAACCCACAAGTATTGATTATTACAGAGCACCCAGTAATAAAAATGATTTAACTTTTTGCAGCTCTATGTTATTAGTATTGTGAGTACAGAAGAATGATCCTTTATAGTATCTCCGAGGTCTTAAAGAATTTTCATAGAGTGTTGGAACCTTCATTACCTCAAACTCAATTTTATCTCTAAACCACTTTTCTGGGAAAACCTCAATATGAACCATTGATTTATTTTACTATAAAAAAGTACATATAGACCTTTCTCTATTTCCTCTAAATTCTGCTTACAAACTCAATGGCCTGTCCTATCTTCCGCTTACCTCAACTTTCTTCCATTTATCATGCAAAGCTGAACAAATAAACCCATAAGTAAGACTTCTCTATTAATTCTCCTGGATAATCTTTATGACCAGCATCAGAGGGGAGTCCTCAGATTCCACTGTACTTCCTTCAAGGATGTGATATTCCTTCTATTGCTAAGTCATTCACTCTCCTGTCCTCTTCTTCTTATCTCTGGTTTATTTATTTATTTGCTGGCATGCTTGACTACCCTACCCTAGCTTACATTTTCGTTTCCTGCCTTTATATTTCTTATGTTTTTAACTTTACAAACGTATGTATGAGCTATCACTAGACATACCAAATTTGGGTGACATTTTTCTGCCATCTCTTTCCACCTTGTGACAATTTAGTCAATACTTAGTTCTAATAAAACTATGACCAACAAGATCTCAGGATCTCTGGAGTTTATCTAAGTGTTTTCATTGCTGGATTTATCTTAGTTAATACTATTGCACAAGGAAATTCACATTTGTTTAAATGTGGATCAGCTGGACAAGGCACTTGATGGTTATTTAAATCTGCAGAAGGTTCGCCTTCCTCACATGGACTTCTTTTATTGAAATTACTTTTGCATGTACTTTATTTTGATTATGATTTCTCCTCCTTCATCTCTGAGCTCCATTTTGAAACAAACACATGAAAAGTAAAAGTTGTTATAAGGAGACAAATGAAGAGAAAAAAAAAGAATTAGGAACACAAAACACACGTAATATCAGATAGACACAGATATGCATACACACACACCAACAAAAACCACAAAATCAGTATAAATCAAAGGTCAGTAATATAAAAATAGCCCAACAAATCATTATGAAAAGCAATTACAAACATACCATTTGTTTCATGTTGGCCATTTACTTCTGGGTATGAATCCTTCCTCAAATGATGTTCTACGGGAAGCATTTCAAAAAGAAGGATGGAAACAGTCTCAAGGCTCTGTTGTTAGTACCGTGACAACTACAAAAGTCACTCACTTCTACCACAGCATATTATAAAAATAAAATCACAAAACTACCCCCAAAATTAAGAGATTAAGTTGAAGGGTTAACAGACTGGCTCCTGGGTGCCAGAAAGAGTGTCATCACTATATAAAGCTTGTAGTAGGGATGTCATAGGTCACCAATGGAACAAAGTCCCACAAAACACCTTAACTAAGATCAATCTATCCTAGGAAAAAAAAGCTTAGAGAAGAAATAGTTAAAAGAAAACACTTTGGCAGTTCTGAGGCAAATTTAACTACAAAATTAAAAAAAATTATGTAGGCTGGTGCTATCTTTTTGAACCCCAAGATTTATTAAAACATGATGTGCTTATAACTTGTCCGTATTTTTGGTATATGGAATAGAGTTTTGATGATTCTTTTGTGAGTTTTTTTGTGTGTGTTTGGGTTTTTTGGGGGGTGTGGTGGGGGAATGATTATATAACCAGCTAATGGCATCCCACACTTACCTCTCTGTGTGATATTCTTCAGACAGATATCAAGCATGTGATGCCTACAGATAACTTATTTATCTACAAGTTAGGGCTAGACTGTAGAATGTATGGGCTTCTAAGGGGCCTGGAGACCAGCCTGCCCTCAGCCGGAGCAAACTGATGATAACTAGAGCCATAAAGGATGTGCACTCCTAAGTACTTGCATAAGCCAAACTGGGCTCTGAGCCTGGGGGCCTTGTCTAGAGTGGGGTCTGGATACAACATTGCTAGACCAGCAAGAGACCACAAACCCCAGCTACAGAAACCAGCGAATCAAAGCCCTAGTTGGGGGGAGGGCCTGGGGAAAAAGTGTTTGAGATTTTCCACTCTATAATAAAGTTAAACTTGCTTGTTACAGCTTGTTCCTAGAGACTGTGTTCTTGCTCCCTTGTCATCTTGCCCTTCTCCTCCACGGGGAAAAGCAGAACCTTGAAGAGAGAGTAAACACTGACCCCTCACCTCTTCTCCTCCAAGGGGAAAAGCAGAACCTTGATGAGAGAGTAAACACTGACCCCCACCTCCAACCAGGCCTTAGCCCAACAGGATTATTCTTTATTATTTTTTTGTTTCTTTTCTAAGATTTCTGATACATATTGGTTCAACTATTTTTTTCTCTTTTCCTAAGGTGAAATAAAAATAATAAAAACAATGTTTTTAATATTAAAATGAATCGATAATATTTATATATACATACAAACACATACACACGTTTTAAACATAAATCATCTCTGATGCAGTTCTTTGGCCTCTGCACTTTTTCACTATCTTGCTAAAACGTGTCTTCCATGAGTAGGTGAGAGATAATACTGTAGAGAAGCCTCTCTCTCTCTCTCTCTCTCTCTCTCTCTCTCTCTCTCTCTTCCTCTCCCTGTGTGTGTGTGTGTGTGTGTGTGTGTGTGATGCACATATGAGCATACGTATTGAACTTATTGTGTTATGGAATTAATAATAACTTTGTAAATAATAATTGGCTACATATTATCATAGGAAAACTATTGAAAGGATATTTTGTATTTAAATATAACACTTTGTATCTTATGAAATCAGTGACTTTTGTATAATTTCTATCATAAAATATTAACTGTGGGACCCAGTGAGTTGATACAAATGCTATCTTTCATTTTTTAAAAAAAATTAATATATACTTATATATTTATTGCAGATGAGTTATGTATATACAGCTTTCAAATTTAATGCACACAGATGTCTAACTAGGGCAAATGATTCTCTGGAACTAGAGTATGAGGGGGCCATGATCATCTGAAGTGGGTGCTTAAGCTTGAATTTACTTGCTAAAAAAAAAAAAAAAGCCTTAAGTACTGTTCATCACTGAGCCATCTCTCTAGCATCTCAAAGGGTCTTATCAAAGAAAGAATTATAAAGCAGTTTCCATATTCAATAACTTTCTATAATAACTAAAATTCAGATTCTGTTATACTTCTTTAAGTGTTGCAATCTTAGTAAATGTTCAAAAATTACATTTGCAAACATCATGAAAATGCACAAAAAATATGACAAAGGTGAATGGTCATTGAGAAAATGAAGATATTTACTACTATGTCCTGAAGTGCACCCTTAAATTCTCATTATGACAATTCAAGGGAAGAGGAAGAACAGAAGAAAATGGACACTAGAATTCTCTGTAAGAGTATTTTGGAGTGCTGCTAATATGCAGAACTGTAACAAAACTAGTGATCTCTAGAAGAGACCCTACCTCATGCATGAGCAATACAGGGCATTCCTTAGAATGAGTCAATAAATGGACAAAGAAATCTCTGCTCTCAATGTTCCTCATTATCTCATGAAAAGCATGAACCTTCCTGACTTTGGCTGATGGTGCAGTTAAAAATGGAAAACTGTAAAGGTTAAAGTTCCTGTACCACCTGATCATTACTGGATCCAAAGCAAGTTTCCTATTTTTTCTGTACATCTGGGTTTATTCCCTTCAATACTATGTCTACCAGTAGGTGACAGTATCCTCAGTGTCATAGTGTGTTTGTGTGCTTTTCTTTGATCTCTAAGCAGTATTCACAATGTTCCCTAGCATGGTAAGGTTCTGAAAATACAAAAAGAAAGGAATATTTTCATCCTTACAGCATATATGGAAAGCTTAAGCCTCAGGAGGTCATAAAAAGAGTTGAGGTCTTCTGTAATATAAATATGTCCTGGGAAAGAACCTTTATTTTTAATTTTAAAAACTATTTTTTTTTAGCCATGTATCCCTGCTCCCCCTTCCTTCCTTCCTCCCAATCCCTCATAGTCAACCTTCAGCCTCCCCTCTCACCATCCCCACATCCCCTCTTCCAAAAGGACAAGAAGTCCCAAGGTGGGTCAGCTCAGCTTGGCACATCGGGTCCAGGCAATTCGATTCACTCATCCCAAAGTCAAGGTTGGGTTAGATATTCCACTGCAAGGAATGGGCTACAAGGTTCCAGACCAGGCACAGAAAAATCAACAATTGCCTATCCTTGGAGGGACTAACTCCTTTTCCCGATGGATACCCAGTGGCTGTTCTTGTCCTACAAAACCTACATCCAACAATGAGTAGAGGTGGAGGCAGAGATCCATAACTGAGCACTGGGCCGAGCTCCTGGTCCAGCTGAGAGAGGGGGAGGAGAGTCTGTATGAGCAATCGGATAGGGATTATAAGGAAAATTCCCACAGTGATGGGAAGAACCTTTTTAAAGCTAAGCGATATTCTTATAAAGGAGGCTCATGTTTACAAGAGCCCCCTTGTTCTTCATCTATGTTGGGGACACAGCATAAATACGTCATATAAGAGAAAGCAGGCCCTGTTTACAAACCATATCTGATAGTACTTTTATCTTGGATTTCCTCAACTAAAGCAAATAAGAATTAAAATTTTATTAAAGTTTTATTTATAAACTAATCAGTTTGTGTTTCTTTACTGTAGAAGGCTAAATATAGTATGGATCATATTTGTTTTGATGTTTGTTTATTTTTTACCTTGTTTAAGAATATAAACTATAATTTTTTTAGTATGAAGTTTCTGGCCCAGCTGCCCTGAGATTCTGACCGACAGTCCCACGTATACTATCTGCAGCTGCTTGGTTCCAATAATCACATGAAGTCTTACATTAATTATATACTGTTTGGCCTATGGCTCAGGCTTATTGCTAGCTAGCTCTTGCTCCTTAACCCATTTCTATTAGTCTATATCTTGATACTTGGCTTGTGACTTCCCTAAGTTCTTTTATATCTTGCTGTTTTTAAGGCAGTTAATAGCATCTCTGAGTGACTTTGCCCTCCTTCTACTTTACATATGCTGGGATTTCCTGCCTGCTTCTAAGATGCCTTGCAATAGACCAAAATAGATCCTTTATTATCCAATGATACTTTATGGCATACAGGAAGACATTCCATATCATAAATTTGAGAATATAATACATCTTGATATAATGTATTACCAAATAGAGTATAAAATGGTGTTTGTAACTTTAGCCAAACTGTCATAGCAAGTAATAATATTTTTAAAAATTAATTCTTAAAATTTTCTAATATTGGAATTTAAAGCCCATTTCCTCCTTGTGATATATAGAATAAATTTACTGATATTGAATGAAATAGTTAAATTTAGCTGTTTCATCTTTATAATTTCCTTTGTGATTTGTTAATTTTTTTAAATCATGGACCCTGCTTTCTCAAATATCTGTGTCAGTATTTGGGAATGTCTTTTGATTATAGCAAATCTTTTAAAATAAATGCCAGCGTGTTTTCTGTGTTCTGTATACATAATTTGCTTACATGGGTTTGTATGCTGCTTACAAAATCAAAGTCTTAAATATCTTCTAACGAAAAACTGCAGGTGATTAAGTCTTGTGAAATATTTAGCCGATGGATGTTGATGATCCACTAGCTTTTAAGTAGTCATTCGAAACCAAACATTAAAATTTAAATTTGCTGTGATAAGTTAAAAACATTACAAAATTCAATATTTAGACTACATCATCAATTTCAGCAATATTTAGTATAAGTGATTTTGTATATCATTTAGAAAACTGATTAGAGAAAAGACTGAATCTTCTTTTTGCAATTTTCTGAGCACCTACCATGGGCTCAGTGATACAACTATGAATAAAAAAAGCAACCTTAGTTGTTTCTTGATAGAAATGGATAATTCAAAGATATATTTAGAATTCCAAATGTCTGCCTCTTTCTGGATTTTATACTTAATGTTATTCAATTATTTTTTTCAGTAATTCCTAGTTTTTACTTCTTGTATCTACTATTAACATCTTCAACACATGGATTTGGACTAAGGACAGGGTATTTCATGAAATAAAAGGAAAGCTAACTATTAAAGGTATGTATTTAGGAGTATACATCAAAATAAGCAAATAACTATATATATAATATATACATATATTATATATATATATATTTGCCAGTGTAAGGAAAAGGGGGTTCTCTACCTGTTACGTTTATAAGGCCTTGTTTCCTTGCTGTCCTTTTTCCTCTGGTTCTGACATTCTTTCGGCCTCCTCCCCACCAGGTTCCCTGAGGGGAAATTTTGATAAGAGATACTCTATTTAGAAGTTAGCGATGCAAAGCTAACTCTGTACTTTGAGCAACTCTAGGTCTCTGTATGTGCTCACATGTACTCTAAGAGGAAGCTTCTCCGATGATGTCTGAGGAACACATTTATCTGGGGGTACAGCAGAATGTCATTAGGAGAGATTGTGTGTCTTTAATACGGATACCCAAGACCCTTCTATCTCTGAACAAATGTGCTGCTATATGAATGGGACAACTGTTTTCCTTTGGACACATTTGTAAAGGTTTGATTTTTATTTTTTAATATGTAAACAAATATTTAGTGATACTAACCATATACATAGGTATGTATGCGTATTCACTCGGTAACATACTTATTCAGTTTCACATTGACTCAATGTAAGCAAATTAATTTAATTATATTATTAGTGTTATTTAGGGTCTGTCTCAATACACTATGAATGTTCTGAAAATTCTCATGTCAAAGTCTATCGCTGAAATCATACTAATACACTAGCTTAGTTTTCTAAGATGTGTCATTGTACCTAGCTTAACATTAGCAACTTAGAAGCAAAGTCCCCATATGTCAGGAGTATTTGCGGTTGAGATTGACACAAAGGCTGCGTTAGACAGTCTGGGGGTCTGGCTGATTCTTCTATGTAGAGACAAACCTGTCAGTGTAATATTTTACTCACCACATAGAGTCTGAAAATCAGAATGCTGGGGAAGAATGCTTAGAGAAATGAAACTCACTTAGAAAGTCTATAATAAATAAAATATCTCCAAACGATGGACAGCATTGATTATATAATATACTCAAGTTAACAGGTCCATGTTTAAGGCACAAACTTTAGAAGGCGTTTTTTAAATGGTGTGATGGCTTTGATATTCTCTTTAGACACTAGACAAACTTTTCTGACTACTACAGTTGAAAGAGGCTTTCAAATCAGCAGTAACCTTGCTTAACTTTTATTTGAAGAGATAACTGAAACATTACTTTATTTTTTAAATGAGTTTTTCATCTAAATACCCCAGACATTGAAGATTATGTAAATGTTAAGTTAGCTATATATAAAGTTTGAGTGACAAATTTTAATAACTAAAATGTTCCCACATCTCAAATCTTAAAAAAAGATTATGAGAGATTAGCAATGATATTTTTTCCCTTTTCCTGTCACTGTACAAATAAGATTGAACCAGGATTCCACTCTTGTAAAGCTGAAGAAAATTTATTATGGAAGAAAAGTTTGTTTTATCAGACTTTGTAGAGCATGTATACGAGAATTTATTAACAGAAATGGGCCATTTAGTTTTATGTACATTTGTATGTAGGAAGGTGCATGAGTGTGTTTGTGTGTATGTGTGTGTGTGTGTGTGTGTGTGTGTGTGTGTGTGTATGTGTGTGTGTATTTGTAGTTAAACAGCATGTACCATGTATTCCATGGATAGGGTTTTCTTAGGATTTTTTTCTTAATTATATGTGTGTGTGTGTGTGTGTGTATACAAATATTCTACAAATTTGTAATATATTACTCACATATCTGTGTAGTAGGAGGTTTCTGGCCCAGACTTTCGGGCCTACCCTCAAGGTCTAGGCCCACAGACCTGCAGACCCGCAGACCTGAAGTCCTACAGAGACACACAGATGCTTTCAATAGTTTGAGTGTAGGCATACAACTTAATAGGTCTCTACCCTTAAATTAACCCATGTCTCTTATCTTGTTCAGCCATGTGGCTGGGTACCTTTTCTTAGAGCAGCATGGTTGTCCTCTGCTTCTTCTTGCTTCTCTCTGGCATTCTCCTCTGTGCTTCCTGTTCTCAGAGTTTTTAGTCTGGTAGTCCCGCCCACACTTCCTGCCTGCCTTTGGCCAATCAGCGCTTTTTATTAAACCAGTGGGTGGGACAATTATTTACCATGAAACAACACAATACTCCTATACATCTGGATTTCTGAGGTGCTTAATTAACTGGAATAAATAAAATCAGTAGTGATGAGAAGAAGTGGGGTTAATCTTTTTTCTTATGATATTTTTAAATCATTATTAAAATTACTTTTACCTACCCTCTGCTGTTCTCCTTCCCTCCCTTTTCCCACATCATCCCCATCTTCCCCACTTCCTCTGCCCTCCATCCCTTGAGCAGTCAACAATGGCTATCATATCAAGATGAGTCAAGGCTCATCTTCTCTCCATTGTATCACGGCTGAGAAAAGCATCTATCTCATCATAGGAAGTAAACTGGAAAGGGTAATGTAAAGGGAAGAGGAAAGAGGTTAGGAAATGAGGATATGAGAAGACAGAGTTTGGGGAGGTGCTAAGAGGTTAGCCATGAGGGAGATAAATAGACAGGAACCATGAAGGAGATAAATAGACATCATGGGCTTGGGGGCAAAGCTGGTGCTAGAGAAGTCCACAGAACCCACAACAAGGTCCCAGAATAGTCTTCCTGCAATGCAGGAGAGGTGCCTGAACTAGTCTTTCCCTGTCATCAGACTGATGACTAACCCTAACTGTCATTATAGAACCTACAACTTATGACTGATGGAAGCAGATGCAGACACCCACAGTCAAGCCTGATGCCTGGAGTTCAGTTGAAGAAAGAGGATCTACTACTAGAGGAGCTAGGGGAGGGTCAAGAGCACAGTGGAGAAATCCACAGAGACAGCTGACCTGAGCTAATGGGAGCTCACTGACTCTGGACTGACAGCTGGGGAGCCAGCACCAGTCCAGACTAGGACCTCTGAGTTAGGGTGACAGTTACTCTATTCAAGCTGTTGGTGGGCCCTCTGGTTAATTTTTCTTTATGAACACTCACATTCGCTATTTAAAGGCAGCTTTATTAAGACTGTCACTGCTGTAAGATAACATATGTTTTGTGTATTGTTCACCCTCCCACTTTTGGGACTCCTCATTTTGGAGATGAGAAGTCAAGTAAATGTACTAGATAAGCTTCTGGGCTTCAGTTGCCTCATCAGTAAATGGGATAATTACGTATTACTAGTATATACCTAGAGCCTGGATTCAGGTAGATATCTTAGAAGCACAGTTTATCCAAACTGCATTTTCAGTGCTAACATGGGCTGTCAGCTGCGAGAATGTGCTTTTATTCTGAGTGTAACCCAGGTTTCACACACAATGAATATCACAGTATGACTAAGCCTGCACGTTACATTTTTTTCCTGATAACTACCTTTGCCTCTTTTTCAGTCTTTTCACACGCAGCAAGATCAATTATGCAGCAACCATTTTTCCTTTGCAATGCTCATTCATTCTTTCTATAAAAGCATGGGCCTGGACTAAATGCAATGTTCAAACAGCAGCAAAGCTTGATGGGAGAAAAGCTATATTAGGTATTCAGTGTTCATAAAAGAAAAATAATAAGTCTAACTATTCAAGATCTAAAGGTCTGAGAAGATAGTTTCAGATCATAGGCATAGTAAACCAATCAAATTCTTCCACACTTCTACAGATAATGTGTCTCAGTTCAGTACAGATCTCAGAATGACTCGCAAGCCCCAAAGTATAATGTGATGCCTTTCTATAAATGCTTCACTATTTTAAAAAACCCGAAGAATTTTATTAGACCAGATGTTCTCACTATATAAGATGTAAACACTCAGTAATGAACAAGTTAATTTAAAAGCCTAACTGATTTTTAGCAAACAAGAGGTCCTGTTACTCAGTCTGATGTTGGTATATTATTCTTTTAATGTACATAAAATTTGCTATGTTTGTTTAGTATTTGTAAGTCTACAATGAATGACAAATAATTTTTAGAAAATACGTTAATTTGTTTTCTTTTTCTCTGTGGATTTTCTTTACTGTGGTGCTTTTAGTGATGACAGTGTTGAAACTCAAGAATGACCTATATCATCGAACAATTAACAAGTTTACTACACCCTCATCTTCAATCTCCAAAGAGAAAAATAAAACCATTAGGAAAGAAGAATAAGTTTAAAATAGACCAAATTCAATTATTTATTGATTGATTGATTTAGTAGCATACACCTAAAACCTCAGCAAAAGGGACGCTGAAGAAGAGTTACAAATCTCGACCAATTTGAGCTATATTATGAAACTCTGAAAAGAGTACTAAAAATAAAAATTAATAACAGGTAAAAACAATAAGATAAAATATAGTGTAATATATGCATGGGTTCTATACATAAGTGATATACCAGGAATTATAAAATATAAATTAGAACATCATTATGCTTACTGTTAATTATTTGCATTTTAATAGTCTTGAAATATTTCAGCATAGAATTACTTGTTTTTCAGTTATAAAGATTATTCCTGACATTAATTTGTGACTGAAGCAAATTTTTCTGTTAAGATATTACTACAAAAAGATAGCATTGATTTTCTTACTATGTGAGAAATTGTTTGCATTATAACAAGTTTGTTAATTTTATGAATCAACATCCTTTTTACTTTGTTTAACTTGTTAGTTATTGAGAATCTCAATTTTGTATGAAAATGAAATATAGTGAAAGAAAAATTTAACCTTCCTAAAATTAGATATTGATTACAGAATTTTAAATTTTATTCACAAATTCAACATTTTTACATATTATGATTAGCCACACTCAATAACTTTTTCAGTTTAACACACACACACACATACACACACACACACACACACACACACACACACACACACACACACACACACACACACACACACACAAACAAACTGAATTGAGGGTAAGGGATTTACTAAGGACTCAAATGTTTGGTCTGTGTAGAAATATAAAGATAAGCTTTCTCTTGTCCCTGAAGTAAGGTGCAATTACTTTGGTCTTAAATGGGGATCACCTGTCTGTACTGATGGTACCATAAATCTAACAGAATGTATTAATAGTGAGAGGAGTGGGATTCTCTCTCTCTCTCTCTCTCTCTCTCTCTCTCTCTCTCTCTCTCTCTCTCTCTCTCTCTCTCTCTCTCTCTCTCTCTCTCTCTCCCCTCCCTTCCTATTTTTCCAAAGATAAGAATTTATCATTTTTTATAGTATAGCTTGAAATCATGGATGGCTATTTTATTTTTTATTGTACAGAATTGTTTTAACTATCCTGGATTTCTTGCTTTACATATGAAGTTTAGTATTGTTTATATAAAGTCTGCCAAAAATCATGTTGACATTGTACTAGGGGTAGTGTTTAACCTATAGATTGTTTTAGGTAGGTCTTTTTGCTATGTTCATCCTTCCAATTCATGAATATGGATGATTTTTCATCTTCTAATATCTTCTTCAATTTCATTCTTCACATACATGAAGTTGTCATTCAGATTTTTTTTTTTACCTTCTTGATTAAAGTTATCCCAAGATAGTTTACATTATCTGTGGTTATTATGAAGAGCTCTGCAAATCCAAATATTTATGAGATTTTATCTTACACCTGTCAGTATGGCTAAGATAAACACACACACACACACACACACACACACACACACACACACACACAACAGTTTGTGCTAGCAATGTTTGGATCAAGGGAAACACACCTTCATTGTCTGTGGGAAAGCAAACTTTTACAGACACTCTGGAAATCAATACAGCAGTGTCTCAAAAAACTGGAATGGAATAACTCAAGACCCAGCTATACCACTCTTAGGCATATGCCCAAAGAAAGCCCAGTCTTACCATAAGGACATTTTCTCAACTGTATTCATAACAGCTTTATTCTTAATAGCCAGAAATTAGAAACCATCTACATGTCCCTCAAACAAAGAATGGATTTTAAAATGTGGTGTATTTATATAATGGAGTATGATTATATGTTCCCAAAATATAGCATCATGAAATGGATGGAACTAGAAAAACCACCTCAGTGACATAACCCAGACCCACAAAGACAAACATGGTATGTTCTTATTTATAAGTGGAAAGGAGCTATAAGGTAAACTGGTGCTGCACTCCATTGACCCTAAGATGCTAAGTAGTAAGGTTCAGAGGATGGTTCATGGATCTCCCTGGGGACAGGAAATACAACTGATTTTAATGGGTGAACTGGGGACAGGTGATGATGGAACAGGAGGGGTCAAATAGAGGGAAAGCGGAAAGAGCTTTAGCAAAGGACTAGAATTGGGGGGAATTTTTAGGGCAAGATAGAAATCTAGATCAATAGAAACACTTTGGAGTCTTAGAGAGGGACCTTAGTAAAAAAATCCTAGTAATGTGGGATATGAACCCTGAACTGGCCTTCTTTAGAACCGGACAAGAACCACACTGGAATTGGGACACCCACACAGCCACAAAACCTTTGACTTACAAGTTTCCTTCCTTTCAAAATGCTCTGAGAGGTAAGAGAAGCACACAGCTTGTGTGCCACATGAAAAGCGGTGTCAAAATGATGTGTATATATATATATAAACAAACAGATTATCTTCTTAATTTTTTTACTTTTTTTCTCATATATTATATCCCAGCAGCAGTTTCCCCTTCTCCCATTTCTTTCAGTCTCTCTGCCCCCCCCCCAAACTCCCCTCATCACCACAGACCCAGCTATAACAATCTTGGGCATATACTCAAATGATGCTTAAGTAAATCACAAAGACACTTGCTCAACTGTGTTTATAACGCTTTGTTTGCCATAGCCAATACCTACAAACAATCTAGATGTTCCTCAATCAAAGAATGGATAAAAGAAAATATGGTGCATTTTCACAGTGGAGCATTACTGTTAAAAAAAACAATGATATCGTGGAATTGTCAGCCAAATGAATGGAACTAGAAAAAAAAAAACAAAAACAAAAACAACAACAACAAAAAAATCTCATCATGAATGAGGTAATTCAGACCCAGAAAGAAAAGCATGCACTCAGTTAAAAATGGATATTAGCTGTAAACTAAAAGACAGCCAGGCTATAATCTACGTTTGAAGAGAGGCTAACAAAGAGGGTTCAAAGAGGAACGCATAGCTTTCTCTGGGAAAGGGAGATAGAGAAGATCTCCCAGGTACAGGTGGGGGAGGAAGATTCAAATGTGAGGAATCCGTTGAGGAAAGGGGAGAGTAATAAAAGTTATGTCTTAACTTATTCTGGAGTTTCTTAAATAACCTGATGACGGGGAAGCTAACTGGAATTCATAGATATGACGCCAGCTAAGGCAGCAAGGTGGGCAGAGGGTCTGAACTGGTTTTCTCCTGTGATCAGATCAGTTATTCCTCTAATTGTCATCTGAAACTCTTCGCTCAGTAACTGATGGAGACAGATGCGGGGAATCCATAGCCAAGCCCTGGGCTGAGCTTTGGGCATCCAGCTGAACAGAGAGAGGACGATTTATATGAGCCAGGGAGCATTAAGTTTATGACAGAAAACCCACAGAGACAGTTTATTTGAGTTTATGAGCACTCACTGAATCTGGACCAAAACCTAGGGAGGCTGCATGGGACCAATCTAGGCCTTCTGCATGTGTGGGGCCACTAACAGTGGGATCAGGACCTGTCCCTGCTGCTTGAGCGGTCTTTGGGGAACCTATTCCTCATGATCGGTTGCCTTGTCCTGCCTTGATTTAAAAAAAAAAAAATGGTCCTGCTTGATCGTGATGTTCCTTGCTTTGCTGACTCATGGAGATCTCCCCCTTTCTAAAAGGAGACCAAGGCATGGATTAAAGGGAGCAGATTAATGGCAGGGGCAGGAATTTGGAGAAGGGCAAAGGGATACTGTGGTTGCTATGTAAAATAAATTAAAAAAAAAATTATCAGTCATGGACACTGTTTGTGTTAGTGCTATAATTCTCTCGGGCTACTATTATTATTTTTTTTTTAAATAACAAATTTCCTTATCTGAAATGTCTTCCCCTTCCTGTGTGATTTACTTCCCATTTGAATGATAGCTTTTCATGTTATTGTTTTCTCTTAAGGTTTTCTGTTAGAAACAAACAAAAGAATCCCAGTGTGTAGTTGCATAAAATGACAAAAGTTACTCTTTAAAATTGAAAATAGATTATTCTCTAATACAATACATCAAAGCCACAGTTTTCCTCAGAAACACCTCATAACTTTTAACTTTATTTTTTGGCAATTGTTGAATATATTTCCCACTATGACAGGCCTTAAAAAAAATACTTGATTACAAAAAGAATCCCATTGTAAATACTTTAATTTATAATGTTTTTTTAAAATGTTTTTATTTTTATTTTTAGCATAGATGTACTCTGAGGGTTGAAGTCATATTGTCTTTTTGCTTTTGCTTAACTTGTAATTTTTAAGTTCTGTAATCCACATACGTCTGATCACAGAGAGAGTCATGAGCTGTTGACTGTATGCAGTAATGCTGAAGAATCTAAAACGCAGATGAAACAGAAACTGTCAGCCAATGTTACCTTCAGTGTAAAGGTTCTAAGAAAAGTACTCAGCAGAGTGTGTGTGTGCATATAAATATATAGATAAATATATATTTATACACACACATATATATGTAACAAGATAATAGTCAAGGTAAAAGATACCATTACTTTGAGGGGTACAGAGAATGGGAGTTTTTGATGGGAGAGCAGAAGGGGAGACCTGAGTAAAGGGAAGAGAAAAGTGAAATGATGTAATTATATATTAATTAAAATTTTAAAAACTAGAAACTAAGCTTATGAATAAGTATTTTTCAAGCAGCAAACAACTGCACTATGAAGAGTCTACAGCCATTGGAGGTACCTTGTGAAGATTCTTCATCTGTCTAGCTGTGGATATATCATGGAGTGAGAGCTGGGCTGCAGCCTTCATCATAGGGTAAGTTTTCAGTTATGGGTCTGCTTTCGTAACATCCATATTCCATAAGTAACATCATAGACACATTTGTTCAGTAAGTTGTTCTTTGATAAATCATTTATGTGGTGTCTTGGTTCTTTATGTAGGTTACATAGGCTTAACTTCCTCTTTATCTAGTGAAAAAGCACAATTATCAATAAGAATAAATATAAATAAAGTGTTTTAATTCTTCATTGCCAAAACACAAAAGTTGCAGTAGGAAGTTACTGGCCCAGACTTTCAAGCCTAGCCCAGAGGTTTGGACCTGCTTGCAGCTCCACTGCTGCTGCTTTGCCTCAAATTATCACACAAAGTCTTATGTTAATTTCATACTGATTGACCTTTGGCCCTGGGACATAAGTTGCTAGCTCTTTCATTGTTTCAATCTATTTCCATTAATATGTTTAGCCACATGGTTTTGTACCTTTTCTCAGAGCAACGTGATTGTCTTCCTTCCTCTGCATCTGCCGGTGTCTCTGAAGGTGTCTATGTTCTGCTCTTCCTGTTCCTGTAGTTATCTTAGTCTGGTAGCCCTGCCCATAGACTTCCTGTCTATTTTCCAGACAATCAGTTTTTTATTAAACCAGTAGGAAGGACAAATCCCACTACAAATAGTGGCTTATTTTGAATTGATTTTCATATGTTAAGGTGTTTTGGGAAATCTAAGAATAATTATCCTGATATACATAAACTTAAATGTTAGAATGAAAACAGTTAATATATACATAAACACACACACATACACACATATCTTGTGAGACAGTATTTGTTTTATTTTTACTGTTTAATTTTAAATGCACCATTTCTGATCACTATACAAAGCAATGAAAAAAAGCTGCAACCCATAAGCGGGAAACATTTGCCACAGAAAACATTTAAGACTCTCAAAGCAAATTGGCTATTTGCTCAGTTATGTGAACAAAAAAGCACTGAGAGACTGGAAATACAATAAAATGTTTATGAATAAAAAGGTATGCAGGGAGTATATACACAAGCTCCAAAGTTTCTATAATATATTTTGCTCTCATGGAGAGCAAGTGAATAAAGAGGATTATTAGAATTCTTAAATTTTGAAAGAGTCAATATTAATATTGAAGATTTCTTTTTTGCTCATTGATTTGATGAATCATATTTTAAAGCAAATGCATTATAATGAATATTTTTTATTCAATTAACTTCTCAACTCTAAATCCAAAATATTCTATAAACAATGATACTAAACTAAAGCGAGTTACCTAAAACAACAGATCAGAACAGAGATAATAATGATTTCCTCTTGGGGTCTTTTATTTAAGTAATGTCTTACCTACAGAGTTATTTAAAGCATAGTTGCTGAATAATAGTTTGTTTCATCCTCTTTGTATAATAAAGCCATGATGATTTTACAAGTTCTTCCAGTAACTTAATCAAAGAGAATAATACTCCTGAGGTAACTTAACAAGATTGAATTTTAAGATGTTGATACTGCCTACTTATTTGTACCATGATGAGACTCTCTTTGCAAGAACATATAACTACACATAGAATAGAACATTTGTAGAAACTAAAATAATTATTTTATACATTACCTTAATAAAACTTGACCTGACATTTGTACAAGTATTAAACCATTAATGACATACGATGGTACTTATTGTTTTCTGAAGCCTAAATACATTGTTGACCTGTTTTATTTTCTCCTTCAAATAAGTTGTGTTTCTCTCTTTTAAATGAGTTAATACTTAAATTTACTCTGTGTATAAGAAGTTGAGAATGAGGTACTCTGAGAAAAATATTGTATGCACACACACACATACCACACACATACCACACAGGCACAAACACACACACACACACACACACACACACACACACACACACACACACACACACACACACACACACACACACACACAAACTCTCTGTAAAAATTTAGGAAAATGTTAAGGGAGCCAGAAATTTGGATCCTCAGAAAATATTTTTGCTGTTAAGTTTGGGGACAGACACACACAGAGAAAGAGAGAAAGAGAGAGAGAGAGAGAGAGAGAGAGAGAGAGAGAGAGAGAGAGAGAGAGAGAGAGAGAGAGAGAGAGAGAGAGAGAGAGAGAAGAGAAAAGAGAAAGATAACAAGCAAATAAATCATTGAAAGTGCATGTTCACAGTCTTCAATCTTTTAATTAGCCATTAGCCATTAATTTAATAACTCTGTCTTGAACTCACTTACTTGAAGTCATAAGCAAAATAGTTTGTCTCCCCTCTTATGATAACTTGAGGTATCCATCAATGAAAATAATAATATGGTCAGAGAATGTCAAAATTTTGAACCTACTGTTTTCAAAATAAAAATAGAATACTTGTGATTAATCATACAAAATTCAAAGTATATTGAGAGCCTCTGCTCTTATTTTCTTTCATCACATGTATGAAACATGTATTCTAGTTGATATTTAATGAAAACTCATGGATACTGTGGAAAAACTGGAATATAAGAAAGAGGAAACAGACCAAGTCACTTCTCACCCAGCAACTTCTCGGGGTAAAAGCTGTCTTTAAGAGTCCTCAGCCTGACATGTCACTTCTACAGAATACCTCAATGTCTGCCTATGCCTGCCTTAAATATCTTCTTCGCCCAGTTGTTTCACTTCTGGGTTCAACATCGCATCATAATCATAGAGTTAGGATAAAAGGTGTGAGCTACTGTTTGGTAGTTAGTACTTGAACTCACACATAGAAACACAGAAAGATCTCTGTCTCCTGAGTTTAGGGATTAAAGGGTTAGGTCACCACTCTGTCATTCCCATGCTGGAGATAAAGGTATGAGCTACCACTCTCTGACCCCCCTGGCTTGACTGTGGCTGAATCTGTCTTTTGATATTACAGGCTGATTTAATTAAACATAAAATTTATTACACACACATACTACAATTTGACAAAATAAATGCCCTTCTAAGAAAAAGCATGGTAAGAAAGTGTGATGGATGAAAAAAGCATACAAGGTCTCTAAAGATATTTGTTTATAGTTGGAGAGAAAAAACATCGCTGTTTCTAAACACTGAAAGATTGAAACCCGCATGTCAACTCAGTTGCAATAATGTTGTGATCAGTTTTAGAATAAAGATGTGGAAGGCAGTAGAGCTGAGGTTCATCTTATAAGTGAATTTCTAATAAAGAAATTCAACGTAGTCTGGATATAAGAAAGTACTTCACTAAGAATAATTTGCTGCACAAATAAAGGAAACTCAGGGCCAAGTCTCTGGGAAAGGCAGACATATCAGAGAAGAAAACCCACAGTCAGATCTTACCCAGCTGTCTTCCAGCTTCCTCAGCCTCACTCCTCCTGGCTTCTTCTGCCTGCTCTGTCTTTCTATGCAAGCCTTAAATACTTTCTGTGTCCAGTTTAAACAGCATACTGTCAAGAAGTTAATACAAGAACAGGTTCTTGTCCAGTGGCTAACCATTGCCACAAAGAAAGTAGGCACCGTATAGAGTTTCTTTGATGTCAATTTTTCTTTTGAAGTAGATTGGTGCTGCCAAAAGCAGACCGGTCATACTGTCTAGAAAAGTATAAGTTCTTAAATGCCATATTCTATGGATCTTTGAAGTGTTGGAAAAAGACCTGCTCATCTAAAAGCATATTTAAAGCTAGTAAACCCTTTTAAAAAAAGATTCAATAATCTATCCTTATATCCTATATATCTGTATCCCCTTTTTATTTCTACATTTTAACACAAATCTTGAATCTAATTGTTCTTGTTTAACTTTTTCTAACAATAACCATTGACAATTTTTAACAAATTAACCTAAACAATGACAATCATCCATGATCCATTGAACAACCAAAAACAACCCACCCCACCTCTTGGGAATGTGGGCGCTGTGTTCTTAAATTTACTTCCTGCTGTCTGGAGGCAACGACATCTTTAGGGGATCCTGAAAAGAAAAGTTTTGTTAAATTTCAATTCCTGAAATAAGTAGCTGTGTCATTTGTTGTCCAATCCCTGCATAACAGGAAAGTGCACAGCATGTCTCAAGTCCTGGATATAATAGTCTGTGAAACTGGTTCAACTCAGTGAGCTGCCTCAAAATTGTCCTGAGCAGTTTGCAGTCCAAATCTGATCTTTGGTTGGTGTTTGTCTGCCTAGTGGCTTTGTCAGGGTCTGTGTGAAACTATCGTTCTGTTGATACCCAAAGAAGATATTTACATCCTTTTTGACTTCAGAATAAGATTGTATGCAGACAGGATGGTTGGAAGGTGCAGATACAGAGAGAAACAAGGTTAACGATGAAGTCATGATAATATTGGTCACTAAACATTCTTTCTTCTGTCCTACACCAGGTGGCTTTTCTTATATTAGAATCTCTCACATTTTCTTTACCAATATACTTGGGTTTAGAGAAGGGGAAAGCCACTTGCTCCCACTCCAAATCTAGCCCTATTAATAGTCAAATTATGACCACATTTATTTTTTGAAGAGTTATAGATGTAAGATTCAAAGCAGTGAGAATTGAGAGATTACCCAGTGGTGCATATGTGTAACTGTTGGTCTCATAGTCCATTGTTTATATTCCTTCATCATCAATCTCTCTTCCATTGCAGGTGATTAATCATTCAATGTCCAGTCAATGTCTTAAAGACAGTTGTATCCACTTTTCTTTAAAGACAAAATTGAGACCCTGCCCCAGTCTTGTTAAATGTGATTTCCTTACCATGTATCCATTTGTTATATCAGGGATGAGCGATTACTTCTCTTCCTCAGGAAGAGACTCCTTTTTTAAGTGGACCTTTATTAATTTTGTCAGTACCCATATCTTTTATTTTCCTGTTGAAACAAAATCAAAACGCCTACCCCATCAAAGCACATATCCCGGCTTCCATTCTGAAGTCAACACATCCTTGAAGTAGATGGGTTGATTTATCTCAGAAGATTTCTCTATTACCCAATGCCTCTCAGCAGCCGATATTCCCTTTTCATCACTATTAAGAAAATTCAATGTCAATAGGGCACTATGCAACCTCTCCCTGGGTTTTCTCATTTTCTTTCTTCTGTTTATAAAGTATCTCTTTTAAAGTGCAGTGAGATCTCTCTACAACTGCCTGTCCTGTAAGATTGTGTGGTATCCCTGTAATATGCTTTGTATTATAATATCTAAAATATTATAATATCTAAAAATCCCAATTTTTTTGGGAAGCGTAAGGTGGAGCATTGTCAGTCTTAATCTGAGTGGGAATTCCCATTATGGCCATGCTTCTAAAAGGTGAGTGAGTACAGCATCAGCTTTTTCTGAACTCAGGGTAGTCGCCCATTGCACTCCAGAGTAAGTATCGATAGTATGATGTACATATTTCATCTTTCTGAATTCTGGAAAGTGAAACACATCCATTTGCCAGATCTCATTTCTCTGTGTACCCTTAGGATTACTTCCTGCAGGTAAAGATGGTTGGTTATAGAAAGAGCAAGTGTTACAATTCCTTAATATTTCTTTTGCCTGATGTCAAATGATGGAAAAAGTCTTCTTTAGTCCTTCGCTATTAGTGTGATGTATTTCTGTGGCCTCTAGCGTGTTTCCTATTAGCAACTGATCAATTTCATCATTACCTTGTGCTAGAGGGCCCAAGAGACCTGTGTGCGCCCTGAAATGTGTTATGTACATGGGATGTATTCTATCTCTGATGATATCTTATAGTTTTATGAACAGTAAGGTCAAGTCTGTATCATCAGGGATGAAGTCAGCAATTTCAATATGTAAAACAACTCCTTCTGCATACTGAGAGACAGTTATTACATTTAGAGGCTCTGTAAAATCCAACAGCACCATAATAATTGCATGTAGTTCTGACTTTTGAACAGAGTTATAAGGGCTCTGAGCCACCTTAATTAAGTTTTCTGATTTGTAACCAGTCTTTCCTAAGTTTTTCTCATCAGTATAAAATGTAGAAGCTCCAGAAATGGGCACCACATGAGTAAAGATCCAATTAGTTTCCTTTATGAATTGAATTCCCTTATTTCAAAGATATTTATTATTAATTGCTCCTAAAAAAAATCACTACAAGATCTTTGCCACAGTTAACTGTCTGCCCATAACTGATTAATTTCTTCATTAGTCAAAGGCACAACAATTTTTGCAGGGTCCTTTCCAGTCAATTGGCAAAGTCTTAATTTACCTTTAAAAATCAGATCAGAAATTTTTTCGATATATGTTTTCAGCTTCTTGCTTGACCTATGCAGCAGAACTATTCATTCTAATATAATATTTTCTATTTGCATTAATATTCCTGTTGGAGATTGTCTAGAGGGTAAAATAACCAGTATGCAGTCTAGGTCTGGATCCACATGATCCACATGTGCTTCTTGAAGTTTCTTTTCCACCAACTCTAATTCTTTCTTGGCTTTATCGGAGAATTCTCTTTGAATATTTAAATCCTTTTCACTGTCTAAAGTCTTGAACAAATTAACTAACTCATAGTTTTTATACAAATAATGGGCCATAGATGAGAAATACCCCTAGTAGCTTTTGAAAATTGTTAAGAGTCCTCAAATTATCTCTATTCAATTTCACCTTTTGTGGTCTAATTTTCTGTAAACCTATTTTATATCCTAAATAATTGATAGAATCTTCCCTCTGTACTTTCTCTGGAGCAATTTGTAGTCCCCAATCAGGCAGTATTTTCTTTAGTTCTTTAAACAATGTTTTTAATGTCTTTGGGTTTGGGTCTGCCAACAAAATATCATCCATATAAGGGTAAATGACAGAGTGTGGGAAGCACTTGTGCAGATCTAGTGGCTGTTGTACAAAATATTGGCATAGGTGGGACTATTCAACATTCCTTGGGGAAGGACTCTCCATTGGAACCTCTTAACTGGACATGAATTATTAAGAGTAGACACTGTGAAAGCAAATTTCTCTTTGTTCTGTTCCTGTAAAGGTATGATAAACGAAACAAAACAATCCTTCAAATCAATAACTGTGATAGGCCATCCCTTAGGTAACAGGGAAGGCAAAGGAATGCCAGATTGTAAGGAGCCCATAGGTTGAATAACTTTATTAATTGCTCTTAGATCTGTCACCATCCTCCATTTCTCAGATTTCTTCTTGACAACAAAAACAGGAGAATTTCATGGACTGGTTGATTCTTTGATATGCGAAGCCTGCAACTGCTCCTGCCCTAGCTGTTCCAAAGACTAAAGTTTTTCCTTTGTCAAAGGCTATTTCTGAACCCAAATAGACTTTTCTGTTAACCATCTCAAAGGCAGCACTGTGAGTATCCTTTTAGGGTCTATGGTTATTGGGCAATTCTTTTGTACAACCTGAATGGCTGGTGAATTTTCTTCATAGCACCTTAAAACATTGCTTTTAGCAACATAATTGAGTCTCTGGTTGATATTGGAACCTGGAGGGATTTCAGTTTGGGTATTCCATTGCAGTAAAAGTTCACAACTCCACAGAATCACTGCTATGTCATCCATATATGGCTTCAACTGTCTTTTCTTACCTTGTGGTCCTATGCATTTGAGCCATTTTACATTCTGTGTCACTTGAGATATTGTTCCAATACCCAGAAATTGGATATCCACTGTCTGTAAAGGCCATCTTGAATGACATGATGGTGGAGTTATAATCGAAACATCAGCCCCCATGCCATGTCAATTAAGCCCTGGATATAAATATTATCTACATGTACTTTCAATTTTGGTCTTTATTTATTGCAGTCTACCAAAATATTCGTTTTGTGATTTTTCTTGGAACTTTCGATTTCTCTCTTGAATTTATTCTATTATCCAATGCCATATGATCTTCTAGATCAGGCATTTGATGTCCTACTTGTTCTGAGGATGCTGGTCTTCCACTGTGACTGGATATGATCTGACCGTCCTTTACTTTTGAGTCTGATTTTTGGGAGCTTCTTGGAGGAAGCCCCAAGAGATATTTCCCAATGGTAGAGGGTTGCCTTCTTTGTCCCTGGTAGATCTACATTTGTTAGTCCAATGTCATCCTTTGCCAAACCTTCTGCATAAGCCAGAAGGCAAAGGCCTTCTGTTTGAATCAAACCCAAAATGTGTATTATTTCCAAAAATACCTTGTGTACAATTCTGTCTTAGATGGCCTGATTTACCACAGTTAAAGCAAGTGACACCTTGGTTCCTCACCCTAACATTTGCAGTGGCTTGGAAAACCCAATTCTCTTCATCACAATGGAGAGATTCAGCATTGCATGTGTACTGAATTCATTCCTCTATTAGTGTAGATCTGATCTTTAAAGGCATAAGCACTCTTTTAAATTCTAGATTAACATGATCAAAGGCCAGAGAAAGTGTTAACTGCCTCCTAACTTCTGGATCAGATACTGCTCTATGTACAGCCATGGTAAGCCTCTGAAGAAAGTCAGTATAAGGTTCTTTTAAGCCTTGTTTGACCTTAGTATAAGGTTCAATTTCTGAACAGAGTGCAAAATCTTTTCCCAAGCATTCAGTGCAGCAGTACAGCATAGCAATAATGTATGCTTAGCATAAGTAGTTTGAGTCTTCACATCAGCAAACATGCCTTCAGCAAGGATTTGGTTCTGAGAAGCAAAGAAACCCCTAGTTTTTCTTTGTTGTTCTAAGGCCCTAGCCTCCTTCCTAAACCAGCTTTCTCCACTGCAAATTCTGACTTTGGTTCAAGACTGCAGCTGTTGGCTGCTTCTAATCATGTGGAAAAATTTGATTTTTTTGTTGACCATCGGTTTAGCAGCTGTTTTACATAAGTAGAGTGTATACCATGAAGCGATATTGCTTCCTTAAAATCCTTGATGTCTCTCATATGTATTGGCTCATAACTATAGTCTAAAAATTCCGGGGACCCCCAAAATGCTTTATTTGACAGCACAGTAGCTGAGAATAATAGTGGTGGGGAAGGGGGTAGCCCCGTCATGTTTACCACCTTAGGTAGCATGTCTCCAGTACCATAATATCCCATCAAGAGTTAACCTGAACTGTTTTGCGCATAAGATGCATTATTACCCTTCTCCAGTACTGCAATACGGTCCTTCCATTCCTGGATTTTGGATACTACTGCCTTCCATTCCTGAAGTTTGGATATTACTGATTTTTCTAGAGCTTGATTTTCATGATGAAGTAGTACTTCCAAGGACCTAATAGAACCAGCAATTTTTGATCTACATCATTAACATAATTAACAATTTTCTTGTCCTCATCATTAATGTGGTTAACAAGTTTCTTGTTTTCATCATTTACGCAGAGCCTATATTTTTCTTGTACAGTTTTATCTATATCTGAAGAGGAAGCCTTATCTGAAACTTGTTTTAACCAATTTCCAGAGAATTGACCTTATCTGCCATTTTAGTGTTTGAAACGTTCATGTCACATAACCTAGACATCAATTTTTGATTTTCAGATTTCACCTCTTTCATTAATGCTTTGAAACATAATATATAGAAACAAGCCTAAAAATGGTACGACTGGAACATTAAAACCTTCAAGATATTCACTCGAGAATTTCTCAATCACTATGGAAAAATATGACCTGAAGTCATTAATAGAATAATTATCAGCCATTATCTCAATTCAGTTGCAGTGATGACGTTTGGTCAGCAGATGTCACAGAAGTGTTCAATGTTCCATTCACCAGCAATATGGTGGATACAGGGACTCTCGGCAACACGAGGTTACCTACAGACCCTATGTGATCTTAAGGGAACCCAGTAGGCAGAGTACAATCCTTAGACAAAGCAAACACAAAATAGAAAATTTTTTGAGACCCTGGATAAAGGCCTTCCAACCTTATTAGCTGACACCTGAATCCCACCACAATTTGTTCTACTGGCTTTTGTACAAAATACTGGCACAGAGTGGGGCTCTTTAGAATTCCTTGATGGAGGACCCTCCTCTAGTATATCTTTACAGGCTGAGAATTATTATAAGTGGGCATTGGAAAGGCAGATTTTCCTTGTGTTGTTCTTGTAAAGATATTGTAAAGGAACAGTCTTTTAAATCAATAACTATAACAGGCCATTCTTTAGGTAACAGAGAAGTCAAAGGATTCACAGACTGTAGAGAGCCCGTTGGCTGGATCACCATGTTTATCAACTTTGGGTCTGTTACCATTCTCCACTTTCCAGATTTCTTCTTAATAACAAATACAGGAGAATTACAAGGGCTGGTTGATTCTTCTACATGCTGAGATTTTAACTGCTCCTATACCAGCTGCTTTAAGGCCTGCAATTTCTCTTTTGTTAGAGGCCATTGATGAACCCATATAGGCTTCTCTGTTAGCCATTTTAGAGGGAGTGCTGTTGGTGTTTTTGAACTTGTTTCTGTATAACCTAAATGGTCTGTGACTTTCTCTTAATACCTTCTAATGTTTTATTCGGAACCATGTGCTAGTTTATTACTTATTTCTGGGTTTGGAGGTATATTAATCTGCATGTTCCATTGCTGTAGTAAATCTAGTTCCCATAAATTTATAGCAATGTTAGCCCCATATGGCTTTAATATTCCTCTCTGTTTTTTCAGTCCTATACACTCAAGTCATCTTGCACTCTGTTTTATCTGTGATATATGACCCAAAACCCCAAAACTGAACATTTGCCTCCTGAAGGGGCCAACTTGGATGCCATGACTCTGGCAATATTGATACATCTGCCACTGTGCCCAATAAGCCTTTGATAATAATATCATTTATTTGTATTTTTAATTTTGGCCTTTGTTCATTGATAGAAACTTGCCAAAATTTTTGCTTTGTAATTTTTTCTGATTTTTTTTCTATAGACTTTTCATCATTCAGTGTAGTATATCTTTTTAAAATAGGTTTTTTTGTTTTTTTTTTTTTTAAATTGGTCTGGAAGTGATTTCCTCCACAATGGCAGGGTAAGATTAGATTGGATTTGATTTGATATGGGGGCTTTTTAAAGCCCCCTTGGGGCATTTCCTAAGGGCAGAAAGTTTCCTGATATGGGTGCTTTTGAAAACACCTTTGGGGCATTTCCCAGTGCAGAATCTGTCTTTTGTTGATCTGCACTCATTCCTCCAATGTCTTCCTTTTCTACACCTTCTGCCCACTCCAAAAAGGAGGGGAGATCTCTTGGGATTGTTCCTAACAAAAGCACTGTTTCTGAGGAACACCTTGTTTACAATCTCTTTTTATGTGACCTTGCCTTCAACAATTATAACATTTAACATTTTGACTTTTTCTTATACCTCTTGAGATAAGCTCTCCTACCCAGTTACCATCACTCTCATAAGACTCCATATTAATTGTCTCACAAATCCAGTCCTCTAAGGGAGCTGACCTTGCTTTTAATGGTCTAAGAATTTTTCTACATTGTGCATTAGCATTCTCAAAATCCAGTGATTCAATGATTATTCGCCTGGCTTCTGAGTCCTGTACCATTCTGTTTACTGCTGCAGTTATTCTGTTCAAAAAGTCTGTAAAAGTTTCTTTTGGGCTTTGAATTACTTTAGTGAATGATTCAATTTTCTTTCCTATTTCTTCAATCCTGGGCATTTAAAGCTGCCATGTGACATAAATCCAGAGTATGTTCATTGTATAAAGACTGCCTTTCAATATTAGCATAATCTCCCTCCCCAAGAAGTTGGTCTTGGGAGACTTCTATGCCTCTGGCCCTGCTTCTTTGTTTTAGCCTCCTCCCTCCACCATGATTTTCACTGTATAACTGGCTTCGCCTCTAACATGGCTTAACCATACCTAACCAATCTTCAGGGTGGACCCAGTTACAACATGACCAGCTCTTCAACATTTGTTTTACAAATGGTGAATGCACCCCATATGATACAATTGCTTCCTTTACTCTCCGTAATTCTAACATTTGTGCTGGAGCTCAGCTAGCTTCTGTATCATCTCTATCATCCTTTGTTTTTTTTTTTTTTTAAAGGATACTGGGTGTATTAATGTTGTCAGTTTTGTCTAATTTTAGATGACCTTGATGAAATTGGTTCTTCATATTCCTCTGTTTGAATCTGAGCATCTTTGTGTTCTCTCTCGACCAGCTTTTTAAAGACATTTTTCTTTGCATTTATATTAATTGACTTTTAAGTGATAAAATAGAAATCAAACAAAAATATTCATAATGAACAGTATGATAAAATTATAGTAGAAACTGGCAGAAAATTAGTCTCAACCATTGACATAGACTGAATCCCATAAAGGGAAGGAACAAAGATATGATTCAACTGAATTCTAAGTGTGATATGAGAATTAGCACTTGCCTTGAAGTATTTATTTTTCTTGTATTATTTGATCACAAAAATAAATGTATTTACCATCTACCTGGAAGTTATTTTATAATACACGCTTTTTATTAAAAACTCATTATTATTCATGTCAATAAGAAGTGCTCACATCCTCTAGAGTGAGTTAAATTTTTTTTAGAATTTCTTTCCTCTCTCTCATGATAATAAATACTTGGTTTTTGTCAACATAAGTGATTTTTATTTTTTCATACTTAGCATAGTGGGAGTAAGATAATGAAGATAAATAAAAAGCAAAGGACAATGGTTGAGTCTCAGCACTGTGTTTTGCTCAATCTATTTATATCTGAGTAAGTGTAACAGGAGAAAGAGAAACCATCTAATGTATTTCCCCAAAGAAAAGAGGGCAACATTAATTAATTATTGCAAAATTAGTGGCATTTATGGATAAGATATAGTTGGTAAGGCACACTTTAGTTGCTTTAATCATGTAAGTTATGATTTGAGGCAAATTTCATAATGCCTAGCTCTTTTTAAAATTTATTTAAAAAGTTTTTTCCATATCTACCACTCCTCCTCCTCCCTTCCCTTCTCCCAGTCCCTCCCAGTCCTCCTTCAGCCTTGCCCCACCCCATCCCCCATCAATTCATCCAGCTAAAACGTGCTGCCAACATTCATACAAAACTGAAATGAAGTTGATGCCTTATGAATGTGTTTGAAAAGAAATTTAATTTTATGTGATTATGTTTTGTTATTGTTGCTGTTTCCTTTATTATGTCATTGTAAACCAAACTATATAAAAAAATTAGACGCATTGCTAAACCTCAGCTATTTAATATATATAGTATATAAATTCTTTTTTCTGGATACCAACAGTTGATGAGTGTGTTCAAAGTTATGTAATGGAATTTTTCTTTAAAAGCAATAAGATCATTAAATGCAACAGTAAGAAATTCAAATTATCATAATCATTAAATGAGATAAATACTTGTTCTACTTGTCTACAAACTATAAAAATGAGTACACAACACAATATTCTATGTAAACACTGTTTATTCACAGAAGTATAACCCTATAGAAAAATTTATATCCTATTAAGATTTAATGATTAATATGATTGTGTAAATAATCTAACAACTCATATGGTGAATACATGAAAAATAAATTTAAAATGTTGTTAATTCGATTTGTACATAAGAACAGTTTCCAACAGAACCACCTATATTTCTTCAGTTTTCAAAGATAGGTTTAACATATTATGTCTATCATTTGTCCCAGATTTCAATCAACAGCTTTCTTGATCAGTTTAAGATTAATATTACAATTAACACAAGGAAAAACTTTAAAACAACTTGTGTTTGTAGACTTTCAATGCAAGCAATGTCTTCTAATTAATCAAGGTGTCTTCTGAGTAGCAGGACAAATTTGGTCATAGTTTGTCTTTCAAATTCTGCTTAAGGCGTTGTATATCTATAGATAGACAAAATTGCAGATAACACCAGATTACAACTGAGTGAATAAATTGAGTTTCAGTTCAGTTACATATAGAAATGGGAGTGAAGGGATTCTTAATGGAGTGACTGTAATTTAAAGACAACTTCATTTGTGAACTGATTGAAAGTTCAGAAACTCTGGAAAACATAAAGCACACATCAAGACAGATTGAAGAATATCCTTTATAGTCAGGTTGGTCAGACTCTGCTTTTAATCTGACCATTCTGAGCCTTTTCTGAGCATCTCATTATGTCGGAGATCTTCCTGTAGTTTGCCTTCTCTGAGTTTGTTTATTGCTCATGAGCAAGGACCTTGTGAATATGGTCAGTTTCAGGGTCTTCCTGAAGATAATTTGAGTTCACAATGTGCTTCATCACTCTTAGAACATTTTGTTGCTTTATGTCCCTGAAAAAAAAGTCTATCTCAATATATCATGATGTTAGCAAAGTTTTTTTCAGACACTTAGAGTGATTCTGTCCCAGGTAGAAGTATTTAATGGCAAAGGAAACTGTCATGCAACTCTACTTCCAGTATTAAGTTTTTTAGATTAGCGAAACAATAGCCAAAATGACTAGAACAAACAAATTCAATATGCTCTGGCTTTTAAGTGTATTATTATAGTCCAGATTTCTGATTCTATGACACAATTTTTATCAAAATCAACTTAAAAGAGGATTTATCTTGACTCATAATCCATCATATAAGGAAAAATAATCACAAAAGCATAAGCTTAAATTGGGTGAGCTTACTGAATCAATACCAAGAAGCAAAAATAGTGAATGTTGATGAACAGTCTACTTTTTTATTTTTAATGCAGTTCAAGCCAAGCCCAAAAAAACAGTCTGTAATAGCAGGTGAGGCTTCACCTAGGATTGAATTAGCATAAAAAACATCAATTGCAAGCATGTCCAGAGGCATGTATTCCTGGTGATTCTAGTTTTATAAAGTTGACAGCTCAGGGTAGTCAACACATATATCCACTACACACAAAAAGTTTTATTGTACACACACACACACACACACACACACAAACACACACACATATAACATATATATATACATATATATATATGAGACTTTAGTTAACTTCCAATATAGGATATTAGGATTAAAGTCATTTTTTAAAGAAATAGAATATTTAAGACAAAAGCGTAGCAGCAGTGATATATACACATTAATCTAATTGTTGTAAAAATAAATTATTTCCCCTCCAGACATATGAATATAAATTTACAAACATAGCTGTCATGCAAAGATGTCATTACAGTTGGAAATCAATCATAAAAATTTATGTTAACCAAAATTTTGTCAAGATTTTTACAAAGAATATTTAAGAATATTATATTTCCCTCAAATCAAACTGTTTTAAAAATAAATTTACAAATACAATTTAAGTAGATTGTTATGCAAAATAGCAGATTTACCTAAATTCTGTCATTCATACGTTTCTATAACATTTGAATATATGCTTATAGTCTGTTATATATTGTTTCTGACAAAATTACTGAAAGATTTGTTTAGTTGCAATAATTTCTATTTAATTCACACCTTTTTGTTACATTTTTAATGGATAAATAAGTTTTTCAATTATTTCAGAATGTTATTTCTTCCTGACAAAGTCACAAAACTGGAGAGATGTAAAGAAATTTACATATCTGCAATTCAATAATACTCAATAACATTCAGACTTTACCTCTCATCTCTCAAATATTTTTTATCACATAAAAGAATACAAAAAGGTGTTTACTTACCTTTCTTTCAGTCACACAATTTGTTGAATTTTATAATGGATTGTAACTTTTTACTTTTTAATTATTTTTTATGTGTGAGGCTTTTGTTTTTTGTTTCTTGTTTTTTTTTTTTTTTTTTTTTGTTTTTTTTTTTTTTTTGATTTTTTACCTTTTACTAAAAAGCCCTAAGAAAGTTTAAGTTTCAAAATGCTATGGCTTTCTTTCGAGTCCTGCCTGCAGCCCTGGGTTCCCTCAGGCTTCAAACATAAGGCCTCCACAGCTTCTGAGCAGGAGGGACAGAAGTTATCAGAGAAGGAACGGACAGGAAGGAGGTTGCAGGGTTTAGGGCAAGGATGGAGGCCAAGGTAATTTGGGGGTTTTCTTTTTCTTTTAGGTTTGCTTTTCCCCATGTGTCCCTCTGTTTGTCCTCTCTTTCTCCTGCCCAGTACTTCTCAGTCAGCCTTCAGCTTCCTCCCTCCCCATGTATCCATTACCTCCCCAAAAAAGGGTAAGAAGTCCCAAGGTGGGTCAGCTCAGCATTGCACATCCACTTCAGGCAATCCGATTTCCTCATCCCAATATCAAGACTGGGGGTTAGGTGTTCCTCTGCAAGGAATGGGCTCCAAGGTGCCAGCCCACACAGAACAGAAAATAGTCTGATCCACCCCTCGAGGTTCCACATACTGCCCATTCCAGTTGACAGTAGCTTAGGCTTGAAGGGCCTAGGTCCTTTTTCCAATGATTCTCCAGTGGCCACTACTGATAAAGTGAGCTCCCCAGAGCTCCAGCTAGACATCACTGCAGAAACTCTCCTCATGATCCTCATCCCCTTGCTCATACTGATACCCCTCCTCTGCTCCCAGGTAGACCAGGAGCTCTGCCCAGTGCTCAGCCATGGATCTCTGCCTCCACCTCTATTCATTATTGGATGTAGGTTCTGTGATGACACAGTGTGGTTATTCATTTGGTTATAGGAGAAGTCGTGTTTAGGCACCCATTCCACTATTGATTGGAGACCTATCCAGGGACATCTTGTAAGTTCTTGGAGATTTCCCTAGCACTCGGTCTCTTTCCAACCCCACATTGGCTCCCTCTATCAAGATATTCATCTTTTTTTTTCTCCCTCTTTGTTGCTCCTTTCACTCAACAATCTTCTTCTCTCAAGATTTGTACCCACCTCTTCATTGTTGCAACCATTATGATCCCAATTAGCTAAGGAGATCTTCTCTATTTTCTCTTCTTAGGGGAATCTCTGAATGACTCTCATAAGTTCCTTCTGATCCGAAACTGTTTAGGGGTTGTGGTTTGCAGCTTGGGTATTCTTTTTTTTTTTTTTTTCTTTCTAAAATCCACTTTTGAGTGAATACATCCCATGCCTATCTTTTTGGACTTGTGATACTTCCTTGAAGAGGATATTCTCCAAATCCATCCATTTGCTTCCAAATTTTAGGATGTCATTTTTTTTATCTACTGAGCAGTACTCCATTGTGTAGACATACCATAGTTTTTTGTGCTTGAGAAATGACTTAACCCTTAAAGGCTAGGCTCACAACCAAAAATATAGGAACATTGTTTAGATATGTGATCACTGAACAAAATTTTATAAACACTGCTAACAAATAAAGGTAAAGCAAACAATGAATGCAGTCAAAAAGTACAATTTCTTCTTCATGATTAATAAGATACTACAGGTAAAGCATTAAGTTTTGTATTAAAATTAGAGCCAATGTAGTACCATCTCTTGTTTCTCAACTTTCTCTGTAAATGTCAGAGGGAGGCTGTATTGAGGGAAAGAGTCGCAGTAGATGCTAAAATACCAAAGAATGTTAAGGATGATGTGGCCTCACATTACTATCACCCACAAAATTATGCAATATGATATAATAACAACATCAAGAACAATGAAGATTCTTCTTAAAACAAAAACGGCTTGTATAGAGTGGTGGGATTATAATTATGTTGGAATACTCTTATTGTAAAGTGTGTGAAGATATGTCTCTGTCTTTTATCACCTGCATAAGGTGCCTTTTGTTGGTTTAATAAAGAGCTGGACATCCAATAGCTAGACAAGAGAGGACAGGCTGGACTACTGGGGAGAGGTAAGATGTCACATGACAAAATGTAGAGTAATAGAAGTAGGTTAATTTATGTTTTAAAAGTTAGATTAGAACAAGCCTAAGCTAAGGCCAAGCTTTTATTATTAACAGAAGGTCATTTCTTTGCAATGAATAAAATACTCTTTAGTATTATACTTTATTTTCATGAAATCTAGAATATCTCCCCAAAATTATAAAACCTTAAAATGTTTTACATTTTATTAACACATTTCATAATTAATTATTAAAAATTAGATTTCCCTCCATTGGTCATAAACACCTATGGCAGGTAGGAAAGCTGGTCCTGGGGTCAGAAATGTGGGAGAGCTGCCCTTGATTGCCACCAGATGCAACACTCAGGAGAGTAGGCCCCTAATCTCTTATGAGTAGCATAATAGAGCCAGCCCCATTAACAGAGGTATGAGCAAGCTGGCCCTGATATTGTGAGCATGAAGAGCTGTCCCCAATACTTACCTATCATGTGGCAGCATTGCTAGAGAAATATGTCCCTCATCCCCTCCACTCATACCTATCAGTGCTTCAGGCAGGTGGAAGAGATAGCACAAAGGAGGAGTAAACAGCAGGAGAGCTCTCCCTGCCCCTTATCTGCTGCAATGCTTGAGAGAGTGGTCCTTAATCATTACCTGAACAATACAGTAGAGCTGTCCCTGAAGTTGTAGGTTTGGGAGATTTCACCTTTAGGACATGAACACAGGAGAAATGACCCTGCCCTTTGCTTACCGTTGCAAAGGGTGAACTTGCTGAGACAATGCAAGAGAACTCAACATGTTGGTGAGGACTAGGGAGAGCCGGTAGCAGCTGACCAATCCTGCAACTACCTTTATTGTGCTGCGCATTTTACTTTAAATTATAGCATTTTATTTAATTTTCCGCTTATTTTTTTATTTTGAAGGTTATAGTGGAATCACATAATTTCTCCATTGTTTCCTCTCTCCACGGTTTGCTATTTATCACTCCTTGTTCTTTTTCAAAATTGTGACCTCAGTTTCTTCTGTTTGCACAAGGATATGTCTGTATACAAATATTTTCAAACATACCTTGCACAGCCTCAATGATTCCAGTTAAACGCATATCTCAGTGTCAACCATTTTGTATTCGACAAATAATAGTCAGTATCAGTTTTAAGTGTGGAATTTTCAATATATATATATATATTTATGAATCTATTGATTCCTATTCCTTTTTTCTGCCCTCTCCCCTAAACCCACACTGCACAATCACATTTTTCATTATTTTTCTTCCTTTTTCAAGTTATTTGTATTGTGTTAAGAAGTAGGAGAACCTACTTCTTAAACATAGTTTTTCTACATGCTTTGGTTCCTGTAGCCTATAGCCCACTTTCATGCAAACTTGTACATTTTATAAGCCATAATCCATAGATAAGATAGAATATGTACATTTTCCTGAGTGTGAGTTACTGGACTTAATAAAATAATTTTTATAACTGTGTATTTTCCTTCAAATTTTACTTTATTTTTTCAAAGTTGAATTAATTTCCATTGTTTATGTGTATAGATGTTTATGCTATGTTAATCTGTTGGACATCAACCCAGTTTCATTTTCTTATTATTGTTAATAATCCAGCAGTAAAACAGATGAGAGTGTAGACCAAAAATACACCATGACCATGATACCATTATGATGATTATTTCTTTATAGGATAATAATATTCAATTTTGCATGTATAGAATTGTGTACATATTTTATTTTATTGTTGTTGTTGAAGGACATTGTCATCTGTTTCCTTGACTATTTTTTGAATTATTTGTTGATTCTGGATATTAATATTCTGCCAGACTAATAACTAATGATTCTCTCAGATTATGTTTTATTTTTCTTCACCAGATTGATGGTTGTTATAGCTATACAAAAGTGTTTTTATCTTATGATACCAACAGTGCTGAATACTGGTGTTTTCTACATCCAGAGCTTGTAAGGCACAATGTTTATTTTCTTCTAGAAGCTCTACTGTTAGGGGTTTTGAATAAAGAAATTTAGTCCCCTTACATTTTTGTGAAATATGATAGATATGAGTCAAGCTGATTTTTCTACTGATATATATTTAGTTTTCTCAGCACCATTTTTGAATACATTGTCTTTTCTATGGTATATCACATTGCTTTACTTTTCAAGTATTAGAAGACTAAGAAGGAGGTGCCAAATGAGTAAACACCCTAGGTGTCATCACAGAACCTACATCCAACAGGAAATGGAGGTAAAGGAGCAGGGGAGGAGACTCTGTATGAGCAGGGGCATAGGGATTATGAGGGAAATTCCCAAGGTGATGGCTGGAGTTCTGGGGGGCTCACTGAAATCAGGAATTATCACTGGAGAACTATCAGGAGGGGGAGATGGGCCCTCCAGGAGTGGGAAGCTGTGGACTGTTATGAGCAGTGTGTGGAGCCAAGAGGGGTGGGATCATACTGTGTTCAGGTTCATGGGCTAGCACCTTTGAGCGTATTCCCTGCAGAGGAACACCCAGCCCGGCATTGACTCTGGGATGAGTGAATTGACTTGCCTGGAGTGGATGTGTGCTGGCCTGGCCCACCTTGGGACTTCTTGCCCCTTTGGGGGATGGGATGGGTAGATGAGGAGGAGCAAGGCGGAGGGCTGGCTGGGAGAGATTGGGAGGGGGAGGGGAGGTGGAGCAGGGGGGTACATTGATGGAGATGACATTTTTAAAATGAAAATAAAATTAAAAATATATATTTAAAACAATAAGACAAAGGATAGAATTCACATTTGAGTCTTCTATTTTACCCTATTTATCTACAAGCTTTTCTTGTATCGTTCCCATATTGTATTTATCATTACAACTATATATCTCAATGTCTGAAATACCTGTACTTTCATTTTTTTAAATTTTGTTCAAGATTCTTTTATTTTATCTGGCCATTTCTAATTCTGTATGAATTTTATGTTGCAATATTTCTGTTTTTCTGAGGTATATTATACACACATACACACACACATTTGAAAAAAAGGTTTTTTTTCCCCTGTATACCCCTGCTCATCCTCCCTTCCCTCCTTCCAATCCCTTCCAGTCCTCTTTCAATCTCCCCACATAATTTCTCCCTGTCCATCCCCCAATGAGTGCAAAGAGTCCCACGGTGGATCAGTCCAATCTGATGCATCCATTTAAGGTAAGTCCAATTCCCTCATCCCAATATTAGAGCTGAGTTAGGTATTCCTCTGTAGGAAATGGGCTCCATGATGCCGGACGGAGTGCAGGAACATAATCTGATCCTACTCCACAAGACTCCACATGCTTCTCCAATGCCATTCAACAGTCATCTACCTTTGGAGGTTTTAATTCCTTTCGCTGAATATCCCCAGTGTCTATTTCCAATTCAGTGACCTCCCATCAGCTCCAATCACCTGTCTCTCTGGGTCTTCTTCTCATAACCCTCATCCCTTTGCGCATATACACTTATCTCTCTTTCTCTTCAGCTGAACCAGGAGCCGAATCTGGTGCTTAGCTATGGATCTGTGCTTCAGTCTCTATTCATTGCTGGATGAAAGTTCTATGACACTTAGGGTGATCATTCATTTGGTTATAGGGGAAGTACTGTTTAGGCACCTCCTCCACTATTGGTTGGAGTCCTTGCCAGAGACATCCTGTGGGTTCTTGGAGGTTTCCCTAGCACTGGCCTCTTTCCAACCCCCCAGTGGCTTCCTTTATCAAGATATCCATTTCTTTTTTCTCCCTCTTTGATGCTTCTCTCAATAAACCATCTTCATTTCTCATAATTTGTCCCTACCCCCCCATGCTCGGTACCTGTTATGTGCTGGGAGCCACAGAAGTACAAAATAGGAATGTTGGTACCACAAGGCTAACCCATCAGAGTCAAGGGCTTCTGATAGAGGGAAAGCCAAGATCTCAAGGAGTCTTTGTGTTAATTGTTCTTACAGGATCTCACCTCTTCCTACAGAGGATTTTCCTGTGTGAAGGAAGCCCTCACTATTTGTTATTTCCTCAGAATTCCATATACATACCTTGCTATCCTGGTGAACACACAGTCACACAGATAAAATCTTCCATACATTTGTTCCCCCTTCCCAGAGTAAACTCACTGTCTACTTTCCCTATGATTACCCTTGCTAGTAAAAACAGTATTAACTCAACTGAAACTTCTCTCTAGCATTCAAGGCCAGCCACAGATAAGATAACTCACTAACATGTCATAAAGTCACCTCTTCTACTGATAATAGAGCTATCCAAAGCCAGTTAATCCAAGAAAGCTTTCTAAGATCCCCCTGCACCTGTATTCATTAACACAAGATCCTAACTTGATAGTTTAGGAATGCAAACTAAGCCTTCACTAAATTTCTCCTAGGGAAGATACATTAGAAGGTCAAAGAGCTGCAAGGTCCCTTTCATTGTTTGCTCAGACACCAGCAACCCCAGCCCTAATGGTCTTGTCTGGGAACAGGCCAGTCGGGGTATAAGACCTGTACATTCATTGTTGTATTGCTGTGCCATCACCATCATACCATGCCATTGCCATCCTGTCATGTTAAGAAATTGCTGTACCAATAATGAGATATTGAAAAAAAATTGCTCTAAGTTTGATTCCTGAGAAGAGATTATAGTAGGCAATTCCTCCCTGGTGAAAATAACACCTCTTGAAGCTCTGAGAGACCATCTGCCTGGGGCTGGGTACCAGAGGGTTTTTTGCTAGTTATGATGCCAATGTGCTCAGGAGATCTCTATTTTCTCTTCCCAAGGGGATCCCTGGATGTCTTTCTTAAATTCCTTCTGATTACAAGCTGTTCAGAGGTTGTGGTTTGCAGCTTGGATATTCTTTCCTTTTTCTCTAAATTCCACTTATGTGTGAGTACAAACTTTGTCTATCTTTCTGGGCTTGCGTTACCTCACTCAGGATTATACTCTCCAAAACCACCCATTTGCCTGCAAATTTTAGGATGTCATATTTTTATTCTTCTGAGTAGTACTCCATTGTATAGATGGACCACAATTTGTTAATACATTCTTTAGTTGAGGGGCATCTAGGTTGTTTCCAGGTTCTGTCTATTATGAATAACGCTACTATGAACATAGTTGAACTAATACCTTTAGCATAAAAATGTGCATCACTTAGTTATATGCCCAATAGTGGTGTTGCTAGATCATTAGGGAGACTAATATCCAGTTTTCTGAGGAACTTCCATACTGCTTTCCAAATACACAATATATAGTATTTGTGTATGTAAATATCAAAGAATCTTAATCCATTTGGGTCTATACCCTGCCCAAGAAGTATAGGCTAATACTCATCTCAGTATCAGCCATGAGAAAAGTATTTCTTGTATGAATTATATTTGGTATTATAATAAGAACCTTGAGATAGATATTAGGAAAAATTGAAATATCAGAGAAATAGAGAAACAAACCACAACCACTTCTTACTAAGCCAACCGCTCAGGCTTGATTCCATGAATCCTCCAACTGTAAATCTCTGCATCTCAGACAAAAGGGAAAGTGGTAGACCTAGGTCTGCCTTCTCCTACCTTATCATCTTTTCTCTGCCCAGCTATCTCGATTCTTGGTTTAACTTTTCTAGTGCTGGCAAAACCCTCTGCACCACCACTGACTGGCTGTGTTTGACCTTGAACACACAGAGATCCAGGTGATCTCTAGCTTCTTAGTGCTGGGTTTAAAGGTATGGGTCACATCCCCTGGCTTTTGGGGATTGGCTCTGTCCTCTGATATTTCAGGTCATTTTTATTAACTATACAATATATCACCACAACTTTTGGAATGGTTGGTCAGAGTATCCCAAGTTGATGTAGCCATCGATTGCCTTTCAGGGACTCAGGATGGGGCCTTACCACAAAAGACAGCAAACACTTAAACATACGACTCCAGGAACTTAACCAAAGCTGACTTGAAAACCTCTTTCCTCTCCTTTCGCTTTCATGGTTCCAGCAAATACCGTGCAAAGTCACCAAGAGAGGAAGAAGTTAAACCTTCTCACCTGCAGCACCTCTGAACCATAGAACACTTACCAGGATAGAAAGACATGCTTTAAAGCATATTAGTGGCATTCACATTTCACTGACAACCAAACCTAATTAGATTTAAGCTTCACTCAACAAAAGAAAACACACGATTAGTACTAAAAACCTATCAGTCTTCTTGGGGCTCATCAGGTCATGGTCCTCATTAAAGGATCTACTGCTGCCGCTTCACAACAGCATAATTTCTTACCACATTTTAATTCTTATTTTTATCCCCATAGACGAGTTCAGCTAGCTCGTTTTATCAAAGACTCTTCATTTACAGAAAAAAAAAAAAATCTATCAAAGGAAACTACAAAAGAACATCATGAAGAGACTAATAGACCCTCATTAGTCTAGCCTCAGTGAATGCAGCTACAGCGAAGTTCTTGCTGATTTGGCTCAGGGAACACTGCAGTAGAAGGGAGAGGAAGATTATAAGGTTCAAAATACCCAGAAGACTGCTGTGCAACAGTATCTCTTCAAAATGGCTTCATAAAATGACTGAAACAATCATGTTATTAGTGATAAAATAATTTAAGGTGTAATGGTGAAAAATTTGTAATGTCTTACCACTATACAAAGAACTGCAGGAATCTGTTGACATCTGAAATGAGAAAAAGCTTCTCTCAGTGATGGGATCCTTGCCTGCCCAATACAGAGTGCCCAGTCTTGAAAGTATTGCACACAAACAACCAAAAATGGATTCAGCAGGTTTTATTTAAATATATCTAGAAATTACACATATTATCACACACACACACACACACACACACACACACACACACACACACACACCCCACAATACATACACACTACATAATCAAGTAAACAATCTCTCAAGTGAAATTGGGTATTACATAGGTTCTAGAGAGGGTAATTGGAAGGAGCTAAAAGAAAGAAATAGGGGAGAGAACTTTGTAATTCTATTTCAATGAAAAATATGCTAAAGTTATATTTAAATAACTGAAAAAAAACACTACTAAAACCTAAATTTTATTTTCAACAAATGGATAATGAATAGATAGATTTCAAAAGAAGAACTCAAAATGATAAGTATTGTTTTAAAATTAATTTGATTCCATATGATTCTTTGTGTTAGTTAGAAAGAATTCTAATTGGGAGCATATTAGCAATATCATAAATATTGAATTTCATAATTGGGAATTGTAAATGGTAGATCTAATTAGTATTTATTGAACTATGTTTTGGTTTGTGCCTAATTTATTTTTGATAAACAGAATAACATATAATTATCAAAACATAGAGAAGATGGCCAGGACAGTGGGTCAGCGGTTAAGTTACATGACACAAAGCTTGGTGACCTAAGTTTGATCTCTGTTGTCCACATGGTAGAAGGACAGAGAGAACCTATTTCTTCAAGTTGTATTCTAACTTCTACATATCTCCTATGGCATATGCACATCATACATACAAAAAAAATGCATGCTGCTATCTGAGAAAAACTATAAATTCATAGTGAAGCTTAAGAAGAGTGAGCGGTATTGTTCTTTTAAAAATGTGTTCTTCTCAAACTAAACAAATATTTAGCTTCTTGAAATTTTCTTTTTTTTCTTTACTGTATCATGATTTTGTTTAAACTAAGAAATGTGTAATAAACATGTATGTTTACTATTTCTTCCCAGTTCATAACATACTTGTATGACATATTTCTAAAAATGCTTTTTATGTAAAATCCTTTTTTTGCAAATAATTATTCAGCTGTATACTGTCTTGAGTATGTCCTAGTTTGTTACTTTTTTAAAATTTATTATTGCACAGAAATGATACACGTTGACTGTAAACTCCAATTTTTTGTTAGAATTGTTACATTCAGAATTTTTTTGCACTGTTGAACAGTGTAGTACTGCTTTTCACCAACAGCTCTGCCCCTGAATATCACAAAAACACTGCGAAATAAATGTAGTCAAGCAAATATCAATATTTTGAAAGCTTAAAAAGTCAAGCTTCTTCAGCATCCTTTTAGAAAGATCAATTTCTGGCATTTCTTCGTAGATGAGGATTTTACATCATTTTGCTCCCTCCAGTGGCTGATACCCTACCAGTTGTTACAGCTCCTTTAAATGAGTCAGCTGTTCTTCAAATCCATGTCAAGCCCACAAGGTCAGTGTATAATTAGAATTAAGTCATGTCCTTTGCTGATTCTGTATCAATGTACAGTCCTTGATGTGTACTGTTCACATATTTTGAAATGGTATTGGCTCAAAATAAATCTTCTATGACTTATTATTTCAAACATTTGTTTTTTTCTGATGCTGTACTACATTTCTTTCTTTGCTTATTCTTAAGAACTTTGTGCTTGTTTTGGAGACCAGTGTTTTTAACACCTATGTCTTTTCAAATTTTTCTCCATTCATTCTTAAAATTTAATTATGTCTTTTATGGGGTGGATATTTTATATTTTACTGAAACACAATTTATCAGTTATATTTTATTGTTCTCTGATACGTTAGTATTGATAGTTAAGGCCACACAGTCTTTGATTTAAAAGGGAGTTTAAAAATGTTTTAATTTTGTCACCTCTGTAGTTACTACTACAAACCATCATTCCTTCCTTTGCCATTTAATAAGCATATACATGCAGATAAACATGCAACTCTTTCTTCAGATGATATCTTATCCTAAGTGGACCTGTTTGTAATTAATGTGAAAGTTTTCTCCTGCAGTGTGACATTTCCCAGAGAAACAAATAAATATATATTCACCCAAGACAACTTTCTGACAACAGACCAAAGAAAGTATTAAAGTTTATATGCTTGTTTATATAATACATAAGAGAATATACAAACACTAGAATGGCAATATGATTACAGATATGTATCTCCTAGACCCACAGAAAGGTAAAGCTCTCCCACATATGTCATTAATTGATAAAGTTTATGTTTGTAATATCACACTGTAGTTCATGAGTAGTAAGGTTAGAACAATTATTCCCTGTCTGGAGTATTTAACAAGCTAATAATGCATTTTAGAAACAATTTGGCCTTTCTTTTAAATTTGATTATGAGTCCATAATAATTATCTGGTAATATCGGTATTCAATAAAGAGCTCAGAGAACTTCTCGCAATTACTAAAACTGTTTTGTTTATTTTCAGCATATTTTTGTTTTAACCAAACTCAAGAGGAGAGTTTTTTGACCTTGGGGAGGCAGCCTGCATTCCTCCTCGTTAATATTTCCAGGTGGTGCTTTAGGAAGACAGTTTGGGACTTGCCTCCCTAGCATGCAAAGAAAGACTGTGAACAGCTTTGTTACACCTTGATGGAATGTTTGGACACTTGACTCACTCCATAGTAGAAAATTGTCTGGACCCTGGTGTGAGATTTTGCTTACCACTGGTGCTCTACTTTACACTGATAAAAATTCTAGCTTTTAAAATTCTGTTTATATTCTTAAAAATGCCTGCCTTAATGTACATGTGTGACAGCCTGTCTTCTGTGTTCATAAAACAGTGTGTACTATAGGGGAAAAGTGGTTTTTGAAACATAGTTGATAATACCAAGCAATAGTCTCATTAACAAAGCTAATTTATAGAATATTTAAAAAGTTAATTCTTTCAGACACTGGAAATAGCTCAGTGGGTAAAGGTGCTTCTTACAAAGCCTATGTCCTGAGTTCATCCAAGGAACTTACAGGGTAGAAGAAAAAAATATAGTCAACCAATACAACTCTTACTCCGACTTACAAATAGATGTCATTGATTGTGACCCCATCTATAAAACAAATAAATTTATAGTTAATTTTATATAGAGTGGTGATAATATTTTCAAAAGCCATACAGATATTCTTAACAGTTATACAAAGTAGGTAATAAACTTAAAGGAAATAGTGTGGGTCATAGTGTTGTACACAGAGCATCCTTGGATATAAGCATCATATTTATTATTTAAATTTTTAATTAGATATAAAATATATAAATATAGATATAAAAATAATGGTTAGATTTTTAATGTAAAAAATGTAAAATTTGGGGTTGGAAACAAGGTTTATTATTCTGTTGCTGCAGCTTGAGCATCTCTGAAATCAACCCATAAAAAAAGCACAAGATACTAACCAATTGAGATAATAAAAATGGCAAAAAGAAATCAATGATACATTAAGTATAATTGTCATAAAATATTAAAATAAATTATTGTAAATGTGAGAACTTCATTTGTATTCTTACATGTTTTTTTTAATAGTTACTCAAAATTTCATAATTTTGCTGCTTCCTGGACATAGACTATGGCTTTGGTATGTTCTCTACTTAATAAAAGCTTGAGATTGAATTAGTGGTCAGAGGTTAAAGTTGACTAAGAGTTTCTCTGTTGTAATATCAGTCCAGATAATTGAGAACCTCTATATTGTATTATTTAATTGTAAATAGAAAAATATATGAGGAGATGATAAATGGCAAAGAAAAAGATGCATATGCATGCAGGGTAATTTTATTTGGGCAATGAGTATGGGAGAGATTTTTAGAAAATTATTTCAATGATTATATATAAAAACTTTCATAGTATAATTTCTGAATAGAAAGGAGTAAGTGCTGTAAATGAAAGTCCTAATTTTCTTTATTCTGACTGAAGACCTAAAACAGAGCCTTTTGGTGAGGGGAGAGAATAAGTAGCTGGAAAGCAAAATGACATTCCTTTACAGAAATAATAAAAATTATAAAAATCATTATAAGCTTTTGAATTTCTGACTTATGGGAGGAGTGGGAAATCTTTTTGCAGGATTGCTGTGTTGCACAGATGCTTAACACCGCGTCTCTTTGTAAGAACTAGTATTATTTTCTGTATTTATGTTATTCTTTTTAGACTTTGCAGTCAACATTTAGTCTATATTTCAACTATTTAATACTTCTGTATCAATTTCAAAGATGCATACATTTTGCCTTTTTTTGCTCTGCAAATTACCCTTGCCTGTCACTACTGGCCTTTTTGTTAATAACTTATTTTTTTCAGTTATTTACATTTTATCTAGAATCATAAATATAGTTATATCTTCTGAATATGCTTTAAATCCTAATAAACAGTGTGGAAGGAAGAAAGAGGATGTAAAATTACTTTTTTTTCTACAATTCACACCCATATCTATCTGCACTTAAATATACACTGATAGACAATTGAAATATTTCTTTATAGCAAACATGTTTTAATTTAAAATAATGTCTGTTTTATGGACCAAAAGCCTTTCTTCTCATTTTTCTGTTATTTTAATTTAATTTTATATACTTAAGGAAATATAATTGCTCTATAGTGTTGGACAAACTCCCTGGCTCATATAAGGTCATTTAGAGACTGTTTTAGAGTTTTGGCTCTTGGAAGAGGTTTCTTTTGTGTAAATACTTTTCCCAGCTGCTGAAATACCCGCTATTGCATAGCTAATTTTTCATATACTTTATGAAAAATTTATACTTTATGCTTTACTTTGCCTTTTCTTCCTTAAATTTAACATTGACAAGGCTCATTTTCATTACATATCCTATTTGTTCAAATACAGTGACATTTACAAGAACTGTGTCTCTTTCATCTAAGGCTTCAACCCTTGACCTTCAGTTTACTATGGGATCATTACAGCCCTCACCAAGGCTACATACGGCGGGTGGGGAAAATTTGCATAAGTGAAATATCGTTTTTGCCTCTTGAAGTTCTCAGGTAATGATAAAAAATATACAACGTATGAAATAGTCAGGGAATTGTAATGATAAAATTTGCAAACCACTTAAAATGGAAAGAGCCCAAGTGTCCTTTATTTCCATGAAACACCTTGGTGAGCTCATCTCTAATCTGGAGAAACAGCCATGTGATGACAGCTTTGGGAATAGGAGTCGTTTCTTTCTTTAAACATTAGAGTATGAAAGAGGTTCTCAGTTGACTACCAATAAACTCATACCATAAACATATTGAAAATACGAGTTTAGAGAGCTTCTGTGTTGCTGAATATCTGAAATTGTCTAGACATATACACGTAAAAAGATAATGGAAGCAGCCCACCACTTTCCAGGTATATGTTCCTTCTCCACTTTGTCTATCTATATCATTTCTAATAGCTTTTATTTGAGTCAGTTTACCAATCTAATTAAGCCTAAGAAGGTATATTATCTGACAAATTTGATCTGGGGAGATATGACATGCACCCACTACCACACACACACATGCTGCTCATGTGCGTGAGCCCAGGATAAAGCAAAGTATAATACTGTAAAAGTCAAATTTCCAACCAATGATTTTCATTGAGGTTACAAATAGAAATATGAGTAAGTTTTTAGAGAAATAAAAATGACCTAAAGATAGGTGTATCACCAAATCCTACCGAAGTAGGAGTGACAGGTCACCAAAGCTGGGAACTTGAACATTATATGACTTGGAGACAGCTCAATAAGCTGAAGAGTATCCTTTTCAGGATGATGAGTGAGTCTGAGACTCCTCCATGAATCTTAGATGCTCTTTTGCTTCCACTTGTCTGTGTGGTTTCTCTCTCCTCCTTCTAGGCAGCCGAAGAATGTTCACTGTAACTTTCCTTGTCTGAGTGACTCTCAGCAGTGTTTCTTGTTTATATTCATCAGCTGGAGTGACCAAGTAATTTTTATCTCATTCAGAAACTCCTTAAACCTGTTTTGACTTGTTTACTGTAGTTAGAGATTTCTGTCCCGGACTTTCCAGCCTAACCTCAAGGTTAAGACCCACAGACTCACTGACCCGCAGAGACACACAGATGCTTACAATAGTTTTAGGCTGATCGACCTAAGGTCCAGGCATATAACTTGCTAATTCTTTACTTTTAATCTAACCCATGACTCTTATCCTGTTCATCCATGCAGCTCAGCACCTTTCCTCAGAGTAGCATAGTTGTCCTCTGCTTCTTCTGGCTTCTCTCTGGCAACTCTGGAGTCTCTGTGGTGTTTCTGCTCTGTTCTTCATGTTCCCAGAGTTTTCTTAGTCTGGTAGCCCTGCCCACAATTCCTGTCACCCTTTGGCCAATCAGTGCTTTTTATTAAACCAGTAGGTGGGACAATTTATTTACAATGGAACAACATAATCCCCCTACAGTTTACTTCCTGTCTTAATGAGTTTCCACAAAGTAGGGAATGTTTCAATCTTAAAGAAAACTGCTACATAATAAGGAGACAGTAGGAATCCTGATTCATAGATGGTTATCATTAGTATACATAATAATCCAAAGTTCATGGCTAGCACTTGAGGTCCTTTGTGATTTACCTGAATTTAAGTAGTGGTAGATAATGACTGAATACCAGTTGGTGTCCACTGAAGAAAACAACGTTATTTATAGGATCAACAAACAAAGAGAACAAAACAAAAACAATATACCCACTCTTCTAAAATGTTCCCTGAGCCCTGAGAGAAGATATTTGATGTTACAATAAGGTTTCTGACCCAGTCCGGGCAGAGGTCCAGATCCACAGACCTGCCATCCCAGATTGCTTAGCTGCCCACCACTGCTTAGGCTCCCCCAAAATGATTCAGACACTATATTAAGTCCATGCTGTTTGACCTATGGCTCAGGCACCTTGCTAGCTTGCTCTTTCATCTTAACCCATTTTCATTAATCTGTCTGCCATGTGGCCCGTGGCTCACCTGTGTTCCTTACATGTTTCTTCTTGAGTGTCTGGCTCAATCTGATCTGACTACACTCTCCTTCTCCCAACTATTCTGATTCCCCACCTACTTCTTCTACCGTGCCTGCATGGCCAAAACTATCCTTTATTTAAACATTGATATGCACAGCATACAGAAAGACATTTCTACATTAATTTGATGTAAGAACAAGCTGAGATAAAAAAAAATGCAAGAAATAACACCTTCCAGACAAAAGTCAAAATATGGCTGGCATGGGCAGGGCCTGCACAGGTCTAAGAAGATTAGGTCCCAGTGCTGAGATGGGAAGTGGACACAGCCCCAATTCTTAATCCAGACACATCTCCAATGAATGACTGCTCACAACAGAAAACTCCATCATCTTATCATCTTCAACATAGTCTCACTGGCAATAGAAGCCACACTTACTGACAGGCTCCATATGCCACAGTAAGTAGCCAACACAAACTCAATGGGATGTTCGGGCTTTTGTGCATCTGTTTCTTTGTTTTTCTCATAATTTTTCCAAAATCACTTTTTTAAAAACTTACATGTGTTTTTCTGGTATAGTTACATATTTTGTGGTTTTATGAGATTATTTTTGATGCAAATTTATGTATATGCCACTCTCTTTGCTATGCTTTTTCTTTTTCTTTTTGGTCTTTTAAAAAATGTTTGTCCTATTCTGCTGGATTTTTTTTTGTATTCTTTTATTTTAGATGCCTGTTGGATTTCTAATGAGAGACAAAAGGTAGATTTCTGTGGGTAGAAAGGTGAGAAGAAATGAGAAAGTTAAAACTCTAATCACCATATAATGTATGAAAAATATTATATTTTCAATAAAATTATAATAAGCTAAATAAACAAAAACAGCCTCTGCTAAGCAAAGTAAAAATTTTGTGTTGTATATTTTCTGTGTAAGAAAAAAAAAATATTTCCTTTACAAGGTGGCATATAATGCTGATACTATTAAAGTTTCAAATGTTTAATTTTGAACTTTACTATTACTTATTATGCTTTTTATTAAAATATCTACTTATGCTTTAAATAAACACCTTGGTTATTAGTGATTTTATTCCTATAGTTATTTTCAGGATAGAATCATTTACTGATCAAACTATCATGTGATAACTTTTATATTGGTTTATATCTATACCCAAAAGCTGAAAATATGTTTATGAAAGAGAAAGATACTCATAAGGCAGCATGTGTTCTCACAGTCATGGTTGTGCAGGTCAGGGTGACTGGGTCCATTATGATGAACAATATACGGTGGCGAAATGGGAGGGGAAAAAAGGCAGAATGGTTCCTGAGGTGTCATAAGAGGAATGACCGAAGAACCTAGGGTGGTGAGGAATGGGATGTTGTTAGTGGTCTACTTGCCACTAAGAACCGTAGTGTCACGAGGGCCTGAGTTGCTCCTTAGAACTATGTCTGGATCTGTGGCCTAGCAGCATCCAGGGTCTAAGTTGTTATTTGTAGCCCCTGTTACCATTGAGGTCTATGTGGATTCCTAAAGTCAAAACAGCCACTTGTGACCATATTAATGTTTCTGGACCTTGCTGCAACAAGGTCCATGGTGAGATCTGGGCCTAAGCTGGTGAGATCTGGGCCTAAGCTGGTGCTAAGGGCTCAGGTCTGTAATGATGTCCATAGCCCACATTACTACACGGGGGTCACAGGAACCCTGTGTTTTGAAATCCCAGGGCCATGTTGAGCCAGTAACCTATCTCTGTCCTAGAATAGTTTTCTTGGCTCATTTCTGTCCACTGCACCAAGAAATCTAGCTCTTCGGTTGTTGGATATCTGGCTCATCACTCAGGAAAGATGGTCCCACCTTTCATCATTGGTGTAGAAAAGCTATTCCTGATGTCATGGGATTAGGATAACTGACCCTGCTCCTTTACTGAGTGGCAGTTACAGTTGCCTGGACCTACCAGCTCAGATACACTCAGACCCACATTCTGCTTGGATTGGTGCACCCTTACACCTGGTACATCTACGACCTTCTGAAGTGTATGAATGGTAACTTCTGGTTCTTCATGACTCTGAGCAGCAGCAGGATGGTTATAGATGGAAGTTTCTCTTCTGTCAACAGCTCCCTAATATCCAGCATCCACTTCCCAAATATTTAACTCAGAGGCTTACTATTATAGTAAATACTGGGCAAGTAGCTCAGGCATATTACTATCTTACTTTTATACTTAGATTAACCCATAATTCTTATCTATGTTCAGCCACATTTTTCTCAGTAAGACATTCTCATCATGCTTCCTCTGTGTCTGGATGGCCAACTGCAACTCTTCTTTTCTTCTGCCAGAATTCTCCTAGAATTGCCTTCTCACCTACCTTCAAGTCTAGCTATTGTCCAATGAGTGTTTATTAAGTCAGTGTGAGTGACAGATCTTTAAAGTACACAGGAGCATTATCCCACAGCAGATATTTGAGAGGAGTTTCAGTGAAGGTACAGTGATGATAGTGTGGCCAAGGCCTCAAACCAGACTCATTGCAATGGAAACTTTGTGATTTGGACAAAAGGGTATACTGGGTAACACACGGCAGCTTTCAATGGTGCTAGAATGAACGAGGAGGTATTGGAGAAATGGAGGTGCAAGCTGTTTTACTTTGTTTTGTTTTGTGTTTGTTATTTGCTTTCATTTGGTTGCACTTAATATTTTTTGTGGGGCATGATGCAGTGGTGAGGTGTGAGTATGGAGGGACTGGGAAGTGAGTTGGTATTGGGGCACATGAAGTGAAATTTCCAGGAAATCAATAAAAAGATATATACATGATAAAAGTATATACCTTGACTCAAATAAGTGTTGGAAAAATAAAAGTATGTGGTATGTGATTCTATTTATATTGGCAGAAGAATACAGAATATATGCTGTTTTCAAAGTCCTAAGGAAGAGTGACTTAGCAAACTTTTGATTTTTAGTCTGTAAGGCCCATGATATTGAGTGAAAATATATAGAAACTTACTTTCAGCAAATTCCTGAAGATTGGTTTCGTTTACATTTTACTCATTCTAGTAATACTGTAACCAGTTAAAGAAGAAAATTAATAAACTTTAGATTACTATTTTTTTTCTGAAGAATATTAAATTATATATAAATCTGAACATCAGAGTACAAGATACAATGACAGTACTCTATAATAAATTATTATTGGACAATTCGTGTCATAATTCACTAAAGAAATAGTTCTAATTTAATTACATGTGTCTCTGGATATTCATGCATTCCTACAAGCTAATATAGAAATTAGGACATAATTAAAAATTCTAGAACTAAATACTAACTTTACCTCTATATGTAGTAATGAGCCTAATATGCCACATTATGTCTGTTTTTAATCACTTTTCCCTACATGTTAATTATATATAAAAGATTTATATGTGTCACATATAACTATAACCCCTAGTAGCAATTGTGACGTTTAAGGAAGTAAGATGGCAAGTCGTAGATCATCCTGGAAGCATAGAAAGACTCAATATTGATGTGGATGATGCAAGTGGTATATAAGATTAAAAGTTAATGTTCAGAAAAATTATTACAAAATTAAGTACAGTGTGATAAGATTGCATGGTTTCTGATATTACTAGGTATATATATGAGAACATGGAAAATATATGTTCCCATTGTTTGGATACAAGCATACTTCTTTACTTTATACTGCATTGCATTTATATTGACTGTTTACAATTTCTAGTGTGTAGTTTGTTTCATTATATGCAATATTACACCAAATGATGTATAACAGATAAATGATGAATCACATAACATAAAATAAAAATGTAGTGTTAGCCATAAATATGTACTTCATACTTTTCAGAGAAATATAAAGTTGTAGAGACAAGTGAAAGGGTTGAGTCAAGATAAATACAAAGATAAGTAACACAATTTTCTGTACTTTGTATGCTAAGAGTCAATCACTAACTGAAATAAATATACACATAATATAATTAGAGATGGTTCAAAATAAGAGAGATTTATTAGTTCCTTTGTGGTGTGAAAACAGTATGATAAATGATGCATTTTATTAACAAAAGCATTTTTCATACAGTTGGAGTCAGAGAAGCCTGAGAACAGGGTTCCAGAAAAATCAGTGTCTAGTAAATGAACGCGGGAATAGGTTCTCATTCTTAGAAAGCATCTTGTCTATGAACTGTCATAAGACAAGGAGAAAGCAAGCACCCCCAGTTCTCCATGGTCAGGACATAAATTACATTCACAGGACCTTTTGTTCTTATAACTTGATTACTTCCCAGATATTCTATTTATTAATAGAATTATTTAAGATTTCAAAACATGAAGTTGGAGGCACAAGGAATTAAAGACATAGAAAGCAGTAAACACGGATGAGCAACTTTCTGCCTACCAAAAAGATATTTTCCGTGATATGACTATTTATGACAATCTTTTAAATAAAATAGATGCTTTCAAAAAATACTAGGCATTGAGATGCCTGTAAGAATGTTCAACTCCTTTAATAAATAATTAACTCACATTTTGCATAAATAAATATGTAATTTATATGGTGAATAACAGAAAGAACAGTGAAGATTAGGTGTGACAGTGATGTTATAAAATATTATGATTACCACATTTTGTCACAGAAAAAGAAATATTTTCACAATACCCTGTAAACAAAATGATATACAGAAGATTAACTTTTCTTCATTCACTAAAGTACTCATAAAGAAACAAACCAAAAATTCATATAAGAAGCAAAAACAGATTCTTAATTAATAAATTATAGGCATTTAAATTTCTCTCGGATGAATGGAAAGAATCCTTCCCATATCTTTTTTAAACAACCTTTTTCATGTTTGTAGTTTTCCTTAGTCATAATAAAAGGTAAATTGAATATAAAACTTTATCCTCACAAAATAAACCATACTAATATTTCTTTAATTTGCAAAATACAAATAGAATAAATATTATAGATATAATTCTTGCTAGATAATTATTTTGTTATATGCAATTTTACTACATTTAAACCAAAACCTTTCTTTTTAGTTAAACAAAAGATGGGAAGTGATGTGGGACGTCTTTCTATATACTGTGAATATATATATTTACTATCACTGGTTAATAAAGAAGCTGTTTTTGGCCTATGGCAAGAAGCATAGAGGCAGATGGGCAGTCCAAGCAGAGAGAAAGATGGGGGGTATAGTCAGAAAGAGATGCTAGAAAGATCAGAGACAGGAAGATGAGAATGCTGCTCTGAAAAGTAAATAAATAAGAAATATTGTTTAACTTAAATTACACGATTAGGTAGTAATATACATGAGCCATAGGCCAAACATCTTGTAATTAATATAAGCTTTTGTCTAATTATTTGAGACTAAGTGGTTTTGGGACTGTGGATTGAGACATTAGGGCTAAGCCAGGCCAGAAATTTCTAAAATTTCTGCTATATTCTACTACCTCATCATTTCACTCTCTTCCTGTTTGTCCTCAGAAAATTTATATATATATATATATATATATATATATATATATATATATATATATATATATAATCTTTCCTATCATTTCAACACATCAAACTGTCTTTATCAGAAGAGTCAAGTTGAGTTTAAGTTCACTCTTTAGAAATTTGCCATCACTCATTAATCAATAGGTGACCTGCCTCCTGCATGTTTGAGACACACTAAAGGTTTTGATTTATTAGAAGAATGCTAAATACTCCCTATACTAGAAATAAGAATGGTATGGATCCACTTAAATTTTGTGAAGAATTTCTTATGAGTATTGCTAAGAGGGATTTGAAAGCAATTACAGAAATTCATTTTTGTTCTTGCAGAGAAATTTAAAAGTTATAACACCTAAAAAATCAGAAATTACAAATCTTTAGAAAAGTAAAGATACATTATTGACTCCAAAGAAGAACTTCAGTGATTAAAAATGTTGAAATATATTTTGTTCTCACAATTCTATCTGGTACTATGATCTGGTATATTATCTCCAAGGAGAAACTAGTACTTCCAAACTATGCAAAGTGTATGAGTAACTTTAAAGATACAAAGTATACACATGAAAATCTTTCCAAGGAGCAAAGTAATTAGGCTCTAGGAGTTTTTATTTTTTATTTTAAGGAGAAATTCTTATCAGCTGACAAATGTAAGCAAGTTAGTAATCATACACACACTGAAGTAATACACATTTTCAGAGTTTTTAGGATAGAAACAATTTTAAGGAAGTCTACATACTAAGAATATATACCATTTATGTATAGTCAAATTCTCCTCATCAATCACGGGTGACACCCCATTTAAACAATGTCTGCTAGCCCTACACCTATCCATGTTATTGTAACTAATCTTACTGTCTTCTATTCCAAAACTTTATCTATGTGCTTTGCTATTAACTCTCTTATGTTTTAAGAAAACCTTATTATCTCAATACACACAAAAGTATATTATTCGGAAGAATACTTTCATAACTGTTTTTTTAAGTGATGAACATGTGCTGTTTTTAGTTGAAAACTGACCTACATTGAGTATCTCTATTTTATAAGAGCACATTCCATTCATCTGTTCAGTTTCTGACAAAATGTCTCTGATCTTTTAAAATCAGATTCCCAGAGGCATCACTTGTCTTTTCTAGCCAAGGACCTCATGGGAAACACTTGTATATGTTATACACTTGTATAACACTTTAATATGAATATTTTCATATTAAAATTTCATTGCTGTCTATTCCTTCTCTATCCAAATCTGTCTTACTTTTCTTTGAGACTTACATCAAATCAACCGCAGGCAAAGGGGTTTTGCTGAATTTAGCTTGAGTCCTTCTAGTAGTCTGAACTTGAACTTTCAATTCAAAATTTCTCTGAACGTAATAGGAACGCTTCTAGTTAGTCATTGACAAAAATATTTTTCTGTTTCCTCCAAGTTATCACATTGTCATTCAGCAGATACTTAAAACATCTTGCAGTTATAAACTTGGGTGTCTCTATAAATTCTGATGGACTCATTATAATGGCTGTTATTAAAATGACACTAAGATAATAATAATGGATATTAAAATAAGCCATGGAATTTATTTTAGAAAACTAGGAAATGAAATTATTTGAATAGTAAAGATTTATAAAATATATTATTTAAAAATATTAGTAAAAACTGAAGCCTTAATATAATTATATAAATTAACATAAAAATACTTGTAAGAATTGAATTTAATTATTTACATTTAATAATGATGCAAAAGTAATATTTAAATGTTGTATTCTGAGGAATCTTACATTTTTGGGTTTTTTTGTATATCTTAATATTATTTCCCACTGTGCATAACATTTAATAAAGGTTAAACAGCTTCTTCTGTAAATAGCAAATTATACTGCTCTACCTTATCTCAGTGTAATTTAGTGCAATTCAAGGGATATAATTAGGTACTATTTGATTCCTTGAACTGAATAGTAAAGAACTTATGTAAGAACCATTCTTTAATATTTAAATATACACCATTAATAAAACAAAATATCAGGAATATTTTAAATAAATAAAAGTATACATGTTTGATAATTTGATGAGTAATGTTTAGAACATAAGGCCTGTAAGGGAGTAAGCATTTAAATATACTGTTCTCATAGAAACTTTTATTTTCTGATAAAAAATACTAAATTAGACGCTGAAAAGATGACTTAGAAACTAATTATATAAAAATAATTGTTCTTGTAAAGAGAGTTCATTTTTCTATTATCAATGTTAGATCATTCACAAATATCTGCAAATCCATCTGCAAAGGATTTAATTCCCTCTTCTTACTTCTGAAGGCATATATATGCATGTGTACGCATATGTGCTTGCACATGCACACACACATACATACACACACGCACACACACACACACACACACACACACACACACACACACACACACACACACAGACATACATTCTATTTTTTCAGTGGCTTTGATAAAATAAGATGACCAAGAAAACTTACAAAAGAAAAAGAAGGAGAGACTTATTTGGGCTTGCAGTTCCAGAGAGCTGGTAGCCATAATTACAGGAACAGACATGGCAGCTTGAAGCTGAATTCTCAGGGCTCACATCTCGAACTATAACAGGAAATAAAGAGAGCAACCAGGGAATGGTGCTTAGTTCTGAAACCTCAACCTCCACCCCAAGTGATGTACTTCCTCTAGTCTAACCACTCCTCCTAAGTTTCAAACAGCCCCACTAGCTAAAAATTAGGGTTTTTTTTTTTTTTTTATTATTATTTCAGTATTGTTTTAGGAAGTCATTAATGGCATTGTTGGATCAAGATTTCTATCTGTTGGAATTACTGAAGGTCTTTCAACATACCTCTATCTTTCTGTTCATTTTTATCTTTCAAGACAAATGTTTCTTAGTGCAGGCCTGCCTGTCCTGGAACTCACTCTGTAGACCGTCTCTGCAAAACCTAAGAGATCTTCCTGTTTCTGTCTCTGAAGTGATGGGATTAAAGTTGTGCACCACAATGGGCAAGCTTCAATCTTTTCATAAGCACTGAGTGTGTTTTCCTTCACTATTCTCTGGTGATAAGCTGCTTATAAGACATAGTAAACGACATCTGCATGTAGTTGATCATCATTATGAATATCTTTGGCATTTTCAACAACATAGTCACAACTTGGAGCTATTATTAGGTGTGCAATATGCAAAATAAAAATATAATCCCATTTACATATCATTTTCAAAACAAAATTTCTAAAATGTAAATATATAAATAGTTGTTGTATATATAAATGTAATAACAATAGGTCAAAACGAGGGTACATATTTTTGAAAGATGAAGTTGCTCAAAGGTAAGAATGGAAAGAAATATTGTAGCTATATTATAGTCTCAAAAATGTTTTAAAAATGTGAAGGTGTTGTGGCAATGGCTCAGTGGTTGAGAATGTTTGTTGCTCTTCCACAGGACAGTGTTTTCTTCCTGTACTCTTATTGGGAAAGGCCCAGCCGTCTGTTAACTTTGTCTTTGAGATTTTAACTCTTTCTTCTCTTCTTAGCTCCATCTGTACCTGCTCTCTCTCTCTCTCTCTCTCTCTCTCTCTCTCTCTCTCTCTCTCTCTCTCTCTCTCTCTCTCTCTCTCTCTCCCCCTATCTCTCTCTCTCTCACACACACACAATATCTTTAAATGGAAAAACAAAACATTGAGAGAGATATTTACTGTTACTATTTTTTCTATCCCCAGTTATACTTGTGTGACAGATATAAAATTAAGAACTCTTTTCACAGAAATTTATTTTCTGACCAATCAGAAAACTCACAAAGGCAAGCCAGTGTTATTTTCCTCCTACAATTTAGCACTGTGACTGCAATAAAGCTAAAAACTCCCCCTCCATGAGAATGTGATCTGGAAGATTTAATACTTCTTGATCCTGCTAAGAATAGTATAGGATATTAAGCAAGTATCTTGCAGCATGTAGCATGTGTGGTGTGATGATTCTGAAAACAATATATTTTTAAGTTTCTATGGTGTGTGCAAAAGCACACACACACAAATTCATCTTTGGGATGAAAGTATGCACTTTTTTTCCGACTATATTTACTATTTGATAAAATACCTTCAAAATCTCCTACAATGAAGCCAGGTCTGATAAAACCTTTTATTTAAGTCTTAGGATAATTCTATAGCCTCAGGTGGGATGATTTTGTGTTTCAGAAAGATTAATATAAGTTCATAGAATGTTTGTTACTTTTGAAATTCTACAATGTCAAACTAATAAATATTTTCTTAAATTCTACTTGGACAAGTTATAATTTATTCATAAATTTAACATAAATCCCTATATACAAATACACAGAACAAAACATAAATGCAACTTTGTCAATATGAGACTATAAATTTGCTATTTTTATTCCAAAATTCTTTGTTACAATCACACATCATAATTTTAAAAAATCGAATAAGTAAATGATAGTATCTGAACTCTATGTGAGTACTAGAACTCTGGAGAATCACAATGACCAGCTCTCACTGTGTCACTATGAAAACAGAACAAATTGACAGTATGCAGAGTGACCAAGGAAGCACAAAACCATAAACATAAACTATTATTAAAACAATAATTTTTTCATGTTTTTTGTTTATTTTGTTTTGTAGGTTTTCATTTTTCTCTCACAGATTCCTTTTAAATACTATCTTTTCAAATCCAAACAGAAACATTTATACACAAATTCAATGTAATAACATGAATTCCTCTTTATATAGAAAATGAAGAGGGCACTACCTGATAGAAAGCAAACTTCAAAATATTAATGGAATTTTCAAATATTTAAGTGGGACAAAATTGAATGCCAAACACTTAGAAACATAAGTTCTTCTGTAGGTGCCCATGTTTTGTTTTAGAAAGTTTCTTCTTTGCAACGTAATTCCAAATTCCATCAGAGTTTGTCATATCAGACAGAAATAGTGAAGGCATTAATTAATGAGTTTTCACACACACACACACACACACACACACACACACACACACACACACATTTCCACAAGTGTTCTGATATTTACCCTCTCTCCTCCAAGTCCTCCTAGATCTACCCTTGCTTGACACACACAAGTTTGTGTTTTTCTTAAAAGCCCATCGGTACCAATTGTTTTGCCCACCTATTTTTGGGGTATTCGTTCTACTACTGTAATTGGCTCACAGTAGACTGTTAGAGAAAACACTTTCTTTTTCAGGGCTCATAATTTCCCACAGATTGACAAATTATGTCACAGAAATTTCATATAGATATGCTGATTTTTTTCAGTGGGTTTGAGGAAAACCAAAATAAAGTCACAATTCAAACAACAGATGGGTACTGGATAGCAGGCAACTGCAGAAGTTTGAGAAGTGTTTTATTTAACATTCAATGTACCTGCTACTCCAAGATCTTTGCAAGTTTTCTGTTTGCTTTGATTTTGCTTTGTAGTTGAGCATCATTGTACCACTATTTCAGGGTTCAATTCATTCTCATTGCTCATCTGTATCTTTTTTGACTATTTCCTGTAACTAGAGAAATCTCAAAACAGGTGTTTTAAAGCACAGCTATTTTCCATTTGGCTCACAGAGTGGGAACAATACAGAGAGCCATTTCCTTCTGCAGTGGCTTAGCACCAGTTAGAGAGAGCCATAACAGAAGCAATCGCTCAGAGAGAAAGGAGCATTACATACCCTCTTCTGGGAAAATGGAAATTCATGTGAAAGATTATTGGCTTTTGGAAGTAAAATGATGAAAAGGAAAATAGTCAAATCCAGGTGTGATAGAATGTAGGAATATAGAACAGATTTATATGCATGAAGAATGTGTATAGAGCATTAGAATATGCAAGTTTTGATATACTAATTTAAATGGTCCTTTATTTCTGTAACTGTTTTAAATATCCATCCAAATAAATAAACTCCAACTTTTCAATCAGCTTTACACCAGCTCAAATTATTTCTATGGATTTTAGATACCCTATGATGTCTGTATCCTGATCTTATCTTTCCAATTCCAAAAATCTTTAATCCTTCTTAAATTAATGATCCTCATAGTCAAGCTCTTCTGAGTATGTCTAGGAGTCCCTTAGTCGAAACCTTAATATTGTGTTGAAGATAGCATTGCATTTTGCTGCTCTGATACTTTGATTTCTGTTTGCTCTTTAAGTTTCACACACACACACACACACACACACACACACACACACACACAGATAATACTTTTCTTGATGTTTAGGTAGGGCAAGTTCCTGGCTTTTCATTTTGATGTTTAGTTTACAACATTTTCTAAAACACATTTTACCAAGTATACAAATGTGTCCTTGTAGTTTTGCTGGTTGCCTCATTACAGTTCTGGGGATATGTAGGTACCTGAAAATGTTAACCATATCTAACTATATGCTCTACCCCTGAGTTAGTACCTACCCAGCCACTCTGTAAATTTTGACTCAGTTTTTTTTTTTTCTCCCACTTCATGAACTCAAGTAATTTTCTCTAACCTAGTGTGGCATATATTTAATTTGTGATTTTTCTCCCCTGGGGGTTTCTTGTTACAGCTTCCAGAGTGGCACACTTTTGGTTTCCCACTACTTTCTTAAATAATCTTTGTCAGTTTGGGCTGAAAATACTTCATAGATGTCATCTTTATTGTATTAGTTGTTATTACATAAAATAGAAAGCGTCACCATCAAAGTGACCCCTGATTTCATGATCAAACCTGACATTTAGCTCAGCAGGAAAGTATGAAGTCTTAACTTCAGATGTTTTGCATATTTCTTGTACACCATTTCTCTTTTCCTTGAAGTTTTACCACCTGGTAATGTAAAACAAGACTTAAGCTTGCCCTTTCTATTTTTAAGTTTATTTATTGAAATAGAGACTGGGACTTATATACTGATAAAACACTTAAGAGCAAAATATACTTGACAATATTATTTTTAAATTTTACTTTCATATAAAAACAGAATTAATACTGTTTAGGACAAAATAAAAATAAAACAAAGAAGTGCATAAACAATGATATATTTACCAATCTCTGGAAATCTGAGATGAGGTGAAATAAACGAAATACCAATATTAATAAACTTTGCATCTGAAAAGTAAAAGCAACACGAAACAATGAGAATATTACATTTATTTTCTAACTACAGATTATAAAGTTATTTTTATATGGAGAAAATGTCTATTAAACCCTATCTATTGTCATTTAATACACAATTTAGTATTTAGGATGCAAGAATATTGTGTTCAGGATATGTCAAGTTACTGTCTGTATCATACGCTAAATGCTATTCATGTTCACAATTAAACATAAAACTTGACTCCAGCTTAACTTCAGTGAAATAACAATAGATGATTAATAATGGATACCTGTCACTTTGATATTAAAATTAATACAAATACAAATTAATACAAATACAACACTTAAATTTGGGGAAAAACATACTTAGCAGTACTAAGTACAAACAATTAATGTATACTTTTGTAGTAACAGCAAATACTGATTTGTCTGAAATATGGTCATCTAACTCAATTTTATTGGATTTTATAAACTTAATGGAAGAATATAAATTATAATCAATGAAAATCTATGAGTTTATAAATAAATTGGTATTATGCCTTTTATCATTTACTTTATCAACTCTTAAATTTAAAGCTTCCTATATTTTATATGCCATATATATATATAAAATACTTGAATAAACTTGTAAATGAAGCTCATTTTTAAGCAAAATAAAATTATTACAACTGTTATAATTTAAGGTTGTTATAGGATTTTGTAGTGAGTAGGTTTCTGCGTCTGTATCTGTTCTCCATACTCTGATGTATTAGTTTTTGTTCTATTTTATTGGATTTTATTAATATCTCTTAGGAACTATTTTTTCCAGTTATAACACAGAAATGAGGTATAGCTTGATGGGAGTAGGTATGGGGAGCAACATGGAAGAGCAGAGGGAGAAAGAACTGTAATCAGAATATATGACATGGGGAAAATATTTTCATTAATAGAAAATTAAAAACACAAGAATGTTTTCAGAAAGATCCACACACATCCATCTTTCTCTAAAAGACTCTAGAAATGGCTGCATTAATACAGTTGTAACAGTGGCAATAGCAATAGTCATGCTCAAGAAGATGGGGGAAATTTGACAGAGCCTCACTTCTAAACTAATGACTATGAACAACTAGTAGATACAGGAAGAGGGAGGATTGACTTCTTCATAAGATGGGCCCCATACTGATTATCCAATAAGAAGTGGCCAGACACAAATCCATATATATGGAAACATCTATAAAAACAAATCCAGCCACTTGTGTTTATGTATTTGTACATACAAATATGTATGTGTGTGTCTAATAGTAATTTGGGAATTGAAAGGTCATGAAGAGTTGGAGGGATTATGCCAGGGAAGAGCTGGTGAGAGAAAAAAAAATGTAGGAAAAAAAATGATGTAATTCCATTTTCATTAAAACTTAAAGTTTCCTGTATTGTTTCCTAATATAAAAGTACTTTGTAACATAAGCATGTTCCATTACTGAATGCTGTATATTCTATTCCTGTAAACAGGAATCAGGGCTGGGTTCTAATGTCAAAAGTTCTATTTGTAATGGTCCATTTCTAGTAACTAGGCCCCACTTTCTAAGGTTTCAACAACATTTCCAAATAGTGATACCTGTTTGGGACTAAGTGTTTAAAAACACATGAGTACATGGAGACATAACATATTCAAACCACAACACCGAATATTCAGATTTTTTCAGGGCCTTTGTACTACTAAAGCTTTTGTTGTGAATACACAGAAATAAATAGGTAGATGGGTGGGATGAAGAAAAGGATGCATAGATCAGATAATTTAAGAAGTGTTGATGTAATTATTTTATTGACCTTCATTTGTGGCAATTTCTATTTACTTGAACGCATGAAGTATCCCATTAACATAAGAGTTTTTACTTGCATTCCAATGATTTTAGCATGTTTAACATTTTCAGTCATGATGCAAGGGACTAGTTTTATTTGACTTTATTAACAATAATTTACACAAGAATTTTTCAAAGATGAAACATAGTATCCATGTCTCCTACTTAATAAAAATCATAAAAATGTTTTACCATCTTTACCGAATATGTTACATTTAACTAATACTAGGAATCTCAGGCCATTGTTGTAGACAATAACAAATGGAACACCCCCAAAAGGAATGACTAGCAAAGCATGACTTTTTTAAAATACTACTTCATTCCAGCCCATCAAGATATGCAAAAATTCAACTAAAATTTATTTTATCCTTCAAATAATTTCTTATGCACAAGAACAAGTTAATACATTGTTCAAACTAAAATATTTTTAAAGCTTTCAAAGAATCATAGTTGCATTCTATTTCTCTGGCTTAATCATCTTTCCCTCTAGTTTAAACAATCATATAAAGCCTATTATCTGGTTCATATGACTTTCTTTCATTCCATGTATAATCATATTCTGTGGGCGAAACTCTCCGTTAAAGAAATTTACATTTTGTTAACTAATCAAATATACAATAAAATAATATGAAGCAGGACAAAATGTACTTGCTTAAAAATACAAATATGCTTTAAAGATAAATCACTGAAAAACATACATGAACATCATGGACATGTTATAAACATCAGTCATGGATTCTTCTAGCAAACAGCATAACTTTAACAGAAGGAATTAAGCTATAACTATTCATCACTCAACATCCAACACCAATACTCAACATGATATTTTAAAAACACAGGTTCATTCTAAAAATAGCCAAGTAGATCTCACACTTAAAAAAAGCATACTGATAGAACTCATGTTCTACAAATTCCTCACAATATCCCATTGCTCTCAAACATTTTCCACATATGTATCTTCTTCATTACATAGGGAAAAAACATTACTTTCATCACTGCATTAATATTAATTTTCCCCATTCCTCTTTTTATCTTTACTCACTTGTAAGAAGTGCCTGCCAACATGATAAGAATGACAGTAGATGAGGACACTTGGTCCTGTAATGTCAGTTAATTGAAGGTGAAATTTAGGCCTTTCTGCATTCCCGGGCATATTTCTTATAACAGTCACTGTAGCAACAGTTATGTTCTTTCAAAAGATCTGTTCTTTTTTTGTCTTCTTTTCTTCTCAAATAATTTTTGAGGACACTACTTGCTGCATAATGTATTGGTTATTATTCTTGAAACAAAATACCATAAAAACTTCAATATAATTTACCAGCACAGTTGTACAACAATGGAAAGGTATTATATCAGAAAGGGGATGAGTCTAAGTGAAAATGTTGTCAGATAAATATGCTATTTACTTCACATTTATATTATAAACAATAAAAAATTCTAATTACACCCAATCTATTTGTAAATCTAGTAATAAATATATTATACCAGACAGAAAGCCTACTATTAAAGTTATGTTTCCCTCCTGTATTAAACAGATAAAAATGACAAATAAATTTGAAATCATGTATTCCAATGAGTAAATTACATATTAATCAGCTATAAACTTGAACTTAATTATTGTAAACATACATTGCTAGATACATAATAAGTCTATTTAGTAAATCATTTTTCATGCTTTTCATTCCTATGACTCATACAATGTAGTTCCTTTCTAATGTCTTTTTTTATTATTGGGTCAATAATAACCTTCAAATAAGGTTTTATGATTTTAAATATATTTAACATATTTAATTGTATTACTACTCACAGAAGTCTATAGTAAAAATTGTCATGTTATATGGTAAAAAATAGAATTTACATGAAATTCAATTGGTAATGAAATTTTGAACTAAGATTGATTTGTTTTGTATGATAAGTGAGGAAATCTTACAGAATAATAGAACATTAATGAAATAAAGGGTAAAGATCATTCAGTAGGTCATGATAGATTTGTATGATTCCTCCTTAGAAACTCAGGAAAGTTCTATTTTAGATAATTCACCTTATTATTTCAATTGGATTCTAGTTTTCTCAAGATCATTGGTAAAGGGGATTAGATACAATGGAACCAAATGTCAGAGTAGACTAATCTTTCAATACTTACTAAGCCTCTGGCCTTCGGTTCTCTGCCAATCATTTATTTTGACAAAGTTCTTAATTTAAAATAAACCCTATCCTAAAGGCACTTTTAAACTGTCACTATTAAATGCAATCTTTCTCCCTCCATCCCTCCCTTCCCCTCTTCCTCTCTCTCTACACATATACTTACAGATATCCTGAATGTCCATGCAATGATTTTTATGTGTTTTGACTATAATTTCCTTATTTCTGTTGTTTCCTCTTCCATACAATCAATTTGCTTTCTAAAAACAGGCTTTCTAATCGTGTTTGGTTGCTTTACAGGAGAGGCTCTATTACCAGCCATTTGTTCTCCAGTGTCATTTATAAAGTATATTGAAGGTGATGTGTGGTTGCTGAGGCAGCTGTGGTCATTTGGTCTCAAGAAGTAATATGAATAAAAAGTAACCACCAATCCCTCATTGTGAAATCTGTTTTTCTTCAGATTCCTTGCCACCTGTCAGCACTGACGTACTATAGTCAACATGTTTTATGCTATCCATTCAAAAGCATCATTAAAAAGACTTCCAGGAAATGCATGCTCCCCTCACTTTGAATGTAAGATTGAAGGATGTAATGGATATAGGATGTGTAGTATGTAAAGTTGTAAGGAGGAAGATTGAAGATTTTGCATCAGTGCAGATTTTAAGTATTTGTTTTATAATTGGATACAAGCTGTTCTGAACATCTGCTCATTATCAGGGAAATAGTGATGCATCTCCTGATGTAGATTTGGTTAATGGTCAAATTTGAAAATTATACCTACAATATGCTGAGATATCAAGTTTAAAGTAGGTGTTAAAGCAATTTAAAATTTAAGAACAACAAAAAACTGCTTCTTCAAGCACCAACGGACAGATTCATTCTATAATTACTATATATAAAGAAAGTTTTATTTTATATTATTTATATTTTTATTCTTTTATCATATAATACATCCTTAAAATCTCACAGCCTTACCTTTATATGCTCCTCATAGTCCCCTCCCATGCCCCTTCTCCTCCAGATCCACTAATTCTTCATTTCTCTCCAGATAAGAGAAGGCGCAGAGGATGTCAACCGAACACAGCAGTGTAAGATGCTTGAAGACTTGTCATCAACACTGGACAAGGCAACTCACTAGGAGGGAAAGGGTTCCAAGAACATGTAAAAGAGTCAAAGACACCCTCCAACTCCCACTATTAGGTGTCCTAAGCTAAACAACCACAGTAGGTATGAAAAACCTTAGCACAATGTGGTTGCCAATTTAATCTCTTTGAATTACTGGAACCCTGCTTGGTTGATGCTGTGGACCTTCTGCTATTCTTGACCCCTCTGGTTCCAACAGTCTTTTCATTCCTTTTTCAACAATGTTTCTAAAGATCCGCCTGTTTGACTGGGGGACTTTGCATCTGTTCCCATCATGTTCTTAATGAAGCCTATCTAGTAATGTTTAGAGGGTATAGGCACTGATCTATAAGTATAGCATAATATCATTAGGAAGAATATCATCTTTTTTGTGTTGCTTTCTTTCTTTTTCTGTCCATCACAGTTTGGGGGCATTGGATTTTTTTTGTGTGACTTACGACACAAGTTAGACAAGTCTCTGTTGCCCACTCGCACACATTCTGAACCATTATTGTTCCTGCACACTTTGCAGGCTGTACAAGCATGGGTGGAAGGTTTTGTGGCTGTGTTGATGTTCTGGTCCCACCACTAAAAGCCATGCCAGGTTACTGAAGATGGCAGTTTAGGCCCCATATCCTCCATTACTAGGATTCTTCTTTAGGAGAATGCTTAAAATTAGGAATTTCCTCTGCACAATGTTTGCACATACCCCAATAAATGACCCCCTTTACCCTAATCTCTCCTTATCATTCTGATCCCTCTTATTCCCATCCAATCCCACTCCTCCTTCATCCACACAATCCATTAACTTTACTCTATTCAGGGAGATCCATGTGTCTGTTCTAGATTCCTGAGCCTCTCTGGATCTGTAGATTAGTGTGATTATCCTTATAGTATCCTACCTATACCCACTTTGGAGTGAGTACACATCATGTTTCTATCTCTGTGTCTCGTAGCCTCACTCAGATATTTTTTTTTCTAGTTATATCTAATTGCCTGCAAACTTTATGATGCAATTCTTTTTAACATCTGAGTTACAGTTGTGTAGCTGTACATATACCAATCAGACTTCTCTTTGGAAAAGCAGCTCACAAATAACAACACAGGGATTTCTTACTATGAAAACTTGGATTTATTTTAGGCTTGTCCCCAAATAACTCTTATAACAAATTATCTTGCTTCTGAAAAAACAATGTGCTGTCAAATGGCTTTTTTAACTTATATTTCATTCTCTATGTAAAACTATATATAATAAGAACAATTTTCAGGTAAAAATTATATGTACAATGTCCAGTTGGTTTTTCTTATATACAGAGAAAATAATCTATCACCTGTAGTAGTAGGTTCTCGGGTCCCGGGCAGCCAGAGATCCGGAGACCCACAGACCTTACGCCCGGGACCGCTTAGCCACCCAGCCACCCGGGTCCCCAGAAACAGCTCAGACGCTTACATTAACTTTATGCTGTTTGGCCTATGGCTCAGGCACATTGCTAGCTAGCTCTTATATCTTAAATCAACCCATTTCTATTAATCTGTTGGCCACGTGGCCCGTGTGTCTCACCCGTGCTCCTTACATGTTGCTCCTTGGGCGGCTTCAGCTCGATCTGCCTAACTCCGCCCTGCTTCTCCTACCTAAGCTCTGATTTCTCCTCCTACTTTTTCTATGGTGCATGCCATGGCTCAAAACAGCTCCTTTATTTAAAGATTGAGATTCACAGCATACATAAACACATTCCCACATCAATCACCTATCTTTTATAGATGAATACAATCTTTTATATATAAGTAAATTTCTATAATAATATTTATTACCAATCTAAAAGTATCTAAAAATATCTTTTTAGCACTTTGATGAGTAAGTATATATGCCTCTTAACCTTACATTTATTGATATGGGAATGTCTTTCTGTCTGCTGTGAATATCAATCTTTAAATAAAGGAGCTATTTTGGCCCATGACAGGCACCATAGAAAAGGAGGTGGGGAATCAGTACAGGTAGGAAAGGAAGGGCAGAGTTGGGGACAGACTGATTCAGCTGCCCAAGAAGAAGCATGTAAGGAACACAGGTGAGCCATGGGCCACGTGGTAGACAAATTAATGAGAATGGGTTGAATTAAGATGTAAGAGCAACCTAGTAATGTGCCTGAGTCATAGGCCAAACATCATGAACTTAATATAAGTGTCTAAATCACTTCTGAGGGCCCTGTGGGTGGCTATGATGTCTGGGGCAGCAGGTGTGTGGATCTGGACCTCTGGCCACCTGGGACCAAGAAACCTCATTGTAACAATTCCTTACACTTTTTTTGTGGGTTTTTTTTCTTTTCTCAATTTTGTAGCAAAGAAAAGCATAAAAATATATTTTTTCAGCTACATCAGAGATCTAAGTGGAGATGATATTATCTGAATAAACAGGAAGTGCAGAGCAAAAAAGTTCCCAGACTATAAAAATTGCTAAGACAGTTGGCTGTCTACACAGTCATCCAAGGTGTCTCTGCAATGTTGGGTCAAACATCTTTGGCATGCAAGCCTAGAATATCTGACAGATTTTCTGTGAAACAGCAGTTTTGTTCTACCTTGTCTTGGTAAAGCTTGGCAGTCACCTTCTCTTGTTTCTGTCAGACAAATTTGGACAGCATTCTTCCAAAAGGCAAGGCAAGGGCAGTTTCTTGTCCAGTGGCTAACTTTGTCACAAATGAAACAAACTCCATATGTAGGGTCCTCAAAGTAATTCATCTTTTATCTTAAAGTAAATTGGTGGTATAAAGATTAGATATCCTTGATTGTCATGAAAAGCATTATGTTATTAAAACCTCTCAAATTCAATATTCTGTAGGTCTCTGAAGTGTTTGAAGACTGTATGCCTATCTAAAATACTTCTCTACTTGATTTTAAAAATGCATATACATGTCTATAAATATGATTATTAAAGATAACTAACTACTACCTACCTGTTTAAATTTTTTTTAAAGTTTGTAATAATAGACTTTAAGGACTAGAACTTTATACTTTTAAATGAGCTGCATAGGTACAAAACTTTAAACAAATTAAGAAAGATGTTCAGTATGATAACAAAAACTTTTAAATTAGCATCAATATACATTAATCCATACAATTGTAAAATTTTTGAAATTAGTAGTTGCTTTTTTTTACTTTAAGAGCACATTCAATAAACTACCCTTTTATTAATTATATATAATGTGTGTATTAAGTGTGTATGTGTGTATGTATTTACTGGAAATCATGATAAGGTATGTTGTGTCTCTCACTTAAGAAGCTCAGATTCATATCATTACACTGAATATCATTATATTCGTATCATTATACATAATTAAGAGAATAATCTATATAGGAGAAAAATTTTAATTAAAAGTAAAAAAAAATGGACTTTTTCTAGCCCAGGAATATAATAATTATTAGAAGGTTTAAAACATCACATGCACCCACCTCTAAAATATTCAATTTTCTAAATTATATTTTTGAAACACTGATAATGAGTTATTTTATCATATTTTCCTGTAATATACTAATATAATTTTATTGTAATTTTAAATTATAGACTTGTTTTCTATAGAAAAATTGATATTGAGTTTACCAAGAAGTTAGGATTAAAAAGTTGGTATTTTGTTCAAGGAAGAACAGATATAGAAATACAGCTGACATTCCTAGCCAATTTTAATATTCTAACTAATATTTAAAAACTGAAAGGAGAAGTTAACTATTAATCTCATGACAGAAGGATCAATTTCATAAATTAGCTACACAATACGGTAGTTGCTTACTAAATTACATTAGTCTACTACAGTAAAAAAAAAAAAAAAATCTATTAAACTAGTTGTGATTAGGACTCTCACATAAAGCTGTGACTTCAGCGTCCATGGAATCAACTGAGTTTGGTTGTGGATTCTCCTGAGTTTCTTTATCTGAATAAAGAGATCAAAATTTATAATCTCTGCTTCAGGTAAACATAGCTAAAATGATTTTCTGCTGGACTCTTAATTTTTCATTCCTTTGATGATAAATGTTCAAAGTAGTCTTCCATGTCACTGTCACACATTCATTCATAACTTGACAAATGATTGTTATTATTGTACTAAGGGTTAGATTGGTCATGTTAGGCAAAATCTTCAAAAATTGCCAGTGGATACTTTAATAAAAGATTAAGCCTCAGCACCCTTTATATTTATTTCAGTTATGCTAGTAAATTTTGTATTCCTACCAAAAAAAACCCCTATTTTAGGCAACCAACATTAAAGGAATATTTTAAATTTGTAAGATTTAATGGAAATAAAGTAATTTCATTAAATTGACCATAATAATAAAATATTATTTATTTCAAGATTATTTAAAAATATGACTTGGATCTAAGTATCCATAATCATATATTTCTTCATCTGTAGTTAAAGAAACAAAGTTTTAATAAAAAAAATCTGAGTTCATACAATTAGTTGACATGCAATCGTATTAACTTTGTTTATAAAACTGAGCTCTTATTCTAACATGTTCTAACATTCAAAATCTGTACGTTTGAAAAGAAACTCTGTGACTATAAAGCAAAAACATTAATTTGATTTATGTTTTAGACAATTATTTTAAGTTAGTGAGGATTAAAAATACATTGAAATTTATTTGTGGGAGTCAACAGAAAGCCCAAGATAGCACTTATTTTATCTTCCAAGCAGAGAGATCATAATAATGGATAGGAATAAGTCAGAGGAGTAAATAGATCAAATCTGTGTTTAGACACTACACTCCACAGACAATAGAGAGAACGGGTTGGAGTTAAATCTGCCAATATGGGCAGAGCACTTAAATCATCACTTACAAAAGAAGGAATGCCCTCTGTGATTTAGGTATTGGTCAAAATGCATGAGTACTTTGAGGGAGGCTGAATGATTTATAGCATTTTGTTTCACATAAAATACAAGCTCTTTTCAATGATGATGCCTAATTTAAGGATAAATAGAATCAAAGAACAGGGAAAAGTCAATGCATTGGGTCAGAACTGGGGTTTCATTTCTTCATCTGTCATATGGTCATTGTAGTTTCATCCCTGCACTTTATATTTAAATGGGAAATCTTTCCTGTTAATATTACATGTCCCTCACCAAAGCATGAGAAAGAAATCAATATTTTGTCACTGTTACAACAATATTTAAAGTCATTAATAATAACTACATAAATACACCATTTGAAATTATATATATATATATATATATATATATATTTGAAATATATGCTAACTGGATAGTTTTGCTGCCTTACAAAACATGAAACATAATGTATTATTTCTATACAAGTCAAGGACGGAGTAGATTCAAAAGTTTACACTATTTTCAAGTTCTCAAATCCCTTAATTTTTATTCAAATCACAAAAGAGCTTTGTAAATGAAATCTATATACATGAAATTCTGTAGGAATGCTTTATTCCTATGACTTAGAGGTTGAAAATATTTAAGCTAGAAAATATTTTGACAAAATAACAAGTTTACCATAAATGCATACTCTTCTATTAGAGCAAGAGGCCCACATGATTTGTTTTGTGAGCAGGATTTGAATTCATGGTATCATCTGAAGATAATTATGTTCTACAAAAACAAAATTTAGTTTCTAAGGCAGAGAATAAAATAAAATCATAGAGAAATGAAATGTCCCATAATATCTCACAGTCCCCAAGTCTCCTGACAATGTGTCATAGAATAAATATTTGACTTCTGAGTTAGACATGGCATTCAGTCTTCCATCACAGTCTTTGCCTTTAAAATGCACTATCATAGGTCAGAGGACACAAGTGTCCCTGGTTTCTCTGTCTCGAAATTACACGTTCTAACCGCCACGAGGTACGGGAAAATTCAAGTGAAGTAGCTTTGTATTCCCACTGTTAGGAAATATTTTTTCTAGTGTTTCGGCAATTTTCAAATTAACGAACATCATTCAAATAAATTTGTATCTTGAACGAAAAAAATATATTCAATCGAAATATCAGAAAGATAATGTTATATAAATAGTTAAAGTTTCTTGAAAAACAATTGTGATTAACTTCCAACAAGAATACAGAAAAATTGCCAATAGGGCTAAATTCAAGGTTGGTGAGGCAAGAGGAATTCTTGAGTTGACAAATGCCTGAGCCCTATAAAGCTACGTAAAGTGATCAACTTTCACTCTGCCATGGAGAAATAGATTACCGAATTTGTCAATTAGATAAATTCTTCATTTTTTTGAAAATGATAAAAACACCACCATGCTGGAAAAATTTAGGAAAATAACCAAAATTGTTGGGAGTATTTTCAGAGTTCTCCTATATAATTTGATAATCTCTCAATATGAACCATTGAATCTCAAATTTGTTATAAACTAAATTGGTATTTTTGAAATGTAGATTTATTTGTCTAAAGTTTTTTCCAACATTGTGTTGTTTTTACCATTCCACAATGATTCCAAAGTCCTTTCAGTAAGGTCTTTAGCATATAAACTCCTGTATTAAATACTTGGGGGATTATGTTATGTTACTGGTGTATTAACCACAAGTTAATATTACTTCATTGTCAGCTTAAGTAATTATCTTCCAAATGTTGTCTCTAAATTACCACAATGCTGTTGTTTTCAAAATGTCTTCCAGGATATGGAAGCCATGGTATATATTCTGAAGAGGATTAAATGTAGAGAAATAGGCATTTGAAAAAGTTATTAGAAAGACCAGCAGATGAATGAACTTTGATTTCAAGCATTAGCTGTGAGAAAAGATCACTTTATTATGCTAAAGTTAAAGTGTTTAACTTTAGCATAATAGACTTCATGCTTTTAATTTTTAGTTCAGAAAATAGAATTTTAATAGTCCTATGTATATGTCTATTTTTTTGAAATTTATAAATCTATAAATTGCTTGAATGCCTGTAAATCTTCATGGTACTAATGATTTTCTTACAAAAGGGTGCATGTTATGTTAATTATATTTGATTCCATCTTGCAAATTCCACAAAATATGTTTAGCACATGAAGGCTAATTTACCACTTGAAAAACATAATGCTGCCTGATTAAGTCCTTTCTCAGTGCCTGTCATATTATGTAAGAAAAAAACAGTTAAACAACTCAAAGGATTCTCTGTGATTCAGAACAAAAATTTGCAAACATATTTGAACATTCAATAGTCATTTGCATATGCATGTTTATTTTCCAGTTTATCTCTAGATTATATTAATGTTACATGTGATTGGTTTATTTTGGAGATACAGCAATAATAGGATATAACTCTGAGGATTCAGGCACTGTCAGCAGAAACCAACACAAACGATTCTGATTACAGACTTTTAGTTTTCATATTTGTGTACATTATTTAACTTAACCCACACAGTTTATGATCATTTCTTATGGTAGAACTACTAATTAATGCATACAGCTATTAGGAACAAACAAAGGAATGTAAAATTTCTTGATTTGTATATACCTAGAATGTGGGGTAAATGTTTTTTTATATAACTTATTAATGATATTAAGGTATTAATCATTTCTTCTTAAATATATGTGAAGCTACATATAATTATTTGCTTTACAAATATAACTCATAGTCCCAAACTATTGGTTAAATATCTTGTACAAAAAAGTAGAATTTCCTTTGTCGGCAAATGGATAAATTTGGAGAGTATCCTCCTGAGCAAGGTATCACAAGCCCAGAAAGATAGGCATGAGATGTACTTACTCATGAGTGGTCTTTGGACAAAAATCAAGGAATATCCAAGCTGCAAACCACAACCCCTGAATAACTTGGGATAAGAAGGAACCTCAGAGAGACATCCAGGGATTTCCCTAGGAAGAGAAAACACAGAAGATCTCCTTAGCAAATTGGGATCATTACACCTTGGAGCCCATTCCCTGTAGAGGAACACCTAACCCAGTCTTGACTTTGGGATGAGGAAATCAGACTTGCCTGGAGTGACTATACCATGCTGAGCTGACCCACCTTGGGACTTCTCCTTTTGTGGGAGGGGATTGCTTGATGAGAAGGAGGGAGGCTTAACAAGTGTATATCATCTTAAGTTTGCTTTGGATGAATAATAAACATATGGGCTGCAGGTTTTCTTCAGGTACTCTGTCCTATTTATAGAAGTCTAATCTGATGTCTCTGTTAAAATAATCTTAATGCCCTTATTATATAAGATATTCCTATATCATAGAATATCTGTGTAGGAAAGAGTTAAGTGTTTGTATTAAGTTCCTTAATGGTGTCTGCCTCTATGTGCACACTGCTTAATTTTGGCATCACTTGAGAATTCATCAAAGGCACATAGATCAAAACTAAGGAGATCATTAATGTAAACCCAACCCTGGCTTCCATGTCACAGTCATAAAACTTGTGTGCAAATTACAATTACATCCTTTCCAATTCAACTGGTGAGTTAGATGAGGAGACAACCATACAGTTCAACCTTGATAGAGTTCATAGTTCCTGGAGCATAATAAAAAAGGAGACTGAAATAGCATATGAGCAGCCAAGAGTAATGGGAAAATTTAAAAAGCTGGCTGAGAGCCTGAAATGTAACTGAGAAGCATGCAAGAGTTTTAAATTATAAGAGCATCTATTTCCATTTCCTGGTCTGTTGGAATGGAAAAAAAAAATTCCATAGCTTGAAAACTAACATGATTGAGCATTTAAAATAAATAAAATATTAATCTATGACATTCCAGAAATAAGAATAAAGAGTATTACTTTCTAGTCATGCCATTAGACTGCTGAATTTTTCCTCCTTTTGTTTCATTGGGCTATTCATATTTCATATATGCAGATGTATTATATATTAATATTTTATATGTACATACATATATATTTATTTACCTACTTTTCTTCTTTCTCTCTGTTGAGTTCTTAACATAGAATGAGCATAAACAGAGATGTTATTTATCTCATAGGTCTAAACTTTAATAATTCTGAAATAATCTATAATTAATTATGCTGATTATATTCAGCTCTGACTTTAAAAATATTGATTTCTGATTCTCTCTGTGTGTGTTTTTACATTCCATATATGTGTTAATGTTCAAGAAGGATGTGGTGGTTCCCAATGAGCTGTAGTTAAAGCAATTTTGAGATGCCCCATATGGGTTCTGGGAACTGAACTTGAATCATCTAGACGATCTGCAAATGCCCTTAATTGCTCATTCATCTCCCAGACTCTTGTCTATGTGGTAGCTTCCTAACAGAAATGAACAGCGTCAACAAATAAATTAAAGTAGCAGACAAGTTTTTTATCCAGCCATGTCCCTAAATGAGCTCATAGGTTTCAACTTGTTTTTTAATGTGTTTGTTTTGAATCCGAATTTGAAACTCTCTGAAAATCGCGATTCCACATTGTTTAATACATAACAATTGATTGTATTTTGACAACTGTTTTATAGTTAAAACATTTTTAGTCACATACATTTGGGATCATTTTGTAGAATCATTACATATTTTTCAAACTTCAGAAGTTTTAGTTTTAGAGGTATAATAAAGGGCATGGGTTTTCAAGGAGAAAGTATATAGAAAACTGTTACATCTGTCTACATCTGACACTGAGTTGCTTTAGGGATAGACATGATAATTATAGAAGCAAGAAGCTTGCTACAGAAAAATGTCCAGAATGTGAAATGTATCCAAAGTGCTAGACTAATCTGAAACAAAACTTATGAAGATGTCTGACATTTGAGAATGTCAGTTCCTCTGATCCCTAGAATATCTAGAGACAAGTGGAGAAAACACCAACATGGAAATATCTTAATATCTAAGTAGAAATAGAGGTCAGTTGAGAAGTAGATGTTGATGTCTAAATATTGACTTTGTACTGTGTTTATGTCAGTTCACCAGCAATATAATTTTTTTCCAAATATAAATGTATAGATTATATAATCATTTTCTCTGAAATATTGAAATATCTGTATTTTCTGCTATGTCACCTGAATTAATTGTACCAAAAGGTAAAAAGCATTCTGCATTGAGTTAAGTCACTGTACACAGTACACGGAAATGGTAAGTTCCCAAATTGCATTCGTAAGAAAATTTTCTCAAAATATCTGTACTAAAAACAGCCCATGTATTTACCAAAATAGCAGATTACTTTGAAAAAAGAGAGAGGACAGACTGCTTTGAGGAGCCATAATTAATATGAGAGACAGACAGACAGAGAGAGAGGGAGAGAGCTTATACATGTGAATGAAAATATCCAAGGTAAAGCTTTATTGTTGTTCCTTGGGAACCATTCGAGTTGTGTTTTGAGCTAGGCTCTCTCACTCTGGCTGTAATTTGCTGAGTCGGTTAAACAGATGGATCAGCAAACTGGTGTAATCCACCTGTTTCCACTTCTTCAATACTGGGACTACAATTGCACCGTATTTCAATGTAATGGGTTCTGGGGACTGAACTCAGCTCCTATATTTGCATGCAAGTATTTTAGCAACCGAGTTATCTTGCTAGTTCTGAATAATACTTTTTAATATTTCTTTCATTCTACAATGATAAAAATAGTGCAAAGTAGTGGAAGTTTAATAACTATTTAAACAAATATTGTGAAGAGTTAAATAATAACTTCTTTTCATTTTGGTGCTCAAGGATGTTAAATCCATTGGTAGTGTCCTGGATTTAAAACAAAGACATTTCCACAGTTAGACACACTCTAACGATGCATTTTACCTCACCTACTTTCTATCCTATATTTTAAATTCTTCCGTTGACAGTAGTATTTTTCAGTCAGTCTTCACTCTTCTTTACCAATTTACAGGTTAACATAAGAAGAGAAACAAAACAATGACATAAGTCTTTCTTGCATTATGTTTTATCTAATCCGTACTTTATTGCTTTCTCAGATTTGGAACTCCATTTTGTTTCATTGGTTAATGTCTTATTAATTTCATGTATTCCTGTTCTATTCGTACAATAGATATTGAGTAAGTGATAACAGTGAGTCCCAGATTAGCAATCTGGGTCACATCACTCAAACAAGCATTCAAAGTAACTTATGTATCTCTCAGATATTTTAACCTCTTAGAAAAATCTAGTGAATCATCATCTACTTTGTAACATCTGTATTGATATCCTACTTGCAAAAGGCCTCATCGGAATAATTGAAAATCCTGAAATAAGATCAAATTGCATTTAAAGTGCACCTAAAATTTGATAAAGGGCATCTGTAAGGTATTGTAAGGGCAAAACATGGGACTCAGAAACAGCCAAACACACAAATCAGCTGACCCTGTATTGCTGGAAGCAGAGCCTGGATTCCTGCAGTCCCACGCCAGTTTATGAACAGAACACACACAAGGGGCAACTAGGCTTCCACACCACAGACTACAGTGGGAATGTATCCTCCAACACCCTCATTCCAAGTTCCATCTCACAAGCTCTGTGAAAGTAAGTTTTAATAGCTGCATTTTAATAAATGGATGATTTTAAGAAAGCAGTAATCTGTCATAATACCTCTAGGAAACAATCCAAAGAATATTAAAATATATTTCTTAAGAAATCTGTTTATGTAATTTTTTCTCATATTAGTTTCTAAATTAAGTGCATTTTTCTATAACTAATATCTTTGTAACCTAAAACTTTAAAAATTAAACATTCTTTTTCTAAAAATATTATTTTAATGTATTTAATTTTATATATTTTTCCAAGTGGAACAAATGTCACTCCACACTCACATGATCATATTTTATACAAGGAATTGATATTAAACCTTATCTACAAATGAATATTAGATAATTTTGACCTCACATGTAATTCTCTCCTTCTGTTACTAAGGGACAGTGGGTTAACTCTAAGGCATGTCAACTTTAAGTGCTTCTTAGAGAAACTTTTTGTAGGATATTTTTTCATTTCAACATCATGTACACCATGAAAGTAATAGAAGGAATCGCTCATTAAGTGTCTTCTAGAGGTCAGATTCACTAGAGACAATTATAGTCATAACAATGACAGCGGTTTCATATCTAATAAAGCAGAGTATGTGATAACACATAATGTCAATTGCAGGGGAGTTTCTAGAGATCACAGGGTATTAATTTGAGTTAATGAGTGTTCTGTAGAAAGCAACAGCTTGAATGTTCAAAAAATTAAGAGGATAAATCTTTATTTCCCACCTTTGAAACCTTTACTGGGTGGCATTCTACCTGCAAACATATCCTAAACTGTGTTTCACATAGCCCTTAGTTACCGTAATTTTTAAAATGGTTAAAAAAAAAACTTAGGTTCTTACACAAGCCACACTACAGATGATATGTTTCTTGGTATAACCTGAATCCATTTTGTCTCCCAGGGTCAGAGAGTAGTTCATAAATCATTGTTTCTATTTTTAGAAATAATATTTGTCTGTGAATGCTAAAACACCATTGTACAATTTGATGTAGTGAAGTTAGTGATTTGTTCACTTATATGTACAGCAGTGATAATATCACTAGTTAACATCTAAATGCAATTTGATTACCAGTCAACAAGTAATTGTATAGACAATATATGGCATGTCTAGTGGTGGAGGCAGCACGCTAGTTAAGGTGTTTGTTGCTCTTTCAGAGGAACAAAATTCCCTACCCAGAACCCATGTAAGATGGTTCACAACTATCTTTAGCTCCAGCTCCAATGGATCTAATGACTTCCTCTGGTCTTCACAGACATGTCCCCATACACACAGAGAGTAACTATAAATGCATGCACATACACATATATATGTCTGTGTACATATATACTTATATATGATTTATCTCAACACACAGAATTTCAGACCAATGGTAGAACACAGGAAATTAAGCTTTTAAAATATTTTACTGTTTTGCTTGTTTGTTAGTTTATTGAGTTTGTGAGTGAAGACATGTATATGAAAATTAGCGGAAAAAATGCTTTGGGTATTTATTTTCTCTTCCTACCTTATGCTTACTTGGGAGTATCTGACACTTAATTTTTCTTCCTCTTTCTCTCCTCTCTTCACAGGCATTTTGGGAATGCAGACTGTGCTACCGAGTCCAGCTTTGTTTGTGAGGGGTGTGTGTATGGTGGGTGTAGATCTAAGACAGATTTGTTTGGCTCATGCAACAAGGACTTTACCCAATTAGCTGTCTTTTCAACTCTACAATCAAGTCTTGAAAGTATTTTGCAAAGCAAAATTGTCAGAAATGAAAGGTCACAATCTATAATATTATACAGTGATGAGATAAGGAGAATACTTTCATTTCACAGAAATAGAAATGGAAATTGTAGTTGAAAGGAGTTTTAGAAAGCAGGCTAGGTAGCATTTTGCTTGTTTTGTGTTGTTGTTGTTGTTGTTTTTAATTGGCATATTATTTGATTTGGAAAAAAGAAAAGTCCAAGAGTTGAATTGTAGAGGTGTTTGTTTAACAATGTGAATGTATTTCATACTGATTATCTACATACTAAAGATAGCTAAAATGATATTGTTTGTCATACACATTTTTCAATAAAATTAAAACTTAAAATTGCATCCTTTGGTGATTTAAATGAGTGTTTCCAATGCGCTCATATGTATGAATGCTTGTCTGTATTTTGTAGAACTGTTGAGGAGAGATTTGGAGTGTGGTCTTCTTGCTGTAGGTGTGTCACTGGGGTAGGCTTGGAGGTTTCAAAACTGCAAGACATTTCTGTTTAGCTTTCCTCTTGCTTCTTGTTTATCATCTCGACATACAAGGTCTCTAACTGCTCCAATACAAAGATTGCTTGCCAGTCGTCACACTTCCCACACTGGTGATCATGAAATTACCCTCTGAAACTATAGTCAAGTGCCCAATTAAATGCCTCTGTTTATAGGCTGCATGGCCAGGATGTCTTTTCTCAGTCATAGAAAAGAACCTAACACACAAGCCTATCTCAGGTTAGAAATAGTTTTAATTTATAAAATACAAACAAGAGATCTAAGCAGCTGTGTCTGATAGACATGTTCAAAACATATTATGTAATTAAATAGAGGTTAGAAAATGTCAGCATAAGAATTAAGATCAGATAAAATAATGTTGAATGCCACGTTTACTAGGCCAGAATGTACAGTGTGAAAATAATCTTCTGTATCTAATGGTACTCTTTATAATCTATAATCAGCTTCTTAATCAGGAATTGCTCTAATTATTCATGTTTTCATAAATTATTGACTGATGAACAAAATTATAGGCATGAGTTTTACTTCCATTCCTTAATAAGTTTATCAGTCTCAGAATATGTTCTATAGAGTTTTTTTGAAATGATTCCTAATGATATTCTGCTGTACCCTTAAATCAGAGCCTAGCATAATAATCAGCAGAGAGGCTGATAGGAGAAACTGATAGAATCAGGTTTAGAGACTCACAGCCAAACATTAGGCAGAGATTGGGTAATCCCACACAGGAGAGAGGGGAAGAATTGTAGGAGCAGAGGCATCAGGAAGATCACAAAAACACAGTTAACAGAATCAACTAACCAGGGTTCAAGGGTATCTCACAGGGACTGAATAGATGATCATGGAGCCTGTATGGGTTGACTTATCTAGGTCTTCTGCATATATATTTTGGTTGTACAGCATGCCATTCTTGTAGGACTCCACACAATAGATGCAGTCCCTGACTATTTTGCAAAGTTTGGGGACCCTTTTACTCCTACTGAATTACCTAGTCCATCTTGAGATGAGGGAGGGTGCATATTCTTCTTGCAAACTGTTATTTCAATTTTGGTTTATTTTCCTGGTAAGCCTGACCTTTTCTGGGGAGAACTGGAGGAGGAGTAAGATCCTGGACAAGAGAGGAGGTAGAGTACAGGAGCAGGGTAAATTGCTCTTGAGATGTAATACATGAGAGAAGGATAAATAAATACATAAGGTTTATATTATAATACAGTGACATTATAAAGGAAAACGTGTGCTATACATTTGCTCAAATCTATGATTGTGGTTACACTCCACATTGACTCTTCTCTGGCATGCGCTGAGGTTATCTATGTCCTTTCACAGTGTGCCCCATTAATGTTTTAAGGATTCAAGAAACAAGAGTTTAAGAAACTAAGCAAATTGCAATTATCTGTCCACACTGCGACCAATGCTTCTATGACCCTGATTACTACCCATTTCCGGTGTCACTTTCAAACTCCAGCTGCCTTACATGTTTGGAAGCTTGGCTTAGACAGGTCTGATTATTGTCAGGATATGAAGCCTCTTTGTCTCGAAAGCGTATCAGTAAGAAAAGTTAGAAGATAAAGAGACACTGCAATAAAATCCAACCGAAGCTTCCCATCAAAGATAGAAGTATGTGGCGGAAGTTCAGAACCAAGAGAGCACGACAGAGAGGTCTGAGGACGTTCACAAGGCCAGTGCCTGCTGGAAGGGATGGGATTCAAGGGTGCGTAGTTTCTCCTTTTCTTCAAAAATTGCAGCCTCTAGGATAAAGGATGATTAAATGCCAATAATATAAATTATTGCATAGAGTGTGCAAGAAACTGAAGATTATTTTACTAGAGACAGTTCACAATTAAAACTTCTCATTTGTTCAAACTTTTAGTTTTCCAACATGAGAAAAATGTTTAGCAGACATATTTTTTCCAACAGTATGTGCTTACCTTACTCTGTTTCCATTTTCCCCTGCTTCCCAAGCTATATAAAGCAGCACCTTCTTTATCTGTCTTTATTTCAACTTTTCCTTCTTCAATTTTATTTAAATCACATGTCTTTTTGATCATTACACTAAGTATCTCCTGAAATTATGTGTCTTCCCCTGTTATTGAGATGCATTCTTTATTTTCTGGATATTGCCTCAATCTCTACCCTGTGCTCTTCACCAATATGCCTCTAACAGCCACTGACTCTTACTTTGTTTATTTTAGTAATAACCTTTTTCAGTCCTTGGTGGCCTACATTAGATGATCACATCTACTGTCAAAGTTGTATTCAAGTCTTATATTGAATATAGAAGGTGAGGAATAAGATTAGTCAGCAAAACCATAGAAGAGAAAGACAGATAATGTTTTATATAAATAATAAAATACTTAAAAATCAACCAAACAAAATACAGAGTTGTAGATTCCCACCCCAACATACTCATGTGCAGAGCAATCCGACAGTTAAGGTTCTACTACAGAAGAGGGACCAAAATTATTGTAAGTTTCAGGGACCAGGGAGATTGTTTTGAGCTTGTGTTTCCTACTGTTAGCAAAGGTTGCACAAATAGTGTCTTACTAACATGACCATGTAAACATAAGATGAACAGATGAACAGGTATGCCATTAAGAGACATGCCTTTGAGGCCTCAGCTCTAAACAAAGTACTATAGAAAATTAAGTAATGTGGAGACTGTGATAAATGAAGTTTTTCTTAGGAAAGAATGCAACAGCTGGTTATCTAATGCCAATTGATAATCCCTGAAAACATGCAGAAAGGCAACTTTATACAGGTTGGACAGGTTATATTTTGGAAAAAATGAAAAGATATATGCATATAAAATATACATTCAATAATAATTAATGGAAGAAAAGAGCATTTGAATATGAATAGGGACTAGGATAGGGCATAGTTATGAGAAGGAAAAGGAACAAGAAAAACATTGATCCAAGCAGAGATAAAGATGAAGGACAGGGTCAAGGGATGCTGCAAGCTACCGCTCAGAAGTCAAGATGTAAAGGGACACAAGGAAAGCCAAGAATCCATGGGCCAATATATAGATTAATAAGAATAGCTTGAGTTAAGTTGTAAGAGCTCATGGGAATCAGCCAAAGCCAAATTACAGTTTGTAAGTATTATAAAACTTAATAGGTTTTTGGGAAAACTAAGTTCCTTCAGAATTATGGGTGGGAAAGTTTCCTCCAGACCACAGGCTTGGACAGGTCAGAAAACTTCAGCCTATAGATAGGTCATCTACACAAAAATAAATCACAATTAATTGACTGCACAGATCAATTGTACTTAAAAGATATCTACAAAATATTCTACTCAAACAAAAAGAAAATACATACTACTCAGGAAAACATAGAAGTTTTCCTAAAATGTATCTCATCCTAGGGCATAAAACTAAGTTTTACAAAGTCAAAGGTTATAATTACTCAGTAATCTATCAGACCACAGTGTTATAAAATTTAAGAACAACAGCAAAAAACATGTACAAAGGGATATTAAGTATTTTACTATTTAATGATAAATAGGTTAAATAATAAATACAAAAGGAAATAAAATTTTTCTGGAGCTGAATAAAAATTAAACACAGCTACAATAAAACCTATGGAACATACTAGAAGCTGTCCATTGTGAGAAATTTGTAGCTCTAAATGTATACATTAAAAAATCAGAATGACTTTGTTAGTCCAAAAATTAAGGCCAACAATTGACTAGTGAGATTTTATAAAACTAAAAAACTCCTGTACAGATAAAGAAGCAATCAACCATGAGAAGAAGATGCTGACAGCCTGGGAGAGAAGAAAATATTTTCTATATATACATCTGACTGATGATTAGTATTCATGATGTATAAATAACTACAAAACCAAAACAGAAACAATCAAAAAAAATAATAACAAAAATAGAAACAAAATACCCATTCAAAATATGACTCAGAGACGTGAACCAAGAGCTTCCAAATGATGAAAAATTGGCTAAGAAAAATTTCAGAAAATTCTCACAATCTCTTGAAATTAAAAAATGCAAATCAAAAGTTAGAGCTCTCATCTTACTCCAATTAGAATAACAAAGAACAATACATCAAATTCTGTCAAGTGACAGAGGAAAATAGAATCCTTATTCATTGTTGGTGGAATTGTTGCTACAGAAATCAAGTTCCCAATGAACAGAGAAAACTACCCTATTACACAGCTTTACCACTTCTTTCATATACTCAGAGGACTCAACATTCCACTCAGCACATACTTGTTCTTCCATTTATTGCTACCCTTTTCAGAGTATTTAGGAAATGGAAATAGCAAATGTTCCTCCAGCAGTGAATAAGAGAACATGGCACATATTCTTTATAGAATACTATTCGGTATTGAAGAAAAAAGAAATCATGGACATTTCAGGTAAAAGGTTGAAACTAGAAAAGATGATATCAAAGTAACCTATACCCAGAAGAACAAATATTGTTTGTTCTCTCTTATTGGATACTTAATGCTCCAATCTTCAGATTTAAGTATAGATCCTTATGAAAGCAGACATGTAAAAAGTGATGATTCTTGATTTAGGGAGTTTGTAAATCAATAGACAAAATAGCAAAGTACAAGTAATCTGACCAAGAAAATAGGGAAGAAAGAAGCTCCTTAGTGAGAAAGAAGCAGTTAAATACATAACACAGAGAAAGTAGGATAAAATTACAGTAGGGTTTCTGAAAAAGTCATAAGAAGTTAGAAAACTATGACTTTAAAATGCTATAATATACATAAACCAGTGCATAAATATTTATGTATAGTTTAAAATATTTTTTTCTGTGTGGAGTGACAGGCCTTATACAAAAATAAAAGACTACCAGAAAAAATTCCAAATGTGAAGAAAGAAAAAACATTTCTTTTGTCATTAGTCATGGTTGTCAAAGGACTCCCCCAAAATTAAGGGGTATTTTTATTGCCTTTGGTATCTCTCAAGCTAGGACTGACTTAAGTGAATACTTCTTGAAGTCTAACTCCCAAGGTAACTTAAGTTGTCATGGAAGGTTTCAAAAGAGGGAAGCAATGATAGCTCTCCCTATCTATGATGCTTATGAACCACAACAATGATCATGTAGCGGAATCAGTAAGGGAGCATGCATGCCTCGATGTTAACCAAGTGTTTTCTAGTGATAGATGATATTAGATCAACAAGGAGGTAAAAATGGCTTTTCTTGGAAAACTAGTTAACTTCCCAGGACTAGTCATGGATTTTGGAGGTGAACCTATACCTACCATTTTATGAAGCCTTGATAATAATAAACTAAACTCTAAATATTTGTTCTAATACCTACTGTGATGACTAGTATCAGTTGTCAAATTTACTACATCTAGAATTAAATAAAATTTAAAAATCGGGCTCATACCCGTGGGGTATTTTTTTTGTTTGATTAGAACTCTGAAGATCAACTATTAATTAGAATCTTTGAAGTAGAAAAAGACTCTTTTAATATACAATGCTTGAGCTGGGAAAAGGCACACCAGTAACCTAGACCATTTGAGCTTTGTAAACTTATCTTAACATGGGCTACATCTTCTGATGAAAGCCTGTGTGAGGACATAAGTGGAGAGAGAGAGAGAGAGAGAGAGGGAGAGAGAGAGAGAGAGAGAGAGAGAGAGAGAGAGAGAGAGAGAGAGAGAGAGAGAGATGAAATTCTCAATAAAGGATGCCAATGTGAGGTTGAAAAAGACTGGGTGCTAGGGAAATGTCCCAGAACTCACAGGACGTACTTGGCAAAGTCTCCAAATAATGGTGGAGGGGGTGCCTAAAAGGGACTTACCCTATAATCAAACGGATAAACACCTAGGTGTCATCACAGAACCTACATCCAACAGGGAATGGATGTGGAGGCCTAGATCCATGGCTAAGCACTGGGCAGTGCTCCTAGTCCAGCTGAGAGCAGGCAAGGACAATTTGTATAAGAAGAGGGATAGGGATTATGAGGAAGGTTCCCATGGTGATGGCTGGTGCTCTGAGGAGCTCACTGAATTAGGAAATGCCACTGGAGATCCATGCAGAAGGGGAGCTGGGCTCTCTGGGAGTGGACAGCTTTTGACTTGCAAGAACAGTATGTGGAGCCAGTAGAGGTGTGATCAGACTGGCGCCTTGGAGCCCATTTCCTCTGGAGAAACACCTAACCCAGTACTAACTTTGCAATGAGTGAATTGTGACTTGCCTGTAGTGGATGTGCCATACTGGCCTGCCTACCTAGGGACTTCTTGCCCTTTTGGGGGAGGGGAAGGGTGAATGGGGAGTGATGAGGCTGAGGGCTGTCTGGGAAGCATTGGGAGGGGAACGGAGGGGGAGCTGGGGGATACATTTATGGTGATGACTTTATAAGGACAAAAATAAAATAAATTGAAAAAGAAACATGCTATTTGCCCTCTTTCTAGAATGACCATTCCTTCATTGACATTAAAACCCACTTCTTCAGGATTTTAGTGTATACTGAAGACCAGCTAAGACACTGAATTTCTGTTAATAGCTAGCCATTGTTTGATTAGCTGGACCTTAGCCTACAAATAATTCTAATATATATATATATATATATATATATATATATATATATATGCTACGTTCTATATAATATAATATATAATTTTAATATATATGTATTATGGGATTTATTATATGTGTGTATATATAAAGAGTATATATTTAGGAGTGTATCTCAAAATAAATAACTAACAATATATAATAATATATATATATATATATATGGAGAGAGAGCAATTCATTCTATAAACTCTTTAACTCTACAGAATCCTCACTAATACACCCACAGATATAAGTATACCTTACCATTCAGTGAGGTAACTGTTTTTGTGACATTCTGAATATATATATATATATATATATATATATATATATATATATATATATATATATATTCTCATGTACAATTAACTTTGAACAGTCTGACCATGATTTATTTAGGAATATATGTACATTTTATGATATAATTGATGAATGTAATATCAATTAAGGAAACAGGTGATGAACTTGAAAGATAACAAGGAAGCTATGAGACGTAGGAGATTTTATGGAGGAAGAGAAGAAGAGGGATATGATGTAATTATATCTTAAACTGAAAAGGAAAAATATTAGAATTATTAAATTTATCTCAACTTTTTATGAATTTGATAACATGTCTAGCTATAGACAAAAACTACACTATAAGAAATGGAATCTGTAATAGCATATATATCTATATATCTATATATATAGTATGATATACACATATTATTTAATTCAATCCAATGAGGTATTTGGGGGTTAATAACTTTAGTTTGGAAACTTTTCCCTGTCAGTTTAATATTCAGAATAATAGATAAAGTTTCTATGTGTACTATGTAATAAATTGGAAACTGCTCATTTGTATCTACAAAGTCCTAGAAACACATCTCACTTTATTTTTTTATATTTTCAATCAATTATTAATTTTTTAATACACACTTAAATTTAAGTAGTCATGTATTTTTAGAGAAATGTTCATAGGGACGATTCAGAACTTATTAACCACTTGATTAAAAAAAGAGGATTTTCTGATGAAAACCAGAGAATATTTATAACAGGCTTAGGAGAAATATAGGAAAATAGATTGATAATTTAAACTATCATGACCAAATGTTATTTGTACTAAAGAAATTAAAAATAAATTTTTAGTTCAGTGACCAATTAATATATCAATCACTCTAAAGATTCCATATGTACTCTTTTGTTAAATCAAAAGATTTTATACAGAGATATTATTTCTATGTGCAAGATAAACATAAGCCTCTTAACTGTTCTCCATTGGTTTTAGTTTAACCATAATGCACTTGTCATCTTCCCATTCATAGCTAAGAAAATCTTTCAGTATGAACCCAAAAAGTCTCATTAATCTGTCAATACATTTTGATTTTGATTTTGTAAGACAGGGTCTTATTGTCTTATGTACCTAGGCTTTGCACTAGTCTCAAAAAACAAAGACAAGAGATGATAACAGAGAACTTTTGAATTGCCTTCTCCTACCTTCAAAATGATAGGGTTACCGACATAAACTACATCCATGTTTAACTCTTTCTGAATAGATCTATGGTCATTGTGTAACCCTGGCAGTTACAACATTTTCCTTTCACTTTGAATATATTTTGAAAATCCTGATAAACATTTGCTTCTTTAGAAGAAACTAACTCATTTTTTGGATTTGGCATTTCCTTGTTCACACATGAACAATTTTGTACTGGATTTATTAGAAAAGTAAGTGAAGTATAAACATGCCCTGGTGACAATGATTATGAAAGTAACTGAATAATTTAGTCTAGATTTATTAATGATTGAAACTGTCACATTAATGGTTAATTTGTATAACGTTTAAATTGAACTCTTTACAAAATCTAGTGTGGGCTTTATGTGGTGGATTGGCAAGTTCACGACTAAAGGGGTCACTTGGGATTGGAATTGATCTATATTTGAGAGGCTGTACAGTGATTTTTCAGCATATATTGTATTTTTACTTTAATCTCCAATTTGACACATATTGTTCTAAAAATTGAGCTCATGAAACACAGCTTCAGTGGAATAAGCAGGGTTTCTTTCTACATCACATAATTTTAGAATGCATACGAAAAGGAGAGAGTCACACACAAACTCACATTTGACTCTGCAGTTTGAATCCAATAGTTGGATCCAGTCTCTTCCCTAGAAAGTCAGCATAAAGCTTTCAGCTATGCGCTCAGCTGCTTGCACATCAAGGGTATTTGCAAATAGCATTTTACTCTTCAGTTCACTAAGATTAGAAATACAAACTGAGAAGAATTATCAAAGCTGTTGGGATGAATCAAGAAATATATTTTGGTCCTATGTAGTTGAAACAACTTCAAAATGTAGATTTTTATCTGTGGCAAATAAATATTACCAGTTCATTCCTGCCCCCACACAATACACAATAGCTAGTTAGCATAAACTATGATTCGGTTTGGCTCATTTGAATTTTTCCTTTAAAAATAATTTTTCAAATCTAAAAAAAATCTGGTAAAAGTATTTCTTAAGGCTGAGTAAAGACAAAGACTATAATAATGATGCTCTTTGGAATATTAGAGAAAGGTAGTGGGTATTTATGAATAAAATGAACTTTATTTCATTAAGGGCTCAAGCCCTCTTTCTTTATTAAGCTGACTTCTAATAGTGCCTAATGCTATGAAATGGCCGCACACTCTTATACCATCTGATTACTTCCATTAATGCACTCATCACTATGGAGCATCAAAGGATGTAAAAGCTCAGGTCTCTGACCTCAAGTTGCTTATTGTATTACTGGTGAGTCGAGACACTCAATCACTTATTTTGTCGTATTATTCTCTACATCCTCTTCACTTAAAACAATCTTTGTTTTCTCGGATTACTCAACAGGCAGTGTAGAGTATATTTTCACAGTGCTTCCCTGAACTCTCAAAGTCAATACCTATCAATCTCAGTCAGTATAAAATATCATGTATTTTAAGTAAAATAGACTGGGAATATTTTATTGGAGAATATTGAAGCAATATATAGTATGAACAATCTTTGCAGCTATGGAATCTTTTGAGAAAAAAGAAAACAGGATTTGAGATACCGTATCTCTTATTGTTCTGTGAGTGAGAAAAGAGAATTAATTAAGGGTAAATGTAATTAGAGCTATTGAATTAAACATTGCTGCAACTCTCTCAACAAATCAATTGCAGTCCTGGGAAAAGGTCACCTGTCACCTGTCCAGTGTCTTATATAGTTTATTAGAATTTCTGAATTGATAATTTATGTTTTTGACCATTTAGCAAAACATTGATTTTTGAATTATCACACTTCATTACTAAAAGTTAGTTTCCATGCCCATGTACATCCTCAATCAGTAAGGAAATGGTTGAGGAAATAGGAAAACATATGTTCAGATGTCCAGAAGCCATGTAAATGATAGGGAATCGGCAGCAGACTGTAACACTGGAACTGGTTTTGTGGTATTGAACTAGTTGAGCCCATCTTAGCCTAACCAGTTGGGATCAAGATTAATGAGAGCCTCTATCTCAAAGAGTAAAGTCTACAGTGATTAAGGAAGACAATAGGCATTGACCTCTGACCTTCTTATGCAGCTGCACATATGTGCTCAAACACCCAGAAATTTGCTATATAAACCATACAGACACACACACACACACACACACACACACACACACACACACACACACACACACACACACACACACACTCATAAACATCCCTCAGAATTGATGCTCTGATATGAAGGATGTAACACTTATTGTCATTTTCTTTAAATTTGTCCGTGCTAAGATGTAGTTACTACACTTTAGAAGTTAAAAGCACTGTTTGCCAGAAGAATTTTAATGGGACACCTGAAAGATAAAGTACAACCAAATGCACAATTTGAATTTCTTTCATCTTATTGATTTTTCATCATATTAACCAACTGGATTGCTAATTACAGAGCTAGGGATCATAAACTTATAGACAGCATCTCTATACTGGGCACTGTGTAGGCACATATGAGGATTTCACTAAATAATCATCAGTCTCAGCATCATAGCAAGTTGTTAAATGAATTGTTTTGCCTTGTCCTGTTTTTCTGTGATCGTTATTTTGATACCCGTGTATCTCTTAAGGTCAGAATTCAGAAGAAAACATATAACAAAGTTTATCTTGGCTATGATACCTAAGAACACCCATCATACCTTGGAATAAATGAATAATTGCTTGTCACTTTTTTCAAAAGTTTTATCAAACAAATTGCCTGGATTTGCAGAAAGAATGATGGCTGGTAAGGGAGGATTAAGCTGATATCATTTGCATTCTGATTTCATTGGATAGCGCACATTACCAATATTGGCAAGCTTGCTGCAATGATGAAGTTGGCGCAGGATCCAGGGTGAAGCCATCAGGAAATATGCACTGATTAATTAACTAAAAATAGAATGAAATGTTATTTACTGTGATGATTTAAACACTTCTCAGAACAAGTATGATGGAAAAGAGAATATTGTGCCTTTGCCCTTTTTATGTTCATTTGTCCCCTTTTCACTCATGTGAATGCTGAGTTCTCTGGGAAGGAATCTTGTGTGAATTTGAAAAGAAAATGTACGAATGTCAGCGGTGAAATTGAGCAGTACAGATGTCTTCCCCTGTTAAATCTCATAGGCTGTAGAATGTAAAGCTTCATTTGTAAGGTTAGCATATGCTATTGATCTTCTGAATTATTAATTATATTAAATATATAATTAAATTTATGAATTATTATATAGTCTACGTATCCCCAGGTTTTTTTTTCCTAAAACAATAAGATGTTATTGATTGTAGATAATATACAGAAAATCTTGTTCCTCTATCATTTATCCCTCATATAAGATTTTAAGGTAAGCCTAAAGCAAACTTATTATAGGTAAAGAAAACCATATTCTTGTTTTGTTATATTTATAATTTTAACAATACTTCTAATTTTAAGTATTTGTTTGATAAAACTCATGAAAAGCAAAAATGAACAGTATAACCTAAATTAGTAATCTCTCTAACAGTGTATTCTAGAGGTTAGGGAAAAGAAAAAAGATATTGCCAGTAGTCTACAGTATATTATAGTTAATTACTAAATATTTTATTATATCTTGCAGACTACAAAAAGTATAAAGTAAGGTTTTATAAACTTTAAAATTAGATACTTTCATTGCTGAAATCCATTTAACATGTACTAATAGGCTAGAATCAAAGAAGTTTAAAGTTGAAAATGATTATCAATTAATGAAAGTAGGCTATGGCTTCAAAATCTCAAGAAGAAAATAATTTCTCATCATCCAGAAGAAAATTACTACAAATGCTTCAATTATTTCTGAGTTCTTTCATATGGTATTCTTATTTATTTCTTTAGGTCCACTATAAATCTTGGTGGTCTAGTATTTTTATTTTATTTTTTAGGCAAGATTGGCTTCTTATGCTAGAGATCCTACTTGTCTTCATCTCCCATGGTCTAGGAGTTAATGTGTTTCTACATCAGACTTCTACTTCATTTTTACATGTATCTCTTGATTTAAAAGAAACGTGATACCTACTTGGAAAGGTTATTACCTTGATCTATTCTCTCAGTGGTTTGGATATATTTTGGTTGCCTGAGATGATTTCTATTTGAAGCATTTGTTTTGATATTTGGCAATCAAATATTTACATATTTACATTTTTCAAGAAATTAATGTGCTGATACTTTTTTCCAAGTTGTACTATTTGAGTCTTTCTCAGGAATTAAACATAATTGTTACCATATTTGTATACCTGGCATAATCCAATGATGATGATAGTTTCAGCAACTTACTTTCTAGGAATTATAAATTCAAAAAAGCAAGGCTATTTGGCATACTGTCTAATAGTGTAATTTTATTAGTATACCCATCCTTGACCTTGTTTCTGAATGTCTAAGTTCAAATTGATTTGACATGATTATTTGCTTCCAACAAACACCCTGACCTCACTATATTCTTCTGTAACAGAAAAAAGACTTCAAGATCATTCAAATAAATGAAGTTGAATTTAAGTAAAAATTTGGTGGCATCAAGGATCATCATGGCTCAACTTTCTCTGAAGCAAAATAATTAAGAAGGTTTTGCTGATTGACCAGGTAACTTCTACCCTCTTGTTATTGGATAGTACCTTTTTACATATGAATAATGCTGAAGAACTTACATATCCCAGCTCAAATGCAAAAGAGCATGATAGAGAAAAGAAATGGAGGACAGTTCCTTTCCCACTAAGAAAAAATGGCATTGTATATATCACGCCATCTATCTTCCCTATGGAAGCTGCCTTGTCATAGGCCAAAACAGTTTATTTATTAACAAATGGTATTAAAGTATATTTATAGCATACATAAAGACATCCCATGTAACCCATCTACTCTAAAAAGTCGAAAAATGAAATTAAATACTATAAGTGAATTGATGTTGTGTGTTTAAATTCAGAAGTACATTTTTATAAAATTAGTTGCATGAAAGTTTTGTACATGAATTTTGAAGATGATTTCCTTTTGGGTAACTGCTCCCTTTAATAAAATGTAGTATCCCTCTTAATATCTTCTAATTAGTTTTCATTTAAATTCTATTTAGTTAGCTGTTAGAACAGTGATGCCTGCTCTCTTCCTGGCCTCATTTAATGAGAGTATGTTTATCCCTTTTTTCTAGTAGTATTTATTGTTTAAATTAATGTGTTTTTATATAAGTAAAAGATAGATGGGTTTAATTTTTGACTCATTCAGTTTTCCCAAAGCTTTTGACTAGAGAATTGATGCCATTGGTATTTAACTGTATTACTGAAATGTATGTATTTATGATTGTTATCTTCCTGTTAATATTTCTTATTGCTTATGTTTTTTATTGTATTTTGTGTTTTGATAATTATGGCTTGCTTTTTTCCCAAAGGCTATCTCTTTTGATAATTTATTCAGACAGAAGTAATACTTTTAATTTTTTCTTTGTTAGAAATAATATTCTTTATGAAGTGTGTGTATGTGATCATTTTTCTTTCTCTTTAAATTATAACAGATAGTTTTTCTGGGTAAATTATTATAGATAATCAACTATATTCTTCTATGCATTTGTATGCATAGTTCCATACTTCTATAGATTTCAAAGTTTTGTTAAGGAATGAGATATTATTCTGATGGGCTTCCCATTATAAATGACTTTCATTTTTGGCCCTGTGGCTTTCAATACAAATAGTTTGTTGAATATTCTTAATGTTTTTTCTATGATATGCCAAGAGGATTTGCTTTTCTGGTCTTGTCTCCTTGATACTCTATGTTTCTTGTATCTGCACAAATGTACCATTGAGTATCTTGGGGAAAGTTTTGTCTATGATCTTGTCGATGACATGGTCTAAGTTACTAATTTTGCAATTTTTTTCACTGATTCTTGTAAATCAAAAGTTTGTATTTTTTAGAATGTCCTACATCTCCTATATTTTATTTTCTTGAATATATTTTTTTCATACTATCAGGTCTAGAAACTTCACTCTATCTTTAAGTTCTAATATAATATCTTTAGCTTGAATTATTATATTTTGTAATTTAAAACAATTTTTTAAATTAAATATTGTTGATTAGGTTCATCCCATTCTTCAAGTCATCTTAAGTACTCTGCTTCGTGACCCATCCAACCTCAAGTTCTTTCTTAAAGAAACAAAAACAATATTGAGTTATACCAGCCTCAGCCTGGATTTAGGTCCTGAGACTGGGCACTAGCAAGATGAAATGTCCAAGATGTTGTTTATTATTACTATTACTATTATTACTATTATTATTATTATCATTATTATTATTATTATATTGTTGTTGTTGTTATTTACTGTTCAGTAGTACTCTATGGGGTAAATGTGAACATTTTTAAATCCATTCTTCAATTGAGGGACATCTAGGTTGTTTCCAAGTTCTCGTTATCATGAATATTGCTGCTATGAACATAGTTGAGCAAATACCCTTGTAATATGAATGTGGTATATGCCCAAAATTGGTATTGCTAGAACATAAGTAGATTAATTCACAGTTGTCTGTGAAACCACCATACTGATTTCCAAAGTGGCTGGAGAAATTTACATTTCCACCAGAAATTGAGATTGGTTCCCCTTATTCCATATCTCCAGCATAGGCTGTCAACAGAGTTTTTTCATCTTACCCATTCTGACAGAAATAAAATGGTGTGTTGCAATGAAATTCTTGGTCTCAGGTGGCCAGAGGCCCAGACCCACAGGCCTGCCATACTAGATCCCTTAGCTGCCCGCCGCTGATTAGACAGAAAGGGGGAGGTGATGTGGGAATGCTTTTCTGTATGTGCTAATGGGATGGTTAAGTTGGGGAAGGGAAGAGAGGGAGGACAACAAAATAGATGTCTTTATAAAGGAAGCCATTGTGGGACAAGAGAGAAACCTGATGTTAGGGAAATATCCCAGAACCCAACGAAGACTCCAAGAAACAGTGGAGGAGGTGTGTAAACTGACCTTCCCTTATAACCAAATTGATGATCATTCTAGTTGTCATTACAGAACCTTCATTCAGCAACTGATGGAAGCAGATGCAGAGTTCCATGGTTTATCACTGGGTCCAGTTCTCAGTGCGGGTGATGAGAAGGAGGAGAGATTACGTTAGCAAATTGGTCAATAGCATGATGGGGAAACCTACAGAGACAGCTGACCTGAGCTACTGGGAGTTCATTACTAGAAACCTGCATGTGACTGAACTATTATATACCTTTAGGCACTCTGAATGGAGTGGACAGTTTATGGGTCCTCTGGCAGTAGGACCAGGCTTTATCTCTACTGTATGAGCTGGCTTTTCAGAGCCCGTTCCTTACAGAGGAACACCTTGCTCAGACTAGATACTGAAGAGAGATGTGTAGTCATACCTCAACTGGATTTGCCAGACAGCATTGAATCACCCTTGATGTTTTTAACCTCTCTGACGAATGGATGGGATAATAGGGTAGAAGGTAACTAGGAGATGATGGGAACAGGGGCAGGAAGGGAAACACTAGTGAGTATATTTGAAAAAATTTAAATAAAAATACATATTATTTAAAAGTGCCCAACCACCAGATGAGTTTTATACAAGTGGCTGGCCCCAAATAGTGCCAGACATCTTTATTTATACATCTAAAAAATATGGTTTCTATACTTGCAAACTACTTTTTTTCCATTCTTCAGTATTAACCTACAGGAAAAAAATATGTTTAATGTATTTTCCCTATCTTTACATCAAAACATTTTAATCCCAAAACCACACTTATTATTTTGTTAGCTTGGTCAAATACTGACCCATGTGCATCCTATCTTTACATACTAAAGGTTATAAACGTAGGCACATATTTTCAAGAACACTCTCGTTCAAAGCATATTTACAGAAATTGAGATGATCTGTCTCTGTTACTGTCAGCACTGAATTAAAACAGTTTCTGGGGTCCGAAGTGACTCCTGGCATCCTCAGAGAAGAAACATGACAAACATGACAAACATCAACTCTCCCCCAAAATTTAGGAAAAAGATATGTGGGGAAAATGGCTTTCCATGAACGATCATATTATTCCATTCATAACTTACAAAAAGATACTATAACTACCAAGAGAATCATGAATATTATGAGAGAAAGAGGAGCCTGAAAGCTGCATAATTCTAACAGTATTCTGTGCTATTCTGAAGTTCACTGGTACTTGTTGAGCGAGACTGTCCCTAGTGACTTTTGCCTCATCTGGAGACCTGTTGCATCTGCTCTCATATACTGGTCTGAAACTGAGCTACAGGACTCCCAACACAAAACAAAATACAACAAAAAATAAATACAATAACCAAACCAAGTATACAAAATAAAACAATATCCAAGAAAGACAAAAAAACACAAACAATAACCAAATAAAAGTGCTCACACAAAAAATAAAAATGAAGAAAACTGTGGCATCCATTATACGATGGTAAATGACTTCTGCTCATGAGACCTGTCCTGAAGTGGTTGATATACCCGGTGTCACTCTAATAGAAAAAATGCCCTTTATTTTTCAAGTATAATTGACATTCAATTTTTAACCTTTAACCTAATGTCTAGGTTCTCATTCATTCATTCAATTAACAAAAACAACTAAAGATGGAACAAAAATGTTCACAGCAAAATTGAACATGACATACCAACAAAAGGTAAAGAGCCCAAGAGAAGGCCCGAGAATCAGAGACCCAACCATTAGCATATTGAGAGATATTATTGAAAACAATAAACTAATAGCAATAATATCTATGTGGAGAACTTGATGCAGACACATGCATCACCTATACATGCTACTTCATTCTCTATAAATTTATAAGAAGTTTGTTCACGTTGATTTAGAGCATCTTTGTTTTTTCTTGGTGTCCCTTCTGATTCTATATTCTGCCTCCTCTTCTGCAGGGTTCCCTGAGTTCTAAAAGATGGGATTTGAATAGTCATCACATTTAGGGTTCAGTATTCCAAAGTCTCTCACTCTATGCATAATGGTCTCTGGGTCATAATGGTCTGTGGATCTCTACATTTGTCCCTATGTGCTGTAGGAGGCAGATGCTCTTACAATTATTTAACAAGGTACTGATCTATAGATATAGCAGAATATCATTAGGAGTCATTTTATTACTACATTTTCCCATTGCTTAGAACAGTATTATTTGTTTTTCCTTTAGGTTTCTGTTCACCTGAGCAGTGCAAAGTATGGTTCCATCATGTAGAGTGGGACTCAAGTAAAATCAGTTAATGGTTAGTTACTCCCACAAGTTTGTACCAGCATGGCTTTAATATATCTTGCAAGCAGTATGACGTTATTGCTGAAGTGTTTGTAACTGGCTTGTTTTTCTTTTGAGAGTGTCCAGAGAACCTTATGACACCAAAGATTCTGGGATCTATGAATAAAGAAGGCTCTATATAGGCACAGGCATATCTCCATATCCAAAGGGTTATGTAGGTGTTGTCTTAAGCAATGGGGCTTTTATGAAAGGTTGTGGAGAGCAGCCTATTATCACTGAAGCACCCTCAGGTGTTTGGGGATTTCTACACGACCCCCTTGGCAATAATTAGATGTACCCTATCCCAGTACTTGAAGCTTTCGTTATAAAAGCCAGGTAGAAGTTGATCTCCCCTACACTTGTCAATTTACACACACACACACACACACACACACACACACACACAGACACACAGACACACACACACACACACACACACACACTTCAGGAAGTTATTCCTCTATTTTGTTTAAATACTATTCTCAAATATTTCTTAATTTTAGCTGCCTTTACATGTACCCCCTACCACAATCCCTTTCGCTTCCTCTTCCCTATTTGATTTTCCTGTTGCAATCCTCCTACCCATTTATAAATAGTTTTTCTCTTTCTCTTTCCCAGTGAGATCTAACTCTTCCCTCTAGACCTCTACTTTTTAGCTGTTCATTGTGAATTCCTTGCATTATAGCTTGGTTAACATTGATTTATAACATATCCACATATAAATGAATACATACCATATTTGTATTTCTAGGCCTGGCATCCTTCACACAGGATTATTTTTTTCTAGTTTCATCCATTTTTCTTCAAATTTCAATGTGTCATTTTTTAATAACGGAGTAAAAATCTATTGTGTAAATGAACATATTTTACTTTTTTAATATATATTTTCATCTAAAAAGTTTTTTTTTTTCATTTATACTCCTGTTCACCTTCTCTGCCCTCTTCCCAATTCCTATAGACCCTCTGCCTCCTCCCACCCCATCGCTCCATCCGTTCCCCAAGGAAACTCAAGGAGTTCCATGGTGGGTCAGTTCAGGCTGGTAAATCCATTTGAGGTAGGGTCTATTCCTGCATCCCAATATTAAGGCTAGGTTATGTGTTTCTCTATAAGAAATGGGCTCTAAGATTCTAGTTCATCCACCAGGAACATAGTCTGATCCAACTTCACGAGGTTCCACATACTGCCTATTACATTGGCAGTCACCTACCTTTGGAGGGTTTAGTTCCTTTTCTTGAAGATTCCTCAGTGGCTGTTTTAGATTCACTGAGCTCCCCAAAGCTGCAGTCAGCCATCTCTCTAGATCTCCTCCTTATAATCCCTATCCCTTGGTTAATAGACACTGTCCTCTCTCTTCCTTAGCTGGACTAGGAGCTCGACCTGGTACTTAGCTATGGATCTCTGTTTCTGCCTCTATCCATTGCTGAAGATTCATAATAACACTTAGGAGGGTCATTCATTTAATGATAGGAGAAGCCCTGTTTAGGCAGGCCATCCATCCACTACTGGTTGGAGTCCTAGCCAGGGGCATTTTGAGGGTCATGGAGGTTTCCCTAGCACCCGGTCTCTTTGCAACCCCACATTGGCTTCCTTTATCAAGATATCCATCTCTTTTCTCCCTCTTTGTTGCTCCTCTCACTTAATCATCTCCTTCTCTCAGGATTTGTTCCCAAGTCCCCTTTGTTGCTACCCATTATGATCTCAATTTCCTCAGAAGATCTTCTCTATTTTCTCTTCCCGGTGGGGGGGGGGGGGTCCCTGGATATCTCTCTAAGATCTTTCTTATCCCTAATTGTTCAGGGTTGTGCTTTGCAGCTTGGGTATTCTTTGTGTTTTTGTTTTTGTTTGTTTCTTCAGGATTGTTTTGGCAATTCTGAATTTCCTGTTAATGCATATGAAGCTGAGTATTCTTCTTTCAAGTTCAGTTAAAAATAATTGTGTAGAGATTTTGATAGAGATTGCATTGAATCTGTAGACTGCTTTTGGTAAGATGGCCATTTTTACAATGTTGATCCTACCTATTTAGGAGCATGGGAAATCTCCCCATTTTCTTATATCTTCTTCAGTTTCTTTCTTCAATGACTTAAAGTTTTTGTCAAACAAGTCTGCTACTTCTTTGGTTAGTGTTGGCCCATGATATTTAATACTATTTGCAGCTATTATAAAGGCTGATGTTTCTCTATTTCTTTTTCAGCACTTTTATCCTTAGTGTATAGGAGGGCTATTGATTTTTTTGAGTTAATTGTTAACAATGTGGTTTCTCAGCCTGGGCAGCCAGAGGCCCAGACTCACAGACTTGCAGAGCCAGACCTCTTAGCCTCCCACTGCTGCTCAGCCCCCCCCCCCCAAAATGACTCAGACACATATATTAACTTTATGTTGTTTGGCCTAGGAAGTTTTCTTAATTTCTCCCCTTACCCAGAGGTGGTTCAACTGAAAGATGTTCAGTTTCCATAAATGTTTAGGCTTTCTGTAATTTTTGTTGTTGTTGAATTCTAACATTAGATGATAGTGATCAATATGATAGAAGGATTTATTCGCATTTTTATGTCTATTAATATTTGCTTTATGACTGAGTACCTAGAGAATTTTAGAGGTGCTGAGAAATAAGTATATTCTTTTGTGTTTGGGTAGAAGGCTCTGTATATGTCTATTAAATCTATTTGTAACATATCTCTTCGATCCTTTATTTCTCTGTTGAATTTCTGTTTGGTTGATGTATCCATTGTTAAAAGTGGGATATTGAAGCCTCCTACTATTAATGTGTGGCATTTGATGTGAGGTTTAAGCTTTAGTAGCTTTACATTTCCCTTGTAGGTGCCCTAGTGTTGGGAGCATAAATGTTCAGGATTGAGACTTCATCTTGGTGGATTTATCATAAAATGCTTAAGTAATGTCTGTCCTAGTCTCTTTTGACTGATTTTAGTTTGAAGTCTATTTTGTTATATATTAGGGTGTCTACACCAGCTTGTTTCTTAGGACCATTTGATTGGAAAGTCTTTCCTCAACCCTTGACTCTGAGCCTGTGTCTGTCTTTGAAGTTGAGATATGTCTCTTATATGTAGCAGAAGGATGGCTTCTGTTTTTGTATCCATCGTGTTAGGGTGTGTCTTTTTTATAGGTGAATTGAGCCCATTGATATTAAAGGATATTAATGACCAATGATTGTAATTTCTTGTTATTTTTTCTGGTAATGTGTGCGTGTGTGTGTGTGTGTGTGTGTGTGTGTGTGTGTGTGTGTGTACGTTTCTTCTCTGAATTTTCTTTCTGTGGGATGACTAATTGCTTGTACTTTCATGTGTGTATCTGGTTTTTTTAGGTTGGAGTTTTCTCTCTAGTGCTTTCTGCAGAGCTGTATTTGTGGATAGGTATTGTTTAAATCTGGTTTTCTTGTAAAATATCTTATTTACTCCATCTATGTTGATTGATATACTTGCTGGTCATAGTAGTCTGGACTGGCAGCCATGCTCTTTTAGTGTTTGTATTACATCAGATCTTCTTGCTTCCTTGTTTCCATTGTTATTCTGATGGATCTGCCCTTATAGGTAACTTGGCTTTTCCCTTTGCAGCTCTAGAATTTTTTTTCTTTGTTCTGTAGGTTTAATGGTTTCATTATGATGTGGCAAGCAGACTTTTTTGGGGGGTGGGAGGTCTAGTCTATTTGGTGTTCTGTAAGCTTCTGGTATCTTTATAGTCATTTCCATCTTTAGGTTGGAAATGTTTCCTTCTATGATTTTGTTGAATATATTTTCTCTGCCTTTGAGTTGATGTTCTACTCCTTCTTCAGTTCTGATCATTCTCAGGTTGGGTCTTTAAATGGTGTCCCGATTTCTTTGATGTTTTGTGTTACGACTTTTGTGGTTTTAGTGTTCTCTTTGACTGACCTATTTTTTCCACTATTGAATCTTCCATCTTTTGCATTCTGTTGGTTATGCTTGCATCTGTAGTTCTGATTTATTTCTTCAGGTTTTCTATTTCCAGTATTGCCTTGGTTTGTGCCTTCTTTTTGCTTCTATTTCATTCTTAATTCCTGGAGGTTTTCCTTCACCTGTTTGTTTGCTTTTTCTTAGTTTTCTTTATTTTCTTTCAGGGATTTGTTCATCTCTTGCAATTTTTTTTTTGTTTGTTTGTTTTTTTCTATTTCTTTAAGGGAAATTTTTTATCCTCTTTTAAGGCTTCTATTATCTTCATAAAGTTTTTAAGTTTCTTTCTTTCCTTTTTTCCTTCTTCCCTTCTTCTTCCTCTTCCTCCTCCTCCTCTTCTTCTTCTTCTGCACTGACACACATAGGTCTTGATGTTGTGGAAACACCAGATTCTTCTGGTTGTGCCATGTTGTTCTTTATGTTGTTATATGTATTCTTACACCGGCATCTGCCCATTGCTTCCTCAGTTCACTGCAGGACTTGTCTGAATCTCAGGGATATGATTCTGGTGCACTCCGTTCTGAATATGTCTTTGTCTCAGGAAGCTTCTCTTGGTCCACTCTTAGTCAGCTCTTAGTCAGCTGTGAGCCAAGGGTCTCTTTGTCATCTCTGGGCCAGAGTGTATCACATTTTCTTTATTCATTCTTCTGTTGTGGGACAACTAGATTGTCTCCATTTTCTATCTATTATTAATGTATCTGTAATGAACTTGGTTGAATAAGTGCCTCTGGGATAGGATTAAGCATGCTTTCAGTATATTTCCAAAAGTAGCATTGCTGAATTTTGTGGTAGACTAATTTCCATCTTTCTTTGGAACAACTGCAATTAATTCCTTCATAGCTTTAAGAAGCTGAATTCTACAAGCAATATAAAAATATTCTTCTTACCTCATATCCTCCTCATCATGAGCCTGGAAAGCTTTCATTAAAATATTAGAATAAATAATAAAAACTTCACTTACTAGAAAAGTAAGTACATTTACTAATGCTTAATACTTGTCTAAGTATATGTCTAAATAATAACAAAGAATAAAACAGAGATGCTTTATAGACAAGACATTGCCAACTCATCTGAGATTTTACCTTTAATAAGTGATAGGACAGCAGTTTCTATCTGGAGCATAGTTTACCTACTTATCTTGACAAGAATGTCAACATATTACACTTGTATCTTATAATATGAATATGTTTCATTTCTTATTTTTAAAGATAAAATTATGCATATTAATGAAAATGTTCTTTGTTAGGAGAAATACTTCGAAGTTGAATATTTAAAAATGTTTGCTTCTTCTAATCATACTTTAGAATAAAGAAAGTTTAACTTCTTAGAAATAAAATTTAAGGTCTTAATATTTTTCTTTATGTTATGTAGATTTATTTATTGCCTCCATGTGTATGGGCTTAATTTTCCTTAGCAAATCAAATGCATTGCTGGAATCTCTACCTTTCTAAAAAACTCCCTTAGTTTTTTTCTTTTCTCTATTGCAGATCTCTCAGGGACTGATTTCATCTTGTCGCACATAGGCTTGTCATTAAGAGAACGGGAAATAAAACAGATTTTGCAAGTGGACTGGGATGGGTGTATATGGAAACAGGTAGGATCAGAAAGGGTGTAGGGAAGATAATTCTGGAAGAGATGACTAAAATTAAAAGCAATTTGGCAGGAAAAGGTGGAAATAATGCAATGGGAAACTCCATGGAACAATCCAGGGTAAAACTAGAGAAGATTCCTAGTAAAGGGGGATGTGGATTCTGAACTGGCTTAGGAAGACCTTTGAAAGATGGGGAGGAAATATTGGAGGAGTCAAAGGAAACAGGGAGTCCACAGGAATACAGCCTACAGTACCAAATGTCTGGGACACCAGATCAGCGAGCCTGTATGGATTTGACATAAGTCTTCTGCGAGTATTCTCTGGGTATGTAGTTTGGTGTTCTTGTGGGAAACCTAATAGGGCAGGGGAAGCCTCTGACACTTTTGTCTACTTTAGGTACCTATTTCCTCCTACTCAGTTGACTCATCCAGCCTTGCTGTGCGAATATGTGTTACTTCTTATTGTGGCTTGTAAGGCCTTATTTGAAAAGGCTGCTCTTTTGTGAGGGGACGAAGAGGAGGAAAAAAAGGAAGGTAGAGGTAAAACCTGGGGGTAGGGCAGGGAGGATAATCTGCATTCAGATTATAATATATTAAAATGAATAAGTATGAATAGTAAGAAAACAAAATATCTTGATTTGAAATCTGTTTTGATATCTCTACACTTCATCCTTCTTGCCTTTGGCATGAATACTATTGTAAACCGTTACCATGTGGGCAATGAGCAGGTGTGTCCCTATTTCCAGTGATAGCCATGACCCCTTGGACCTCAGAAACAATATCACTGAGTAGCCAAATAGCTGAATATGAGGGAAAAAATCACACCTGGAAACCAATGTGTTATTTCATAGTCTTACTATAACTATCTACAGGGGTGGAACATTAAGTATCTTCAGAAACTGATGGCAGCTTCAGTTAGGAAATAATAAAGAATCAAGGCTCTTCATGCAACAACCTACAAGTGAACAATCTCATTAATGTGGAAGTATGACTTTCTCCAACTGGATCTTCAAATTAATTTTTGTAAAACACCCAGCAGTGAGCTCAAAAACAACATGATAATAAATACACAATGCTCAAAATATACGTTTGTTATGTGTCAGATAAAACTAATGAAATCACCTTAACTGATGATTAGTAAAGCCCAAGAGGAATGCCAGAAATACATTCAGGTTTGTATTTAGTTCAGAAAACCAAATTTCAGAATGATTATACCTTTTTCCAAGATGTCAGAGACTCACCTAGAATCAAATACAATATTTTCTGATCTTGATAATTAGAGAATGCTACTTGCTCATTATATGTTTTTCCTTGACACTGTGCATAATATTTTCCACTGAGTGAAAATACATGCAATTGTTTTATTTTAATAAATGTTTCATTTCACTTTTCAGTATTATTGACCAGTATCATTCTTATAAACAAAAATGTGAGGCTTGGAAATGTATTCTACAGCTGCCCTGATTCCTGATGGTGCATTCTTCTATCTTTCCCCACTTCATTTTATTATTTTTTTATAATAAAAAAATTCTTTTTTAAAATCCATGTATCCCCCCGCTCCTCCTTCTCCTCCTCTCTTCCCTCCTCCTAAACCCTCTAAATCAGCTTTCAGCCTCTCTCCTCCCCATCCACCCATCCTCTCCCCCCAAAAGGGCAAGAAGTTCCAAGGTGGGTCAGCATGACTTGGCAGATCCACTCCAGGCAAGTTCGATTCACTCATCCCAAAGTCAAGATTGGGTTAGGTGTTCCTCTGCAGGGAATGGGCTCCCAGGTGCCAGTCCATGCACAGGAACACAGTCTGATCCCACCCTCGAGGCGCCACAATCATTACTCTATCTTCACACCTTAAGTAAATACCTTCATTATATTGATCAAAGCTCACTATAAGTTCATTATTATCACACAGTGTCCAAACAAATAATTGTGTTTGTGAGTATATAATGTCAGTCTTGATTCCTTGTATTTGCTGGGTCAATATAACAATAATACAAGATAATTATTATTTTATATTTGTAATTCTTACATATTTTTATGTCTTTTAACTTTTATAAAATACTCATAGCTCAACGTTAAAAAAATAAAAACCTCTCCTTTCTAGCAAGAGAAAACTGAATAGTTCACTTGAATGACATCACCTTTTCCCCTGCTATAGTTATTTCAGGTAATACTTTGATATAGTATTTTACATACTTAATAAATCAACTTGAAAACTTACTTTTGATACTGAGAAATTAATTAGTTTTTTTCAATGTTGAATACTTTGCAACATATTGCATACTTGACCAGAGCTTTGTCATTTATTTGATAAATACTATATTTGTCATAGTTTTAATTTAGTGATTTTTTTGTGTATTTGTTATAAGAATGTTAATAGTTGATTCTTAATATGCATATTCAAGGCAACTAATGATATGAATTAGCCTATTGTTAAGGTATTTAAGTAATTTCAATCATTTTCTAAAATTTGTTCAAACTCCCTTCTACTGACTTGTAAAGACTTGTTGAATGAGTTTCTGGTTTTCCAACTGGAGAATGCAGCTTGCATTCTACGAACTAGTACTAGATTCTTTCAATAATTTCTTAGCTATTCATATCATGCTTGCATTCTACGAACTAGTACTAGATTCTTTCAATAATTTCTTAGCTATTCATATCATGCTTGCATTCTACAAACTAGTACTAGATTCAATAATCTCTTAGCTATTCATATCAAATCTTTCATAAAAATTCATTATTCATGTAGTTAGGGAAGGTTAAGTGATTAGTAGCAGTTAAAGTGCCATTTTTCTTTGACATGGCAGGACAGGCCTGCAATGACACAGTTTGGGAGTGTCATTTCCTTTAAGAAAATATTATTGAAGAAACATCTGATTATTTCATTTTCTTATGCCTCTCAGAATAAGACTATTAGATTCTTTTTTTAATTGCAATAACCATCAAAATTAATTATACATTTCAATATTTTATTTTGACAAATAAGAAAAAAGTAGTGCAATTATATAATTTTACATAATAGTTGATTAATGTACATGAAAAAGGAAGTGAGTTGTTATGGTTATATGGAGAAGCAATGGGAATAGGGAACAGTTAATGAAAAATAGCTGTTGTATAAAATATAGTTTTGATATCATTAATTGTGAAATAAGTAAATGCAGTGTTTATTCCAGCATATATGTAAAATCCCAACTACAAAATAATCCAATACAATAATATGATTATTACAATTAACTACAAATTAAAACATGATCTTTATCATTAAAGGAATTAGACAAGAGACATTAAGTCCAGAGTTGTTTATTAGTTATTACACTGATATCCACATATAAGCCATAGAAACTCATATATAGCTAATTGTATGACACTCTAAAACCAGTAGATTTTTTTTGCTAAATTTTCATTGATTAAATGTTTACTCAATTGAATAAAATGCTGTCTCTTTAAGTTGCTTGCACTGTTAATAATTTTCTCTTGACAGCATCTGAAATATTTACTTTTATGGATTTATTATAAATATTATATCCCAATAAAAAGTTTTCAAACTTATCAAGAAACTTTATTAAATACTATGGGTACATACTAAGCTATCTTCAGCTCATGATAAATGTGCCAATGTGTGTGTGTATGTGTGTGTGTGTGTGTGTGTGCATTGTGATATATGAATGTATGCATGTACATCTCTGAATGCCAATGTACATGTATGCTCCTGTGGAAGCCAGAGTATGACTCAGGGTTTCTTCCTCTAAAGCACTCTACCATATGTTAGAAAAAAAGTTTCTCCAATTGAATCTAGCTATTTAGCCTGGTTTGACTGACCAGATGTGAGTACTCTTCCTGTTTCTGTTTTGTCAGCACCAAGGTTACAGATAATTAAGATGATAATGAATTTAAATTTTGGAACTGGATATCTGAACACAAAACCTCATGCTATGCAAAAACAGTTTTACACACTCATTCTAAAAATTCTCCCTGATCCAATATATGTGCTACATTCAGTGATGCACAGTCTGACATGGATTAATGAGACATGTACTCTTGTTCTATGAACCTCCAAGTATTTAAGAGTTTAGTGAACTATGAAAGCATTAACCACATTGGACACAATAAAGGAAGATATCCAGTGAACTGATTGAAAGAAAAACACAGACATTTTTTCATGCACAATTTTCCCAATGAGCTCTTAGTTTTATTATAATGAAACAATAGTATATTTGATAACAGCATATAGCATGTTTATAATTTTATTATTTATTTCTCTATGAATGTCTGTTCTGCTTTCCCTTTGAGTTTATAGATGGCAGAAGAAAGGTTTTAGAATTCAGGAACATAATAGAATATAATGTTTTCTTACATATGGAAATTTTGAGGATGTGTTTTTCTAGGATACTCTTTTGAGGACACTCTTTACACTTCTATTATGCATAAAATATAGATCTCTAAAATCGTAATTAAAAGGAAAATTATTTTCAAATCTCATTTCATATATAGATTTTGGCTAATTAAATTAAGACAGTGAGAAAAAATGAGGACAATCTAATAATTTTTAAATTATTAAAATGTGAGAGTCCTTTATTTCCACATATTTGAATTACTTTCAACTAGTTTAGTAGTGTGTAGTATGAGGTTTCTATCCCAGACTTCTGGGCCTAGCCTCAAGGTTTAGGCCTGCAGACCCACAGACATGAGAGACATACAGATGCTTACAATAGTTTTAGGCTGATCGGCCTAAGGCCCAGGCATATAACTTGCTAACTCTTTACCCTTAATCTAATCCATGACTCTTATCCTGTTCAGCCATGTGGCTCGGTACCTTTTCTCAGAGCAGCGTAGTTGTCCTCTGCTTCTTCTGGCTTCTCTCTGGCATTCTGCTCTGTTCTACCTGTTCCTAGAGTCTTCTTAGTCTGGTAGCCCCGCTCACACTTTCTGCCTGCCTTTGGCCAATTGGTGCTTTTTATTAAACCAGTGGGTGGGACAATTATTTACAATGGAACAACACAATCTCCCTACAGTAGTGTTTCAAAGAAAAAAGGTAAGTTTTTGTTGGAATGAACATATATGTATGTCTCTTTGTGTGTGTATTATTTATATAATCTTATCTCTTGTCTGCTCAGAGCAGAAGTGTTTTCTTCACATTAACTACCTACCCAGTATTAGATAGACATCAAGGTGGAGGGATACACCTGTAATAACTGCATAAAGCATCACAAAGTTAGGTTTTCACACTGGCAAGGGCATCTATTTAAGTGAAAGGAATTAAAATCCCTTCATTGTGTGGATAAAAGCTGATTCTCCTTGAAATGATGTGAGATGTTGATGGAACTTAAAATGATACTCTCACTTTTGTTTGATTTAGTGAAACCTCTCATGGATTTGTTCAATTGATCTCAATGATTGGTTCCATGATTTGTGTTATTATTATTATTTTTTGGTTGTATCAAGGCCAAGGTCCACCAGATGTCAGTACAATATAAATAATCCAAATTCTTTTATTTAAAACCTAAATACACAAGAAAACCGAAAACTGTTACACACGGAAAAAAAAAAAATGCCATTTCACTGAATTCTAAAAGATTTACCGATGCCAAATTGAAGAAGGGCTTTTCAAGGTAGCTAGTATAAACTATAATATGATTTTAAAATACTTTACTTCTAACAGGGCCCTATTAGCATTAATGTGGTGTAATAAAACCGGTCTTGTCATTCTCCTTCTGCAGTTTCATTAGCATTCAGTTTTAGTTTTTGCCAGATGACTTCCTTATTCTCTGATGGGCTTATTCATTAACATTTCCGCATTGTGATTTTCTCTTCATTATTTTTCTACACAAAACAGAAAGGAGGAAAACCACAGGAGCACTGTATTCCCTGACATGTTTGTTGACTTGATCACAGCTAAAATAAAGGTTAATATGTGTGACACCTGCTGGCAATGAGTCAAATACTTTATGCTAAGACAGGGCAAAATCACTTTAAAAATATTTTTGAAACTGGAACTTTTATTGTTAAACAATGCTTGGGCTCTTCATTAATGTGAATACCACACACACACACACACACACACACACACACACACACACACACACACACACACTCAGAAATAAGATTCCATAAAAAAGAAACCTCTTTCACCAAGTTGGTCTTAGCCTCCAATTGTTTCTTGCATAAGGATAGGACAGTGGTTTGCTTATCACATAAGAAACTCATTTTTATGCCTTTTGTTGAATCTTCTTTTTTCCAGTATCTAGGCGCCCACGCAATAATTCACGTTTCCACATTCAATACCCAAGACTTATGATACTTAGTGTGATAGTGACAGAATTAAAAGACAGGAATAGTCATGAAACACAGGAAGCAGCAGTACCCTTCCATCATGCAAATCGAAAATATCCATTTTAGACGGGCAACCTGAGGAGCCTGATGTAGACAGACTCTTCATCTCTTCTCCTTTAAAGAGGTATTTCATTATGGCATGTGTGTGCTTATTTTACCTGCATGCATGTCTGTATACAATGTGTAAGACTGATGGCAATAAGACCAGAATGGAGCATTTGACCTTCTGAAACTAGAGTGAGGGAAGGTCACTGTCTCCTCCCATCTGACCCTGTTCTTCATAGCCCCTGACCACTCAGTTCAGCCCTTTCAGCTGCTCTTTTAAACCTTGCACTCATTTTCTTTCTCTGGTTAAACAAAACTTTGTTTTCATAAAATGTAACTCTTGCAGAGGTCTGTAAATATCTTGAATTCAAACTTTTTATTTCTTTCACATACATTTTTACTTTTAGTTTAATTAATTGCCAGCTTTGTGTGCCTAGTTGGTAATCCTATCAAGCAATCATCAAACTATGATATAAAGTCCAGAGTCCAGGGGAATGTCCACTTAGAATGATATGGTTAAGCTTAGTCTCTCTCTCTCTCTCTCTCTCTCTCTCTCTCTCTCTCTCTCTCTCTCTCTCTCTCTCTCTCTCTCTCTCTCTCTCTCTCTCTCTCTCTCTCACACACACACACACACACCACCACCACCACCACCACCACCACCACCACCACCACCACCACCACCACCACCACCACCACCACCACCACCACCACATCACACAGATCACACAGACAGGTTTGAAGGTAAATGAAATTTGTGGAAAGAGATGTGGGCTGAGAATTGGGGTGGATTTGATGAGAGAAGGTTGGAGAACCAGTGGTTACTGTGTATGATGTATGAGTGTGAAACTGTCTAAGAGAAAATTATTGAATCAAAAAAGGAGAACAGATTTCTTGTGAACAGAGAAATAAGAGCATGGGCAGACTTCCATACAGTCAAAAAAGTTTTTCAGTTTTTTTGACAATATGTGAGAACAAGAAAGCATTACACTCTCTTTACCTCTAGACATGATAGTAAATTTTCCTCCAATTTTAAATGATCATACATTTTTATTTATTTTCACTAAATCTCAGTCATCTTTTTCTTTGGTAGAAAAAAAAAATGAAGATTTCATGTACCTGAATAGAATTCTTACAAAGCATTAAAGTTTGCCATGATTCTATAAATAAAAGACACTTGCTTCTAGCTTTGTCCTAAATAAAGGTGCTATGCTTTTACATTCTGTATGTCTTGTTTGTCTTGTTGCATAGAATCTAAGCATCCGATCATTCTTTAGTTATATGAAATCTCAGCTTGGGATAGGTTTCTATAACTTAAATGTTCTAGGCCAAATGCTTTTCCTGATTTTTTTTTTTTTTTTTGAAAGACAAATCAGGTAATTCAGCTCCAGCGTGTCTTGCAATGTGAAATCATAAGGCCGTTGTTTTCGCTTAGACAGTTTGTTTCTGAGCAATGTGATGGCGATGGCAACGGCAACCGAAAAGTGAAAAACAGCTGCTAGCCATCAGATAAAACGCTGCGATCTCTCAGGAAAACATGCAATAGAACAACCAATAAATATAAACTCTAAAGGCAAACCACTACTTCAGCTGGAGAGCCCCACCTGTGGTGATGGAAGCCTGATCTATTGGAAGTTCTACCCTAGCCTTTCCTCAGCAGGAACACATAATTACAACAGCTAAAATTACAGAAGAAATGAGAGGAGTGATTCAGCTTCTGGGAGCCGAAAAACCAGCCGCTCTGACCTTTAAGTCTGTAGTGACTGTATGAGCAGGGGGTTATCTCAACACAAGAAGTTTAAAAAGATTATTATTTTTTTTTAAATTGCAAGTAACTGAATTGTATGATCATTTACAACAAATACGTGAAAAGGCCACACCGACTTATCTTCACTTGTTCCATGGAATCCTGTCAAGAGTACAAGAGTACTGTTTAGTATGAAAGCATAAACAAAAATACACACACACAACACACACAAACACACAAACATTCACATTGTCTTACCTTACCATTTATTACATAACTCAGCTTTTAAAAATTATTTAATACATTGGAGAAGATAAGAATTCAGTAAATGATTGCACATAGATAGGACCCATCCCAGGACATCATGGCTCCTTCTTAGTGTGAGTCTGACAAACAGTAGCTACAAGTAGCAACTTCACATCAAGGTATGTACCAAAAAGAGTCAGGGATAGCAAGCCAAGGGGACCCAGTGTTCGTATATTGTGTAAATATAATATCAATACATCGCCCAGTGTATGCACAATAGGAGAAGCATTTCATAAACAGTAAAGACATTTACTAGCCGTGTCCAGAATGAAAACCATGCACATAGATATTAGTACAGACGTTTTCTGACTGAAATGTCAGATTCTGTAAATTAAATCAAGTCTCTATGACTTTGTGTACGTTCTCCTTTTCTCCTACACACCCCTCCTCCGTCTCTCTCCCATTTTAATTGCCTAATTGGTGTAAAACTGAAAAATAAAACCCATGCCTTTCCAATGTGCACACTATTATGTCTTGGTTTGGTTTTATTTCTGCTTACTGTACCAAAGTGACCTGACAACATACCTTAAGTCAGGAAGTGTTTGATTTGGTTTGCATTTGCAGACTGTAGTCTATTGTGATGGAAAACCCAGGGGACAAAACCATGTTCTGTTTCTGGTTAGAATTAAGAGAAAGAGGGATGCTCTTGCTCAGTTAACTCTTCTTTTTCTTTCTTTCTTTCTTTCTTTCTTTCTTTCTTTCTTTCTTTCTTTCTTTCTTTTCTTTCTTTCTTTCTTTCTCTTTTTTTCTTCCTTCTTCCTTCCTTCCTTCCTTCCTTCTTTTCTTTCTTTCTTTCTTTCTTCTTTCTTTTTATTTTTTTAATACAATTCTTCAGTCAAGGACCCAAGCTCAGAGAAAGGCACCACCATCCATTAGGGTGAGCATTTCCAGTCAATCTAACTAAGATAGCCCCACAAAGACATCCCCAGAGGCTGACATAATTAAACTAAACCCATCACACATGTGCTTCGCACTATGCCATTCCAGAGCTGGTGAAGTTAACAATCAATGTTCACAGTCAAACTTCTTAACACATGAGTATTTAAGACATAATATCATTTATCATGTATCTGTGAAGTAAACAGCTGTGGTTTCTTTCTGGCAAAGAAAGAAAAAAGAAGAAGATACCGAGAAATATCTCTCTACTTCTCAGCTTTACTTCCTCTCATCATTCTGCATATCACTCCCACCAAAAATGTAAAATGACAAGCCTTCAGTATGGTTAACATTTTCCAAGATTTCTTCAATAGCACTTGATTGCCAAACATGCTCAAGAGTATATGAACTCATTTTAGGATAATACTTTTATCAATATAATTTCTCAGTTAAATAAATTAACACTTTTCTTAAAATGAACTAATATATAAATTACAAATCCTTTAGTAAAGAAAATTTATATTTGAATTAATTTAAAGAATAAAATAAATGCCTTAATCAGTTTATACAATTTTCGAAATTCTTAAGTTACAATTTAGTGTATTCCTACTCTTTCAACATTTATTGTTCCCATATTTCACTTTTATATAATAAAATTCATATACTAAAATATTTACCTTCTGGCCATCAATTTATTCTAAGTTTCAAATATTTATCTTTTATCATAAGCATTACTTACCAATTAAAATATGATTTGCCATTTTCTTTGTTTAATTTTTCATCTTTAAACAATGTAGCTGTGATCAGAAGTTTCTGGCGTGGCCTAGACCTAAGATCTGGACCCACCTGCAGCTTAGTCCCAAAATATCACACAAAGGTTGATGTTAATTATGAGCTGGTTCGCCTATAGCTAAGGCATATTACTCTCTAACTCTTACACGTTACATTAACCCATATTCCTTATTCATGCTTAGCCACATGGCTTGGTAACGTTTTGCTCAGTGCAACATCCTCATTATGCTCCTTTTACATTTTGCTGTCATCTCCTCCTCTCCTCCTTGGCTTTCCTGAATGCTCTGTGTCTGAGTTCCCTGCCTCTACTTCCTGTCTGGCTACTTGATCAATCAGTGTTTTATTAAACCAATATTTACAATGGCAAATATTTGTAGTGTACAAAAGTATAATCCCACAGCAGTTGGGCATATCATATTTAAGAATTTGACTTAGCTCTAATTATTGTTTGAAATTTTAGCATAAAACAATTTCTTTCACAGCAAATATTTTGAAAGCTTAAGAAACAAAAGTTGTTTACTTTCTCTTATTTCCATAAAAATTCTTAACAATCTATATCTAAAATATTTAGAATAGACAAAATGTTGGCTATACATTATTTGATTAGTGTTCAGCTTTCTATTTCAAAATATTTTTTAAAGATGGTAAAATATGAATAATAGTGAGAAACATTATGGAAATAGAGATGAGTAAAAATGTAAAGTGGAAAGAAACAAATTAATTATAAATAGGTTAAAGCTCTTCAGTTTTAAAAATTTGCTGAGTTATAGGGCAAAAAAGTCATTATTTAATATTCTATCTAATTTAGAACTCTGTGTAAAAAAGAATTGCACATTAGGCATATTCTGTAATTCATTCTTTCTGGGGTAGGGACTAATATACCACTCTCCTGAGTACAGATTATTTTCATACACCCTAATTTTTGACTAAAATACATCTTTAGACTTATAAACCTCCTTATATTTACTTTTTCTCTGACTCCAAGGCATAGTTAATACTTACACCAATATAATACATGGAGAAATATAAATGTATAATGTTATTAGTTGGACAAATTATTTCATTTAAAATATATTGCATGCCCTGAGAAGGTATTTGTTTGACAAGTACTCAATTCTAGATGAAGATCCTTAAGTTTATACATGAAAAGAGTGACTCTTTAGTAGAAAGCAGGTATCATGTTGCTTTGTTAAAAAAATATTCCAGTAAGAAATTCTTATTATTTTATTTAGAGAGAAAGACTAGACGTTTAAAAAAGTTGCAAGGTCATTCTATTTGCAAGTTGTACAAGAAAAGCATAATAGATACACCATCCAATATGAATTTAAATATTTGTCTATTGAATATACTTTTTGTCCATGAATATAAAAATAAATGATAGAATAGGTAAGGACTACATTATAAAATAAGAGATATAAAAAGTCGGATTATGTATCCAATGTACAGATTAGTAGAGCTGATAGCAGAGTAGTAATTTCAATGAATTAGAAATTGACATAAAGGAAAAAAATACTACCATGTATTATATTAGAACTACTTTGCTCACTATTCACTAAATGATGGAAACTGTTTACCTTGACCATGGAGTTCTTGTTATCAAATTGATGGCACAGACTCAAAACAATGGAGGAGCTGTAAAACTAGCTTACATCTACAAGATTGGAGAGAGAAAATGACAGAGAGGGAGAGAAAGAGACGGATTGATTTTGAGAAGCTGTAAGATTTTGAGAATCATACATAAAGAGCAAAAACTGAAATAGCCCATTGTTTCTACTCTGACAATTTTTTTAAATTTAGAATACTTGTACATAGGAAGCTGTGGAGTATTCCAAATTCTCATGAGGTCTAACCTAGCTCTCTGAATGTGACACTATTTGAAAATAGTTTGTTTAGGTGGTATTAAAAGGACAAATAAAGTCCTTGATTAGATCTGTCTGGTGATACATTTATGAAGGTGATACTTGGCATAAGAGAGAAAGATACTGGGATTCTTTAATCACAGAGACCTATGGAGTATGCAGCAGGATTGGCGGGAGCAGCCTACAAGTCAAGATGTAGCGCCTCAGGAGCCGAAGTTGCTGACACAGGATCTCACTATAAAGGCAAAGTTAGCCTCAAACTGGTTCTGAGATTAGAGTGAAATCAGCATATCCACCTTATGTTTCAATTTCATCCTATCGTACAAACTGTGTTCCTGTGACTGAGCACTGAATATGGTATTTCTGTATCTTGCTTGAGTTTTATTTGTCACTGTTGAGTAAAGGCCCAGATGACAGGTGACATACTGAAGCTTCATTGACAGTAACGGCATGGAGAGTGTGCTGGAGATATCCTTATCTCTTTTCATGTTGTTCACATGTTATTAGCATGTTCTAACTCACACAAAGGTGAGTAAGAATCTCTGGGACAAAACTAAGTTTCTCAAAATCAATACATCAATTTGCAATGTTCCTTATTCTTTATTTATCTACAATTAAGAATTCTGTAATCAAGAATTATGGCATAGTTGTATCTCATGGTTTAAAGACAATAGAGAAAACCGCTTTAGCAATATAACCCTTCCATTTCAAGATACACAATTCCCTTTATCTTTTGTTTTCTTTTCTGTATTAAGCATAATTATGGAAAATAAGATTTTTATGTTTTCAAAATTATATGTTTAGAAAGGAATTAAAGTAGCTCTTAAAACAGTCTTCGATTCTTTTTGTTCCCTCTTACATCACAATTCTATATACTGAGAAACAGAAACAAAATTACGTGCTGTAATTTAAAGCAAATTACCTCTTTAGATTTTATTCTCTAAACTTATTTCCTGAAAACTGTTTGAATCTTTAACATATTGAAACATTTAAATGTATGAATATTAATTCTAATTTAATAGGTTATTATTTTATGTTTACTGTCGTTTAGATATTTTGAAATGCACGAAACTCTTTACCACTATTTCAGAGTTCAGAGACAGAAAGACAGAAAGACAGACAGACATATTGAGACCATTATACAGAAACATACATGTTCTTTTAGCCAAGAGTGACCCATATCAGAGCTTTTGACTTCTAGCCTTTAAATATGTTACCTAAATAAATATCTTTAAAGAATTAAGTCACTTTCCTCAGGCATTTATTTAAAATTACAAGAACACTCTAACTTATTTTTTTTTAATTTTTTCATTAAATGAACCTATTCATTTATATGAATCTTGTGCTTTCTTATTAACTAAAATTGAAACAATCTGTTGTTTATCATTCAAATCAAAATATCTTCAAGTCCTTTTAATCAGCCACAGAAAATCTTAACATACCCATATAGTTTGTTAGTAATTAAAATTTTATGTGAATGGGTATTTGTCTGAATGCATGTCTATGGACAAAATACATGTCTTCTCCCCACAAAGTTTATAAGAGGACAAGATGACATCTTATCTTCTGGTATTAGTAAAACAGAAAATGTAAACCACTATATGGGTGTTGGGAATTGCACCTGGGTCTTCTGGAAGAGCAGCCAGCACTCTTAACTATAAGCCATCTTCTCTAAGCAAACATTACAATTTTAAATGACATATTTAGTAATTATTCACTGTAGATTATTTTATGTTGATATACATCATGAGGAGTCAATGACCATATGAAAGAGTTGATTTCTCTTTATGTTAATCCATACATTAACTTTTGAGAATGCCATATGTTGAGTAATGCATTTACATCATTTATTCTACATGCCTTATTCTTCCAATTCTCCAAACACTCCATCTCAAATTAATTTAAAATTTCTTTTCCTTCATTATAATTTTATAAACACATACATAGAGATGGCTTAGCATTATTAATATCTTCAACCTCATGCCTGTGTAATGCCCAATTACATTTATAAGTCCTTTCTTTCCATTCCTCTTTATAGCACAAGTCCTATTATTTTCATCTTCAAAGCTCCTTCTCACATTTTCCATAGATCTTTTTCATTTTTCTTTTTTATTTAGTCACCTCAAATTATATTGTCATATATAAAGATTCAAAAAATGAAGTAAAGATTAAAATACATGTGTCATGCATTACTTTAAATGTGTTAATATGACCCAACAAGATAGATTTCTAAAGAATCAATTTAAATATAAAAACTTGAGAGACATACATTAACATGTGCATTATAGAGTTTAACTAATAGAAGGCTACTAATATAAAGAATGTGCATGTGTTCTATACAATGTTCATTTCTACCGACTGCTAGGGAAACCTTCAAGAACTCACAGGATGTCCCTGGCTAGGTCTTCATTCAACCAATAGTGGAAGGGGGTACCTAAAGAGGACTTCCGCATAATCAAATGAATAACCACCTTAAGTGTCATCACAGAACCTGTATCCAATAATGAACAGAGGTGGAGGTAGAGATCCAAGGCTGAGCACTAGGCAGAGCTCCTGGTCCAGCTGAGAGTAGGGGAGGAGAGTCTGTATGAGCAAGGGGATAGGGATTATGAGGAGAAGTCCCACAGTGACAGCTAGCTGGAGCTCTCTCTTGGGGTCTCACTGAATCAAGAACAGTCACTAGGGCACCATCAGGGAAAGAAGTTAGACCCTCCAAGGGTAGGCAACTGTCAATTGGCATGGGCAGTATGTGGAGCCTCAAGGTGGGGATCAGACTCTGTTCCTGTGCATGGGTTGGCAACTTGGAGCCCATTCCCTGAAGAAAAACACCTAACCCAGTCTTGACTTTGATAATAGGAAATGGGACTTGCCTGAAGTGGATGCACCAAGCTAAGCTGACCCACCTTAGGACTTCTTACCCTTTAGTCAGGCAGATGGGGAAGGGAGACTGAAGATTGACTGGGAGGGATTGGGAGGAGGGAAGGGAGAGGGAGAAGGGGGATACATAAATAAAAATGACCTTTTAAGTGAAAAATAATAAAATGAAGGAAAAAACTCACAAAACATTGGATGAAGGAGCAGAAAAATTATAAGTGCCAGAAGAACATAATATCTATTTCAAGAGCACATCTTCTATATTCAATAGGGGGGCTGAACTTGTGAATTCTTAACAGTACAGTGCCTTAACAATACCTATAGAAAGGATGTGCCAACACAAATTGATGAAATTTCATAAGGACCAACTCATTTCTCAATGGGTATCTATAGAGCATAAATGGCCTTAAAGAGATTCTGTACCAGAAACATTTCCTGACAGACTGTCCAGTCTTAAGAGGTCTCCCCTAAATACATATACATGCAAGCAATATAGAGAGGAGTCAACAGGTTGCACTTATAAAGTTGTTATGTAGAGGAACATATATACACAAAGTCATATATGTATACATATATATGTATATATATATATATATATATATATATATATATATATATATAGAGAGAGAGAGAGAGAGAGAGAGAGAGAGAGAGGGGTTTAAGTATGTACAAATAGTAATTACAGGATAAGAGGCCATGAATTTTGTAGTGTGTCGTGTGAAGAGGTAAGAGAAACTGTCAAGAAGTAAGGGGTGGTTGATATCAATATAGTAATATAGTTGTCATGCATAAAATTTAAAATAGTTAACAAGTGATGTGATATCATTTATATAATATAAACATTTCAGTCAACATTCTTTACTTTAGTTATAAATGATGGGGGAGCAAAGTAAAAAAAAAAAAGATGTGGGATGTCTCTTACATTTCTTTGTGTGTATGTTGGCATAATTTACCTTAAAACATGACTTGAAATTAATTAATTACATGAAACTGAAATTATTTAAATCAAAGAAAAACATAACATAATCACATACTCTATGTCTATGAAACACCTACATTGTTAGTGAACTAGTGCGGTAGTGCGCTTTATTCTTCAGCTTTTATTGGCCATAAAAAAACTCTATGCACCTGAAAAATGCTCTATTTTATGGGAGTCCTGCACTGAGAACAATTCTAAAATTTTCTAAGCTTTACAGCACGTACAGAGGTCAATCTTACACTGACTATATGCAAGAATCTCAATATCTGTGGATGAAATTTATGTGTCTCTGCCAAAGATGATATCTATTGACCCTTACTCATTGATATGGGGAAGTAACAAGCTGTGAAATGTTTACTACACATCTCTCTGCTACTTCTAAGCAAGTAATATTTATCCCAGTTTACAAATTTAAATAATAGGAAATATATTTTTAGACAAAATATTATTAAGTGACATATATGCCTGTAAGTGTTCAAGTGTTTAACTTGCTAATAGATTTTGACATATAGGAAATTCCAAATTTATTAGTTGACTCTAATAATAGGAAACATTTAGAGTATTTTGATCAAAATTTATTGCCTCTATTAGCTACCTGACCAGTGAAAGTATAGCACTAATGACATATTGTAATTAAATTATTTCTACTCAACATTATTCAGTTTCTCTCATTCTCTCCCATCATGGAAGCAGGTGTTATTAAAATTGTGACCTGCCATGCATGTAGAAAGTTTTGCCTTCCTAGTCAGATATCATGAGTCAAAGCTGACCCACCTTGAATTTCTTGCTCTTTGGTGGAAGGAGATAAGGGAGAGAGAGGCTGAAGGCTGACTGGGAGAGATTGGTAGGAGGAATTGGAGGGGTAGCAGGGGGATACATGGATAAAAAGACAGTTTTATAAAAAAAAAAAAAGATATACAAATTTGTTTTAAAAAGGAAAGAAAGAATACACCACTTAATAAGCTCTTGAATGCTTGACACTTGTTCAAAGGTTTAATCTAAATGAGTGTAATATGCATTTAAAATAATCTGATGAGATCAATTATATATCCTACTATGAATTTGTTTCATATTAAAAGTGATTTAGGTTCAGTGTGGATGAGTGATGTGCATGTGCACAGAGCTGGCATTTGACTCTGGCTAGGTACTCACCTGCTTTAATTCAGTTGTCTGATATTGACATTCCGTTTGCAAATGTTTTAGTTTTTAGGCCTAAGGTTTCCTTACTTAGTTCAATATCTTTGTGTTTTGTGGCTCTTAAGATGGAAAATATAAAATAACAAAAATATGGCAGTAAATTGTTTAATATTATTTTACTAGACATATATAAGTTCAGTGTGTTCTAATGTTATCCAGGGGTTCTTAGTTGCAAGGAAAAAATTATGAAGCAAACTAAAATGTCATGCCTGTATCTTTAAATCATTATATTTTATTGAACAAACAAAACAAAAAGCACAGAGATGATATTTAATATAATAAAACTGGTATGAAAATACCAAGAAATTGGGAAGATAATGTGGCTTAGGAACAACTAACAATTTGGCTTGCAAATTATTCAATGAGGTGAAGAAGCCAGCTATCAATAGTAAAGGAAAATAAAATGTCTGCAGAATATATTTTTATAGAGACAAAACTAGGTGACAAGATTATGAGGATTAATATTGAAGGCATTCCTCAAACAACAGAGCACTTGGATTCATTAGAATGATGATAATATCCCCAAATCCTGAGACTCTTCTTGTGGTAATGCCTCTTAACTTTAATAAATATTAAAAATAAATCTAAAGCAAGGAACAAAAAAAAAAATGTAAGAAGAAGTAGGAGGCTCTGGCTATTGCCTAAGGATAAAGACCTTACTCTACCACTGTGAGGAGCATGGCTAGAATCCACAGTGCAGCATGGGAGCCCAACCATATTTGTAGCAATTGTCAAACAAAGACAGGGGAATTGTGGAGCTAGCTGGATAGCCAGACTAGTTGACTTCAAGGACTCCAGGTTCAATAAGGAAATGAGCCTCAATAGATGATGTGGACAGCAACCAAGCAAGAGACTTGATGTCTATCCTTGTGTCATCATGCGCACACACACACACATGCACGCACACACACACCACACGTGCGCGCGCGCACACACACACGCACACACACGCACGCACACACACACGCACGTGCACACACACACGCGTGCACACACACGCACGCACACACACACACACGCGTGCACACACACACACACACACACACACACTAAGTATTTCTACATCCATACATGACAATAAATCACACCTCAAGTCTTCTCTTGTTCAAGATCATGGGAATCTCTACTAAGGGAAATATTTGTGGCTACCTAACGATTGAAAACGTGTTTGAAAAATTGAAATGTGCACATTAAGTTTATACATTGCACTTGACAAAGGGCAATCTTTGCTCATTTCTTCAAGGTTTATAAGCAACTTGTCCAAAGCATTCTTCTCCGTTGTCTATTATAAAAGCAAGCAAACAAATTAATATCCTTACTAATTGCGTGATTATGGATAGTAATTTGGACATATTGTACAACTTTAGTGAATGCATATTTATTTGACCCCAAAAGTAAAGCAACAAATATTTTCAGGTCTATTTGAGACTGTGGACAAAAGCTAGAAAGAAGAAAAATTCCTATTTAAATGGCTATACAGTTACAATAAAAATTTTAAAAGTCATCAGCATTTATATTATATATATATATATTGGCATTTTGGGTAGCGTTTATGAAAAAATATTAAAAAAATACTTTTTAAATCTCATCTCACCTTTTTTCTGCTCTCATAAAGTTCAGAATGGCAAATGAAAATATTAAACTATATAATTTTATCTTCTAATCATTATAAAAGATCTTTCAAGTAATATAGTTCAATTTACTATTGAACTTGGGAGCTTAAATAAATATAAACTCATGTAATGCTTTTATTGATACCTTAGCCAGATCAAAGAGTTTTGTGAACGTGCTCACATCTCATTGTCCTGTAATGGCTAGGACAGGGCATCTCACCAGTACAGGTATTACACTGCTCATGTTACTAAGGTAGAGATCACATCAGCATACATATTTTTCTTCATAACTTAAGAAAAACTTTTACAATGTTACAGCCAAACAAACAGACATTGAGTAGTTAGTTTATAAAATCATTATCAAAAATTCATGACTCTAGTCCCTATTTTTTTTTCAGGCATCTCACATGTAGTAGCAAGCAAATGTAGTAGTTAATCACAAACCAATCTTTGGGTTCCAATAAAGGAAGCATAAAATCCAACTACACATGAGGCTGTGCAGATAGAAATCTGCTTTTAATGCTTACTGATGGATCATATGTAGGAACAACCCAGTCACCAAAGCAATGCTAATAAAGAATTCCTAAAGTTTGTGTTTTGGAACTTCTTCTGTTGCTGAAACACTGGAGATGTATAATTTCCCCTCATGACCATGATGGCTTGTTTGTGTTTGCAAATTGACAGGATCTGGAATCACCATAGAGAAAAATCTCTGGGTGTGTCTGCGAGGATTTCCCATGTTCAGCTAAACAGACTGGAGACTGATTCAAATGTTAACAGCATAATCCGTAGATTGTGTTCTAGCTGGATACGAAGAAGACAAACTGAGAATAAGCATTCTGCTCTTCTTCCAGACTGTAAAAGCGATATGTGGCTTCTCTCACCTTCTTTCCTTTATGCCCTCTTTATCATGTTAGACTATTTATCCTCAAACTTTTATTTAAAATAAACTCATTGTCCCCAAATTGCTTTGGGTAGGTTATTGCCGTAGCAACAAAAGAAGTAACTGAACAGTATTTTTTTTTTATTTCTTTCTATAGATAAAGGGAACCTGATGAGAAGCAGGTTTGGGTATACAAGATGTGTGCAAGCAGAGAAAAACCAGGAACCATCAAGTTGGTATCGATGAGAGCCACCACAACTTTTTTTTGCCTTCCTACACAGTAAAAATTTGATCAAATAAGCACCGTTTCTTAAATAAAATTGATCCAAGTACGTTATGAAGCTCAACAACAGATATATTTCTCACCCAGAATTGTTATTAATTTATATCCCCAAGTTATGCTTTGTTTTTTAAATCCCTATATGGTTATCCTTATATGATAAAGAGACTATAGAAGGTTGTTTTGTTTTTTGCTTTTGTTTTTAAACAAGATTGAGGGCATTCTCCATTCTCCTTTTCAAATCTGTAATGCACCTGTGTCAGAATGTTTAAATACAAAAGGAATAAAACCAGAAGTAAGATATACAGGATGAGTGAGGAAGTTTTACTCATGGTTTCCAAAGTAAGAGAAACTATGTGCTTGAAACATATCAGATATATTAAAGTGAGTAAGCTCCCAACAAGGATCTATGCTGGGAACAGGAAACAGATTAACTGTAGCATGTGTCAATGGTGCTTAGCGTCAAACAGTTAAAGGAAATTCTCATTATCTACATAGTAATGCTGTCACTGTGAAGTTGCTTGAAATATGTAGTTAGTGGAAACTGGATTATCAACTATAACATTAGGTAGTACATTCTGTATTGTGTATATATTTTTTATCTTATTCATGCTTTTGATTAAAGACACCAAGTTACTGTTTAGCAACACATTGATATTAAACTCATAACCATCAGCATCTAAGATCATACATGTGGATACTTCTGTAATGCCCATGATACCTCAGTATAATCATCTTAAATCATAGAAATAAATTAATAGTTTCATAGCACTTGCCACAAAGAAAGTTTCAGACAATGAAGTAAACAACAAACTACACACAGATAGATAAAATGTCACACTAAATGTATCCCCAAATGGGCACTGCTTAGAGCTGACACAGGAAGACCGAACTTGGTCTTCTTTAACCTCAGACTTCTCTCTGTAACACAAAACTCTTGTGCTTGGTATGAACAACTCTCTTCAAATACCTTAAAGATATTTCATTACTTTGGTTTAAAAGAAAATTTAACAAGTAAGGAAATTACACAAAACTGTGTCTAGAAATTGTGTTTGTCCACTATACTCCTAATGATTACATATCAAGAAAATTAAACTAAATAGCAAAGAAAATAAAGTCTGCCAAGTAAATTCAACCTATCTCTTTCTACCTTTTTTTTTTCTATAGAGAACTTTATACAAGAATATATTGTATTTGGGTCAAACTCTGGACCCCTAGTTCTCCCCTCTAACTTTCTAATTTTCCCACAATCATGTTCCTATTTCAACTGTATATAGCGTTGACTTTGATTTTTATCCTTCTTGGCTTCAGTCTAGTTAATGAGAACTGCATATGGATTGTATAGAATCTTTACTGGAGCCCGGGTTTTCTTCCAGGGGCTGCATCACTGAAGGAAACTGACTTTCCCTGAGCAGCCACTAATTGCCAATAGGGTCTTGGGTAGAGCTGGAACTTCCTGGGTTCCTCTTCAGTCCTGGTTGGCATTTTCATGGCTTTTTCTTTTGAAGATTTTGTGCATAAGTGAATAATTACTGAGCGTTCATGTGTGCAATAGTCTTATCAGCAAATCATTTTGCTAAATCCACAACTTTTGTTTTTCACAGTCTCTTTGCCCCATCTTTTATAATGATCATTGAGTCATGAAGAATAGAACAGAATACTGAAGTCGGATTTAGAGCTAAGAGCTCCAAAGTCCTTTTCTTATAGTCTACAATCAACATGAATTTCAAGTTAAACATTTGTAGAGTTAAACTGCATATCGTTTAAATAATACCTGATTCCCCCTTTAAATAAGCAGATAATATCTACTCAGACTATTTGCTAAATTATTCATGATACTATTTCTATATTTAATAGTCTAAATAAAAATTATGTGATTTCCATTATAAGCCTCAAAGGAAAAACCTGACTCTTTACATACAACAAAATGTCTTCTCCTAAAATTACATAATAATTCTGTGTAGTCCGTGAATCAACTCAGAGATTTTTGAAAGTAACTGTTTTCGTTTTCATAAGAAGCAAGCACCAAAAGGTTTTCTCTAGCCAGAAGCATCCAATAAATTAGAAACAATGATGTGATCCTTAAATAAGCTTCTCGAAAATATATTACATTGTGCATCATAGCCTAAGGAAACATTATTTGATGTAACATCCTAAATACATATTTAACTCATAAAAGATGAACAGCTTTTGTCAAATAAATACAGTACTTTCAACTACCTCATGCATTCAATTAATTTAACCATCAACTCCAAAAGAGAAAACTAAATTTATATATATATATATATATATATATATATATATATATATATGCTCTCATTTGAGAATTCAAGGCCACAGATAGAAGAAAAATAGATGTGTAGATTCCTATCAAGAAACAGTGACACACTGATGGGAAATTTTATGTTTGAGCAGGATATATATGTTTTGTGGGACAGAAATCATTAAATGTTTCAACCAGAGTATTCAGTTTCTATAAGGAAAGTTCACAGTTGCTTGGGGGCGGGTTGATGCCATATTATAAAAACAAAACAAACATATGGGGAAAAAAACTAATGATAAGTGGTAAACATAATAAGATTAAAATACAACTAGAATACACTGGTATACATATATAACTCTGACATTAAATTCAATTTGAATCAAATAAAACATTCCACAAACAATAACACTACTTACCACATTGCTCCTAGCAAATTTAGTAATAAATAAATACCTTGTGTGATTTGAAGGAACCTTGTCAAGAATGTGCATTTCCTTGATGAATGCCTTAGTGTTTCCAAAAAATCACAAGCTAGCTACCAGGAGGGGCTAGGAAGTGGAAGTTTTAGGGCACAAAATTTATAGGATTTTGAAGCTCATGGGATAGACCATCCTGCTAACCCCCAAAATATGTTATTTGAAATATTGTAACTGAGTGTAAAATTGCACCTTTGGAAGTTATCAAGCTCCCAGTAGATCACTGAACTCGGAGAATTGAATGAGCGAAGCCTCACTGCAGACGTAAGAGGATACTAGCTATTGAGAGATGTGACCATTTTGACAAGAAGAGAAAGAGCCATGGAATTCAAGTGCTAAGCTGATTTTATTACGAAGATGGAAAAATCATAAGCTTGTACCTACCTAAGATTTATTCTGATACAGTGGACAGAATAGCAGAGATAACAAATTAAAGAATATTATTATATGACTGGTCTACACAAAAAAAGATGCATGATATCATCACCTCCTTTAATAAGTATCTTCTTACTTCCTGGAACTGTCACGAGCTGTTGTTATCAGGCTACCTTAAAGGTGCTCTAAGAGGAGACAGTGAGGCTAACAGGGCTATATGAGCAATGTCACATAGGTCAGTCAATAAGAGCAGGGAAATTGACCACCTCATTTTTAAGTTACTGTAGTTTTAAAAAAGTCATCACATTAATATATTTCCTTTTTATGTTTATAGCAGCTCTATTTGTAATAGCTAGACTCTGGAAACAACATAGATGTTCATAAATGGAAGAATTGATAAATAAAATGTGGTTGGTACACCTACAGAATGGACTATTACTCAGCTGTTAAGAATACCGACATTATAAAAGTGCAACGACAAATGGGTGAAACTGCAAAAAAAAAAAAAAATCATTTTGAGTGACCTAATCTAGTCCCCAAAAGACAAACATGACATGTACTCACTCATTAGTGGTTATACCTGTAAACAAAAGGATACTCATGCTACAGTCTACTGACCCAGAGAGGATAGGTAACAAGGAGAGTTCAAAAGATACACTCGGGTCTCCCCAGGAAGGATAAACAGATTTCATGAAAGAACTGGGGGGTGGGTAAGGGATGGGATGGGTGTAGAGTACTGTAAGAGGCAACTAGAAAGGGGGGGGGTCACTTCAGGGTCAGGTGGAAACCTGGTGCAAGGGAAATCTCCAGGAATCTACAAGGATGACCTAGCTAATGGTTCACTTATAATCATAAAGTGACGACTTGAAAGGACTTTTCTTCCTTCCTTCCCTTTCTTTCTTTTATTTTCCTAGAAGGCTAAACATATACGATTGCATTAAAAGGACAGGAATGACTAACATGCTTTTGTGAAATTTAAGAGACATGTAGTTTTTAAATCCATGTGACATAAGCCAGGAAGTTGTATTTCTTGTTTTTAAAAGAAGAATATATACTTCTCAAAAGGTCTGCCATGACTACTCCAGATGAAGTCTGATCCTAGTATATGTTCAACATAAGGATTGCTTAGCCAGTGAAAATACTGCTGTGCAGAATTTATACCACAAAGAATGTGACTGTGTGCCTAGGAAGAACACTGGGATGAATTATAGGATAGCATATAGGAGGTCATAAAAGCTAATGTTTTATTTATCAGCAATTTCTATGGAAAACCAAACATTCAAGGCTACAACCATAGGTTTCAATCATCCAGAACATTGCTTTCTTCTAGTGGACATCACCACATTCAATGACCTCACCCAGAAATCTGTATTTCCAGGGCTTCTTTGCTTTCACACAGTGATGAGTTTTTAATCACCTCTGCTAACCCTGCAGACCCAAGTTATTTGTTTTACAAACCTTCTAAATCTGACGAATCAATCACTATAAAGAAAGATCTAATAGAAAAGTTTATACAAAGAGCCTGCACACCTTCAAGCACTATAACTGTCTCATCTGCTCACACTGATATAACATGAAATACTGTGAGAAATATAAGTACCTTATATCCTAAAGTCCTATAATTAACAGGAGAATAAACGGCATAATTTAATACTCATTCCCAGAAAGTAACTTTGTTTTTTGTAGACTTAAGCTGCTGTTGTTTTTCCCATTGAACTTGCTATCCATCATACACTGAGTAGAAAAAAGTTGCCAGGATCACTGAAAATTGGACCAGAATGTTCAAAAGGCCATCTGGATAAAAATAGATACAGCAAGCCTACACTTGAGGTTTGGTTCATGATGATCTATGACCCTTGTTATCTGCACTGGACTCTGCAAAACCTGTTTACTTCTTCATTGCCTCTTAACAAATAATTAATATTTCAATTGTCTAAGAAATCACGATACCATGTACTGCCCAGTCTCAGCAACTCTCAGAAAGATCTCCAGACTCATACCAACTTTCTGAATGCAAATGCAAAGCAAGGTTTATTACTTTTGTATAGCTAACCTCAGTTCTTGACTGTCAAACATTAGTGCCATTGGTTGAGTGAGTTCTAAAGTACTCTAAAGCAGAGTTTTTAAAACAAAGATCAAACAAAGTTCATAGAAATGTCATTCTCAGGCTGGGAGGTGAGGAGCCTAGAAGAAGTTTCTTTACTATTGCTTCTGGCTGAATGATTGTCTTAGGAGGGGGAAAAGATCCTTATGTCTGGGCTGGAATGTTCTTTGATTACCCAGGACTTTGGGCTCTTGGCCATGGGAATTTGGCCTCGGGAGTTTAGAAACTTCTCAGGATGGGAGACTTGAAACTTCTCAGCTCCCAAAATATCCCCAGACCTCAAGGGGGAGGAACTTAAGTTTTAACAATCTTATCTATGTTTTAGAAGTTGTGTGTTATATCTATATATCTATCATATCTACATCTACAACACACACATACATATAATTGCTTCAGCCTTTATAACTATAAGCTTGTTCTTGAGGAATAAATAGAATAAGGAAAGTAATGACCACTTAAATTTTAGGTTACTGAATTACTGCTATAGATCAAACCTATGTTAGGGGACCTGAGTAGGAGGATGACAACTCATGTCAAGTTTGAATTGTGTCCAACCTAAATAGCATTTCATGCACAGCTGTGACAAATAGATTACAAACAAGCAGACAAGAAAGAATAAGCAGTTAATCCAATACTAATAAAACATTTAAAATGTGTGTATGCGTATGCGTGTGTGTGTGTGTGTGTGTGTGTGTGTGTGTGTGTGTGTGTATATATATATATAATTGGAATATAATTATATATGCTTTATACATACACATAGAATAATTCAGTTGGTGATATTTCACTGTTAGGTAAATTTTAAAGTTACACTTAAAAGCCATTCATTTTAATAAGAATAATTAGATCTATAGTCATTGAGATAAGTAGTGTTATTTCCATTGTTTGATATTTTTTTATTGTTGTTGTTTCTTGCTCTATCTTATTCATTCTTTCTCTTAGATAAAATAATTAAAAAAATTTATGAGGAAATTGAAGGTGATATTTTTTTTTGAAAAAGAAAGAAACAGCAGAATCTGGACCTGTGGACAGACCCTTCTTTCCCAGTGTGTACTGCTCTTTCAGAGGACCTGCATTCTATTCTAAGCACCCAGTTCAGACAGCCCGCTAGCACCTACAGCTGAAGCTCCAGGAGTAGCAATTCTCCTCACTAATATTGGTAACAGCATGAATAGGGACACACACATTCACACACATAGAGAGAAAGAATCATAAGCAATGATAACAAACTAAAAATAATAGACAACATATTATTAAAAAAGTGGAATTTGTTAGTGTTACTTCTATGCAAGTTGCTTTTGCTAGCTCATTAGTAGAGTCTTTATTTTAAAGGGTATACTTCTCTAAGCCAAACACGGATCTTTTTCTCACGTATGTCAACTGAGTCCTGGAGTTGGCGGAGATTAAAAAAAAATTAATTGTTACAAACCAGAAAAATAACAACAACAAGAGTAAAACAGCTCTCAGAATCTATAGCCACAATTAAACAGTTTCCTCTTATTTCTTCTTTTTATTTTGAAAATTACAACTGTATCACTTTAAAAAATATTTTTTGGACCAAATGCTACAACAGAAGATAATAAACCAAGCATTCTAAGTTTTCTCCTTTTCTGGTCTCTTTCCCAGCATACTTTGCTATTTAAAATAGAACATCTACATATAAACTACAAATAAAATGATTCTATAAAGCAACAATTAACTTAGAATCAAATCTTGTTTGGAAGAATACATTCACGTGTTTCAAAGGTGTAAGAAAAGATTCTACTCAACTCCTATGTCATTCTCTGAAGTTGAGTCACAGAACAGAGAAAGGCTAAAGTGTCCTTGACAGAGTTCTGCCTGCCTTTCTGTACAGGGATGTGTGAGATTGAAGGTCTGTACAATGTCATGAGTCAAAAAGGTCCAAGCAAGGGCAAATGTTTATCCATACGGTATTCTCTTCTTGGATATGATTCTAAGGCCTGCCAATATTTCAAATTGTTGACTTTTTGTTTAAAGGGCAGCAACTGGTCCTGCATATATACTTTTGAGGAATATGTTGGTTGACATTTTAAAATTCAGGCAGAATATCTGTGTTGTCATCCTAAATGATACTCATCATCTTCAAGGCTTCTTCTAAATGCTATTGGGATTGTACTTCTAAATCCTCTGAATAAAATTGAGAGGAAAAGCCACCAAAATATTCATTCAAAAATAGCTTCTGTCAAAAGATCCTTGAATTTGTAATATGAGAAATATAATATCAGTATTCCTGTAAGCACTAAGCCAAGCTCCTGGTCCAGCTAAAAGCAGGGGAGGAAAGTCTGTAACAGCAAGGGGATAGGGATAATGAGGAAAAAAATCCCACATTGATGGCTTCTGGAGCTCTGGGGAATCTCACTAAATCAAGAATAACCACTGGAGATCCATCGTAAAAAAGGAGCTATGCCCTCCAAGGGTAGGCAACTGTCAACTGGCATGTGGAGCCTCGAGGATGGGCGAGATCAAAATGTGTTCCTGAGCCTGGGATGGCACCTTGGAGCCCATTCCCTGCAGCGGAACACCTTACCCAGTCTTGACTTTAGCATGAGGAAATTGGACTTGCCTGGATTGGATGTGCCATGCTGAGCTGACCCACCTTGGGACTTCTTGCTCTTTGGGGAGGGGAATGGAGGATGGGAACCGGGTAGGCTGAAAGCTGACTGTGAGGGATTGAGAGGAGGGGGGAGCAGGGGCATATATTGATAAATAATACATTTTTATAAAAAAATAAATTGAAGAAAAAACCTTCAGAACTCTTATTGATGTATTTGACAACTTGACCTTCTATTGCTTAACACACAATATTTCATTGACAGAGATTAATGGGAGTAATTCTATAAATCAGAATAATTTTATAATATTATCTAAGAAGTATTTGTCCTTTATGTGATTATTTTTCGTTTGTTTGCTTTGAGACAGGTTCTCATATAGCCCATACTGATCTTTACCTCCACATACAAAGAAAAATAATCTCAAAATTCCAATTATTTTATGCCCATACTTTGATGCTGAGCTGACAGTTGTGCACGATAATACCTGCTCTTCATAAATACTATGCAGGTGATCTATTGGCTCATATATATATGAATCATGTATGATTATATATATATAAAACTATATATGTATATAATCCTTAGTCCAGGTATTCATTATATTTCAATGCATATTTAAACTAATAGTTATTTTAGTCAGCCAATATAATCTATCGTCTCTATTTTATAAAAATAAAGATAAGATTACAATAAAGTAATGAAATAATAATGTTAATATGCTATAATTATAAATTTTCTTTCTTTATATTGGTGATTTACTTAACATTGTAAGTTTGCAAATTTGTTAGTAAATGGGGTCCGCTAACAAAATAGTGATACTAAAATGTGCCCCAAAGTGAAATGTATAAGTTTAAAGAAGTTTCTCTCTCTGTCTCTCTGTCTCTGTCTCTGTCTCTGTCTCTGTCTCTGTCTCTCTCTCTCTCTCTCTCTCTCTCTCTCTGTGTGTGTGTGTGTGTGTGTGTGTGTGTGTGTGTGTGTGTGTGTGTGTGTGATGCTAAAGTCAAGCACAGCGACTTATACATATTAGTCAAGCAACCTGCTGGTAAGCTCCAATATATGTATATGTCCCTGGAGCCTTCTTAAGAATTACTGCTGAAAATCATTAAGATTGTTTCAAAGTCAACACCAAGGCACAGCATTAATGTACTACAGAGGTACAGCTCTGTCTTGAGTATTTTGGATAAAGAGACTGAACTGACTGAATTTTATAAGGGTAGATGAAGTTGGTTATACTTCAGCTCAGCAGAAAACCTGGCCTTATGGATATTTTTACTGCTTATGGAAAATTAATGGAATAGACAGAAAGTATAAGCAAGTTTCAAATTCCCTTAAAAAATACTACAGACTTGTAGGTAAGAACTCACACTCCCCTAGGAGCATGGTCAGCTATGTAAAATGCTCAGGAATTGAATAGAACTTATTTCCACAACTGTGGTTCCCTCTGGGGCTTTCTTCTATGGAATAAGACATATTTTAAGCCAAATGTATAGAGTCTAAACAACTTGATTGAGAACTACTTTGTCTACTCACCTCAAATGAAAAATAATACATTTTGACAGCATAACTCCAGCAGTGTGGATCACAGTCTCACTAATATCACACTGGGGATTATCTTAAACCTACCAGATATTTTTTTTAAATATCACTATCTTCATAACAAATGTTCCATAATGCAAATATTACTTCAGTTACAACACTATGTTTCCCCAGATTTTCTAAACATTGACTATTGCTTTTAATCCAGAACTTCTGAGTATGTACTAAGTGAGGCTGGAATTTGCTTATATGTAGTAGAATTATGTTGTTACATTGTAAATAACTATCCCACTTACTCGTTTAATAAAAATGCTGATTGGTCAAAGGTCAACAGAAAGTGTGGGTGGGGCTACCAGGCTAAGAAAACTCAAGGAACAGGAAGAACAGGACAGAAATGCCACAGAGAAGCCACAGAGACACATGAGAAGCCAGCAGATGCAGAGGAAAGAAGATGAAAAGCTGCTCTGAGAAAAGGTACCCAGCCACATAGCTGAACAGGATTAGAATCATGGGTTAGTTTAAGGGTAAAGAATTAGCAAGTTATGCCTTGGCCCAGGTCAGTCAGCATACAGTGTCTGTGTGTTTCAGTGGGACTATGGAACTGTGGATCTGAATGTCTGGGCTACCAGGCTAGACCAGAAAGTTGGGGCCATGAGGCCAGGCCAGAAATTATAGGCTAGAAACCTCATACAACAATAGGAATAGTAAACAATTGAATATACTTTTAATCCACAACTTTGAATATGTACTAAGTGAGGGTGGTATTTGCTTATATGTCTCATATATTTTCATTATGATTCCTTGCATGTTTGAATCAAAGTATTACTTATCAAGGAACCTTTATGAAGTCCACTATAAAAAATCATGATAATAAAATAGGTAAAAAACTTAAACTTATTGGTATTAAAAAACCCAAGTAATTATATGATAAATGTAACATAACAGGCATAGGCTTGAGAATCTGATTGGTATATACTTGAAACAGACTTGACACTTTATTAACATCCACGTGCACTCAGGAGACTGCACTGTGGTACGTATTTGAAATATTCAATGGACAGAGGATACAGTAGAGGAATTTGTTGCTAATAAATATTGATTTAGATATGACTAACTGGTAGTCAATGATTTCATTTCAATTAAAATTATTCAAATCATTAAGGATATTGAGCTTTATCTATATGTAAGGGCATGCAATTTTGAATTTATTAAAAACAAAAGAGTTTATCTAGTAGAGATAATGCTTAATCACAAGGCAGCAGTGTTTATTTGTACATGATTCTGAACATCCTCTCCTTGTTTCCGTCTCTGAATTCTCTAACATCAACCATAATTTCTTCTTTATTAATCACAGCCACTTTTATTCCTATCATTTTTCATAACAAATCACTACTCAAAACTAATGGTAGTTTAATCATTAATATGTGGGCTTCGTTGAATAGAACAACACTAATAAATTTAATTAATTATTAATTCTCTTTAAGTTTTCTTTGAGAAAATTTATTTTAGGTAAATTTTGTGGAAACACACAAAAATATTTGGAAAGAAACAAAAATAAAATTTACTGTAGAAAATACAGTTAACACAAGTAGTCTTTACAGACTATCAAGAAATCCAAACTTATACAAACTATTTAGAAACTCAATCTTACTTTAATTAATATTGACCTTATTATTTAGTCTTCTTTAGTTGTTATAGTTTAAATTTATCTGAAGGTATGTATTTTTCTATGCTTTACCTTTGAGATTTTTATTTTTGAAAAATATAATTATGGAGTACAAAGTTCTGTTGTGGGATTCAGGTGTCAGCTGATAAGGTCCAAAGAAGCTTATCCAGGGTCCCGGGCTCCTGGAGGGGGTGTGGCCAACCCCATTGATAAGGGGCTGCTGGGACGCTGAGAGGCTCTCTTCCTGGCTGTCCTGGAACTTGCTTGTAGCGGGGTTCTCGGGTCCCGGGCAGCCAGAGATCCGGGACCCACAGACCCGCCTCCCGGGACCGCTTATCCGCACACTGCCGCCCAGGCCCCCAGAAACGACTCAGACGCTTCTATTAACTTCATGCTGTTTGGCCTATGGCTCAGGCACATTGCTAGCTAGCTCTTACATCTTAAATCAACCCATTTCTATTAATCTGTGGGCCACGTGGCCCGTGTGGCTCACCCGTGTCTCCTTACATGTTGCTCCTTGGGTGCTGGCTCGATCTCCCTCTAACTCCGCCCCTGCTTCTCCTACCTATGCTTTGATTTCTCCTACTTCTTCTACGGTGCCCGCCATGGCCCAAAACAGCTCCTTTATTTAAAGATTGAGATTCACAGCATAAAGAAGGGCATTCCCACATCAGATGGCACCCAAGTTCTATTTCCAGAAACTTCCTTAATGTACAATGTATTTACATACTTGTTAAATAGCTTTAAAAAATCTTAGACTGAAACAAAACAATTTATTTAGGAGGCAGTATGAAAATTATTATCCAATTATTAAAAAGTAAAGTTTTTAGGCCAAATTGTGTTCCCTTGCTTTCTTGTATAACAATGAACTCTGGGTTTCTGACAGATTAAATACTGAGATAATACTTACAAACAGACCATATAATATTAACATTAACCCAGCCAAACACTTCCCATATCTTACAGGCATGTCCCTGTCTTTCCATTTGGTATTTATCTCTGGTTTGAAAATTAAAGATTTTTCATATTCTAAAATATAGAACTAGATCAAAAACTACAGTAGAAAACTAAAAATTACTTTAGTCCCATAAGTATTCCTCAAATGTCGAAGAAGAGCCAGTGAGTTTAAAGTAGTTTGGGTCAGCAGGTCCAACAGGTTAGCATGTGGGTTGCCCATCATGATCTTGACCTTTATGCTTATATAATCCCTTCTCCCTTTCTTCAGCCACACTGGGAGCTCAAACTTGTGGTTAGCATTACATCTCTCTATTTCTATCAGTTGCTTGATGCAGGTTCTATTATGACAATTAGTGTAATCATCAATTCGATTACAGGGGAATTTCAGTTCAGGTACCCTTTCCACTATTACTAGGTGTCTTAGTCTTAGCTGGGGTCATCCTTGTGGATTTCTGGGAGTTTCCCTAGCACCGGGTTTCTCCCTAAGCCCCAAATGACTCACTTTATTAAGATATCTCTTTCTATGCTCTCCATCTCCGTCCCTCCCACAACTTGACCATCCCTTTCCACTGTGTTCTCTTTCCACTGCCAATGGCCCTCCCCTCCTCATGCTCACAGTTTACTCGGAGATTTTTATCTGTTTCCCATTCCCAGAATAACCCATGGATGTCTCTCTTAGGGTCTTCCTTGTTACCTAGCTTTTCTGGGATTGTGGACTGTAGCATGAGTATCTTTGACTCTGTGTCTAAAATCCACTTCTGAGTGATCACATACCATGTTTGTCTTCCTATGTCTGGGTTACTTTACTCAGGATTTTATTTTCTAGTTCCATCCATTTGCCTATAAATTGTATAATATCATTTTTAAATGCTGAATAATACTCCATTGGTAAATGAACCACTTTTTAAAATCCTCTTATTGAGAGGCATCTAGGTTGTTTCCAGCTTATGGCTTTTATAAATAATGTTGCTATGAACATAGTTCAGCAAATACCATTATGGTATGAATGTGCATCCTTTGAATATATACCCAAGAGTGGAATGGCTGGATTGTGAGGTAGGCTGATTCCCATTTTTTTGAAAAACTGCCATACTGATTTCCAAAATGGCCATACAAGTTTTCACTCTCACCAGCAACAGATAAGGAGTAATAAGTAACCTTACTCCAAATCTTCTCTAGCATAGGCTGTCATCAATTTGTTTGATATTAGCCATCCTGAAAGGTGTAATGTAGTATCTCAGAATTGTTCTGATCAATATTTCTCTGATGGCTAAGGATGTGGAACAATTCTTTAAGAATCTTATGACCATTTGAGATAATTTGGTTGAGAATTCTCCGTTTGGATCTTAACCCCATTTTAATGGGATTATTTGGTATTTTGATGGCTAGTTTCTTGAGTTATTTATATATTTTAGAGATTAAACACTCTGTCAAATATGAGGTTGGTGAAGATCTTTTCCAATTCTGTAGACTTCTGTTCTGTCTAATAAGACCATGGCCTTTGCATTACAAAACATTAAAAGTTTAAGAAAGTCTCATTTATTAATTGCTGCTCTCAGTGTCTGTGCTACTGGTGTTATATTTAGCTCGGGCAATTTGTGCGGCCTCTGGCAATTGAATCAAAACTTATCCATAGGGCATGGAGCCCAATCCTTATAGAGGGACGCCTTGTTCAACTTTGATACTGGGTGTGTGTAGGGGAGGTTGACAACATAGTCCTTCCTCAACTTGAAAGTCTAGACATTGTTAGCTCTTTAAGGAAGGTATTACCTTGAGGGGTTGGCTTTTAGAGTCTCCATTGAGAAGTCTGTTTGATTCTAGTAGGTCTCTTTTTATATGTTACTAGACTTTGTTTCATTTATCTGTTTAGGTTTTTTTATTATTATGTGGTAAGAGTCCTTCCTTTACAGGTCAAATCTATTTGGTGTTCTATAATCCTTTTATTCCTTTATAGTCATCCTTGTTTAGGATAGAATAAAAAAATCTTTTATGATTTTGTAAAAAGTATTTTCTGGAATTTTGAACTGGAATTAGTTTTCTCTTCTATTTTCCTTTTTCCTCTTCCTCTCCCTCCTCCTCCTCCTTCTTCTGAGAGGGCTCCTTTCCTTAACAGCTTTAGCTGTCATGGAACTCATTCTGCAGACACGGCTGGCTTTGAACACAGAGATCCACCTGCCTTATTCTTCCCTTTGGCCTTTTCATAATGTCTCAGATTTACGGTGTGCTTAATGTCAGGAATTTTCTTTAGATTTAGCACATCTGAGATTCTCTCTTCTTTTTTATTCCATTGGTCATGTTGTGCCTAAAGTTTCTGTCTTCTTGCTGGATTTTCTATTTCCAGAAATCCTTACCTCTGTGTTTTTTTTATTGCTTCTATTTTCATTTCCAGGTCTTGAGTAGTTTTATTCACTGTTTTTCAACTGCTTGTTTATTTTTCTTGTCTTTTTAAAAGGATTATTTATGTTCTCTACTTGGTTGTTTTCTCTGGCTTTCTTTAAGGAATTTTTTCATTTCCTCTTTACAGGTCTCTGTCATTGTCATAACGTTGATTTTAAGTTCATTTTCTTGTACTTCAGCTGTATTAGAAAGTACGGGGCTTGTTGCAGTAGAATAGGTGGGCTACGGTAGTGAAATATTTCCCTGGCTATTGTTGGATGTGTTTTTACACTAGAGCCTAAATATCTGAGTTAAATTGACTATAGTTTTAAGTGATGATTTATGCATTAGTTTGTCTTTGTTTGATGGGTGTTTAGTTACTTGGTTTTTGTTTATTCTTTGGTCTTCTAGTCTTTGTAGCCTAGATTTCTGGCAACTGATCTGACCTGGTACAGAAAGGAGGCTTCATCCAAGATGGGAGTAACCAAGCAATGGCCGTTTCAACTTGAGAGCAAAGCCACAAGAGGAGAATCATTTCTGAAACTTCCTATGGGGAGGGGTGAGAAGAACCAGAATCTGGACAGCACAGAGTCATAGCAAGCATAGAACCAAACCAATTGGGGGGAAAGTTTTCAGTGAAATTGTTCCTAATGATATTTTGTTATACACACAGACTGGAGTCTAATTTATGATTATTAGAGAGACTTCACTCAGCAGCTGTTGGAAGTATATGCAGAGACCCACAACCAAACTTTAGGCAAAGCTCTAGAATCCTATGGAAGAGGAGGGGGAAATCCATAGAGATAGCTGACTCAAGCTATTGGGAGCTTGCTGACTCTGAACTGACAGCTGGGAACCTCCCTGGAACTTAACTAGGCCCTCTGAATGTGGACAACTGCTGAGTGACACTTTATGGGGCCTGGCCGTGGAATTAGAATGTATTCCTAGTGTATGAATTGGCTTCTTAGAACTCATTTCCCAAGGAGGAATACCTTACACAGCCTTGATACAGGGGGGAAGAACTTGGTCTAACCTCAACTGGGTATACCGCTGCATTAACTCACCCATAAAGTCCTTACCCTCACTGAGGAATGGATGGAGATATAGAAAATGACTTGGGGGGGGGGGAATTAGCGAAAGGGGAAGGAGGGGGAACAATAGTGGATATGCTAAAAATAACTTTTAAATTAAAGATTTCGGCAAGTAAAATAAAATCAATTGAACTAAAGAATGACATAGTAACTGATACCTCATGTTTTCCTTGTCTAACTCTTGATTCCCTGGCTTCTATCAAAGGTTTGTTATCCCCATATCTTGAGGAGTTTAGGTTTCTCACTGAGCTTAGATGTAGTCACTTGTTCCAGTTAATTTCACACAAAAGTCATAAATAGAATGCCCTGTGGGGTATTTCTGTTCATAGCTCTCTTCAGCTTGAAATATCTATGGACCTCACATGCCGAAAGTCTAGATTTGAGATCATTGGGCTGAGTCAAATATGTCAACAGCTCATTTTTTAAAATAATATCTAGATCTTGAGGACCCTATGGGCCATCAAGTCTAATTAATTCATAAATGTGTCAAAGGAAATAAAATCACATTCATATAGTACGATTGGTTTTGTTATAATCCTCAAGCAGATCTTTACACAGTTGTATGTGATGAAGCGGTGCCCTTCTCTTGACTACAGATCAGTGCTGAAAAATAAGGATAGATCAATGAACTGCTTATTTGTTTCAAAATTAGTTTGCTTATAAAACAAGTGAAAGAAGCAGAACAATAAAAATAGTTATAATTAATATTGGGCTCCTCTGGGTTGCTTTGTATGTAAAGATTTAGAGTAGCATAATTATTGTGTTTAACCCTAGTCTATTTAGTAAAATTGGTTACTTTTTCTCTTCTGGTTTCCCTAATAAGATTACTAAATTATAATTTGATGACTTGACATTTTAGAATGTGTGACCACATCTTTCATACCATTTATTTATTTACTTATTTATTTATTTATTAATATGTCTAGTGCTGTATGTGTTGGGGCACTCTGGTATTGTTACCTAGTACTGGGGCTTAGAAAAAAGCAGTGACTACCTAGAACTTCTGTTTTCCTTTAACTTAAAAGTTTCAGCCTATAACTTATCTTTAAAAGACAAAACCATTCTTCATTTCAGTATTGACTTGATTTTCCTTCAAGCTCAGCAACTGAAATCCAATCTATCTCTTAGCACCTATTTGAAGAACATTCAATTCAAATTCTCTCTTTTATAAGTCTAAGTTCTAAGAAACTTCTCATGAGAAACAAACACTCCTTTACTCAGATATGTCTCCAGCCAACAATTTAAATTTTTATTTATAATTGTTTAATTTTCTTTTAATTTGCTGAGACTAGATCTTATGTTCATCTCAAAGCATATGTAATCAATGCTGTCTTTAAACTCCCTATTCTCCTGCCTCCACCTCTCAAAGGCTGACATTATAGGTGTGCACATGCTACTTTTAGGTATTACCATAATAAGGAAAACTTCTAGAGGCAAGCAATCCCTCTTAAGAACTATTTCTATCTAATTAGACAGAAACATTTTACCTTAAAATATTAACCTATAGCCTTGAGAATGTTTATATTTCAATTGTGTGTTTGTGTAAAAACAACACCCCAAATTGATGTGAAATGTCAATCAGAATGCCTATGCTTTTATTAGATAATCACTTGAAATAACATTCTTCTCATTCCTTCTAGTGGTGTATAACCAGTGAGTGACTTATCACTGTAATTTCTACAGTACTTGTTCTAATAGTCTATACATAATGAACTCTTCATAAATATTTATTGTATTGGCTTATGGTCTGGTTGAACTCTTAATTTCTTTAAAAGCCATCATCTTAATCATACATTGTGATGCCTTCTTTTGTGCCAAGACATGAAGTTATGTCGGGTCCTAGGAATACCTCATAGCACAGTTTTCACTTAGCAAGCTCAAAGAAATCCACAACTATTTAATTAACTTGTCAATTTCAAAAAAAATAAATATTTTCAAATAATTAATGTACAATACTCCTTTCAGAAGAGAATTTGTCAGAGCTAGTAATGTTATAGAAATCTGATGATGGAAGCCATTGTTTCCTTCACTGTAAAAAACAAAATAGAGGATCATTCAGGTAAAATTTTGCAGATCTGTGCACATAAAATAATTATTAAAAAACATAAGTTTAAGTAGAACCTAGTGATTAACTCAACATGTAACTTTATCTCTACGGATACATTAAATCATAAAAATAACAAATGATAGACTCTCCTAAACAGAACACATGAAAATTTGTTCAAAAGCAAATCTGATACTGTCACTATATGAAATTTATATAAGAAAAAAAAAGTTCTATATCGAATCTACCATGTTTCTTAGATAAAGCTGAAATTATGAATTTTCACTGAAATTCAAAAATTTCCCAGGAGTTAGCCATCTCTGAGACAAACTTCCAAGAAATAATCTGGTTTCTCTCTCTCTCTCTCTCTCTCTCTCTCTCTCTCTCTCTCTCTCTCTCTCTCTCTCTCTCTCTCTCTCTCTCTCTCTCTGTTTTTCTTTCACTAGATATCAGTTTATTAGGGCTTTCATCTTTTACTAAATGTTACTTATATTATCATGTCCTAAAACTTCATGTTAATTTATTTATTTTTTTCATTTTATTATTTTTGCTATAATAATGTCGTTTTATCCATGTATCCCCTGGTCCTGTCCCTTCCCCCCTTGCAATCCCTTCCAGTAAAGCATCACCTCCCAAATCCATCCATCTCCTTCCCCTAAAGGGCAAGAAGTCTCAGCTAGCATGGCACATCCACTCTAGTTTCTTCATCCCAAAATCAAGACAGGGTTAGGTGTTCCTCTGCAGGGAATGGACTCCAAGGTGCCAGCTCATGCACAGGAACACAATCTGACCCTCACCCCTTAAGGCTCCACATACTACCCATGCCAATCGATAGATGCCTATCCTTGGAGGGCCTAGCTCCTTTTCCCAATGGTTCCCCAGTAGCTGTTCTTGATTGGGTGAGGTCCCCAGATCTCCAGCTAGCCATCAGTTTGGGAATTTTCCTCATAATCTCTATCCCCTTGCTTATCAGACTCTACTCCCCTGTTCTCAGATGGACAAGGAGATAGGTCCAGTGCTCAGCCATGGATTTCTGCTTCCACCTCTATTCACTGTTGGGTGGAGGTTTTGTGATGACACTTAGGGTGGTTATTAATTTGATTATAGGTGAAGTCCTGTTAAGTACCTCTTCTACTATTGGTTGGAGACCTAGCCAGGGACATCCTGTGGGAGATTATATTGTTACATTGTAAATAATTGTCCCACCCACTGGTTTAATAAAAAGTGCTGATTGGCCAAAGGCAGGCAGGAAGTGTGGGCGGGGCTACCAGACTAGAAAAACTCTGAGAACAGGAAGAATAGAGCAGAATGCCAGAGAGAAGCCGAAAGAAGCAGAGGACAAATATGCTGCTCTAAAAAAAAGTACCGAGCCTCATGGCTGAACAGGATGAGTCATGGGTTAGATGAAAGGTAGAAAGCTTGCCTGGGCCTTAGGCGGATCAGCCTAAAACTACAGTAAACCTCTGCGTGTCTCTGCGGGTCTGTGGGTCCTAAACCTTGAGGTTAGGCCGGAAAGTCCAGGCCAGAAACCTCCTACAACAACATCCTATGAGTTCTTGACGATTTCCCTAGCACCTGGTTTCTTTCCAACCCCACTTTGGCTTCCTCTATCGAGATATCCATCTCTTTCTTTCTGCCTTTTTTTTGCTCCCCTCACTCAACCATCCCCTTCAGTCATGATTTGTTCCCAACTCTTCTTGTTTGAAACCTGTCATGACTTCAATTTGCTAAGGAGATCTCTATTTTCTCTCCTTAGAGGAATTTCCATGTGTCTCACCTAAGTTCCTTCTGATCCCAAGCTGTTCCTGGGTTGTTGTTTGCATCTTGGGTATTCTTTGCTTTTTGTGTAAAATAAACTTATGAGTAAGCACATCCCATGCCTCTATATCTGAGCTTGTTATACCTCACTCAGGAGAATATTCTCCAAATCCATACATTTGCCACCTTCAGATTTTAGTTTTTTTTTTTTCTGCTGAGTTGCTGAGTAGTACTCTATTGTGTATTGTGTATACATACCACAGTTTGTTAGTTTACTAATCCATTCATTAGTTGAGGGTTATCTAGATTGCTTCCATGTTCTTGATATTATACATAGTACTAGTATGAACATAGTTGAGCTAATGCCTTTGGGGTACAAATGTGCATCCTTTGTGTATATTCCTAATAGTGGTATTGTTGGATCCTTGGAGAGATTGGTTCCCAGTTTTCTGAGGAGCTGCCATACTGAATTCCAGAGTGGCTGTACAAGTTTATAACCATACCAACAATGGAGGAGGGTTCTTCTTTCTCCACATCCTCTCCAGCGTAGGCTGTCATCTGTGTTTTTGATCTTGACCATTCTGACAGGTGTCAGGTGATATCTCAAAGTTGTTTAGATTTTCATTTATCTGATGGCCAAAGATGTTGAGCAATTTTTAAGTGCCTTTCATCTATGTGAAAATCTGTTGTAAATTCCTTTTATAGTTCTGAATCCCATTTTTACTTAGGTTTTTAGGTTTGGGGGTTCTAGCTTCTTAAGTTCTCTAAATATTTTAGATATCAGTCTTCTGACAGATGTAGGGTTGGTGAAGATCTTTTCACATTCTGTAGGCTGTTGTTTCATCTTATTGACTGTGTCATTTGCCTTACAGAAAATTCTCAATTTCAGGAGGTCCCACTTATTGATTGTTATTCTTAGTGTCTGTGCTACTGGTGTTATATTTAGGAAGTGATCACCTGTGGCAATACATTGGAGAGTATTTCCCAATTCCTTTTCTATTAAGTTAGTGTAGCTTTGTTTATGTTGAGGTCTTTGATCCACTTGGATTTGAATTGTGTGCAGGGTGATAGGTTTGGATCTATTTGCATTCTTCTACATACTACCATCCAGTTACGCCATCACCATTTGTTGAAGAGACTTTTTTCCATTGGATATTTTTGGTCTCTTTGTCAAAACTCAGGTGTTCATTTGTATGTGGGTTAATGTCAGGGTCTTCAATTTGATTCTATTTGGTTCACAAGTCTGTTTTTATGCCAGTACCAGGCTGATTTTATTATAGTGTAGCTCTATAGTATAGCTTGAAGTCAGGGATGGTGGTTCCTCCTGAAGTTCTTTTATTGAACAGGATTGTTTTGGCAATCCTGTGTTTACTATTATTCCATATGAAATTGAGTATTATTCTTTCAAGTTCTGAAAATAATCATGTTTGGATTTTTATCAAAATTTCATTGAATTCGTAGATTGCTTTTGGTAAAATTGTCATTTTTACTATGTTGTTCCTACCTTTCCAGGAACATGAAAGATCTTTTCATTTTCTGATATTCTCTTCAATTTCTTTCTTCAGTGATTTAAACTTTATGTCAAATAGGTCTTCTACTTCTTTGGTTAGATTACTCCAAGACATTTGATGCACTTTGCAGCTATTATAAAGGATGATATTTCCCTTATTTCTTTTCATCCCTTTTATCCTTAGTGGAGGACAATTTTTTTTTTTTTTAGTTAAACTTGTATCCTGATACATTGCTGAAGGTGTTTGTTGGCTGTAGGAATTTCCTGGCTTAATTTTGGGGGTCAGTTATGTATACAATCATATAATCTGCAAGTAGAAATAGTTTGACTTCTTCCTTTCTAACTTGTATCCCCTTAATCTCCTTTCGTTCTCTTATTGCTTTAGCTAAGACTTCGAGAACTATATTGAATAGATAAGGAGGGAGAGGACAGCCTTGTCTTGTTTCTGATTTTAGTGGGATTGCTTTGAGTATTTCTCTGTTTAGTTTGGTGTTGGCTGTTGACTTACTGTATATCGCCTTTATTATATTTAGGTATTTTTCTTGTATTTCTGATCTCTCCAGGACTTTTATCATGAAGGATTGTTGGATTCTTTCAAAGGCATTTCATCATATAAGGAGATGATCATGTGGTTTTCTTTTCCTTTCAGGTTGTTTACATGATGGATGACATTCACAGTTTTTCATATCTTGATGCATTCCTGTGCTTCTGGAATGAAGGATGAAGCCTTGGTTGTGGTGGAATTTTTTTTTTTTTTTGATATGTTGTTGGATCCTGTTTGCCAGAATTTTATTAAGTATTTTTGCATTAATGTTCATGAGGTAGATAGATCTGTAATTCTCTTTGCTGCATCTTTGTGTGGCTTGGGAGTCAGGGTGATTTTGGCCTCATAAAAAGAGTTTGGCAATGTTCCTTCAGTTTCCACTGTATGGAACAGTTTGAGGAGTATTAGTTCTTCTTTAAATGTCTGATAGATTCTGCACTGAAACCATGTGCTCCTGTGGTTTTTATACTTGGGAGACTTTTAATAACAGCTTCAATTTCTTTTGGGTTAATCAGTCTTTATAGGTCATTTTTAAGATCTTGATTTAATTTTGGTAAGTAGTATCTGTCCATAAAGCTGTTCATTTATTTTAGGTTTTCCATTAGTGAATTATAGATTTTCATATATGACCTGTTAATTCTCTGGATTTCATAGGTGTCCTTTGTTATGTTCCCCTTTTCATTTTTGATTGTGTTAATTTGGATACTCTCTCTCTCTCTGTTTCTTGGATTTTGGAATAATGGTTTATCTATCCTGTTAGCTTTCTCAAAGAACGAAATCTGATTCAATGATTTTTTTTATTGTTCTCTTTGTTTCTATTATTTTGATTTCAGCCCTTAGTTTGAATATTTCCTGCTGTATACTCTTTCAAGGTGAGTTTGCTTCTAATTGTTCTAAAGCCTTCAGCTGTGCTCTTAGGTCTCCTGTGAGAGATTCTCTAGGTTTTTTCACAGGCATCTAGTGCTGTGAGTTTTCCTCTTAACACTGCTTTCATTGTGTCCCATAAGCTTGGGTATGTTGTCAAGTCATTTTCATTAAATTCTAGGAAGTCTGATTTCTTCTTTCTTAATTTCTTCCATGATACAGAGGTGGATCAGTTTATGGATGATCAGTTTCCATGAAATTTAGGCTTTTTTTTTTTTTTTTTTTTTTTTTTTTGGTTTTTGTTGAACTCTCGCTTTAAACCATGGTGGTCTGATATGAGGAGTTATTCCAATTCTTTGTATCTATTGATATTTGCTTTATGACCGAGTATGTGGTCAGTTTTAGAGAATGATCCATGAGGTGCAGAGAAATATATATATATATATATATATATTCCTATATATATATATATATATATTCCTTTGTTTGGTGGTAGAAAGTTCTGTATATATCTATTAAGTCCATTTGGGTCATAACATCTCTGAGATCCCTTATTTCTCCATTGAGTTTCTGTCTAGTTGACTTATCAAATGGTGAAAGTGGGGTATTGAAGTCTCCCACATTTGTGTGTGGGGTTTGATATGAGATTTAAGCTTTAGTAGTTTTTTTTTAATATATATTCAGGATTAAAACTTGATCTTGGTTGAATTTTCCTGAGATGAATAAGAAATATCCGCCCTGGAGTCTTTTGATTGATTTTAGTTTAAAGTATATTTTGTTAGATATTAGGATGGAGCTTATTTCTTAGAACCATTTGATTGGAAACTGTTTACCAACCCTTTACACTCAACCTGTGTTTGTCCTTGAAGATGAGGTGTATTTCTTGTATGCAGCAGAAGGATGGTTCTGTTTTTGTATCCATTGTGTTAGGATGTGACTTTGTATAAGTGAATTTAGTCCATTGATATTAAGGGATATTAATGATCAATGATTGTTATTTCCTGTTATTTTTGCTGGTAACTTGTGTGTATACCTCTTCTTTGCTCTTTTATTCTGTGGAATTATTGATTGTTTGTAGTTTTACAGATGTATCTGGTTTCCTTAGGTTGGATTTTTCTCTCTAGTGCTTTCTGTATGGCTAAATTTATGGATAGGTATTGTTTAAATCTAGTTTTGTTGTGAAATATCACGGCAGGGTCTTAGTTGGCTCTTAGTTGGCACTTAATCAGCTGTCAACTAGGAGGAAGGCTTCTGGGTCTCCAGTTGGAGGTGTTTGATAATGTAGATTGTCTTTTAGGATGGCTTGTTCTATGGGATGTCCCTCCATCTATGTTTTGTTGGGGATTGGGCTCGGAGGCGGGGAGCTCTTCCAGCTTTCTTTGGTTTAAGGCAGAGCTGGATATGGTTAAGGTGCCAGGGGCAGTGTCCCCTTGCTGTGGTTTGGAGACCATGGTCTCTGCTTTGCCTGAGGGTTGGGGTGCCACTCACCTCTTAGTCAGCTCTAGACCGGGAAGGAGGCTTCTGGGTCTCCACTTGTTGATTGGTTTGTGTTTCTAAATACTCCTAATTCACTTGGGTTTACCATTTCAAAAACTCTTTCACAATGTGTTCTGAAACATGTGGTATTTAGTAATGCTTTGTATTAGAATTATGTAAAACAAATTAGCACTTATTAGCACTAAGGAGCTTAAAAATTAGTAAGTATATGAACCACATTTTATGAAAAAGCATTCCATTAAAGTCTGAGATTGATTTTGAGAATTTTATGTGTCACTATTTTAGAGTCTGTTCAATATCAAATTTTCGAAGTACTTCCGTAAATCTGAGTGGCTATATTAAATATAAAGTTTCCTGGTGGTTTACATATTGTATTTGCTAGAACATGTTCACTAAGTTATTTGCTAAAACAGTTTTAGGATATTTATGAACCTTTAATTTTTTAAGTATACTGATTACCTAAGGTAAAACTTTTCTTTCATTAGACAAAGAAACTATATCTATTTATATATCTATATATCTGTGTGTGTATACATATAAATATAGATACATGATAGATAGATAGATAGATGATAGATAGATAGATAGATAGATATACAACTAACCAAAGTGAAGAGATAAAACATTAATAAAACCAGTTGAAGATTATTATAGTGACCATATTATACACTACATAACTAGTGTGATAATTTCTGCTATATTTCAGAATATGAATGTATTAACGTTTGTTTAATCAGACTCTACTTATTGATACTTAACCATGATATTATCTTTCCTTTTAGTACAGATAATATCTATTACCTCAACTATATCTTCTTCATAGTTCTAGAGCAATGCTGCTCTTATAAAAGTATATTTAAAGCATTTTACAGTATTTACGGTAGACAACTGTCCTTCCTAAAGAAAATATGCTCAATACTTAGCTCAAAGTTGAGCATTTAGGACATTCTAATACTAATTCATAAATTAAATAAAAGTGTTATTTACTATTTACTATTGATCTCTCAGATGAAGCCACAAACACACACACACACACACACACACACACACACACACACACACACACACACACTAACATGCATGTTTTAATTTGTCTCTAAAATTAGCACTGAAACTGCTGTAATGAAACAAGAGGGTGTTTCTTTTCAAAACTGAATGAGTCAGATAAATTACCTCCCTTCTCAAATTCCTATGTGACACCTCAATATTTACTCTTCTTACAGGACAAATAATAAGATACCTTGGAAGCAGAGAACAGATCTCCTCTAACATAAAATTCTTGCCACCCTGGTTTTGGTTTCGCCACCCCTTGAAACTGTGAAAATCAATGTTCTATCATTTACCAGTTATCCAATCCATTTTAATAGCTCACGAAAGCACAGATCTGCAGATCTGCAAAACCAGTTCTATGCCTCATTGTTTATTCAGTTTTGCATAATTTTAAGTAGATCCAACGAATTTTATTCTCTTTACTAGCTGTTTCAATTATCTTAATACTTCAGTGATATTACCCTACATTGGTGATATTGCAGCCTTAATATTTATTTCTGTGTGCTATTTCCTTAATATGTAAAATGACATGGGAGAAAAACAATTAACTAATAATTATTGTATTCTACTGGCTCTTCAATGGATATATTCAATCAAGTACTTTTTGATACATAGAAATAAGTTATAGATTTGGATTTAAATTTGATTAGTATGTTGCTTTTAATTTTTAAAGTGGTTAATTTATTAATACATGGATGTAAATACAACTTATATTTCTCTTCCTGGAGTAGCAAATGCCTGGAATTGTCTATTTTCTATTTCACACTAGAATAACACTAAGATGTTATAGTTCTAAGATCCTTGTATTCTTATTCTTATTCAGGACCCAGAAAACAGTGCAATTGAAAAAGTAAAGAAGCTAGGGCTGGGGACATAGCTCAGTAGGGATAACAGTTAATTAGCGCTTGCAAAGTCTTGTGTTCGGTCTCTAGAACCACATAAACCCATTGTAGAAATATTTGTCTTTAATTCTGGCAGTTTGGAAGAAGACAAGAAGTATCAGAAGTTCAAGATCATGCTCACCAGTACAGCACATCTGAAGGTAATCTAGACTTTTAACATCAAAATAACTCACAGTCATTATTCTGAGATGCCATTCCTCAAAAAGATCCTGACACAATGCTACTTGTCAGGATGCTAATTTCTGTTGGACTTTATGATAACAAAACTAACAATACATTATTACAGCTTAAGGCTTATCAGTCTCAGAAAGGGGAAACATTTACTCAATAATATGGACAAATTAGAATAAAAAACCCACAGCATTGGTAGAAATTTTGCCTGCATTAAATGCTGGGTGGAATATTACAATCCAGTGGAAGACGGAACCAGATTGCTTTGCACAATTTATTGCTTTGCCCTTCTATGTTTGCATTGTTAAATCTTGTCAGCATTAAATTATACAGGCCATTGTGCTTAATTAACATGAGATTAAATCATCATTATTTCCATGGAGTAAACCTACTTAGAATCATGATTTTCTGACAGGAGTATAATATATGTTGACTTCACTAACATTTACATAAATACTTTCTAAAAGAAATTAATATGTTTAAATTTTTCTTATAAATAGCTTTCTGAATCAAAAGCAAATACTTCTGAGTAATAGGAAATGTATTCAAATATAAGCTGCTTATTTATTTATCCATTGTTAAGGTTTGAGCTTTCTTCATAATTTTGTGGCTAAGACTCCTGCAAAAGAACATCTCTATTTTATCCCCATCATTCTTCCTATTGAAAAGGTGATGTGCTAGCAAAGTCGGTATTCTTTACAAGCCTTTTAAACCTTATCAGACATCTGAATTCTAACTCTCTAGATAATTTGCATTAACATTAAATTTTTTAAGAAGCTTCTCTTTCATGGCTGATATTCATTTTGGCACAACAAAAAAATATTTGCTACCAAAACTTTATTTGCCTTCATTTGTTCAAAACCCATATATTATTTAATACAAAAGTAAAAGACGCAAATAAAATATGTCATAAATTTGATAATATGACCCAGGGTTTATATATATATTTGCTTTATATACACATGATATATAATTTTATTATTTTAAATTGCAATTCCTCATGCTCTAAATTGCCTCTTTTCTGAATTAGGGTCTATACAGAATGAAGAGTTTATTTGAATGAGATATTGGGTAAAAGAATCTTGCAATTACATTTCATCTTCAAATTTTAACTGATACAATACAAACAAAATATAAAATATAAGTGATAAAACTCACTCTTCCACTCTATGATAGCACCCTTAGAATAATTTCTGTGTTGTATACATCCTCGTTATACATTTCCACTGAGGCAACCACTTAGTACAATCCTAGCTGTTGATCCTATGCGTGCTACATCCCTGCCAACAAAAAATCATTTTTATTTGCCTCTTACAAAAGTACCCATCTATTTGAAGTCTGTGGACTGCTTTATTTCATAGTTATTGATGTAATACTAGGGGCAGACTATAATAATTTTATCCGTCATTTTATACATGAACATTCTCTTTTCAGAAAAGAATATTAAACCACCTATTCAGGTAACACTACACTTTACCAGTTTACTAGATGTTTCTCCAATCATACAATGCTTAAGTCCTAAGGAAGTGTGGCAAAATACCTCCAAATTTTTATGTAACTACAAATGTGTCCCTTTAAATCATAAGATATTATGTTGATTAAAATACTATTTCATGTTCTGCCTATACAAGCAATTTTGAATTACTCTGATTTTACTGATTTACTACCCCTTAGTATTAGTTTGCTTCTAATTTTTACTCAAATATTGGGTAATGCCCTGTTTCAGGCAAAATACTGACTCTCAAAGCTGTCCTCATACTAATTACAAATTGTTACTATAGTATCTGACATATAGATCAGTTTATAATCTAGAGTAAAGAATGACATCTGTCACCTGTCAGTTTATTTTTCCTGTTGCTGGGATAAGAAGTGTCTAACTAGGCAATTTCAGTTATATTAGTTCCATTTAAGAGTTCACTGCATAGGACCACAGATATATTTCAGTGGTTAAGAGCCCCAAAATTCTTGCAGAGGATTTAGTTTTATCCTCATCATCTATGTTGAACTGCTCACGACTCCATTTAATTCTGCATCCAGGGAACAGCTAGTATCTTACATGCATGAGTACATGCTATCACAAACACATACCTACAAACAGACATTCAGGAAAGTAGATAATAGAAATAAAATAAATATGGTATTTGCATATGTGCATATGAATGGGTACAGACCATCATGACAGGAATGTAAAGATGTAAGGAACTTTAAAGGACTAGTCTCATTGCATCTACCATCAGTCACACAGAGGAATGAAAGAATCTGTGCTACTTACTGCTCAATATAGCCCAAGATTTCCTGCTCAAAGGGTCATCTTATTAGGACACAGGACAGAGTACTATAAATGAACCAAAGGAATTATGACAGGAAATCATTCCAACGTCCCATCCCCTAGGCAGTTCCAAATTTTGCCAAGTTAAAACTTTACAAAAGATATATTAGTATCTAGTAGTATTTAAATCAGTTAATGATGACACATATGGTTGTGGTACCATAGAATAGTACTTTCTAGTGCCATTCTAACCACCTTTGACTTGAAAGTATACCTACTATGTTGCCACAAAATACTGCCTACCAGCACATTTCATACATGTCATGGTACTTAGTAGATGTATAATTGTACTTAGATTAAGTATATTAAATAGAGAGCATCTATTTCTCATAATTCTTTAGGCTAGGAAGTACAATAACATGGCACTAGAACATTTAGAATCTGTTAAGAAATTAATTCTGCTGATTCATACAAGATAGATAGGTAAACTTAGTGGTAGACTACATATCTGGCTTTCTCAGCACTATGGACTGTTTTTTTTTAAGCATATAAGAAGTATATTTTTTGTTTTTCACATGGTATAAGTGATATGAGAAATGATATCTTCTCACTTTACCAATTCTTTATGGTAAGATACTGGATTAGGGTTTAGTTTCCTCTAAAAATATTGCATATGGGTATCATCATAATAGGAGTTGGTATTTCATATAAAATTTTAAACTAAAAAGTATTAAGTTCACTCACTACAGTGAGGGAATTAATGTCACAAATAAAAGTATTAGATGACCTTGAGAGGGAATGAATTATGAGTGTTCCAGATAAACCTAGTGTGTTCATGATTCTGGAAGAAAAAAAGAGAGTTAAGTCAGTGAGATGCATTGAAGACAGTATGCTGCTATATTTTGGCAATGATGGAAATTGAGGAATGGACCATGAATCCAAATTTGGAAGACTGGAGATACACTACCCAAGTAATGAAGAATATTTCTACTTGTGATTTTCTGGCAAACAGCACTCCTGAAAACATCTGAGTTAGGTGTAGTGGTAGTAAATTTGAACTTTCCTAGCTATGATACAACAAATGTGTATTTAGTTTTTTTAGAAAGATGTATTAATATAATACAATATCTCTTGTGTTTTTCATCTACATTTTTGTCATATATTATTTTTTTGTGTGTGTAATAAGCCAAAGGGGGAATGATGAGGACCAAAAGTAGTCACTTGGAGAAGCATGAGAAGCTAGCTACCCTAAGCATCCTAACCTACTCATACCCACTGTAAAATTACTACTTTATGGTTCATCATTTCTGTTTTCAATAAAATTTATGATATGGTCATTATAAATAATATAATTAATATAAAACAACTTTTATATGTTCATAACAAATATGGTATTACTTCCCCACTATTCAAAACAAAAAAGCAGAATGTTCTAGATCAAGACACCTCATGCTGTCTTTTCAAATCTGAAACAAAATTTAGGAGGATGTCTAAGAATAAAGTTTATGAAATTTTACTTCCTTTTCAAGTTCCTCATAGAACAAGTGCTAAATACCTACCTATATTATTATCATGTGAAGGTGGTGGAGTAATACTCCCTTCTTTTTTACTTATATTTATTAGCTACATAGAGACAGTTTGCACCATTTATACATTATTTATTACATGCACTTTATTTGTATGAAATGTAGTTTACACAATAAAATATTTAAGTTACCATGGAGCAATTGAATTGCAGAAATCTACAGAATTGTGATGTTTGAGTTCATCTTTTAAAATGTTTATAAATTTAATTCTGGTATTGAATTAGCATCCATTCAGTGAAGAGAATACACATTTTCCCTTGTTTTCTAAACCTTTTCTCGGATGAAACACTACTTTAAAAATAGTAGTTAATTATTTCGAATTGATAGCATGTTCATATTTCTAGTCAGAACAGTTTTTGAGAAAATGACAAAGCTGAAAAATAAAGTCAATTTTCATGAACTATTTAATTCTTAGATAATTATTTGACCGTGTTCCAAGATATCATGTAGTAGTATACAGTATGATGATATAAAAGAGTTTGATATTTAGTTTTTAGTAGTAGGAAAATAATGGCATATTCTCTTATGAACATACAAATACATATAAAATATTCTTGTATGTATTTGAAATTGGACAATTGTTATTTACCCAGAATGATTTGTTCATAAATTGATCTAATTTTCTATGAATGCATGTCATTTAAGCATTCATCATGAGTAGAAAAAATATTTCAGCACAAATGCAGGTGTGATTTATAATAAAATATTGAATAGCAGACAAGTTTGAAAAGCTTATTTTATCCTTATTTATTCGTTCATATCAAATCTGTACACAAGCTCGGTGACTGTTCCATCATTAAGTCACTCATTCAGTCCCATGTTTAGTTTTCATCATAAAACAGAATCTCAGCCTTTCCACTGCCAGCTTTGAACTCATTCAATAACCAGAGAAACCTCAAGTAATCCTCTTCTCTCCACTTCCTGATTAACTGGGATTACAAGCTTTTACTGCCAGGATTGGCTTCATTTTTAACGTTTTTTAATAATTTATATTTGTGAAAAAATGTCAAAGACAATTCTATTATATCCAGACTTAAAACAATAACTCCTAAAGAAGATTGCTTGTTTTACGACATAGCCATCTCCTGCCTTGAAGCTATTTAATTGTCTTAGTTCATGTCATAATCTCATTAATTTCCTCAAAAGCCTGAATATAGTAAGATAAAAAGAACCCTGCAAATCTTACTTAACTGTTGGATATCAATATCCATCCTTCAAGTAAAGTCTTAGCTGCCTAAACACCGGAGAACAGCATATTTCACCCCAGGGAAAATGAGTAGTATTATGAGAGCAAAGTGTAGGTTTGTAGTGTAAATGATATTGGAATTCAGTAGACAGCACAGAAAGACTTAATACTATGTTTCTGGTTTAGGTTAAAAAAAATAATACAGTGAATGGATGATATCAAAGATTAAGCAAACCCAAAGAGATTATTTAGAAGATAAATCTAAGATTTTCTTGCTTTTTCCACATGAGAGGCTTTGCAAAAATTATTGGCTGCATCTCTGATGGCAGTGCAAGACCTAAAGAGATGGTAGTTCAGCCAAGAACAGAAGGCAGAATCAATGTTCCTTAAATTTAAGGCAGGCAAACAAATACATACTAGTAGAGAGATTTAATGTTTAAAAAAGACATTCAGATGACTGATGAGAACATTATAGGCAACTTTAATATTCAGAGCAATAAAAAGAGCAAAATAGATAGCACTTCATTCCTACCAGAAAGAATTAATAAAAAAGAGACACAGAGAGACGGAGAAGTTTGAAAACAACCAGAAGGCTCATACATGCGAGGAGCATCCAAATTACGAATCACTTTAGAAAAATCAGTCTTTAAACATATTCACACATCTTGCTCAGCAGTTGTTGCCACACATAGAGGTCACTGTCTGTTTTCTAGTTGTGCCTGCATTGAAACAGTCTCAGTGATTTGGATAGCATATATATTTTCTCATAGGTCTAGAAGTTAGAAATCAAAGATCCAGATATCATCACAATAACTTTCTTCTGAGGACTATGAAGCAGGGGCAACTTCTACTCCTGGAATGTAAATGGATATTTCCTTAAGGTTTTTTGTTTTTGTTTTTTGGGGGGGTTTCTGTTTGTTTATTTATTTATCTATTTATTTATTTATTTATTATTTATTTATTTATTTATTCATTCATTCATTCATTCATTCATTCATTCATTCATTCATTTATCTATCTATCTATCTATCTATCTATCTATTTATTTATTTATTTATTTATTTATTTATTTATTTATTTTACTATCTCTGACAGAGTCTCCATCCTCTTATAATGATATCATAAATACTGTTTTGTAGCATTTCTGTATGACCTCATATAAACTTCCATGGCCTGATATTGACTCTAAATAAAAAGGACAGCCACATATTGAGTAATAGAGAATTAGATATTCAAACATGGATGTGAGAGAGAATTTATACTCTGACATTATTCAACAAAACAATATGCTTATAAAAGTCTTGAACAGAAATGTGTATTATAGTTATATTCATAATATCTTGGTGGTATAAACTACTTAAGTATAAATAACAAACAGAATGACATTTTGATCTATATACATTGTGCTCCTAAAAAGAACATAGGCATTAATGTCATAAATTGGCCACAAGAGAGGAGACAAAATGATTATGTGCTTTTATGGTATAATTTATATAGAATATAAGAAGACAAATTTATAATTTTAAGAGTTAAACCAGGGGATAATATTGACTTTGACAGGATTGTAACATCAAGAAAAATGACAATTCATATTTACTTACTGAACTTGTGTGTGTGTGTGTGTGTGTGTGTGTGTGTGTGTGTGTGTGTGTGTGTGTGTGTGCATGTTTGTGTGTATCTGGTAAGTAAAAAACCATTCACTTAAGGCTATAGTTTAGATCTCCATAGCAGTAGTATTCATAATAATGAATGCTGGAACAGAATCTTGAAATAAACTAGATGTCCCTCAAATGAAGAACAGTTTTTAAAACTGTGGTACATTTACACAATGGAGTACTATTCAGCACACACACACACACACACACACACACACACACACACACACACATACACACACACACACACACACACACACACACACACACACACACACACCACACACAAGCTATCCTGGAATTTAAAAATTGCAGGTAAATAAATAAAATTAGAAAATAAAAAAAAATCCAAAAGGTCATCGGCATAGATGTGCAGAATATTACCAGTGATTCTCAAAGAGGATTAGGTACGATATGGGGAGTCAGCTGTTGATCCAGTGTAATGACAGAAACTGGTGTGTGCTGGAAAGGAGATGAGAGTACTTGCAGAAAGGGCAAATTTTAAAGAATATGAAACAAAAGCAGAAAATATATCATGTCTGAGCACATTTCAGAGTCCTGGGCTGTTCATGCTGAGTGCTTTCTGTTAGCTAACAAAACTCAGCAAATTATGACTCTTGGGTCACCTCTGTTTTACACAAGAAAACTCAAAATAAAAATCTCTGCTGATCTTTTTGCATTTGCTATGGTATTGCAATCTTTTACACTGAATCCTCTATAAAAATAAAAATCAATATCACAATACAAGAACACATAATAGAAAGATGCATGACTTGAAGTCACTCTTAAGCAGCAGTTGGCTGATATTTGCTTTATTGCTTTCTAGAAATATTCATAGACAGCAGGTTGATGTCAGAATCATCAAGATTTTGGATTTGAAGGCAACTAGAGAAAGAAAATTCAAAAGGCAACATGTATTTTTTGTGTTTCTGATTATAAAGCCAGGTTAAAGTGTTATTAATTATTTCCAGGGCTCTTGAGGCAGGTAACACTTTTAAGCACGCTGAAAAAAAAAAAAAACATTTCACATTCATAAAATAATATTAAAATCAGCAAAAATCAAAGTATTTATCTTTTATTATTCAAACCATGAATTTTTCATTCATTTGGCTTCAGTTTACATTAAATACATTGTAGAAGTTATAAAAGGGCCAACAAAATTCAAACATCTGTAATGGCTAATAAATAATGCTGTGTTAAGACATTGATGTTGTATAGCATACTGTTATCTAGATTTAAATAAAGAGTACCTAGGACATTTGTGGAATATAAATCTGGATTTGTCTGTGCAGGAGTTTTGAGATATGATTAACAGAATAATAATACTTACCCTGAATGTGGGCAGCATGGTGATATCTGCTGATGTTCTGAAATGAAAAGGAAAAAAAGATGAAGAATTTAATATCATCATTCTCCTTTTACTGCTTGCTTTCTGATCTACCCAGTAGTGATCTTCCCAAGGAACCAAGTTATTCCCACTGTAATAAACAATAATTCATGAACCAAGAGCCAAAATAAATCTTTTTCTCCTTAGCTTGCTAACTGTCAGGAATTAGGTCACACAAAGGAGAAATCAATAGTCTTACAGTATCATAGACTAAATAGTTTTAAAATAATTTTGTTCTATGCTCTTGAAGCAACAATTTCTTTAATAGATTGTTTAATGCTTCTTACCTGTGTTTACCAATATGAAGTATTTATTACCTCAATAGAAATATAAAGAATAAATATTTAAGTATATGAAGTATATTAAAATAAATATTTCATTTAAGAAGTTAGTTATTTTAATAAGTTCAACTTAGAACAATTCAAATTTAACATTAACAAGTAGTGTACTAATTCACCATTTATTTTAAAGAGATAAAATTTAATTGCTTTTAATTTTCTCCCATTATCTATAGCCAAATTTGTTATTTATACTTTTTGGTGGAAAAATGAAAATGTCCCATAGATGTCATCCTTGCCCACTTCTTGTTAGGGCAGCCATGTTGATAAGACGTTATGGTTATCTCTTCTGATATTCCTAGGGGACGTAATCTCCCAGCAAATTCCCTGATCTTAGGGCTCTTACAGTCTTCCTTGGGGAAAAGCATAATGATTGCTGAATCGGTGCAAAATAGTTTGCCTTCAATAATATGTATAATAAATATTACTGCATGGACGAAATGAGTTACATTTAGGAATACACACACATACACACACATGCACTTATACATTTATATCCATACAAATACATACATTTATAGAAATCAGTGAATCTTCATAAATCATTTGAGGATTTATGAAGTAATATCTTCATAATGAAGTAATATCCTCTTTACTCAGTAATATCTGCTTGCTTAATCAGATACAGTAAACTAATCAATTAGGGAATTTTTTGAGGATATTAGAAAACTACTTCTAGTATTTCTAACTTATTATGAAATAAGATAACAAATGAGAATAATATTTTGGACCTTAGTTTCATATTTTGTGTTGAAAATGATGAATGAAGAAGAGAAAGAGCAGTATCAACTGGTAATGTAAATGATTAAGGAAAGGTTTGAAATTTCTCATAGGTTATGAATGCAGTGTTTCGATAACATGTTTTTTTAATGTGTGTGTATATATAACAACATTATCATAAATATATTCTGAGAGAAAATTTTGCAATGAAATGTCCGAAGGAGGAAAGGAAAAGTGAGAAATCATATTGTGATATTATTTCAAAAAAATAAGTATAAAAATGCGTTTTCCAATATAAAGATTTAAAGTCATGACCGCTGGCTTCATGATGAAGGGATTATGCCAAGGAACTGATGAGATTGTACAAGGACTTTCTCTTTCCACCTAAGAGAAATGTGGAAACCAGTGCAGGCTTATGAGTGGTCACAGTTCTTTATGGCAACAAATTACAAGAGAACCTTGTAGCAATCTGTCCTAGAGAAGATAATAACTTGATATGAAAAAAATAACAACAACAAAAATGGGAAGGCATTCTTATAAGAGCAAACACATGTGTGACAAATTGAACATATACAAGAACTGTACCATGATTTTGTCCAGAGTAACTGAAAGATGGAAGAATAGATTACTATACAAGGAATAGAAAAGACTGAATGGAAGACTAAACCCTGAATTCTTAGGAAAAAATTCAGAATAACCTGCTTAGAAGAGAAATAACAGCCTTACAACAATAAAAGATTTGAGAATAATATAATGAAACAAGAGTATTTACATTTAATTTATCGCCGTAAAACTAATGTTAATTCAAAGAAAATAAAAGTGATTAAAATATTTTTAAAAGATTAAGAAATGTCAAGATGCTAACTTTTCATAAAGAAGAACTGATAAAAATAATACTTGTAAGAAAACCTATCTTACAAACTATAGTATATTGGGTATGTTTTACACCATATCAATTTCATGGAAGAATTAGAAATGTCTTAGTTATAACTTAGTTACAAAAAGAAAATACTTTGGAGTCAGTTTTATTTTAGTTGGCTTTGACTTCCGAAGAGATTAACATATTTGAGGTTAAAACATAAATGTACCTTTACTGCGTTTTATTAAATGTGTTAACATTCTCTAAATGTATTTTGGTACAGTTAGATATTCTTTGAGAGGCGAACTGAAGCAACAAATGTATTAGTAGAAGACTTCTCCTCTATTTCTTTGGAGACAATGTGAATCCACTCCTCTTGCTGTGCTTCTTGTAGATTTTGATTTTTAACAATAAGAGTATAAGTGCAAATATGTTAATATTTGCAGAGATGTTAAATATTTGTGTGATATATTTGACTACATTTTATGAAGGATAGAAGAATAGTGATAGTTACTTCCCATACTCATGGAGGAAAAAGAAGTATCTACTAATATTGTAAAAATCATTCCTTTGAGGTTATTAATGTAATGTTTGATTATGTTTTGTATTAAAGTACGAACCAGTTATTTTAAATACATCTCATAACTTTTTTTGAAACTTTATATATACAGAAAAGATAAAGAGCATGTGTAAACTGATTTGTGACATGTCACTCCTAGAAATACTTGTATTTTAAATATATTGCTTTTTGAGAAAAGTGTTAAATTTTATTTTAAAAGACTGTTTTTGAAGTGACAAATAAAAACAGAGACTATCATTAATGCTTCAAATAGCATAAAACACATGTGTTAAAATATTTATTTTGATGGAAAAATAAATAATCTAAAATAAAATGCTACTTAACAGTATATCTGATTTAGCAATTATAGGGACATTTCTTCAAATGAATTACTCGTAAAAATAATTAGCTTGATAGTTTGAAATGGGAGACTTTGACTGGTTTTTAGATAAAAATTCCCATTCAGCTAGAAATTAATTCAGCTATAACAGAATTACATTCACTGGAATACATTCACACAGCCTAAGGATATTTTAATTTTAGAATTCCAACCAACCCTTTTATAAAGTAGGAATTACAATATTTTGTCATATTGTTAATGTTAATTGTTTACATGACACATATTAGATATTTTGTCAGAAACTGCTGCTCTCACATAATTTTGATCCTATAATGAGGATTTCCCTTCTGAAACATCTTGTCTAGAATGACTAATGAATATAACATCTGTAATTATTTAAATGTTATTCTTTTCAGAGATTGAAATTTTGTGTATGAGTAGTCTTTGAAGTAACTCTTTTAGGAAAAATTAAAAAATAAACTTTGCATTTATGGATAAAATGATTACAATTATTTTTTACAATAATATTTTTCATGTTATTAAATAAAAAGGAAATGTTTTGCAGATGGTAATGGAGTTTCCCAACAATTCCCTTGTTGGAGTTTGTTGTTTTGTTTTGTTTTAATTTCTTCTTATTAGAAATGTGGCATGATATTGTTTATGACAGAAAACATTCATGTCATTTAAAACACTACTGAAGCGATTTCACAAGTGATGACACATTCATAATCTTCACATATTTGTTTTAATGGAATGATCATATAAAAAATTTTCATAAATTATAGAAATTTTATGTGACTAAAATAAACTTGTAGTCAATATTATTTTTATGTATACTACGGATAAAATGATCATGGTTTGGAGACAGAAAAATAAAGCTCATCATAAAATGACAGCTTTAACACTAATTAAATACAATTCATTGAGAGTTATCATAACAGAAAAGTTAATAATAGTGAAATAAATAAACCTATCAGGTTTTGCCAAGGTACACAGGCATGTTTAGAAACTTGCCAGTTCTCATGGCTTTATATGAGCAAATACAAACATGGAAAAGTCCTTGACTTTCTGTTTCATTAAATTATTTATGCTTTGTGATATTATTCTACCAGGAGTTATGAATTATTTTCAGCATTTTAAAACAGTATTTTAATTTTGAATTGTCATTCTGAGAGCACTAAAAGAGAATAATTTAGGAAAACTTAAACATAGCAGTATGCTATATTATTTTCTCAAAATAAAGATTGGCTATATGTTCATACGGTCATACACTTTATCTCTTTTATATACTTATGTGGTTCTATCTGGGCTGGAGTCACTGCTCCTGGGCATCCAAGCAGTATTGGGAATGGGATTCCTCTTAAGTAGTTGTCCTCAATTTACATCAAACATTGGTTGGCCATTTTCATGAGTTCTTCACCATCATTTCCATAGCACATGTTGCAGGCAGGACAGATTGTAGATTAAAGCTATTGTGACACCATGAGTTTGGGGGGACATGGTAAGAGTTATTAGGTGAAAGTGGAAATAGATAATTATGTAAATGAAATACCTGTCTATAAAATTCTCAAAAAAAATAATAAAAAATTGCAAAAGGCCTCAGGCCCAATGTGTTATTTTGGTTATTTCATTTATGACTAAAAGGTCATGTCGAACTGAAAAGTTATTTGTGATTAACAGACAAATAACACACTGAAGTGGGAGCTTTCCTGAGTCAATGTATGTGGAGGGACTTAAAAGTAAATGAAATTGATAAAAGACTAGCGTGGTAAGGCTGACATTTTATAGAAGCATATCCTTAGACTCTTCACACAAAAAACCTGTGGATGGGTGCCAAACCTTCATGTTAGGATGTCAACCAACCTGGTAATATTTATAACTTTTCCACTTTGGTAGCAATTAGGTGACATAAAAGCTACAAGACTGAAATGGTCAGGGAGAGACCCTGAGGTGTGGCCATTGTACCATATGTGGACCCTTTTAAATGAGACCCGAAGGTCATTGGTTGAATTTCAGCTTCTGTTTCAGTGAAAATTATAGCATTTTAGAGATGCCAGGTATTGGGGTGGCCGCCATGACATAGTTAGATTACAGCAGAAGTAGACGGAAACAATGAGACAAAATGTGTATTCTGTGGACTGCAGAGTCAAAGGAGTGGTTATGGTCATGTCATTGGAGCTCAGAATGCCATGGCACTGAGCTGTAAACACTGGTGGATTTGATTTTGATCCCTTTGATTAAAAATGTGCCTGGCATTTTGCTACAGAATAAAAAGATGTATAATTTGTTTTAGATTTTAAAGGAGTTCACAGTAAAGAGATTTTGCATTTTTAAGGGGATACTAATTTTTTTAGAGATATCTTGGATTTTTAAAATGTTAAATTTTTAGACTACAGTAGGCTTCTCCCTACTATGGGTTATCACCAATAAGCCAAAGTAACCCTTCCATCTTCAAGTTAATTTATGAGTGTGTTTTATCACAGAAACTTACACCAAAACAGGACAAATGATGTGTTTTCTCCTGGTCCTCATTCATTTCTTTCAGATTCATGTTTTTTGCTTACTTCCACTGGCAATGACCCTTTCATCATAACATTGCAGCTCATTTTAGCCAACAGTTATAGAGCAAGATGACCTCGAGACTTCTGAAAGTGTCATCCTGAATAAGTCTTTCTTTTCTGGGTTGATTTTCTCAGACTTAACTTTAATAAATAACATAAATTACTAACTTTTTAATGTTGCATTTCCTTGCTATCACACATCAACAACTGAGGAAGTCATTTTTGGCGCATCTCAGGAGTATTTCTAACTGCTACTGAAACATGAATTATACTAAAATAAGTGTCAGAAAGCAAATTCCTCTTAATATTTGAACTTTTCTACATGGTATTAAGATTTTTGTACATTACAGAAGTCCTACTCAAAACTTGTGCAGTCAGAGACAAGTTGAGTAAATAATCTATCATATTTTATGTTGCCTTTGAGACATTAGACAATTGAAGGTAATTAAGTGATACAATATCTCTATAAGAATCAAGTCTCTATGTTTACTGTATAAAGGAAATAAAAGGAAGATCATAGTCTTTGGAGTACAAAAATATTATCAGGCTTCCTTTTCCAATAAATACACTATTTAGTTATTCAGATTTGGGACCTCCTAAAATAATAATTTATATGGAAATATTATTGTACAAATACAATATAATAAAAATAATAAAGTTCATGTCAATCAGTGCACATGTAACTAAAAGTGATCATTGCATTTAAAGTTTAAAAATATCTGAACACCTAATGTTTATCAGTTCTTTTAATAGAGAAGAATATTAGTTGATGTGGGAATGCCTTTCTGTATGCTATGAATATCAATCTTTAAATAAAGGAGCTTTTTTGGCCCTTGACAGGCACCATAGAAGAAGTAAGAAGAGGAATCAGAATATGTAGGAAAGGAAGGGCAGAGTCAGGCACAGATAGGCCCAGCTGCCAAAGAAGAAGCATGTAAGGAACACAAGTGAGCCACGGGCCACGTGGCAGACAGATTAGTGAACATTAAAACTTTTAATTATCTTTAATACAAGCAAATAGAAAGTATGAAGATTTAAATAATTTCTAAGTGTTATGTAAGAATACATTTGAAAATTATAACCGATAAAATAAATACTATGTGGTATACTTGGTTTATTCTTATTCCAGAATTGTTTCTATTTTATTTAAAATTTAAATTTGGATATAAAGACTACATTTTATCAACCTGTGTTAACTAAGACAGAAGTAAGTCACCCCATCTCTTCTGGACCAAGGTCCTGCTACCATATATTCTTCACCAACATGTACTCTGTCTCTCTAGAAACATAAACCAAAATAAATGATTTTATTTTTACATTGATGTTGGTTAGAGGACCCAATAACAGCAGAAAAGAAATTAACAAAACAGCTAACACTTTTATGTCTCTCTTTACTTGCTGACTCAGAGAACAGAGGAATCAAACATGTGGGCAGAAATCTTACCTTCCAGTGTAATTAAAACATTAATAATGTCTTCCAAGAAACTAGGGTCTCTTGACAAGTAAAATTTAATTGTGGAGATATAAGAATTCAATAGCAAATTACAAGATACACAGAGACACATGTGCTACATCCTAAGGGTCTAAGTTATTGCACTTAGGAGACACTTATGTATCAAACATTCTAATGCTAAAACTCTCTTTGCATAGTTTCATAGTGGCATTTCAGCCATGTATAGCTCACAATCATATCACTCCAGATGTTCCACGGTTGCATAAAATCAAGAATAGACTTGGTTTTTACTTGTCCAAGTTACCTAACAACAACATTGACAATGCTTTAGAAATAAATTTGTTCACATTCATAAACATGATGCATCCTCAGGAATCCGGTTACTAGCAGGAAATTTTGCTCCCCGCCAACTGCTAAACTCAAAGCAGAGCAAAAGCTAGCTCCTCTACCATGCTTGCCAAAACTATCCCTACAACATCCTAGGAAGTAAAAATTTTACATCACCAATGATGTTCTCCTATTAATTTCTTTTCCATGACAGTGTTATCCTGTGTCACCCCCCACGCAGAACTGACATTGTTAGAAACTAAGCCAGAGCAATCCAAAACAAAATTACAAATGCTTTTTTACATTCAATAAATTTATTCAGGTTGCATTTTCTAAGCTATATTATAAAAGATATTCTTTAAATCTCTTCATGCCAACAATCATTTATTATACATTAATTTTATTTCTCCTCCAAAGCTGCACAGAGTAAAATTTCTCCCAATTTCAGTTTCACTCTGGAATGGACGTCTGTATTAGCTATTTCTACACCATTGGATAGTCTTCTTATATTCAACATCCCTCAATAGAGTTTATGTTCCATACTTTTTTATTTATCTGGAAAGTATAAGCGTATTATTATAAAAACAAATTAAAACTTATGATTGTTCAAGTCAGTTTTCCTACTTAACTTCATTATGTGAAAGTAGAAGTTTTAGGCACTTTCTAGAGCTGTGAAATGCAGTTAACTTTCATTCATAAGTAGTAATTTTCAAAGAAAGTAGGGAACTGAGAAAGTTATGTGGTGATGATTCCTGGCAACACTGATGATGACATTAATTCCTTTCTTCACATGGGCAGAAAGCCTCATTTTACGTTCATATTTCTTGACCAGAGTAAGCAAATTCCGTTTCTGCCAACAGAGGTTCCATCATAGTGCAAATGTCTACATTAGCTCCCATTCATCTATGAGCTGTGTCTTCAAGTTGGTCTCCTAGTAATGTCTTTATAAGGAGAATTTTGTAAAGAGGAAGGGGGGGGTGATCCAACATATCTTCTAATAGCTCTTCTGATATATACTTTACATATTCCTCTTAATGACTGTGAGATGATGCAGAAGATTGTGCATAATAAATCAGTTCTTCATGGTATAGTTAAGCCATCCTTGCTTTGAAAATGACACTCAATGCTGCCAAAGAGAAAACCAATTTAAAGTTTTATTACCTTCTACAAAATTGACTTTTCCTTTGGTCAAGGCTTTTCGTTATTGTCATTACTTCCTAAATGATTCTAAAATCCCAATATAGAAGAAATTGCTATTTTAACTCAATATCACTTAATATTTATTAAAATATCATGCTTTTGTCTTATTCTAAGAATTTCTTAGTCGTTATTGCTTTGTATAATATTTGCTATTGAAATCAAATCTATTTTATTTCCTTTCTATTCTGAGTATCCCTTAATTATATATTAAATTTTACCAATCTGTTTTATGTTTTTAAATTTTCATTTGGTATTTTTCTTTGTCACTTTTGGTATCACTTTTTTCAAATTTAAATCAGTTTTTATCAAGTTGTTTTATAATGAATATAGTTTAAAATTTAACCTACAAATGGAGCACACTCTAGGACTAGGAACCCAACTGCAGAGCCTGACACATGTCATTGAATTCCTCATGCTTCTGTTTCTTCCTTATAAACACAATGATCACATTGTCTATCTGTAAAACTATTGTAAGTTTAAGTTAATTTATGTTTCCGTATTTATTTATTGACCCTCATAGCTTGTCTATCATATCAACTTCAGGTTCCTGTACTAAGTATATCATTTTCTCTTGCAAACCTAAGGAAATACAAGTAATGTTTTATAAAATTCATTTCCATCTTGCACACATTGATTTTTATATAATACCTTCTGCATCCAAGATACTAACATTCTTATAGTAAACTACATGTCTCAATCTCAATCAACCTTTGCTACTCACATTTATTTTTACATACTTCCCTCCAAATTTCTCAACACATGACTTAGACAAATATAGCTATTTTTAATGTATCCAATAATATATATGTTGTACAATTATATCTGATTAGTTAATTTCATTATTTATTGACCTATTAAAATATAAGTTCATATTCTGTGAACACTTTTGAGAATTAATAGAATGAAAAAAATCCCTTGATTTCTGCCTTCTGCTATTTTATGAAGTCACATGCATGAATCTTTGGTAAAATATATATGAAATTATTGAAAAGACAGCAAAAGCTTTATAGCTGTATGTGAATAATATCACAAGGCTGTACTTATTTAATTATAGAAATATTCATTAAAATAAAAGTGCAGTGGCTATGGATTGATATATTACTATGGATTTCATCGCTCAAACCACACACATGTATATACACATACATATGCAGGAGGAAGAAGAGATAGAGAGAGACAAAGAGCAAGAGAGATGGAGAAGGAAAGAGAGACATAGAGAAAAAGACAGTCACAGAGACAAACAGAAAGAAATATTGCCAATATATTTCCAACTACTAAATTAACAAATGTCTGTATTCTGTTGCTTTTCTTTCTGAGCAGACATTAATACTTGTAAGTTAGCATAGATTCTTGACATGTTCATTAGACATGACCACCTCTAATATAAAATAATTTAGTTTTCTGTACAGTGTGGAAGATGAAAGACCTTCTGTTGCTCTATCTTGTATCTTGTTATACAATGAGTCAAAGAATGGGTAGCAATGGCATGTTCCTGATAGGTAGGGAATAGACAAGAACACATGAGTAACCTCCTCTAGACTACTGTTCATTCTCCTTACCTGCAGCTCTTCAGGGTTAACTTTACTCATGTGTGTCTTCTGATATTAGAGTTCTTTTAAAACACCTCCATTTTATTGGCAAGAAGTAATTGGGGTAACTAATGCAAAAAAAATCTACTTACCTTCATAAAGAATTTAATTTTCTCCATCCAAGTAATGTGTTCTGTCTTGAAACAGGATGGTGAATGCTATAACTATTCAATAATAAAATAATATATGCCAACATCTACATTTATTATATTTTAATCTAACTCCAGGGTTGGAGAATTTCCAGCTGATAAAAATGGACTAAATAATAATGAGGGTTTATTTAATATTTTTTGCCATAGGGTCTCATGTGTCCCAGTGTGGACACAAATATCCATGTGGCAGAAGATGACTTTGAACATTTGATATTACAGTGAGCACTGGAATTATAGGTGTGAGCAACCATACTTAAATCGTATATAGTGCTGAAAATCTAATCCAGGGTTGTATGCATGCTATGTAAAAGCTCTGGCAACAAAAGTATATTTCACACACTCTTATACAATTTTGATTCCATTTTCTATACTACTGTCTTCTTAGAACTATTGACACTCATGTACATGCATCTCCTATACCAAGATAATGGTCAAACACAAATAAGCAGATTTTAGACAAAATTCTCTGTGACTAAAAGGAGTTTTTGGAAATTATTTTTAAAAGACTATCAAACTGATAATTGTAAAGCAAATTTATTTACTACTTTAGAGTACACGATATTATTACTTCCTTTTCTTTTTTTTTTTTAATTTTTGTGTTTACTTCATTAAGGGATGAAGGTGATCATGTATTTTTATGTGGCTTAGTATAAAAATTGCATGATTCACACAATTTGGTATAGTTCATGATAACAAAGATTTGAAACATTATTGAGAATTTAATCAATATAAAAAATTATCTACTGTATTTGGTAATGATAACATACAGTCTCTTTGCATGTCTGGGATTTAGGTGATATGTAAATGTGGCATATGCATATATGTGTTACACAATAGTGTAGAGGCCATAAGAGATTGGTTGCTGTCAGAATCTTTCATTATATATCATATTCTTTTCTGGGGCAGTCTTTCACTGAACCTGAAGTGAGGCTGGCAACCAGCAAGTGCCAATGTCTACATGTCAGTGATTCCTGAAGTGCATGGATCATGGAAGCACATCTGGCCATGACCTGCTCCTAATGTTGCTTCTGATATCTGAATCTTAACTGAGATCCTTGTGGTTTCACAGTGGATTTTAAACAAGCTGAAATATCTCACCAGTTACTATGTGCTACAACAACATATCAATCTAAGCTTTTTATTATATTTTATTATTTTATGTGCTTGTGTGTTGTGCTTGAATATATGTTTGTATACCATGTGCATATTATCCATAGAGGGCAGATGAAGATCTCTGATCTCCTGAGGCTGGAATTAAGGAAATGTGTGAGCCATCATAGGGGAGATGGGTTTGAATGTGGGTACTCTGCAAGAACAGCCAGCTAACTGCTGAACCATCATTCCAGGTCCAAAATCTCAATGTCAAATGGACTGCATATTCTACTAAGTGAAAGCATATATGATGTTACAAGAAAATACTCCTAACGTAAAAATAAGAAAGCATTTAAATTACAAGGTTTATAGAGAAAGATGTGCACAGAAGTAAGTAACCTCAATTGCTGCTAATAAGTCTAAGCAGGAGGTACAGAGCCAGAGATAAAAGTATTTTGGGAAAATCACCCAAACCAGATGTACCAAAGGAAGCATATGAGTTGCAAATGAGAAAATAAACAAATTGCAGATCAGGTGCAAGAAAAAGCTAACTTAGTTACACACACACACACACACACACACACACACACACACACGAACTCTGGGGGGCTCACTGAATCAGGAATTTCCACTGGAGATCCATCATAGGGAGAGGGAGCTGGACTCTCTTGGGGTGGGTGTTTTCAAGTGGCATGAGTGGTGTGTGGAGCCACGAGGGGTGGGACCAGACTGTGTTCCTGTGTGTGGACTGGCACCTTGGAGCCAATTCCCTGTAGAGGAACAACTAGCCCAGCATTGACTTTGGAATGAGTGAATCAAATTTTCCTGGAGTGGACTTGCCTGGAGTGACCAACCTTGGGAATTCTCGACCTTTTGAAGGAGGGGGTGGGTAGATGGGGAGGGGCGAGGCTGAAGGCAGGCTGGGAGGGATTGGGAGGAGGAAATGGAGGGGGAGCAGGGGGGATACATAGAAAAAATGACATTTTTAAAAATAAAATCAATAAATAAAAAATAAAATATATACCCAGAATTCAAGAAGAAACAATAAAACCTTAAAAGGATTCACAAGGCATGGTAGGATTCCAAGTGTACACCTGCAAGATCACTAACCTGCAGGCCTTAATTGAAGACCAGATACAAACAAGAATGACATTGTCTTTAGAAAGAAATTAAAATATATAACAACAAATGAGGCTTTGGCCATAATAATTTAAGAATCATCTGTTTTGGTGTAAGAGAAAAATTGGAATAAATTTGAGCTATATTACATATATGGTTTATAATTCTTAAAAATTAATAAAAAAAATGTGTGATACAGCTCTCATAGTTTACCACACTTAAAACTTCTGAATTTGAAAGACTAGTCATTGTTCAGACATGTTTACTCAAAGAGTGATTGTGAAAAAACATATAAAATAACAAATAAAATAAAATTTATACTAGAAATTATGTTACTCATTCTTAAGATGAGAATTTAACTATTTAATGGAAAATATTCTAAATGTGATTTGGGTAGGTATAATATGTTAATTTAAAAGTGACTGTTAAAATATAAAATTCCCATGAAAACTGAAAAATAAATGGCATTTATTCTATTCAAGAACTGGTAAAAAATCAGATAAAGTCATTCAAAACTTACGAAAATATTAACAATCGGATCCATAGAAAAATGTGAGTTCCATGTGCACATAATAATAAGGTACGGGGTTAAAGCATATCTTCCAAAATTCATGTTCATCTTGACCCTTAGAAGATGAACTTATACAGAAAGGAGGCACTAAAGAGATAATGACTTAAATTCACACTAGCTCAGGATGGACCTTGAATTCAGAGAATGATGTCTTTATAAGAGAAAAAATAAAAAGTAGGTATCAATTCTGTCACAAAGGCTCCAGTGACCGATACAAGGAAGAGTTCTCAGTACTCCTATAGCAAACTTGGGCTTATTGAGTTTAAAACCTGGTATGCTGAGGTGTGTACATTAGCAGTAGGCACTCAAACAGGAGAGGACAGCTTTTCCCTAGGTACTTCAGAGTGAGAACATACACGACTATGCAAATAAAATTTTCTGCCCTGTACAACACTTAGGCAAGACAATTTTTTCCTTTCAACCACTTAGTTTATGGATATTTCTAAACATGTGCAGACAAAAATGAATATTATAAAATGTAAACTTCTGACATATTATATAGATTACATTGAACCTTTCATTAAATCATCAATATCTGCCATAACAATTAAGGCCTTAAAGTTATGTGATAGAATGAATCACAGCAGAATGATAAACAAGTCAAGAAGATTGTCAGTGGTCTATGTTACAGTTCTTATAAAATCACATGGATAAAATCAACATGATTCATATTGTAAAGATGGATTGGTGGTAGAGAACACAGCCTGCTTTTGCAGGCTCTGTTCCTGGCACATACATGGTGGTAAAACCTAGTGCTGGGATTAAAGGTGTTAAGCAACCACCAGCTCGGGGCTCTCTTTCTCTCTTAGACAGATTCAATCTCCTATAGCCTAGGGCAGCCCTGAATTCCTTATCTCCCTGCTTCCTACTCCAGAGTGCTCCAATTAAAGAAAGTGTGCCACCACTGCCTGGCTTCTATGATTAACTAGTAGCTAGCTTTTCCTCTGATCTTCAGGTAAGCTTTATTTGTGAGAGCACAAACAAAATGTCACCACATTTTTCTCATATATATATAACTTTTATAGTATATTTACATATTTTTTCATAACTTCCTTGTTAATTTTAATAATTGCTTTCTGCATCTAGTTTCCGGTTTGAGATTTCAAACATTTATATTTCTTGATAGTATGACCTGATTAATTTTAATCTTCTTGAGTATACATCGTGTAATACTATTAAAATCACTTTTCTATTTTCTTATAGATTTTCTTTAAGATTTTATGAAAATCTGACTTGAAAGAATTAAGAAGAATAAGTTAATTTCCATATTAATCATACAACAAAGCTTACATTTATAAGCTTTAAGAAAGGCTCATGATAAATTGTTTTAATTATATTGTAGAGTGAATAAATCTGAAAATGTCATTAGTATGAATGGCTCAGCCAGTATCAAGCAAGATAATTGAACTTTAACTTGTATTTAGTACATTTACACTTCCATTCTGTGTATTTATGTGTATAATTGGGTGTGTCTTTATATATTATATATTATTTATCCCAGGATACTTTTTAAATTTTTCACATTTAGCATATGACTTTACTTACCTATCTGAGGATATATAAACTCCTATAAAGTACATTATAATTATAACCATAGTGAAATTTTAATGCAATATTTATAGCTTTATTTTAGAGACTTATACAATATTTTTTATTTACATAAATTTCTATTTTATTTATCTAATTATTTGCCAAAGTTTTTATTTTTTATTTGACATAAATATATTTTTTCCGTTTTCTTGATATTTGCTATTGTTTTTTGTCCTACACACCATTGTGTACACTTCACTAAGTAGTAAATATTTGGTAATGTAAATCTTTGGTCATTCTGAACATCTTATTTTCTATTAAAACAAGTAGATTCCAGTATACATTTTAATATGATATTGTTAATAAACTAATAACAATAGTGATATTACAACAAAATTCACTATGTAATTTCTTTTTACTTATCCTGAATAATCCTTTCAATAACTTGTTTACACTATTATATTTTCTTTCTTAAAATGCCTTAAATCTTACTATATTAATTTTGAAACTCCTCTTAAACATGGAGATATTAACAAATCTTTTCTTGTTTCTCCATAATGTCTTCTAAAGTGAAATCCAAAATTTTACCTCAAAATAAGAAATAAAGTACTTAACTGTCATAGCTTTCCTAACTCTTCATATATTTTTTTGGCTAAGTCACAATTTTACAGACTGCAGTCTATGAGCACATTATAGCCAATCATTTCCTTCTGACAGATATCTTTTTTAAGTAAAGTGAGCTTTTCCATTTTTTTTATCATGGACATAATTAACTTAAATATTGGTGGCACATTTAAAACTTCACTCATTATCATGTGTTGATTTCACATTTTGTCTAACAAACTATGCTCCTTTAAAACTTAAGACGTTACTATTTACTCTTCAGCATGTATTTGTAGAATCCTAGATAGTTTTATTCCTGTAATTCACTTATCTCAAAAATTAAGATTCTTACCTCTATACTGCATATTTACATTTGCTAACAAGTTCATGTTTTGATACTTGGAATATTTGGAACTGTTCTGGGGCAGTACCTTGTAGTATGAGGTTTCTGGCCAGGACTTTCGGGCCTAACCTCAAGGTCTAGGCCCACAGACCCGCAGTCCCGCAGTCCTGCAGTCCCACATAGACACACAGATGCTTCCAATAGTTTTAGGCTGATCAGCCTTAGGCCCAGGCATATAGCTTGCTAACTCTCTACCCTTAAACTATCCCATGTCTCTTGTTCAGCCATGCGGCTCGGTACCTTTCTTTAAAGCTGCATGGTTGTCCTCTGCATCCTGCAGCTTCTCTCTGGTGCTCTGTCTGGCATTCTGCTCTCAGAGATTTTCTAATCTGGTAGCCCCACCCATACTTCCTGCCTGCCTTTGGCCAATCAGCTCTTTTTATTAAACCAGTGGGTGGCACAATTATTTTCCATGAAACAGCACAATTCCCTACAGTATCTCCTGTAGCATTCACAAATTTGCTATCCTGTAAGGAAACAGAAATGAATACAACACATTTACTGCAAAGTCTTCCTCTAGATAAACAGAACTTTGAAGCTTGCCTTGAATAATATTACCAAGAAAATCAAAACCCTATTTGTGTACAAAGGTAATAAGAATCAAACTCTGTTCTTGAATCATATATTTCTTACTTCTATTCCTTATAAGAGCAGTAGCTCCATTTTTCAGAATAGAAAGTTGATTTTTCTAATATTTATAAGATACTCCAATAACTACAAAGCATCAGTCAGACCTTAAGAACAGTAGATATTTTTATTGTAAACCATTATGCATTGGACATTAGAAATTATTCTTTTCCTTTACTAAGTAGCATTTATACTTACTGTCTGGTGCTCTTGGGGGCATTAAAGAATCATACAATCCATTATTTGGAAATGCATATATTTTGTGTCTTCCATTAGGATGATGTGAGTCATATAAAAATAAATAAGAAATATGTTTTTTAAAATGTGGCCATTTTGAGTATTAACTGAGAACCACATAGAAATTAATTTTTAAAGAATGAAACAAATCGAATATTATCATGTAAACTTTGTTCAGTTCTTTTAAAAATCAAGCCTAGTCTGTCAGGCCTCATAGCGTTTCGGTGTTACCTGCGACCAGCTTGACTCTCCAATACTACAGTTATTTTGCAACGTAGATCTGTTATTCACATTGCACCATGCAGGGATAATTAGCTGTTTTGAAAGTAATAAGTTCTAAGATCCTTTTAATTATGTGCAGCAGAAATTAAAAAAATATAATAAATGTTCTTTTTTACTTTTCACATTCTCTTGAATTTTCAGGGCAAATTCTTGCTGTTCTTTCTTTCTTAGTTTGTTTATTTTTATGCAGGTCTCCATTTAAGATATGGGCTGAGCTAGGAGAAGTGATTCCTGCACCCCATCCATACTTTTAAAAGCTTTATCTTGCTCTTCAATTTTGAAGTTTTAGAAGTTGTAATTTTTAATTTGGTCATTCAACTTACTGAAGAATTTGAATGTTATATAGAGCATTATTTAATTAATAGTGAGGTTTCTTTGCACATGAGGATGATTTATAAAATAACACACGGAGCATGCTGATAACATATATCAAGTACAAAAGAACAAGATAAATTAAGGATAAACTATTTCGAGATAATTGCAGATAAGGAGGTAGCAGGAGTAAAGAGCTGGGCTGGCAAAGACTACAATAAAACTATGTCCTTTGTCACAGTAAGAGAGCTGCACATATAAACTCAGAAAGCTGTGACAACATACACATGGTTTGTGCAAATCCAAACCAGATCAAATTCCATCATGGGAACTGGGCTATAATTTCATCTCTAACTGAGGAGCTATTGACACAGGGTTGGGAGATGATGGTCAGTTTTCTCTAAGAATGTAGCTGCTGATAAACCTGTCAGGCTCCATGTAGATAAATCTAAACAAAACAAAAAGACAAATGTGAATGTAAGTTGGAAAAGAATCTGAGAGCAGGCAGGAGAAGGAACGTAAATATTTTCAAAACATAGTATTTGAAATTGGCAAAGAACTAATAAAATGTCCTTAAAGGTTAAAAGATACTTACTTTGTTGAGGAGGTTCTGGACACCTGCTGTCAGATTTAGAACAACAGACAAAATAAGAGAAAGTTAAGATTAGCTGAGCATTGCAGGAGAAGACTAGCACAGTCGGGATATACCACTGCTACTCGTATGTGTGTGAAACACTGGCCTCCTAGACAATGCCTTGTGCATGTCAACAATATTCATTCATGCAGGAGTCCCTAGGCTAACCACACTCATCAAAGCTAAAATCAGATTGATACATAAAAAATAAGAAAATTTAGCAATCTAGAAAAATATATAGTTCTATAATCTTGTGTGTTTTATCTGCATTTGAAAATGTAGTACCAAGGTTATGCATTACCATGTTTATCAGTTTTAAGTAAAGTAATTATCTAAGAAAATGGGAATTTTTTATAAAACCAAATTTGTAGATAAAATAAACTACATATTTATATTAAGACATACATTTTGAAAAAATCTAGTCAAAATATGAACATAGTATCAAATACACAATTTTTCAAGTCTTATATCAAAATCTTTAAATAATAGCAGATGGGAGCATGTGCAGTCCCACAGCCAGACATCATGCAAACAAAGAGTCTAAATTGTGTCATTGCCTTAGGAGCTCAGGGAACCCTGTGGAAAAGCTGGAGGAAAGACTGTAGGACTCAGGGGAAATTAAGTATCCTGCAAATTATGGCCCAACAAGTCAAATAAACAGGATTGAAATGGCAAATTCTGGGACTGCATTGTCTGTACTAATGTCTTCCGCATATATCTTATGGCTCTTAATTTGGTATTTTTTTTGGGGGGGGGGGCGCGACTCCTAACAATGGGAACAGTTGTGTCTGTGGCTCTTTTGCTTGATCTATGGACTCCTTTCATCCTATTGGGTTACCTTTTCCAGCCTAACTATGAGGGTTTTCTCTTGTCTTCCTGTATCTTACTTTGTCTTGTTGGCTCTCAGAGGCCTGCTCTTTTCTAAAGAGTGATAGGACAGAGTCATACAGATACCATAAACACACAAGCACACACACACGTATTTTATATATTATAAACATCCATATATTTGTATGTATATATATAAAGCAATATTAAAGAAATATCTTTTATCCCGAATCAATTAAGATTATTATTTTCTCCCATTTATGCAAATCTCCAATCCCCTCCATAGTCTTTAGGATCCATGTCTGATCCACATTTGGAGCAACTGAGTATGACCCAAATTATCCAGATCCCTATAAAAGAGATGCTGATGACTATTTACGTTGGATAATTGAATTTCTTCCAATCATTTTATGCTTTTAGAAATGTTCTGAGATTTAACTATTGAATATGTTTCATATCACATCCCCTCAGTTATCACTTTAGCCATCTCTTAATTAGGATTTCTATTGCTGTTAATATATACTAGGACATAGGCAAACATTATAAAGGATATTATTTAATTCTGGCTTGGTTACAGGTTTAGAAGCTTAGTACATTATCATCAATACAACAAGCATGGAAACATGCAGGCAGACCTGTATTGTAGAAAGAGTTGAGTGTTCTGCATCTTGATCTGCAAGCAACTGAAGAAGACTCTGACTATGGACCTAGCTTGAGCATATAAGACCACAAAAGCTACCACCACAGTGACACATTTCCTACAACAAGGATGCATAGCCTAATATTGTAACTCTTTATGTGCTAAGCATCCAAACCCATGAATATATGGTGTTTATTCCTATTCAAACCACCACATTATATTCCCTGGTCCAATAGGCTTGTATCCATCCCATAATGCAGAAATGCATTCAGTCCAATTCGAAAGTTCCCATAGTCTCTAAAAGTCTTAAAGTTATTTAAAATTCCAATACTTGTATTCTGAGATTCTTGCAATTCCTTAACTATAATCCTATGCAAAACCAAATTTAAAAAGCAGATCACATACTTCCAAAATATAATAGCAAAGGATATATATTGCCTCCCAAAACAGTAGGGGAGAAAGCATGGTAAAGAAATATACTGAACCAAAGCAAGACAGAATATCAGCTGGGCAAATTCCAAATTGTATTTTCCATGTCTGATATCAAAGGACTTTCAGATCTTAACCTCTTTTCAGCTTTGTTGACTACAACATACTTTTCTATTTGGGGCTGTTTCAACTCCTTGTTAGCACTTCTCATTGGCAGGTATACAATGGCTCTGGTACCTCTAACATCTTGGGGTCTCCAAGGCAATTCAGGTTTTACCCTGACAGCTTCATGCAATGGCCTCTCTATGCCATATGACTAGTCTCACCTTTTTTCTTTGGCTATAGAGGTATATTCCATAACCATTCTTCTATGCTTGCCAATAAAATCAGATCCACATGCTCATAACTATCAAGTTTTACTGCTTGCTGAAGCTGGAACATAGTCTTCTTACTTAATTATAACTTCATCAACTTTCTTCCTTACATGGTTAACTTTACTGCATAAACTAGAATGTACTCCAGCCTCCACTTCTAGAGCACTGGGATTAAATGCACACACCACTGAAACTGCTCTTTAATTTGTTTTCAGATGTTGGAAACTTAGCTAGGGAGGTCTTCCACTGAGTTTACCACTCTTTTTTATCACTCTTATTTATTTTTAATCTTTCTATCTTCTTGAATACAGGCCTTAGCTGCATTCTATGCCCTGGTTCACCCTTTCTCTAAATCTGTACATTTTATATTTTTTCTTGCTAAATTTGCTCCTTTTCATTATAAATCTCCATACAATTGAACACAAATGACCACAGGACACTGTCAACTATGCAGTTTGGAGATTTCTTCTGGCATGGAATTAATCCAAATCTCTTCAGTTTTGCCTTAGGCAGACTTTTCAGACAAGGGCAAAAAACACAGACACAATTCCTCACCAAAATAACACAAAAATAATCTCTGCTCAACATACTAAATTCTTCTCTCTGAAACTCTAGATGCACTCACCCCCCCCACACACACACACACAGTTCAGATCATACGCAGTATCACTGTCTTCCATGGTCCTTCTAAACATGGACCATTAAATAGTGCTTAAAGTAACTTACTGTTTTCCTGTCCCAAAGAGCAAGTTCTTCCAAACAAAACACATGGTCAGGTCTTTCACACAAATACAATAGTCTCTGACATCAATTTTATCCTTAGGATTTAATTATTATAAGGAACATCAGCACATAGAAGAGAGTCAGCACCAGAGGAGAGTTCCACAAGTGGTGGCTCTGAACAGCCTGAGCCGTCTTTATTTATACTGTAAAAGCAAACATGTTTTTCCCATTCCTTCGTATTAACCTCAGGCAAAAACAATCACATGTTTCCTAATGCTTAAGTCAAAACAACTTTTAAGCCAAAACAATGCTCAGTATTTGCTAGTTTGGCTAATTATTAAGCTAGACATATCTTGTCTTTACAAAGTTAATAGTTGATAGACACAGGCACACATTTTTAAGAACAACAATATTGTTCAAAACTTAACAAAGCATACTTCCAGAAATAGTGTGATTTCACACAAACTGCCTGTGTACAGTTAGCTTATATTTATATAAATGTTCCCTTATCTTACAAAAGAGTTCTGTACATCTATAGAAGGCAAGATTTGATACGGCACTCTTTTTCCATCATGACCTAAAACTTTTAGTGTTTTTCCCCAGAATTGTGTGATATAGTTAACATTACCTGTGTTACTTCATTACATGTGCCCATTAGCTTTTATTGACTCTGATTCTGCTGTCAGACCTGCATCAGAAAAAAAAAATTTAAGGGTCTGGAGTAACAACTGGTATACTCAGAGAAGAAATCTGAGAAGCATAAGTTCTTAGAAAATGTCAGGAAAAAAAAATCTGAAAACAAAAATGGTTTTCTAGGAATTATTACTTCTGTCACATGTACAATTGCAAAGGCAAAACTAACAGTCATCAGGATAAACATCATCAACTTTAAAAGAAAGAAGAGAGAGTGAAGGCCATGTTGTGCCCCAAGGGTCACTGGTCCTTGTTTAATGAGAGACCATCTCTAGGGGTTTTGCCACATGGAGACACATTAGGCAATGGTTCATACGTTGATCCCAAACTATGCCACACAGCTCCCAACAGGGAAGTGTTGAATTCGGTTCAGAGGTTTAGTCCATTATTTTCATGGCAGTAAACATGGCAGTTTGCCAATAGACATGGTGCTAGAGGAGGAATTGAGAGTTCTACATCTTACACCACCTAGCTTGACCATATAAGACCTCAAAACCCACCCCCATAGTGACATACTTCCTCCAATAAGGCCACATATACTTCAACGAGGCCATACTTGAAAACAGTGACATTTCCTATGGGCTAACAGTGGAGTGACCATCCTTATTTAAAGCATCACAAGCTACATGTTCTGGAAAGAATTTGTTAGGTTAAAAGTTGATTTTTCTTATAATGTGTTAATAAATATTCTCTAATAATTTATGACATTTCCTGATGGATTATCAGAAGAAAGGCTCTAACAATATATATATATATATATATATATATATATATATATATATATATATATATATTTGAGAAAGAATCTCTTACGATCCAAACTGAATTCAAACTTAGTCTATCTGAGGATACTTCCTGCATATACAACTGGATACTAGGATTATAAGATATATTCCTGTATTCAGTCTTAAAAATATGAGGCAAGCTACAACAAATGATAATAGCTAACACATTTCAACATTCACTCTCTAACCAAGCAAAAAGTATTATTAATAATATTAAATTTTTAGGAGGAAGAGATGAACCAGCTGTTAATATATTATACTTCTTTTCAAAGGACCCAAGTTTATGTCCCTGTACCCAAGTCTGGCATATCATAATCCACTGTAACTTTGGAAATCATTGTTAAAGTTATTGAGAAAACTGGGAATCAATCTACCTCATGATCCAGCAATACTACTCAGGTATGTACCCAAAGGATGCATAGTTATACTACAAGGACTTTGCTCAGCTATGTTTATAGCAGTATAATTTGTAACAGCCAGAACCTGGAAACAACCTAGACTTCCTTCAACTGAAAAAAAAAATGTGTTTTAAAAAATGTAGTAATTTACACAATGGAGTACGATGCAGCAGCAAAAAAAAAAAAAAAAAAAAAAAAAAGACATAAACAAAATTAAACAACAAAAACAGAAACAACAAACAACAACAATAAAACTGACACCTTAAAATTTGTAGGCAAATGTATGGAACTCGAAAAAATTATCCTGAGTGAGATAACCTAGACCCATAAAGGCAAACATGGTATGTACTCACTCACTCATAGATGGATAGTAGACATAAAACAGGAGTAGCATGTTACAATATCCAACACCAGAGAACCTCGGTTACAGAGAAGATCCTAGGAGAGAGATCCATGGATCTCTCTGGGAAGGGATAATACATAAGACCTCTTAGTAAAGTGGGAGAAATTGGGAGGAAGAACAGGAAGATAGAAAATAACCGGAGGCAACAGGATGGTAGAGCTGGGAAAAGTATGAAGAGGAAGAACAATGAAATAGATACCTTGACAGAGACAAATATTTTGGGGATAAGAAGAAACTGGGTTCTAGGGAATCTCCAGGAACCCACAAGATTGACAATAGCTAAGCGTCTAAGCAATACCTGAGCTGGACTTCCCCTGTACTCAAATCAATGACCATTCTAATCGTTATCATAGAACCTTCATCAAGCAAGCAATGGAACAGATGTAGAAATCCATAGCTGATCTCTAGCTCTGAGTCAAGGCAAAAAGAGGGAGGAAGGATTACATGGTTAAGGGTGAGGATCATGATTGGGAAGCCCACAGAGACAGCTGACTTGAGCTACTGGGATCTCACTGACTCTGAACTGAAAGCTAGAAGACCTGCATGGGCCTGAACTAGGTCATCTGAATGTGAATGGCAGTTGTGTGGTTTGGGCAGTTGGTGAGGCCTTTGACAGTGGAACCATGATTTATCACTAATGAACGTACGGGCTTTTTGGAACCCATTCACAAAGAATACCCAGCTCAGCCTTGATACACGGAAGAGGGGCTGGGGGCTGCGTCCTGCCTCAACCTGATATCCCAGACATTCTGAGGAGTGGATGGTGGAGTGGGGTGGGAGGAAGCAGGTGGATGAGTGGGAGGAGAGGAGCATTGAGGTTGATATGTTAAAAAAAAAACTTTCTAAACTTAAATATTTAAAAAGTTGAAAAAGAATTAGGCTAGGGTTTTATCGCAACTGATAACTGCTAAAATCATTTATACGAAATCCGCACATTATCAATTAAATGTCTACATTTCACAACACTTATTTCAGAGGTAGCAGACACATGCATTTTTGGACTTTTATAATTTCAAAAAAGTTTGGTTTATAATTCTTTTTTTATAAAACTTTCTTTGTTATCCATGTATCCCCTTGCTCCTCTGTTTTTCCCCCATCTCCATCACTTCCATGCCCTCCCCTGAAAGGGCAAGAAGTCCCAAGGTGTATCAACTCAGTGTGGCAACTATCTTCCTGTATAAGAAAGTGTCTACTATTGTTTTATCCAGGAAGATATCAGCACTACTCCTTGATGAAGCAGAAGTTTAAAAGGAAATGTATAAACTGTAGCATCTCTAGCATGTAGAACAGAAAGACAAATTTACCTCACCAAGTATTTACAGAGCAGTTAAATATTTTAAGACATTAGAGAATATTCACTGAGACTGATAATATTCTTGTCTGTAAAACCCCCCAGAAAGGAAATTTAAAGTAATTTAAATTTTGCAGAGTGTGGTTGCTGATCACAATACAACAAAACTATAAATAGTTAAATGATGAAAAATTCCATAAACGTGCAGATATTAATATAAGTAAGTCAAAGAAAAACCTTGAAAATGCATTAAAAATATAAGAATTTCATTGTGTAAATTTCAAGAAACATCAGATACAACCTAAGCAGTGTAAAGAAGAATCTCTATGGTTTTCAATATTCGTACACACTAAATGATAAAAACTAAGTTGATAACCTGAAAAATCATTTCTAGCAAATTAGAAGAAAATAAATTCCAAAAAGTAGAAAGAAGAAAATAATATTCAGAAGAAAGAAATACTATTTCATGTTCTTCTCTTTCTAAAATAGTTTTAACATAATAATAAATGAATCAATAATATATATTTTATCAAGACACCAAATGATAAAAAATAATAATGCTAAAAAATGACAAATTGGCATATAAAAGAGAAAGGGATATTAACATTTCTAGTCCTTAATTACTCCACTTGCTATATCTTCTAGTTTCATTCATTTTCCATTAAGTTGTATAAAATTTTATTTTTTACAGATCAGTGCATTTCCATATATACCTAATTTTCATTACCTGTTCATCTCTTGATAGACAGGTAGGTTGATCCCATTTGTTTGCTATTTTGAATGCAGAAACAAGAAGTATGAATGTGATATCTCTATGGCAAGATACAGAGTCCTTTGGCTATATATCAGCAGTGCTACAGCTGGGTCAGATGAAATTCCTACTTTAACTTCTTAAGAAACATAATGATTTACATCATGACTAAAAAAATTCCCTTGTATGATGTGGAATATCTTTTTATATGCTGCAAATTACCATTGAATAATAAAAGAACTCTTTTGGCCCATGTAAAGGCATCTTAGAAGCAGGCAGGAAATACAAGCATAGATAAAGAAGATGGAGGGCAATGTTTTGCAGAGATGTTGTAAGCCGCCACAAAGAGAGCAAGATGTAAAAGCACAGCTAAGCCACAAGCCATGGGATAAAACATAGATTAATAAAAATGGGTTGAGTTAAGTACTCAAGTTAGTACTAAGCCTGAACCATAGGTCAAACAGTTTCTAATCAATATAAGGCTTTGTATAATCATTTTATTAGCAGCTGCAGGACCGCAGATGGGAAGATTCCTCCAGATCACTGGGCCAGATAGGTCAGAAACTTCAGGCTACACTCATACCAAAGGTGAAAAGCAGTTCTTCTTTTCATCCTTCCTTGCCAGCATTTATCATTTGCTCCAAATTCCAGAGAACATTAACAAAAACTTATAAAGCATTTAAGTACCAGATGATGGGAAGGATGCTGTGAAACACTGCTATTCAGTTATGGCTACTGTAAATGAACACAGCACAGCCATTTGTACCTGCGCAAAGTCTATACTGGATTGGGCTGTGTGATATGTCATTATGGAGAAGAAAGTCCCACCCCTTAATAATGGAACACTGGAAACTGCTGATTCAGGGAAAATTGTATGACATTCTCTTCCCAATATCTCATGACTGAGTTGTCTATGCACCAGCAAAAAAAAAAAAAAAAAAAAAAAAAAAAAAAAAAAAAAAAAAAAAAAAAAAAAAAAAAAAAAAAAAACCCTAAATTCAAACACAAGCCAAAACTTAATCTAATCCTAATTTAATCAAGTGGTTCCATAGAAAATAAAAAACACATAAAAATAGAAGGGTATTAATTGTGAAGGAATAGACAATAGGGTAGAGGGGGATAGGAAAGAGTAATTGGTATAGACAAACTGTATATAAATTTGAAAACTTTTAAAAAGAAATAAAATATGATAAATCAGTCATCTTTGCATTAGAATACTGAAAATGAAAAGAAGGTGTGAAAAAAAGGAAAAAGGAAGAGAGGAAAGAAAAAAGGAAGGGAGAATAGAGGGAGATAGGTCAGATAATAAACGTGATGACTACAAATCCACGAAACTAATAAACTTGAATACAGCTAAATACAGAAACACATTCACATGCACAGACTCAAGTCACACTTGCGTGGTTACATAACCAATGGATATTAAGAAAATTGACGGACTGTCACAATATTAATGCCACTGAAAATTTATTACTTGTAGTGACTGGACCTAGTTTTTCTTCATTATTTCTTACAACTGAGTTTGAATAAAATATGGCAGCAAATGGAGTAATGAAAGTAAAGGAAGGATAAGATATTTAATTCTTTACATACATGGGAAAGAAATGAAGCTCATGCTACACCGTGTGTAGCCTAAGCTCTCTTCATTCAAAATGGGCAAAGCTAAAAATAAGTTGTGATAACAAATGAAGGGCAGATATTTACTGCTAGCTTTTTTTGACTATGTGATGAGACTTCTATGAATTTCTATAACTAGCTGAAGTGATGAATAATGAAAAAGTTAGGGAAACAAAGGTGTCAAGTGACTGCAGGATAAATCTGCATCAGAAATATCCCTTTCCATGAGTAACTACGGAGAGTTGAGGTGTATCCCTGAATACCATGTGCACGGTCACTCTGTTTGGTGACTCATTTTCTCCTTCATTATTTAATGGACTGAATGAATGTATAAATGTTTTTTTTTTTAAATGACAACAATGTTTTAGTTAAGTTGAAAAGAGATATTAAGATCTGAATCTATTGTAACCAAAACAAAACCATAGAAACTTCTTTATGAGTTGAAATTAATGTGCCAGTGAGGTAGGTTCACTCTACATGTTTCATAAAGCTTCCATTTGAAATTGTCATCTATTTCCATCCACGATCACATTCCAATCTCTGTCTTTGTTTTCAATCATCTTTTAATCTAATCTCTTCTATTCTCCAGGAAATCTGTGAGTACAATGATCACAAAAGGAATCCCATGTATGCTTCTAAGCCCCGTGTCCTTAATGATTATTTATCCAGTACATTTTATTTCACATAAAGTTAAATAACCACAATTAGTACTATAAACTGAGATATCATTGAGGAGTGCTATTTCATATAGATTATAGGGAAGGTGATACTTAACAATAGCTTAATTTATACAGAAATTCAAATAATGTCATCACTGTGTTAGCACATAAACATAACATTTAAATGTATATTGACAAAATACCACGAAAATTTGGCAATATGAGGTACTCACTGTAAGACGATTCTGTTGTAGATTATGTAAGTCAGTAGAAATTTTTAAACATTTCTTTTTTAAAAGACAAGCACAAAGTAGTCTGTTGACAAAGATCATGTTTATATTCCATAGTGAGCAATAATCATTGCTGACTATTTTCTATTGTTTACTTTTTGTAAGATAACGTATTATGGTATGTAGTCCAGCATAAACAATCTGCAATAATGCTCTTGAAAAATAGTAACAGTCCACGTAAGATAATTTCTCATTTCCTATGCAATATGTTTAATAATTAATAAATGAAATGTTTTCAATGTGAATGATGAATGTAATATCTCAGTCATTAAAATTCAACCCTGTTAAATTATTTACAATTGGAATCATAATTACTGAACTTCACTTTCACTGTGAGTGAAGTAGATCTTGGCTTTCTTTAAATGATAAATAGTTCGTCAATATTCTCTTGCATCTAATTTTTCTAAAAACAGCTGTTATTGTCAGCTCTCTTCTGGTCATGTGGCTAAAAATTAATGATTTATGGTTTTACTGTTTCATCCCATTCATAATTTATATTACAGAGCAATAAAGCAAAAATAAGATCCTTTTGTGCCATCTGTAGTATTTTGTAGCACATTTTCTATAACTGGAGGCCCAGTCTACATGAAAATATGTCTCTAAGTCTTATGCACCATCAGATATTCCCCAATCGATCCAGCTGTTTTACATTATGCTCAAACACTGGAGAACCATTGATAGTTGGAGATTTCTCTGCCATTGGCTTCAATTCCAAATTCTACTTGATGTCAGAAATTTCTTCTAGGAAATTAGTCTTTTAAACTACCTAGAAATATAAAATAGCAACTGTATTTTGATAGATTGCTCATGTACTTAATATTTAAATAAAATCTATTTGGTAAAGAGTCTTCCCTTATTTTAATGTTTCAAACATGCATAGCTAAAGTCACTTACACTTTTAAAATTAGATGATATTCTTATAGAAAAACATTTTTACTAACATATAAATAAAAAATTAAAATCAATTGATAATTTATGACTAAACAAATTGTTCTGTTTCAGCTCTCTCCCCAATTCACATTGTACAAGATTGTAATGAGTTTAGTCATAAGATTATTTTTTTAAACAAGGTTCTAGCCATCAGACAAAATACATGTAGATATTTATGGAACTACACCTCAATTTCTACCCTCTCTTCTCAATGGTTGGAGCACACTGTTATGAAAGAGGAGATGGGAATATTGTAAGAGCCAGAGGAAGTAGATATCTGCAGGGAACCACAGGGCAGGTGCACATATGAACTCACAGTTCATCCATAGAGTTAAACAGTTACAACCCAGGCAAATTCTTGAGGCACCATTGTATAATTGACAGCATTGTATAATCTCAAACCATGCAAAGTCTCAGCATATGGTTGGGAGGTAAAAATGAAGTGCTGTATGCATCTGTTCAAGACAACCTGCTACTTCATAGGAACATATTCATTGCTCTCATTAATATTGTCAATGAAAAACTTAAGTAGCTTTCTGTGTTTAATTACTCAGTAGCTAATGGAATATCTAAACCTAACAAAAATGGGGAGGTACTTTTCCCTGTAAATAAGCATGTAAATAATTAGTAACTAAATTCCTTATATTTTAGTATGAAATCAAATATATTCCCTCTAATACTCAAATTAAGTATAAGAATAAATAAAGTGCATCTTGATGAGGAGAGGAGGGATGGGAAGGAGTGTGTGGAGGAAAATTTTAGGTCACGATTATTGTTGGAGAGAAGAAAAATAGAAATAAATAAAGACAGAATTTATATATCTCTCTATAAAACAGTAATTTATGCTATGTTAAATAATTAACTAAAAATTTAAATAATAAATTGACTAAAAAAAATAAGAAACACAGTTTCCTTCAGAAGCATTAGAAATAAATGTGCAAACCCATGGTGCAAATAGCTTTTCATTCATAATCATATAATTATACTTAAGTGAAGAAGTGTTATTGGGATATTAACATTTTTTGTACCATGTAACATTTCAATGTTTTCTTACTGTACAGTAGCATGGCTGTCAAATTTTGTCTTTTTTCTCAATGAGAAAGGCTTAATGTGCTTGCAACAAACCTGTCTGATTTTAAAATTACCTTTAATTTTTGGACACTCTCAAGTGACAAAGTGTCTGATACTTTAGTAACTACATCAAGTGAATAATTTTAAATAGAATATCTCCTGTGTGTTGTGTTTTTAGAATAATGGTGCTAACTGGCATATTTGTCTTGTTTTCCTGCCCTTTAATATGAGGCTCATTTTCAATTTTGGTAAGATGGGAAGGACTGAAGGTGTGAGGGAACCTTCAACCTAGCTTGTCACATTTCATGGAACAAGGGAGGTGACCTAATGATCATCTGTTTTCATTGTTTCTACCTCCCCAGTCTCTGCTTTTCTTATTTCTCTTCTCCAAATACTCATTTACATTTCTTTTTCTTTTCCTCAATGTTACATAAAAGTTTTAAAATGAGATAGGGACTTAATAAGTCATTCTTTTGAGAACAAATGTGTAATAGAAATGTTTGCTTTATGCTTGGAAAGTAAGTCCAGTCTATATTGCATATGTACAGTGATATGTCTCTATCAAAAATGACTGATACTATTACTTTTGCTACCCTGAGATCTACTTAGTATCTTTACATATTATAATCATATATATGTATATAATACAATGTAATTGTACATATATATGTGTATAATATATATCACAGTCATATCACTGTGTGGATATATTTAAATAAACTCATTATTGCCACATTCCTTGTAAAGAGAATCAACTGGAAAACATAGAACATTTTATTTACTATTTAAATTATAATGATGATAAAAGTATCTTGTAGCTTTTTCCCTCCAAATTAAAACATTCTGGAGGGAGATGTCAGGCTTGTAAAACTCAGTTAGTAAAACTGAACTGGCACTGGAAATTCTTATAAGTTATGATTCACAATAACCCACAGAAGAGTGGTTCTCAAACTTTCCAGTATGTTTCTCATGCTGCAGTGACCTGCAAACATCCAATATTTTGTTACTACTTCATAACTCCATTTTGCTACAGTTATGAATCACAAAGAAAATATTTGATATGCATGATCTCTAATATGTGACTGACCCCACAAGGAGTCACAATGCACGTTTTGAGAACTCCTGCTACAGAAAGTTATAGGATCAAAAAAATATTCTAAAAAGGAACAGATGCTTTTATATCGATGCCTTCATGTAATACACAACTGCAGATTTCTATGATATATGGTCTTCTGATGGGAATAGCTGCGTGTGATTTATCCATCATCCTGTAAGTTACTAACACCTCATCCATACCCCTGTAATTAGCTTTAGTAAGCTCACTTTCCCTTTGCTTGAATTGATGAGAATAGTTTCTTTCGTTTGTCTTCTAGGTCTTTAAATATGGTGAACAGAATAGATATTTGACTTGACAAAATGGGAGAGAGGGAGTAAAGGGAGGAAAGGAGGGAGGGTCCACAAGAGAAGAGGAGTATTGGGCAGGAAAGAAAGATAAAATAGGAGTATAAGGAGAGGAGAGAATATAGGAGGTGAGTGTGAAGGCAAGAGAAAAGAGAGAGAAGAAAGTATGGTAAAAGAGAATGAAAGACGCTATGAAAAATCATTCAATCAATAAGATTTAGAGTGGAAATTGGGATATGAATTTCTTTATTGACAGTCAAACATGTTTAGTGAGTCAGGTATGGAGCATAAAATCCTAACAGTGGCAACCTGGACAGCATGTGTTCCCATTTGGAGTGGTGCTGGGCAAGTGCCAGGAAATGACCTCTCCTCCGAGTTATTGGAAGCTGAGCCCACCTACTTAGGCAATAGGACTTATTGGAGATAACGTAGAAAATACCTCCCCTGAGGATTATGTCTTATCGTGTCTCAATGAATATGCAAACTGACAGGGACAAAAGGCAGTAAATAGCTCCACATAACCAGCTGTAAAGCTTATGAGCTAGATTATGAAGAGCCTGGCAAGATATGCCCAAAGACAATAGTGGAAATTCTTACTCAAGGATAATCCACATATCTGATGGGACTTAAGACCTCCTAAATAAGAAAAAAATTCATACTTGGTAATATAAACCTGATAACATCTTTCTTTAGCTTTAAACAACTTTTGGCATAAATATTAATGGCAATTTCATGAAAATATGATCGTTTAGACAAATGGATTTTTCAAATACGGATTTCACTTATTCAAAATTATATTTGTCTTTTGAATAAGCACATCCTTCCTAATTGTAGAATATGCAAGAGAGTTTATACAAGTCCTGGATAAACTAACGTTTTTAAAATTATAGAAACTTATAAGCAGCAAAATAGCACATGCTTAAAAGTTATATTATTATCAATATGTCCATGAAACCATAACATGTACTTATATTATTGAGTGAAGAGAAGGACTTTTCTCAAGTAAGAAAATAAAGATAATATGTAAATGTAAATACACCACCAGATGCTTTTTATTTATTGTGTATTGACTAAACTAACTTTCCTCTTTTCTTTTATTAGATTAATTAACAACTTGAATGATCTAAAGAAATTTCTCTACCGTCTAACAAATTGTACATATGAAAGATCTGATTGTAATAGTTTTAATGACTATATATCAATCAGTGTAATTGTCTTACTATAAATGATGTCTTTACAGAAAACATAAATATTATGATTCTCAGCATTATGATGTCCTAACACCTTTAAATACCATGGAAGAGAAATATATCATCTTAAATTAAGAGTTTATAGTTTTCTTGTGTATATTTTCCAGTTGAAGACGGATAGACATAATTCTTCTTAGACTAAATAAATTGGAAATCTGTGATTTCCATAAGGTATTAGAGAAATTCCCAGATAAATGAGTCCCACAATGGGCAACCTGATGTAACTATTTTCAAGTCAAATGACCTTTGGAGTAAAAAGGTTATATTAAAAAGATAATATTTTTATTTCCATAATATCACTTGGGTGTTTGATGCTACCATATGTGAAGTTTAAATTGAGATTTTTTTTGTATAAGAAAAGTAATGTGGTTGAAGGTAGGGCATTAACATTGGAAATGATGATGTTCCCCTGATTTAAAAGCCAAAGTATTCTTTATTCCGCAAGAGTAATATATGGCAAACCTGTGTTCTGTTAATAACCATTACTTCTATGTTCTAGTAAATGTCAATATTCTCCAAAGTTTGTCTTTAAACTTTACTATTTATGATAATCTTACCTGTTTTTTAAATATCAGATAATCTTATTACATTTTTAAAATAACAACTCAATACTATTGTAGATTAATTAGCTCATATTTGTGCTAGGGGTGTACAGTAATTTTCTGATAACCATAATAAATCCCAATTCTATCATTACCTGTTAGATTTGATGATTAATTCATACATGGTGAGCTAATATAAATATGCCTCCATATTAACACACTGTGTTTGCAGTTGTTTATAAAAACAGTTGATAGGCTTAGATTAGTATATTACCTTACGTTCCATTTAATGAATTTTTAGTCTTAGGTTAGTGGTAAACATATTTGTATAGACTTATGTTATTTGTTCAGTCCTTGAAGCTAATGAGATAAGTTCACATTATAAAGGATAGATATAGTATAAAGTATAGATACAAACTAAAAATAAACAATAATCTAGTTCAGAAGTTAAGAATGGGTTGAGCTTGTCTGTTTGGGGGTGGAGGTCTTTGTCATACAGCTCTATGTTCTTATTTCTGAACTGCAGAGATATATAAGTAAAAAATAAAGAATTCTAATTCTGTGTGTGTTGGCACAATCAGGGATTAGGTGGCATGTTAACATTCTCAGAAGTGGTCTCTGAGTTCTAGTGGGGAATCTCTGAGGTATCATCAATGCAGGTGATCCTCATTTGTCTGATACAATAACTAACTCAAATTTCCTAGAATTATTCTGATGATGTGAAAATAACACTATACCTATCTAACCAAACATACTACAACATTATACGTTGATGGAACTTTAAATTTCTTCACCCAAATTATTGACAATTTTGATAGAAAGTGTAATATTACTTCAACAAATAATTCTGTAATCATATAGTGAAGGTCACACTGAACTCAAATACTTCATGTAACTAAAGCACTTGGGAGTCATGTATTGGTGTTTTCCAGAAGTATAGTATTTTCCAGGCACTGCTTCAGATCCCCATATGTTGAAAATATGAAACCATTAATCTTAAACTCAGGTACTATGCATCCTAAAGAATGTATTTAAGATATGACTCCAGCAAAAGACTGTTTTAGTGAAAGATAAAAGGTCTACTGTATTAGCTACATAAGTTTGCACAAAGACTTGTCACTTGTATAAAAAATTTATAAAATATGGCAACCAAATTCCTTCTGATTGGATATATGGGCTGCTTCACACGTATAAGACACATGACATTTTAAACCTGGTCAACAACTTGTTGCTGAGGATCTAACAGTTCCCAAGTATGTATCTACTATTATTTACTAACTCAAACTTTCTTCTAAATTTATATCTCCAAAGCCACGTATTAGTATAGATTTTAGATCTTATGAGAGATGCTTTGTGTGGTGGATAGAGGATAATATAGAAACTCACAAGAAACCAAAGTGTAAAGAATAAGTCTCAGTGTACTTCCCAGTCACAAACTGAATATCTACATCCTTCTTCCCTTGTGGAAAGGCTCAGAAACCATGGAGGAAGAGGTAGTGATAAAATTCTAGGAGCTAAAGTTTTGAAAAACCAGAAGGAAATATTATCTTCTTTATAATACATGACTACTACACACACAAACTCCCAGCACCAATGATAGTTTGGACAAGATCAAGGTGTCCACTTTCTAACAGAGGGTAGAGAAGATGTGATGCTCCACTCCTGAACAGCCTCGTGCTGCTTCTGGTTCCTAAAAGGAGACGAAGTTAGTTATCTGCAGATCCTATTAAGCTGATCATGCTCCAGCGGTTAGCACCACAGGTAGGAGTGAGTGTATTACCTAAAAATGGATCGTGAGGATGTAGGGAGAGGATAAAGGGACACTATTTGAAGGAGTAGAGAGATGAGGAGTAGGTCTCAAAAGAAGAAACCTGGATGAATGTGATCAAAATATGTAATAGGAAGTCTTCAATAATTAAAAATAATTTTTTGCTAGAACGGATAAGTTGACTTAGAATATGTATCTAGAATAAAATTTGCAGGAGTGTAGATGTATGCATGTTTTGAGTCATGGAGGTGAGAATTCTGATGTAATAATGAGATAGAAAATCCAAAGGCTAAATAAATCTCACAAAATGGGTTTGCTTTAACATGATGTGAAATAATATAAAATATCATGAATCTGTTACTCTTCATATAAGTAACTATTTAAAGAACTTTCTAAAGCGATCCTAGAAGAGTTTTTTTGTCCCGTGACAATTCATATATACATATGTTTTACACATATATATTAAGCAATATTATATATATGTATTAAAAGAATGATTTCAAAGTAGCAATTATATTCTACCTAATACCACTAATTTATTCTGACTCTTCCATTTTTTATGTCTGTGCTTTCCGCCCCAGTGAGGACACATCTTCTAGGTCCTCACAATGCATCTCTTATTTTTCCCAAACCAAGAACACTCACACACTTATTTCTTTCTTTACTATTTTGTTTTGTTTTGCTTTTTTATGTTAAAAAAGAAAGAAAGAAAGAAAGAAAGAAAGAAAGAAAGAAAGAAAGAAAGAAAGAAAGAAAGAAAGAAAGAAAAGTCTTTTTCCATGTATCTCCCTGTTCCCCCTCCGTTCCCTCCTTCCAGTCCCTCCCCCCCTCCATCCCCTCCCCGAAAGGGCAAGGAGTCCCATGGTGGGTCAGCTCAGCTAAGTGCCTTCAGTCCAGTGAAGCCCGATTTCCTCCTCCCAATATCAAGACTGGGTTAGATGTTCCTCTGCAGGGAGTGGGTTCCAAGGTGTGAGCTCAAACACAGGAACATAGTCTGATGCCACCCCTTGAGGCTCCACATACTGCCCTTGCCCATGGACAGTCATCTACCCTTGGAGGGCCTAGCTCCTTTTCCCAATGGTTACCCAGTGGCTGTTCTTGTCTCACAGACCTACATCCGATAATGAATAGAGGTAGAGGTGGAGATCCAAGGCTGAGCACTGGGCCTAGCACCTTTTCTTGATCCTTCCCCCGTGGCTGTTGTTGATTCAGTGAGCCCTCCAGAGCTCCAGCCAGGCATCTCTGTGTGATTTCTCCTCAGAATCCCTACCCCCTTGCTCATACAGATGCTCCTCCCCTGCTCTCAGAGAGACCAGGAGTTCAGGTCAGTGCTCAGCCATGGATCTCTGCTTCAACTTCTCTCTATTGATTATTGAATATAGGTTCTGTGATGAACTTAGGGTAATGTTCATTTGATTCTAGGGGAAATACTTTTTAGGAACCCCCCTACGACTATTGGTTGAAGACATAGGCAAGGACATCTTGTGATTTCTTGGAGGTTTCCCTAGTACCTGATCTCTTTCCAACACCACGTTGTCTTCTTCTATTAAGATATACATCTCTTTTTTTTTTTCTCCCTTTTTGTGGCTCCTTTCACTCAACCATCTCCTTTCAAGATTTGTTCACACCTCTTGTTGGTTGCAACCCATTAAAATTCCAATTTGCTAAGGAGATCTCTGTTTTCTCTTCTTAGGGGAGCCTCTGGGTGTCTCTCTTAAGTTCCTTCTGATATCAAGCTGTTGAGGGGTTGTGATTTGCAGCTTGGGTATTCTTTGCATTTTGTCTAAAGTCTGCTTATGTGTGAGTACATTCCATGACTATCTTTCTGTGCTGGTGCTACCTCACTCAGGAGGATTTTCTTAAATCCATTCATTTGCCTGCAAACTTTAGGATGTAATTCTTTTTTACTGCTGAGTAGTACTACATTGTATAGATATACCACAGTTTATTAATTCATTCTTCAGTTCAGGGGCATCTAGGTTGTTTGCAGGTTCTTGCTATTATGAATATTGCTGCTATGAACATAGTTGAGCTAATGCCTTTGGGTATATGCCCAATAGTGGTACTGTTAGATCCTTGGAGAGACTGATTCCCAGTTTTCCGAGGAACCACCATACTGCATTTTAGAGTGGCTGTACAAGTTTACATTCCTGCCCGCAATGAAGAAACATTCTCCTTGCTCGGCATCCTCTTCAGCATAGGCTGTCATCTGTGTTTTTGATCTTAGCCATTCTGACAAGTGTTAGGTGGTATCTCAAAGTTGTTTTGATTCACATTTCTCTGATGGCTAAAGCTGATGAGCAATTTTTAAGTGCCTTTCAGTCATTTGTAATTCTTCTGTTGAGAATTCCCTTTTTAGTTCTGAACCCCATTTTATAATTGAGTTATTTAGGTCTTTGGGCTCTAGTTTCTTGAGTCCTCTGTATATTTTAGAGTCAGTCCTCTGTCAGATGTAGGGTTAGTTAATGTCTTTTCCCATTATGTAGGCTATCACTTTGTCTTATGAACAGTGTCCTTTGTCTTACAGAAGCTTCTCAGTTTCAGGAGGTCCCATTTATTAATATAATAATCAATTATTTGTCATTTGTTCATAAGTGTGTGGGTTAATGTCAGTGTCTTTGTTTCAATTTTATTTATAGCATGAAGTCAGGGATGGTGATTTCTCTCAAAGTTCTATTACTGAGCAGGATTGTTTTGGCAATCTAGGTTTCCTGTTATTCTGTGTAGAGTCGAGTATTGTTCTTGAAAGATCTGTAAAAATTTATATTGGGACTTAGATGGGTATTGCAGTTAATCCGTAGAATGCTTCTGGTAGATTGCCATTTTTACTATGTTGATCCTATCTATCAAGGAGTATCATTTTCTGATATACTTTTCAATTTCTTTCTCCTGTGATTTAAAGCTTTTTTTTTTTTCAAGCAGGTCTGCTATTTCATTGTTTAGAGTTATGCCAAGATATTTAATACTATTTGTAGCTATTATAAAGGGTGATGTTCCCCCTTTTTTTCAGGCTTTTTATCCTTAGTGTATAGGAGGGCTATTGCTCTTCTTTTTTTTAGTTTTCTTGTACCCTGCTACATTGCTGAAGGTGTTTATTAGGTGTATTTCCTGGTAGATTTTTGGTGATTTCCTTTCCATTTGTCTCTCTTTAATCTCCTTTTGTTCTCCTATTGCTTTAGCTAAAACTAAACTATATTGAACAGATGAGGAGAGAGAGGACAGCCTTGTCTTCTTCTTTCTAGTTTTAGTGGGATTACTTTTAGTGATTTAGTTCGATGTTGGCTTTTGGCTTGCTATATTTAGGTATTTTTCCTGTATTCATGATCTCTTCAGGACTTTTATCATGAACAAGTGCTGGATTTTGTCAAAGACTATTTTAGCATCCAATGAGATGATCGTGTAGTTTTTCTGCCAGTTTGTTTATGTGATGGATGGATCACAGTTTTCCGTATGTTAAACCATCCCTGCATCTCCAGGGTAAAGGCTTCTTGATCATGGTGGATGATCTTTTTTTGATATGCTGTTGGATTCGGTTTGCCTGAATTTAATTGAGTATGTCCATGAGGGAGATTGATCTATAATTCTCTTTCCTTGTTGCATCTTTGAATGGCTTGGGAATCAGGGTGATTGTGGCCTCACAAAAAAGAATTTGGCAATGTTCCTTCAGTTTCTATTATATGGAACAGTTTGAGGAGTATTGGTATTAGTTCTTCTATAGTTCTTTTATGGATGTCTGGTAGAATTCTGCACTGAAACTGTCTACTCCTTTTTTTAAAAAAAATAAAATAAAACTTGGGAGACTTTTAATAACACCTTCAATTATCTTTGGGTTTATAGGTCTGTTTAGGTCACTTATATGATCATGATTTAATTTATTAAGTTATGTTCTGAGATTGTTGATGTAAGTATTCTAAGAGACTTGATGATAGAATTTTAAGTTAATCTCAGACTAGTGTTTACTTCCAAATTTTGAAATTTATTAATAAGACTGTGATATGATGTTGTTAAGATATCTAGATACAAGAAGCTTCAAAATATGTGGCTTAGAAAAAGACACAACTGAAAATATGAAGTCAAACAAAATATTTGCATTTTAGTAGTAAACAATTTTGGGTTATCAATAGATAATAATTACATTTTAAATATCGTGCCTATTACACTTTAAATTACATTGCTTGAACAATATACATATTCATTCATAAATGTGTTGTTTTGAATATATGATCAATTGATAAAAAGGTACTAATATTTAACTAGGAGTAGTTTAATGTAGCCCATATTTTCACATTATCCTAATTCCATTAAAAACGTTTGTAATTACTATTTCCATCTGTGTCTACAAAGTTTGAAAAAAAATCACATGACGTTTCTGTTTAATTATATATATAGTTACATCTTAAATTATATAATTAATAATGAATATATGAAATATGTATGTATTATGATGTGACTTGCATGCATTATTTACTACTTATTCTAGCAGATGCACTTTTAATTAAACTCTATCATGTACAATATAAGGCTAGAAGAATTATGCTTAGAAAACCAGTTCTATAATTGGCCTCATTGTAGATATAAAATGTCCATATACAATTCACTGACTACTTTCTACAGGAAACACATGAAAGCAATATTTGATCGTAACATTTATTTTTATGATGCAAATTTATATTTTTTCCTAAGAAATTATTTTGTGCATATCTTCAGTGGTACAAGACTTTAAAGACTAATTAAAAACAAACAGACAGACAGGAGTGATCATGTTCTCACCTGCAGTCACACATTCCTGGAAGGATTGAGTGGAAGTGTAGGAAATGGGAGATGCTCTTTAGTCATAGATAGGATTATTGGACAGAGCTACTTCTGCATGTTGTGCGGCACAGCTGCTACTAACACACTCTAGAGCAGCTATGTGCTTATTTCCAGTTGAGAGACAAGATGCTAACCATCTAGGCAGGCTGTACATGTTTAGAATACCATTTTCAACAGGGAATGTATAATGACTCAGATTCTGTTTAATCATAAGATCTCTGTAATAGAAGTTATGAATATAAACAGGACAAGATGTGATTATAGTGTAAATTATAGGTTATATCTCGTAGCATATACAAGTCTCAGAATAAATTTTTGCAATCAGTCATGCCAAGAGAACAGTAGATTAAGAATGGGTATGAGGTAGTTCATACAACTTCTATCTTTTCATTTGTTTTTGAAAAGCAAGGTATGCATAGCTGATGAGGGAAAGATTGTATTATTTATTTTGGCATATCAATAATTTATTGGTACTTTATTCAAGAAATACAATATTTTTTTCTTAAAAATGTTTATTCTGTTTATTTTCTAAGTCATATACTATTTCCATGACACACACTATCTAAGCAAACAGTGAATAATATGAATCTATTCTTATTTTTGTTATGTTGTTACTTCAAAATGTTATAGGAATTGAATGGTATTATAATTTCTCACATTACATTTTTCCAGTTCAATCCAGTTCTCTGAAGATAGATTCAAACTACTGAATGTGCATCAACAGTGTATGACTTCTCATTGCAAAATAATATCTTATGATATAAATATTCAACTATTTGTTTAGCCATTTACTGCATAAAGAAAATACATGTTTTTATAAGTTTTAACATTTGTAATAAATGTGATACATTAAAATGTGATAGGCTTTGAAAGTAAGTTTCTCAACAACATGTCAGGTTTTTAAAGAAATTGTCAACACGTTTCTAAAGCAGGTGTACAATTAGACATTTCCTCAGCAATACATAAATGGACAAAGTTTTCCATATCCTCTTTAGAACTTGATATTTTCTGTGTGTCTTCACCATTTTTACAAGCCTATGATGTTATTACTTTTTAAAAATATTTAATATTATTATGCTAACAGTTTATGTGTACTTGTACCTGTTTATCATTTTGAGTAACATGTTATTCTATGTATTTTTTCACCCTTTACTGGGTTGTACTTGTATTTTCTAAGATTTAGTAGATTATCTAATCTGGATATTAGTATTATATTTGGTCATATGGGTTACAAATAATATATTTTGGTTTTCAACTTATCTGTTTTTTAAAAAAAATCTTTCCATGACTTCTTCAGAGCCATAGTTGATAGTATTGTCAGTACCAATTTTATTAATCTCTCTTGTAGCAATGATAAAAAATTTATAGTCTAGTTTGAGACATTGAGATTTTTCATATATATTTTAATTGAAGGTTTATCATTTTAAAATTAATTTTGAGGTCATCAATACATCTTAGTTACTTTTATAGAATTGTTGAGAGAGCTGAGCGTTCATTTCTCTACACTTAGATGCTACATATGACCTTTCAATGATACTCTAAAGTAATAAGCTTACTTGAAAATACATAAGTTGTGAAAATTATGATGAGCTATGAGCAAAGTATGTTTCTTCAACAGTTTGCCTGTATTTGGATGTCTTTTATTAATCTGTGATTAGTAGGTACATTAAATTTTTCAGATAATTATAATGTAATATTGTTTTCAGTAAGTTATATACTAGTGATATGTTAATTTATTCAACCAAGTCATAACATTTTGCCCGTGTTCAAGTTTTATTTACATAATTTTATATATTCTGTTGTTGTTTGAATACTTTTTAACATACCTTTTTTATGTCCTATTTTGTATTTTACTGCATACATTCATTTATTGATCAAGGTATTACAATGTTTATAAATAAAATTTTATATTCTACCATCTTTATTGAAACAGTTCAATAAATGCAGAAATATTTTTACCTTTCGTGATGTTCACTAATATGTCTATTTATACCACCTAACAAAATCTTTTCTGTGAATTTGGAATGCCACTGGGCATCATCACAATCCTTAGCATACCCTTAAAAATTAATTTAAACCAGTAGCATAAGAAAGCTTATCAAATCCCCCATATTTTTGCTGCAACTTTTCTTTTTTTTCTAATTACAGTTCTTTGACTATTGTTCTTCTTTAGCAACATTCTATTACCCTTCTTTTAAAAATATTCTAAGATATTTTTTTCTTTCACTCAGATAAAAAAAAAAATCTTAATTTCTCTTCATTCCCAAAACACAGAGAATCCATAACTGACCATTCTATTATTGCTTAGAAATAGTCTCATTTCCTTATCTCTTTCCTTGCTAACAAAAAAGTAGTTGCCATTTTAATAATTTCCTTCTTTATTCCTACAGGCTACTTTCAGAATTATTTTCTCTTTTGATTTTTTCAGACCTTTATGGGTTTTTATTTTTTAATAAAGGTATGTATCATGATGTTGTCCCTATTTGCATCTTGCTGAGCTAGTTAAAACCATGAGTTTGTTATTTTAAAGTTCCAATTATTATTTCCAATAACCTCTCACTTCTACAGTCTCTCACCTGTGTCTCGGGGATCAAAGGTCACTATTGGTAGATCTTCCATTTGAGAATCACAGCTCCCTGGGTTTGTGTTCATTATATACTATTGAGTATGTGATTTCATTTATTGTATTTTGCATGCTTTGTTTCTTATGTTGTCTTATAATTTCTGTTATGCCTTCCATCATTTCACTTCGCCTTTGTCTTGCTTTATCTGTTTTAAAATTATGCTTTATGCATGGTCTCACTTTGAAGTACTCCATTTTCATACCATTCATCGTATGTGTGCTATCAGCTACGTATGGTAATATTTTTCAAGTCTATCTGGTAGTCCTTTTCATATAATTCTCATAGTTCTATGAAGACAATTAAATAGCACAATATTACCTCAGTTTAAGTTCTTCTTGGTGTGAACAACATTTATTTGAAATCTTTGAGTTTAAAAGAAAACTTAATATTAGTTCCACATATGGAAAAGTTTCCAATTGACTATTTGTTAGTATGGCTGTATTATAACGATAGTATTTTCAACCATGATGTTTGTCAATAAAAAATAAATGCTCAATAAAAAGTTTTAAAATACTTGTCCTTTTCTTAGATATGGACTAGTAAGATCAGTTATGACTGGTGTGTCCTTTAATGTTCTATGATGGATACTTTAGTTCAAATGCAGGATGCATAAGGAGGAAGGAAAACCTATTGCCGTGTCGTATTTTTGTTCCTTGAGCTTCAGCCAGTCATCTCTCTTTTCTAGAAATATTTTTAAATTTTCATAAGTTTATTTATTATAAGATGTCTTTTCTCACATCATACATAGAAGATTTAACAGGATGGAATGCATAGGCTTTTAGATATATGGATATTCTGAGACTGACTGTGGAATTGTTTCCAATCGTCCGTTTACAAAATTAACCTAAACGTCTCTCAAAAAGTCAAACTTAAGGAAAGGGAATATAAATATCTTTGCCTTGACTATGAAAAAGATGATAATCTTTTGATAAAGCTACCTAAGCTTATGGTGATAAGTGGAGGATGGACTAAACGTTCTATTCTAGACTGTGGTGGCCACTGTCAAGTAGATATCTTAAATAGTCTCTTGAACGAGTTCAGTAAAGATGAAACATACATTAGCTAGTGATTTCTAAATGTTTGCATATAACAAAACATTTTACATATTATGATCATATACAATGCTATCCAGACATTAATTAAAATACATTTATGGATAAAAATATAAGGTGATAGAACCAAAAGTAAGTAGAAAAATATTAAGGAATGGCTTCACATAAAAATTTACAATTTTTTCTCAAAATCTGACATTATTGGTCATTAGTCAACACAGAAACTAATACTGAATGAAAAAGAGAGACAAGAGTCAGCTATGTGATTTGAGTAACTAGTTATGGCTTATTTAAAAAAATAAAAGCACTACCACCAGCAAAACCTGTTAGGATGTTAAATCTTTCATCCTTTACAGGGGATCTCTGTCAACATCAACATTTCCAGTCAAAATGAGAAAACCAAAAAAGAAAACAGAATCTGTCTTCTGTTTATCAATCCTAGTGCTTTTATGTCTCTCTCTCCCTCCCTCCCTCCCTCCCTCCCTCCCTCCCTCCCTCCCTCCCTCCCTCTCTTCCTCTCTCTCTTTCCATTAAAGCATAAGCAGACAACAAGCAATGTGCTCAGTGACCATGCTCCTAAATACTCCATCTTCACACTGAAGCCCACTGGATCCTTTCTATTATAATTTGAGTTCATGCAGGTTGGTCATCACAGGCTAAATCAATTTTATTATTTCCAACCAAATTAAGTATTTTCTCCTATGCTTTTTAGAAGGTCATTGAGATCTGCAATGACCATATGTTTATTCTATATTGTGTGTGACAACAAACCCTGATTCGCAATTCTACTTAGCTAAATTGTTTGATGCAAATGTATATTTATCCATAAAGAGAAACTGTCATGAGCAACTTTGAACAAAACATTACTGACAATTGATCTTTTCGTTCATGGTATTCAGCAATACTGACAAAATTGATGAAAATTGGCAATAATTTTCAAATAGCATCATTTTCTGAATGTAAATTGTTTTCAAATATAGACCACAACAAATGTTGGCTTTCAATGATGTATAATAATAAGTATTAATAAAATTTAATATGTTCCTATTTAATATGGTACTTACTGTGGTGATTGTGATTAATCACATATGTAATATGTGATATATATATATATATATATCTTTGAAGAGATTTATTTACATAAATGTACATATTTAACGTATGCAACGTCTTATAATTTAAAACCTGGAGAAAAGCTTAAAGATGAGAGAGACAGAGGGATGTGCCACAGCTACTTCTCACCCAGAAAACTCCTCAGGCCCACCTCAAGGAATCCTTAGCCTGAATGCCCCTCAGTCCTCCCTCAGCCAAAAAGGAAGAGAAATGCTGGTCAAGGGCTGAACTGCTGCCACCTGCAGGTTTTTTTTTCATTTTCTGTCCAGCTATCTCAATTCCTGGTTTAACTTTCCTAGTACTAGGATTAAAGGCCTGTATTTCCCGAGTAAGGGGAGTATAAGCATGGGATTCTAAATACTGGGACTAAAGGTGTGTTTGACCTTGAACCCATACTGATCTCTCCCAAATGCTGGGATTGAAGATATGGGTCACCACTCCCTAACCTTCATGGCTAACTGTGTAGCTTCACACTTTCCTCTGATTTTCAGGCAAACCTTATTAAATACACAATATATCACCACAGTTCATAGGTTCTGTGGAGAAGGTTTTCTAACCAAGCCTGCTCTTATGAGGAGAATATCCAATTATATTTATTTAATATATGTATTTTAGCAAGGCTTATAAGATAATATAATAGGATCTTGTAGACAAGCAAAATTACATTTTTGTACTTATGAGATGTTCAATAGAATGGAACTCAAGACTGGTATTGTAAAATATGCCAAGTACACATAATAAAATTGTAGAGACCAAGTAATTTTGCAATATCCATACTCAAATGAGACACTCATAGCATAACCCCTCCACCCAATCTTCAGAGAATATCTCAGAAGTGGAAACAAAAGACTGTAAGAACTAAACTACTAGAAACAATATTTTAATTTTTTTTCTTCTGAATATAATAGAATGGGTCCAATCATAGACACTCAAAAATTAGTTCCCTCCAGATAATCTGCACAATATTATGCCAAGTCAACTTTCTGCCATGGCTGCACCCCTATTGAAGAAGCTGCTCCTAGTCTACAACTACTTACAGAAGGTAAATAAACTTTGTTAAGGAACCAGATCACATATAGGTTACTAATCTATATCCATGTGTTTTTGTATATAGAGACAAAAGTAAATGTGCAATGGATTTGAAGGGGGTAATGTGCAGAAAATATAAGGAAGTATAAGAGAAAGAGAGAAATACATGACACATGATCAAAATATCAAAAATATACCTGAAAAAGAAAATATATATATATACATACATACATATATATATATATATATAGTTTTGAAAATAGATAAATAATTAAAAAGTTCAATCATATTCATGTCTAAATAAGGTCATCCAGAAATGAGAAGTTCTCTTATGCTTCTGGGTTAAAATCAGGTAGAATTTTTAACCAAGGAGAAGCTTTAGGTATAGAACTGCTCCATAGTAAAACAAAATTGTCTTAAGTGGGAATTGCAGGCTCAGCAACAGATTGATAGCTAGGAATTGTCCCTTTTGCTAGATTTCATCTCACACAACATGAGAAATGGCAACAAAAGAGATTAATAGAAAGAATAAGAAAATCATACATTTCATAGTTTGACATAGAAAAAATAATCTCTTCTTTAAAAGTTCTGTGAAAGCTCATAAAACATATTAATTATCAAACATTTCATTAGAGTGGTACTGGACATAATTTCTATTCAAATCAATGTTTTGTGACATTATCAATGGAGAAATGTACAAAACAAACAAAAACCATATACTTTCTCTCAATAGTGGACAAAAAATAGACCTAAGTATAAATACCACAAAGTCTAATTTGTTAAAATAATTTGGAGGGAGGGGATAACTTACAGGAATATAGATAAAGGGTTACTTATTGGAGCAGAAATGATTCAGTGACATCGATATGACCAAAATCCAATCCTAGCATGTATAACAGTTCAGTAAAGCTGCAAACCTGGATTCCCTCCATAATAAACAGACAGCTGAACAGGTCGAATATCTCCTCTTTCAGGCCATTCAGCTTCTTTGAGTCTCCCAGGCACGTTAGTTTGTCTGAGGACTCTCTTAGTATCATAACAGCTTATATCTGTTTGATAAGAGAGAAGTCTAGTGAATCTGCTCAGTTTCAGGTAGTTCCTGAGGCCTTTGAATTGTTTGTTTTCTAAGATTAAAGAGTTTTCCAGTGGTGTAGAGTATTTCATCTCACTTTAGAACATCTCATGTTTTAAAAAGCTTCTATGACAAACAGAGTATTTTGCATCCCTTTAAAGCATCCTGTTGCTTTATATTTTTTTCCTGTTTTAAGAGATTTGATCCGTAAGCTAACTGGCAGTTAAATAGGGAAAACAGTGTAGTAACTGTTTTAAATCCAAATGAAAATAGAATATTAACTAGTGTTTGTTTTGTTTGGTTTGTGTTTTTTTGCAGTATGAAATCAGAAAGCTGTGTCTTAAGCATCATCCTTCCAAGATGGGAGATTTTAATCTCAGTAGGAACTGTTGCTAGCTGTTACTCTTGAACTTATTCTAAAATATTTATTATAAGAGTACATACTCTGACCTTTCTAAAGTTAGAGATCATTAGTAACTCCAGGACAACAGTTATAAATTGTAGCTGACCTGGGGGGATTTTGAATTCATGACACCTCCCTCACTGATTGTGATTTTTATATGCATTTTATTATCAAGAATTATTAAACTTCCAAAAATATCCAGCAAGCTTCCTTAGTAAAAAAAATCTAGACATGATGAAGAATCTGTAACCAATGAATTAGCACATAGTAGAGTCAAGATGGCAGTTTAGCTTTTTACTATAAGTGATCTGATCCAGGAGTTGGCTGGCATTTAAGCTTAAATAGGGCAAATCATCTAGTTGGTTGTAAATCTGAATGGAAAACAGACTATCAATTAAATTATTTAATCCAGTATAAAATCAGAACGTAAAGCAAGGAGACTTAGTTTTTTTACTCTTATTCTATTAAGGAATTGAATAATTTTATTCATGTAAAGATAGTTGTATGGAAAATGAGGGATTTCATATATAACTATGATGGTTTCTAGTTTTAATATTTATTGCTCTGCACTAGCATTTTTTTTTCCAAGTGTCAAGGAATAAATATCCTTGGAAGCTTAAGAGTTCTAATACAGTGAAATTATGGGGGAGGGAAAAAAGCAAAATGACCAAATGAGTTCAAAGGACTGGGAGATAATTTATCCACCAGGAGAACTGCATTCTTCACTTCTGATGTACTGTACTACTTGAAATTCTTCACCCAACTCTTACTCATTTTACAGTCTGTTTCCTATGTTGAAAATGGCCTCCACTCCTCAAGCACATGACTTTAAGTCATCTAACATTGATTCATTCTTAACATTGATCCTTTAGTTTCAGTTTGAAATAATTTTATAGAGTTCCACAGCATCGGCGCATAACTCCATCACAGCAGTGTCCTCAAGCTTTGCTACCAACAGTCATCCATTTTGCTTTTAAAATAAACTCTACTGTGTCCCTTCTAGTGCTGAATCTCCAGGATCTAATCCAGAATGTTTTATTGTATTGACTTAGTGGAAAGTCGTTCTCATTTGTCAAAAACTAATTTGTCTATGTCATTGTCCTGGGAATCTTCTTCATCGATGCCTTCTATACTTACAATTAGAAAACTTGCTTTTTCTGACGTGTTCTACAATTCATGCTGCTTCCTTTCATGTTCTTTTTAAACAGTTATTTTCATATTTCTTGCTTTTGTGATTTTGTTCCTCTACTTCATTTTTAAGTCTGATAAATATTTTGTCTTCAATACATCATTCTACTTATGACAGTTTCCCCTGAGTTTTCTAATTGCGTTATTGAGATTTTCAATTTTAACTTCATTTTATCATAAGTTCTTCAGTGTTTATATGTCTTTACTAAGTTAGTTTTTTTTTTAATTTCTTAATTGCCTTATTCTTTTCATTTACCCACATTTTAAAGCCTGACACTTCTTGATAGGGTGACCAAAGGACTTAGACTGGGTAGGCCATTAGTATATAAAAATAAATAGTAACAGTTTTTATTCTAAAGCTATAACTATAAAATGCCTCCTAAAGTCGTTGTTCTTTACTAATAGATCAATATCTAAGTCAGTCATCTTTTCTTTTCTTTTCTTTTCTTTTTTTTTGCAGTTGAAAAGAACTAACATAGAGATCCATAGCTATACAATGTGTAGAGGGAAAGATTTTGGAGCACTGAATCCTAAATAAGTTATCTTCATCAAATCCTCTCAGGGCTCAGTGACCTCTAATGAGAGAGAAGCTTAAAAAGATAGTTAAGAGCCAGAGGTGGTGAAGGAAACTGTGTCTTCTCAACAAAATGGAACTAGTATACATACACATGATATTAGAAAGACTTGGAAGCACACACAGGAATTGCACAAGTTCAAGCTTGATGATGTTCTAGCACTGAGAGACAGATGGGGGGGAGGGGAGAGAAGTGGGCATTGACTTCTATCCCTGGCAAAAGAGCTATCTGTAATTAACAATTGTGTGGAAAGGAAAAATCACTACTATCCAACTGAGTCTTACTGAGTATATCATCTAAACTTCAGAGTACTTCCGATGCCACAGAATACATGGCCAATACAAACTAACTCATTGGCATTATTTTTTCTCCGTTTTCTTTGTTTGGCCATTTTTTATGTTATTGTTCTTTTGTCTATATATTTTGGTTTCAGATATTGTGATTGTATGGGTACATCTATGAGGTGGTATTTTAGTTTCTTAATTAAATAAATTGAAGGGGGAAGACTCATTTTTAATTTCCATCTTTTGAAGCTGAAAGTTTCCTTTATTCTGGACTACACCTTATCCTAGCATCCTCCATAAATAACATGGAAGACAGTATATTGGACTCTTTGCCTACTGCTCTCACTCTGGCTGGAAAGTCCTTCACTTCACTGATATTAGAAACTACTTATATGGGATTTCAGCACATTCTGAAGACCAGCTGAGACATTCAGGCTGCGGACTAAAAAATGACTGGTCTCTTCAATTTTCACTATAAACTGCCATTGTTGGAATAGAAGGGTCACAACCTATATCTACACTAATAAATTATAATTATTAATTCAGTTTTGTTCTTTTAGGGAGCTCTGGATAATATAGACACTCAGTGTTATTTTGTATCACAGAAAGTGGATGGTTCCAATTAAGTGTATAATTGTGTTGATGGGAAAAGGTTGGATTTGCTCAGGCAAATGCTTTGTAATGTTTGATAACTGCCCTATGCCTAGGAATGTGGGAATAATGTGGATGGTCTGGGATCTTGGCCATACGCCAGGCTAGTCTGCCATAAAAGCTGTACAACTGAGTCTAGGAATAATGAATACGAATAGATCAGGCCTGTAATTTTCTGGGAATTCAAAAGGTTGAACAGGAACACAAGTCTTCATCACAGACTATTTCCACAGATTATATATAATACACATGGCATATAATCCATGGAATTCATCAGATTGTACCAATGCACAGAATGTATATCCTGAACTAAGCTGGGTTACTGCACATGCTATGGTGGGCTAGGGTCCAGCAGTCTTACTATACCAGTTGGCACTTAGGTTGTATAATTAAGGCCAACCCTGTAGATAATAAACAGCATAAAAGGTATTTGCTTGATTCAGACTGTTCTATGTACAGTGAAATCCTAGGTTAGGATCTAGCAACTGCTGTTACTACAGTTGTTGGGAACTTTGCTCAGGCAAGTTCACCAACTAGACCAGAGTACACAATGTATAACCTGGGCTAGAACTCCTGATTCGATATTTTAAAAACAACCTAAAGAGAGGCTGGCAATTTCACATGATGTGCAACTTGAGATAATCATGGAGATTTAAAATACCACAATAGTTATCTCAGACTGAAATAGGGCATAAAATGAACGACCCGAGATGGGCCTGAATATTAGGTCTATCTGTTCATTTTTGAGAGAGTATCTTACCATGCATTACTTGCTGGCCATTAACTTATACCATCTCATCTAAGTACTGAGATTTTATCCAAATACTGAGATGATAGACATGAATCCTCACTAATGGAAAGAGTACTGAGAAGTAGTATGACACTTCTAAAATGTATGATGTATGGTAGCTTTACATAAGTATATTACATAACAATAGACATGCAATTATGAGAATTTACCAAATTAATGAAATGTGTGTCTTACTGATTGTATATTATAATTCAATTTTTAAAAGCCACTGTGTAGTATGAGGTTTTTGGCCCAGACTTTTGGGCCTAGCCTCAAGGTTTATGCCCGCAGACCAACAGACCTGCAGAGACACATAGATACTTAGAATAGTTTTAAGTTGATTGGCCTAAGGCCCAGGCATATAACTTGCTAACTCTTTACCCTAATCTAACCCTGACTCTTATACTGTTCAGCCATGTAGCTCGGTACCTTTTCTCAGAGCAACATAGTTGTCCTCTGCTTCTTCTGGCTTCTCTCTGGCATTCTGCTCTTGATGTGGGAATGCCTTTCTGTATGCTGTGAATCTCAATCTTTAAATAAAGGAGCTGTTTTGGGCCATAACAGGCACCATAGAAAAAAGTAGGAGGAGGAATCAGAATAGATAGGAGAAGCAGGGTGGAGTCAGGCAGCAACATGTAAGGAGCACAGGTGAGCCATGGGCCACATGATGGCGCCTAATGTGGGGCAATTATCCACTTAATGCCTGAGAAAGTTTAAAAAGGGTTTTAGCAGAAACTGAGCAAAGGCAGCTTCCAAATTGTATATGAAGGAGGTCTTTGTACAAAGTATACAAAGTATACAAAGCAGGTATTTGTACAAAGAAAGCGTTGCGGCAGGGTCACATTCAAAATGGCATTGGCGGACTGGCGGCAGGCAGTGTAAGCTGCAATCAGGCGGGTTCCTAAAATCTCACAGGAGACTCAGCAGCATGTCATTGATTTTAGATTTCTGCTGATTTTAAACAAAAAGGAAACAAAGATGGTTTCTTAGTAGCAGCATTTTCTTGGCTGTGCTCTGTTTTCTGGCCACAAACAGAGACGCGGTCCCTTTAAGAGAACTTACTAATTCAGCTTCCTCGACAAAAAGTATGCAGCTCTTTAAGACAGTGTATTTTAAAAGCTCTTATGGTTGGAAGATGATTAAGGATTCACAATAAAACAGATTCAGATGAAAAGAAAAACCTGTAAACGGGTTACAATTTGTGTAAAAGGTACATAGGCTTCAGAGAGAAAAAAAAGAAGGTAGAGAAAGTCTTTAAAAAGAAAAATAGAATAATAAAAATATAATAAGCCACGTAAAGATGGAAAATAGACACAAAATCTGGATTATAGTTATTACTGTGTTTTCTTTTAATTTTTTAACTGTTAATGAGCTAACTGCAGAAAGACAATAGATTGCAAATGCAATTATTTACAATGGAACAACATAATCCCTCTACACCTTTGAATATTTCTAACTTGCCATTCAGTTGGACTCTCAGGTACAAAATTTCAGGCAATATTTGAACTAGGGTTCTCAAAACCAAATTACTAATTTAATCATCTATATGAAGATACAGCTCAGAGTTTGTATCAAAGTCAGAAAATTACCTTTCTACTTTTCTACTTCCTAAAGTAAAAATAGCTAAAAGCAACATTATTTCTCACTAATTTCTCTTACTTTGCACCTTATACAAAGGGAACTTGTTGCTACCTTTTTGTTAGTACTCTGGACCCAAGAACTTCAACTCAATTTTGCCATTTATAATGTTCTCACTTTCTGCCTTGGACTCTTTACTGTTCATTCTTAATGGAGTGGCAAAATTAACCTTTAAATGTATATTGGTGATCATGTTTATGGTCACCAACCAACCAATCAAACAAACAAACAAAAACCCCAGAAACCTGTACACATCAGACAATAGTTTCTCCCTAAAACCATCTATTGGCATCAATTACATAAATCAAAGAAGTGAAAAGAGCCCTATGGCATACCCCCCTCCACTTTGCATGCTTTCTTGATCTATCTTCTGTTATGTGAGTTTTAATGCATTTTAGATGTAAACAGATGCCTTTAAACTCAGGTTTGTATGAATATTAATGTTTTATACAGAGAGTCTCGGTACACATAGTAGGTTCTCAATGACAGACTGTCAAAATGACAAACAGATGAATATGCATTTTGCATATCAACTCTCTCATTGATTTGCAGGCAGAAGCTTCATAGTCTCCCAGGAGTTATTTTAGCTCAAACAGCAGCTTTATGAGCACCACTCTCTTATTCAACCTAATTAGCATTACTTACAAAGGAAATGTAGAGCAGCCCAGTGCAAGTGTAAAGAATGCATTAATCAACTTGAGTGCAAAGCTTGAAAAGCAGATAGGAAAGGAATCTACTTCTCTACTCCTTTCATTCTTTTGGCAGCCACAAACAGAACAAAATGATGAGAAAGAAAGAAACTCCTCCAGAGAGCCCTACTGTGATTGTGTCTCAAGGAAGTTATTCCTTCTTCCAGTTGATCCAAGTTTTTGGCACATCTTCCCTAGTTCCTCCCACTCCAAATTAATCTATATTTATAGTTTTAAATGTTTGAAAAGTGAGCTCAATAAATCTAGAGGGGAACATGCCCGCATACTTACATTTAATAGTTTGAATTATTTCAATTCAATCAAAATAAAGTTGTATCCAGTATTTTTCAGGGAAGGATAGCAAAAATACTTGAAGCAAATCTATGTAATAAGTCTCCGTAAGGCTTTACATTTTTATCTTATGTTCTTCAAATTATTAGCTCTCTTCATAGTAGTAGTAAAGCCTACTTTCAGAGAGAGTCAAATATACTATTTCTATACAAATGTAATATAAAAACTAGTCAAGCATTTGACCCAATGTGCTCATTAATGAGAAAACCAATAGATTATTTAAAAAAAAAACATTTAAAATTAGAATGTAACTGCAGATATTGTATTCTCACAGATACAACACCATCTGAATCACTGTGAGAAAGGATCATTTGAATTGTTGTAACATAAATGTTACAACAAATGTAACAGGTTGATTTCTATTCAAGTCACTGTGTAACTGCTAACCAAAGACAAAGCTCCACAACCCAACTGACTCAAATATACTCTAGAGGACCTAGTAAACAATAGTGATTATTTAGCCCACTTTATAGGTAGTAGCCAATTTTTCTTGATGTTAAAAATAATTAGCATACTCACGTATAATTTTGCAAGTTTTACTAGAAATCCTTTGAGCATGAAAATAAGCTGTACATTTGTTGATGACAGAAACTGTGTCCCTGGAGAGGGGAACTGTCATGACATATCCTCTGTAGTACCTTTCTAAGCTGCTAAACCTCTAATAGATGCTTCAATATAAGGTGTGGTTCTGCCTAGGCCTTAAATCAGGACTTTGTATTGTGTTTATAATTTCACTTAATCTGCTAAACCCAGAGACTTCCTACTTAAACTCAAAGTCTCTCACTAAACACAATTCACCCTCTCCTCTAAAGTCTATAGATACTGAGGTAGCTGTTCAGTCTTCACCGTGCACAATTTTTCGTTCCGGAGACCTGATTACCTGGAATACTTTTCATCAACTCTGTATACCGCACCAGCAATCCACCCAGGATTTCCTTTCTTATCTAAAAAAATCCCCCCAAAACAAACATACAAAAAAACATTTGTCTTATGCAAACAACAACAAGAGTATTACATATTTTCCTCTGGGTTTTCCTTTGACTTGACTTTTAAAAATTTACTCTCTAGAGGATTTTTTTTTAGCAAAACAATTTTTGTTCTCTATTGTTTCTTTGAAACTACCATTTATCATCAGTCTTGGCTGCAGAAATGGAAGAAAAGCAACAGGAAAAGAACTACAGTAATGCCTTATTTACATTTATTGTTTTCCATTTTTCATTTTCATGTGTCTGAATCTTGAATGTTTTGCTAGCAAAGAGAAACCGTCATCCTATTTGGCAAAGTGGATTCAGTGAACAATGCCATATACATTGTTTGCTGCTGTTCTTGCAGTTCCACTGAAACATATAAACATAAATCTTTGTGTTCTCACAAGATTGCTCTTTCAATATTTTACACACTGCTTGGCTTCCTAGTGAGCATTTGGATTTTATAGTTCTTTGGGTTTGCGAATTAAGACATTTTTAGAATTGCAAATATACTTAACAGCCTTCCCATCCTAATGGCTTAGTGAACATTTTTCTTTAACAACAAACTGTAAAACAATGTTAATTATATTAAAATGTCAAATTAGGAAATTTGACGGTCCTAATAGATCCCATTGATTCATCTGCAACCACTGATTAAAAACAAAACAAATAAATAGCAAGAATTGCAATAAATGGCAATATATATTTAACATTTGCTGTAAAAACTTTTAAAAATATAGAGTAAATCCTGAAATATGTTTTAAAAAATCCTTATTAATTGTTCGACACACATTTAGTTTCTTCTTTCATCAATATAACTTCAACTAATACCTTACTATGACACAATATTCCAGCAAAGATTCTTATGTGCTTTTATCCAGAGAAGTAATATTCTTGGGACGTATCAGTGCAAACGGCAACTCTACCTTCAAAGATACTAAAATATCTTGTAACAAATATGAGCAAGTATGGCCTGCAATTATAGATTATTTTTATCAAAGTACCATTAACCAAAGTAAAAATAGTTTCCTTAGACTTTTATAGCTATAATATAAAAGTAATGCATCAAGTTTTTTTCAAATACCTTTCTAGAAGCATAGGTAGTTAGGTTACAGAAAATGGGATACTCTGATGTAGGATTTTGGTGTTGTCTGGTTATCTTCCTAGCTTTGGGGTTGATGAAAGCTACATTCTAAAAGGTTCCATCTGGAAGTCACATCTGGCAAATACAGACTTGGACCATGTGTAGCTATTAAGGGGGCAAAAGGTATACAAGATAATTTTGGTTTTGGTTGTATGTATTCTGGCTCTCCGTAATAACAAAGCACTTCACAAGCCAATTGGCTTTATAGGATCTTTAGCATATAAGCATTTCCTATGAACTTTAGTTGAAAGATATCATATTCTTCTACAATATTTTCTATGCCTTCAAACAAATGAAAATGTAGACAACAGTTCACAAGAACACAGTTTCAAATGACCTACACTAGTGTCAAAAGTCATCTCTAATCAGTGCATACATCATTTATCCCTTTTCATAATTTGAATCTGATTCACGTTAATTTATATTTACTTTCTAAATGCATAGGTATTATTCAGTTCTTATAGCGACTATTCCTATTTATAGATGTGTTTTTGTCGTTAAATGAATAGTGCATGTATTACTCATATGTCTTGATATACCAACAATAAAAGATGATAATGAGTATTTAAATCTGCTAACACATACATAAAAATTTATCAATGGAGAATATACATATACATATTTTCACGTAAATAAAAACAGCTGTTCACGAAAGATAAAATGCTTCACTTGTGAAATCTATTGATTGTAAAAATCTATACTACATTTTTACTTTCATATCAAAATAACAAAAACATTAATGAGTAAGACTAAGCATAAAAGAACAATAAATATAACATGGTATGCTATGGAAATTCAATTTGATTCAGAGATAAACATTGAAATAAAGATATTTTGAGTGTAAGTTGACTTGAAAAACCTATTATGAAAAAGGATTAAACAAGGTTGACAGAAGACAAATATTGCATGTTCTTCCTCAGATGAAGATTTCAGCTTTTTAATGTTGAATATATATGTCCAGGTGGGAGCAATGTGGATAAAAGACAGGAAATGATCTCTGAGCACAGAGGGAAAGGGCTCTAAGGGTGAGGCAGGGAAGACAAAGGACGCTGGAAGCAAAGGGTATAGTAACAGTGAGAGTGAGTAGAAAGCAACTGGGAACAAGAAAGTAGCAACTAAAACCTTATCTAGGAAAATCCTGTAGGAGATTGTGCAAACTAATTATAAAGAAAAGATGGTTTTTAAAATTAGTAGCCAATGGACTAATGAATGAATAGCTAATTCTTAAAGGAAGAAATACAAATGGATGATAAATATTTGAAAATCATTCATAGACCTCAGTCATCAGAGAAGTACAAATTAAAATGAGTTTGAGATGTTACTACGTATGAGACAAAGTAGTTGTCATCAAGAAAATAGCAATATATGCAGTTACAGAAAAAAGCTTATCTTCGTACATAATGATGGGAATATAAGCAGTACAAAAGAAAACCATGCAGAGCATTATTATTGTACAACAAAATATTTAAACTGCAAAAAAAAAAAAAAAAAAAAACCCAAAAAACTGATCCAGATGTGGTTGGAATACATTCAAATTATTTTAAGTTGGCATAATATGGAGATACTTAACTCCCATAGAGACATTTACCACTGTGTAAATGTCCATCAGTAAAGGACCAGATGAAAAAAAATTAATATAGTTACACAAGGAAATCTTTTCCAGTAGTAAAGATGAATGAAATTGTGGAATTTGTAGGAAATTGAAAGGAACTGAATGTTATGGTAAGCAAAATAAGCCAGAATCAGTAAATTGCTATTCTAACTACTTTCACAGTAAGTAATCTACATTTCAGTGTATAGACAATGATATACACGGTGGATATCAAAGTGAGAAGGTGAGTATGAAGTAGAGGGGGAGTTCTCAAAGAGTTAAAGGAATACCTGTGGCATGAAAGAACAATGGGTTATCATTGAGGACAAGGAAGTGTATCAGAGAATGGGCAACAATGTGGGAAGAAATATGTGTGAAACGATACAATTAAACTCCCCTCTCCCAGTTGCATCAAATATATTATCTTAAAATGAAATGCAGGATTACACTAAAAACACACATTGGAAGCTTGGAAATAGTTGAGTGTGTGAAGTACTTGCTGTAAAAGCATGAAGACCTGAGTTGAATCCCCAGAAATCTATGTTCAAAAGATTCAGACTTTGGTTCATACTTGCCCTCCCAGCCCCAGGAAGCAGAAAGACAGATTCAGGGAGCTTCGTAGCCAATCAAGTAAACTGAATAAGATAGAAATTGGTCCAATGGGAGACCCAGACTGCAAAATTAGGGGGAGAGCAACTGATGAAGATAACATATGTTCATACGTGGCTTTCATATTCACAAACTATGCATGTTCATCCCACAATTTCTCTCTTCTCTCTTCTCTCTCTCTCTCTCTCTCTCTCTCTCTCTCTCTCTCTCTCTCTCTCTCTCTCTCTCTCTCGCTCTCTCTCTCTCTCTCATACACACACAAATGCAAACACAAACCCACAAATGTACTCACATATATAATATTAAAATTTTCTATTAGCATTGTTAAACTTGGCTGAGTTCTCATTTTTCATTGTACCTAATTTATTTATCACTGTCATTATTTAGAGCAACCAAAGAAGGTCAAGCTACTCTGAATTACCTGGATTTTATAAATAGGTTCACTTTGTGAAGTGGAAATGCAATAGTTTTCCAGGTCTAATAAACAAATGTCAGCTTTGGAATAGACACCAAGATTTTATGATTTTTATGCCAACAAAATAAAGTCAGATTAAAAACTGAAATGTCATTGTTACATGTTTGCTAGTTTATAATTTTATTTACGAGCTAGCAATATAGAGTACAGACTAATATTTCTATAATTATTATAGTACATATTTAAATGTTAATAATATTGAGACTGTGAAACACAATCTGAATACTATTGATTGAATTAGTTATTTTGCTATGAGGTTGACCTCTGTCGAGATTTCCCTAAAAATATAAAGTAAAATATAAGGGAAATATAATGGATCTTCTGCACTCTATTTGAATCAGAGCAGTCATATATATTTTAATATTCTTTAGTAAAAATTAATGTTTGAATGACTTTTAAATAATAGGAGAGTTTTTAAATATAAGTGATTCTATAAGATCTTAAAAATTCATTTAATCTAAATTGGTTATTACAATACAATGGATTATTTTTTCTGAATTTAATACATGAGTTTTAAATTTGAAATAAATAAATCTTACAGTATAGTTTCATACTGATACAATACTAGACTTTAATAGAATTAAAATAAATTCATATTACCCAGATGTAGTATACCAATTATTAATATTTTTAAACTTTAGTTGTTAATTCAAAATAATTGTGAAATACCTCTAGTCGAATCAAAGCATGATTTTCACAAAATCAGTAACTGAAGGTAGATTAAACTGTATTACCTTACTAAGTTTTAATTAAATAGATAGCTTAAAATAATGGTTACCAAATTTCTTTCTTATATCAACCAAAATAAGTACTGCCAATGAATATTTCTAAGTTGACAAAAGTATATTCAATAATATTCCTAGAATACCAATGAAAATGAACAGCCAAGATAATGAAAAGATGCATTTGAATTCAACATGCTTCTTCTAGATATTCTAGATGATAAGATGGTTTAGTTTTAACAATATAGCTAAACATTTTTAAAGTTTCTTTGATTTTACATGCATAAGATAACAGTTATTACCTAATCAGCAGGTATAGAAATAATGATTAATGATGATTACTGTTCATTCTAAAAACTAAAAACTGCACTATCATTGACATACAACATAAATGACTAGTTAGGTTTGAATCACAAACGCCTAACATGAAACATCTGGTTAGGATATACTTCTATGCCACAATGTTATGGATTCAGAGGGGATTTTTTTTTTTTTTGATAACCATTGATGTAGAGAAGAGTGAGCGTTATGTACAAATATCAGCTCAGAGAAGAAATAGATACTTTCAATCAAGATTTGCTAAAAAATTCACATAGCAGAAGAGTCTGAGAACCAGGGAAGTGTATTTTGAACATGCAGAGGATAGAGGATAGAAGGAAATTTGTGAGTGTACTTGTGTGTGTGTGTGTGTGTGAGAGAGAGAGAGAGAGAGAGAGAGAGAGAGAGAGAGAGAGAGAGAGAGAGAGAGAGAGAGAGAGAGAGAGAGAGAGAGAGAGAGAAAGAAAGAGAGAGAAAGGTAGAGAGAGAGAGAAACCACTAGACACAAAATTACTTCCCTTACTAAGAACTTCTGAGACCATAACTTTCTCTTTTATATGTTATCCAAGAGTTTACATTGTCTAACAACTTGGATCCTAAATTTAGGCAAAAACTGCTTGCAGTAGTGGCTTTATCCACAACATGGCACCTCTGACATTTGACAGAGAAAGTGATACCTTATGATAGTCATTTGCAAAATAGTCTTTAGGAGGCTTATGGGTTCTTGGGCTTTTCTTTTAAAGACATGAAGTAAACAGTTTGTATTCATCACCTGCTGTTCCTGTTGTATGCTACCCTACGACAACCAAGAAGCAAAAAGGCCAATCAGCCATAGACTGGACCCTTCAAAATCATAAGACCGGTTAGATTTTTTGTTGTTTTCTGGAATTAGACATAGCCTCTGTCTAAATTTCTGTATAAAAAGGAAGAAGCAGACAATTTTTGGGGAATGTTAATTGATAATCTTGAATCATATATTTATACCACAAACATCTTGTTTGTGGATCTCTAGCAAATAGATAAGTGCATTTAAACCAGCTTAGCCGTGGTCAATTCACAGTATCTTTATTTCCTGTATATTTTACAGGGATCTAAAATTATTTTGAAAGTCAACAAATTAAGCTTGTTTAGAGCACATAAAATGTTCCCTAACCATTAATAATCACCGTTTAAATACTCTCTGTGGTGTTTGTAACTTGATGCCTTTATTTTCTCTTTTAGATATGTGTGTATAAATACACTTTACTTACTACCTTGAAAGAGAAAGTATGAAGTCATTCTAGTCATACTACAGTCATCTCTCACAGTTTCAATGCCAAGACTCCCATCCGGCCATAATCTGTTGAAATTATAAAAATAGTTTTATTTCTCTAATTTCATGATAAGCCACTAATTTTTAATGTGATAATTCATCAACAACCAACGAATCATAGTGTAATTTGTTATAAGATCCCAGTATTTGTAGAATAAAATGAGCCACATAATTTCCTCTGGGCAGAAGGGTTTCTGGTAGAGAAAAGTGCAAGAAGAGAAAGAACCTATGCTTGATTCATTGTTTCTGTTCCAGCATTATAAAAAATGCCACAATTGATGGAATGGAGTCCTTGTTAGCGGGTGAGGCAGTAGCAGATGAAATAGAATCCTAGACAGTGCTTTGATATAAGTACAACACAATATAATTTCTAAGAGAAAGGCTTGTAAATATAAAATCTACTCTGTGAGAGACACTGGAAACAGATAATCAGTTATTGGGAGAAAATATTTGTATAAAAAAATAAGATTGATTAAAGACTGATATTGAAAAAAGACACAGATGTTTTAAAAATGAAAAAAGAAACAAGCTTAAAATAACTTATAAATGAGTTAAAGACCACAGAAGATACCTCACCAAAAATGACATAAACTCAAAAAAAAAAAAAAAAAAAAAAAAAAAAAAAAAAAAAAGAAAGAAAGAAAGAAAAGGAAAATGCAAATTCATGTCATGGAACAAAAAAGGAAATACTACCTGGATTTCCCTGTAGTTGAAATTCTTTACTTTGAAGGAGAGCCCTTGAAGAATCTGTTCTGCTCATGCAATGGAAACTTAAGTGTGACACAGAACCTGTGGAAGACATTGAGCCAGAATGTAGTAGGCTGTGCCCTGTCTTCATGTTCATATAGTTTTTTTGTTATGTTGCAGAGAACCTGCTTTGTCAAATGCATATTGATGTACATATCACTTTTTCATGTACTCTGGGTGTCCTCACTCTCATTACTTTCCATTTACATGCTCTTTATTCCCTGTGGCCACTAATCTGTGTTTTTGTTTTGTTTTTGTTTTTCAAAAACTTTTGCAAGTTTTCTATGTTTCTAGTTATTACTGTGGCAGAAATGACACATTTATTATCAAAACACATTGATAATACAGGAGTTTTTTGATAGCTAGGAAGAATATTTCTGGCTTGAAACATCATCTTTCAGTGCTGTATGATTTCTGTTTCAAGTGATGGAACTTTTAGAGTTTTGTTTCTATGATGTCATATGAAACTTTTTATCCATTACAGCTTGAAATTTTGCCCTCAATGGGGACATAGTGGTGATTTCGTTGTACTAATTTATTTTATTCCTAGTTTTATCATATATTGGCAAGAAGCACACACATATATGTATTATTAGATTTAAAGAGGATAGGTAAATGATAGGTAAATACACGACATATAATATACTTTACATATAGTTTATAAAGTAAACACTTGTTTTTAAAAATGGTAAAGACAAATGGAATTATATACAGCATCCAAATGCTAATATATAGCACTAAAAAGAATCAGCAAATTTATTTACACTAAGGTATCTGTGGCCAGTGAAATGGCTTGCAACCAAGACTGAAGACTTGAGTCTAATCCTTGGGATCCACAATGCCATGGGACTGATAAGAGAAGGTGTACAGGTGAATAGTATCAAAATGCAATATGTACATGTATTAAAAGATAACATTGAAACCCACTAGGTATAATTAATATATAGATCTAAAAATGCTGTTTAATATTATTGAATTTTTCCATGAAAAAAGGAAATTTAAAAGACACACAAAATAGAATATCAATTGTTCCAAATGAATTCTTTATTGATATTCATTTTCTTTCAGTGTGGAGTGTTGAAGCATTAATTAATTTGGAGAGCTACTAAGATTTAACATGGTTTTAATATGGGGGAATAATTACAAATATGTTGATTCAGAGATTAATTTACCCTGAAATTAATGGTAATTTTTTCACAGGCATTATTTTTCTTAGAAGGATTTCAAAATGGCTTGGCATGAATCTACTTAAGAAAGGCATTTTTTTCTTTAATTTTTCTGTATTAAAGTCAGAGCCTTAGCCTTATTATCAGTTTCTGACATCACTTTCAATGAATTCTAGAGGATAGACAAATACACACACTCTCAAGCGCGCGTACACACACACACACACACACACACACACACACACACACACAATCCACACACATATACACACTTCACACACACATACACACACACAAACACACCACACACACACCCACACATACACAAACTCACATACACATATACTCACACACACACCACACATACACACACACATTATCCCAGTATCTGTAGTCCTCTTAAGCCCAGCAAATATTTCATCTACTTTATTTCTTTCTTTATTTAGTTCAATACATACTATGTTTATTAAACAAATGACACGTAAGCTTTTTGACTGCAGTGGGAACTGACAACACATTGGTTAATAACTTGGAAAGTAACATTTGAGATGATTAAACTAATAAACTTGTTTGATTTCAACTCCAGTGGCTCCCAGAAAAATAAATCCTGAGCTAATTTTTACTAGCCTACTTATCCAGAAGTCCATTTTCCTTTTCCAGTTTGCTTCCTATTGCTGTTTGAAACACGCAACCAAAGAACTTGGGGAGGAAACAGTTATTTCATTTTAAGGGATACAGTCTGTCGCAGAAGGAAGAAAACACAGAAATTTAAATCAGGAGCCTTGAGCAGAAACTTTAATAAAAGGATATAGACATTGAAGGTTAAGTATAATATAACAGGAAAAACATAACTTTAATTTTCAAAAGTGTAAGGAACCTTTTAAAAAATAATCAGCAAAATGATTAAATTACCACAAATATTTTAAGTATATCAGAATATAAATAAGCTTAGTCTCCTCTGTTATAATATTTGCTTTTGGGATGCAGTGTGCTTGCTTCATTCTGTGTTTATTTTATACATATATGCAGATCTCTGTACTGATACCAGTTCAGAATTAGATAGGACCGTTAGCTTTATCTCCCTGTACATTTTCACTTGCTCTCTTTTCTCTGCCTTCATAAAAACCATAAATTATCTTCTTTTCTGCTGTTTTGAAACTTCTTGTGGTAATTTCTGTTACATTGTAGTTTCTTTGGTCCCAGGCCGCCAGAAGTCCAGACCCATAGACCTGCAGCCCCAGACCCCTTAGCCACTTTCCCATGCTCAGGCCTCCAGAAATGATTCAGATGCTTATATTAACTTCATGCTGTTTGGCCTATGGCTCAGGCACATTGTTAGCTTGCTCTTACATCTTAACTCAACCCATTTCTATTAATCTTTCCTGCCACATGGCCCATGGCTCACCTGTGCTCCTTATGTGTTGCTCCTTTGGGCTTCTGACTCTGACTCTGCCCTGCTCCTCCTACCTATTCTGATTCCTCCTCCTACTTTTCTATGGTGCCTGTCATGGGCCAAAACAGCTCCTTTATTTAAAGATTGCTATTCACAGCATACAGAAAGATATTCCCACATCAGATTTGTTTTCATATGAATGATTCAGAATATTATTATGTATGCATATATATCTATATAAGCATGCACATAAATCAGTGTTAGAAGACAACACTAGTAGATGAAGAATAGACATTGAGTTGAAGTTCTTAAATAAAACTTTCCTTTCTTGCTTAATTTTGTGCTTATTCGCACTGCCTATCTATAAAGAAACAATGACTATATTTAGAATCTGATGAATTCATTCATAACTTCATGAAGGATATATAAAAATGAATAAAACATCGCATATGTTTAGATAAATTTGTTTTAAATAGCATAGAATTTTTCCAAATACAATCAAAGAATCATGAGTACACACACCTTTCAGACAGTCATTTGTAAGTCTCACTCTATCACACTTGCAATATATAAATAATACAATATTGTCTAATTCTTTAGTGAATAAGTTTAAAGAATTACATTTGTAAAAATAAAATCCACTGCAGTATAAAGAGAGAACAATGAATATTAAAAATACACTTTTTGTTACTCAATCTTACAATTTATATATTCAATTATTACTATCCTGGGCTAACTATTATCACAGACTTAACAGAAACTCTGAGACAATGAAATGTATTTTAATATGAAGTACTTTGCCATACATTCAATCCACTGTATATTGCCCATGAATTCGTGAAAATTCACACATATAATCACCTCAACTTCCAAACAAAATGTGTGAAACAAAGATTTGTGTGCTTCCCAGATTTTTGACCACTGTGAAGATTTTCCTTCACCAGTGTCTGTGAAAAGCATTGTAATGCCCCAGCTGTCAGCTTCTGGGTGGAGCCTATATAATGTACAGCACTATCAGTAACCTAAGCCTTGGTCGTTTCTTCTTCTGTCAGCCAATCAGAAGCCACGAGGAATAGCTGCATTGTTGAGAGTATATGATGCTTTAGTGGGAGTAGAAAATGTAGGGATTTGGGAAATGTCTTAATGTAATGTGCTTATGTAAATGTCCTGAAGTCCCTCTGAGGAAAGACTGGAGGAAGGACAATGGTAAAATCAGGTAATGTATCAAACCCCACCCTCACCCTCCTCACCCCCCTCACCAGGAGACCCTTCCCATCCCTTCAAGGAACTTTGGATTTGCAAACTAGCTCAAGTCTGGAAATTGCTTCACTAGATATGATACTCCTTCGTTATATTCCAGTGTAGCCCTACATTCATTTGAGAATAGTTACATAGTTCAAACAAAAAATGTAGTAGACTGCTTGTTTACTTCCTGCTTGGAAACATCGTGATCCATTAGTCAGTACGGAAGGTCGATACAAGTCATGTCACCTTAAAAATCACTTTGCCTGTGCTGAGCATGATGGGTCAGCCCATTATACACATTACTGTTTTTTATGCTGCTCGTTATGATAACGATGAACACCTTGCCTTTGGTAATTTAGTTCTGCTATCTAGCACCTTCTACTTCAAATTAAAACCATTGCATTTAATTCAACCAACTCAGCAGGAGCTTCTCTTTCCCTAAGTTCTAGCACAAGAAAAGGTACAACAACAAATATCTTCAAATATTGGTACCATCCCATCACTTTGTATCTTACAAGAGTAGTGAAGGACATGTCTTCTGGCCTTTCCAGTGTGGATGATTCTTTCTATAGTATATCATCCCTAGGGTTGCAATTTCCCCGAATCTTAAAATCTTTTTCCTCATCATTGAAGTGAAATGACATCAGGCATCTCTAACTGATTTTTAGAAAGCTATTTTTTTTTTTTTGGACAAATGCTTCAGACACCCATTCATACAAATGCTTCAGACACCCATTCATACAAACATAACACTTTTTCATTAATGTAACAAGCTTGTCTCTTTGATCCACATTCCTGTTGTATCATTTTATTGGGTATGTTTATATTCATTTTCTTTCTTTCTAGTCTTAAATTACTTCTAAAATTCCTGTCCTGACCAATTCTTTAGTCAGTAGAGACTTGTTCAGTTTCTATGAATTTGTAAGCTTTCTGCTGTTTGATACTGATCATTCATCCATGATAGTCAGATAGGTTGTGGGGTATTATTTCAAATTTCTTATATCTGTGGAGACTATTTTTGTGATCAAATGTGTTGTTACTTTGGATGAATTTCATGAGCCGTTGGGGGGAAAAAAAAAGCAAATAACTGTCAGGTCCATTTGAGAGAAATGGAGAGATCACAGGTAGACATTACAGAGAATGAGCGACCTTGGAAAATAGTCCTAAATAATATGTCTCCATTAAATCCCTCTCATCAGAGCTCAGGTAACACAGCTGAAAACAGGGGCAGGAAGAGCATAAGTGACGTAGGAAACCAAACCGCAAACAAACGAAGGCCCTATCAGCATGAGCGAAGCTCATATGGAGTCACAGAGAACGAAGCAGCACGCACAGGACTGTCCCAGTACATTCACAGGTCATCACTGTGATGAGTGGATCTCTGATTCTTACATATCCTTTAGGTTTTGTTTTCTTCTGTTTGCCTTATCTATCCTCAAACTATTTATTTGTATTTTATTCTATTGTATTTTATTTTGTCACAGTTTAAATATATAAGTGAATGAAGTAATAAAGAATAACCTGGCCACTGGGGTAAAGCTTGACAACTGAACTGTCACTTATAGCTGCTGGGAGAAGGAAAATCAATATTCTCCCAGAGAATTGCATGGATATATAAACCACTCGAGGACAGGCCTCATGTTAAAGAGTAGTTGATCAACATATAATGGACCCCACTATTTTTTGTGTGTAATATCTTTATTTATATATCAGTAGTCTTTGGTTTTATTATTTGTTCAGTCCTGGGATTTTTTATATTTTTGTATTTTGTCATGGGTAGATTATTACATTTTTTTGGAGGAACCAGTTAAAGTTGGATGGTTAAGGAGTAAAAGAGAATTTGGGCAAGGGGAAGAGTTTTGTCACTATATATATATATATATATATATATATATATATATATATATATGTGTGTGTGTGTGTGTGTGTGTGTGTGTGTGTGTGTGTGTGTGTGTGTGTGTATATTTATATATATATATAAATATAAAAAGTTTTAAATAATAATAAAAATAGAATCTCCTTTCAGTGTAGCCATACATATCAATAAACTCAGCCTGATATAATTTTATGTTTCATCGACTATTATCCCATATCCTTAAAATACATTACCATACTTTTTTTTGAGTAACTCTGCTTTGATGAATTAGCACACTCATTAAGCTCTTCATTAGTGCAGATCACTATCTCTTGGTAAAAATTTCCTTCTTCCTACAAGGAGTTTGTTTAGCTTTACATCTAGGTATAAGTCAAGGAGCAAATATTAGTGGGCCTAGGTGAACAGCAGTATTGTCTTTCCTGACATTTTATTTAAGTAATTTCGTTGGTGGGTTTGTAGAAAGTAAGGGATTATTTTCCTTAGTGAGAGGCAGAAAATAAACTATTTCAAGGGTGGGAATATGGATACTTCCGCTAGTGGTTAAGAGACTACTTCTTCAGGTGAAAAGAATCCCTGAGAAAGTTTTTCAGCCTCGATGGAGTGCTCCCACACATTTCCTTTCCCAAGCAACAAGAGTCCAATCACTACCAATTGATGTCCTTACTTTAACCAGCAACACCTTCCAAGTCTGGACCTTTAGTTTCCATTGTGATGAAACCATTCTCAGAACAGAAACTTTGGGTTGATTATCTTCAGTTTGAGATCTTTGTCTCCTGGATAGACAATTCTCTTTCAGCGAACACTGAGAACCTTTAGGATATTTATGTGCATTTGAAGCCAATTAAAGAATTAATTGTCTGTTTCCCTATTCTGAGATACTAGAAGTTGGTTAAATTTATCATAAAGGATGTTCATTTTTTTTCTTAATTTAGCCAGAGTCCTTAGAAGCAATAAGTCACCATTATTACTTTCCCACAAATATTCAAAAAATTATGTACAGTGTCACTAAATGTATTGCCTGTCACAAATGGTGAATCAAGATACCCAAATACATTCACTTCAATAAGTTTGCAATATATTTCACACCATGAATTCCAAAATTACTAGAGAGGCTTCCATAACTGTAGGTATTGGCAAGTTGGACAGTCTACTCGAGATCCTTAATAAAAGCATCCTAATAGTACTGTTGCTCTAGAAATAGTTCTGTGGCACTGAAATCCGTGATAGTCAGGGCTCTCTAGAGGAAGAGACCTGGAAGAATTAAACTATACATAGATATAGAGTGGGTATAATTTTTAGAATGTCTTATGAGCTGTGTTCCAACTAGGCCACTACGGCTGTCAATCAGAAGAAAGTCCAAGAACCCAGTTCAGTTTGCGAGGCCAAATGGCTCAGCAGGTTTTTGATGTATGGCAAAATCCCCACCAAAATTCTCTATAATCCAATGAAGAAATGGATTGCCAGTGAGAATTAGGACAAGCAGGGAGAAAAAGAGAGACAGTTCTGCTCTTCTATGCCCTTAATATAGATTACCGCCAGAAGGTGTAACCCACATAGAAGGTGGATCTTCTTACCTCAAAAGATTCAAATTAAAAGTGCATATTCTCATTTGAAATCATTTAATTAAGAGAAAAATTCCTTCCCGAGTGAACCCAGCTGCTCGAGTTTTAGTCCACTACTGATGTGTTCAAGTTGAAAGTTAAAAATAGTCATCACACATTTGTTCTGAGAATTCAAATTCCCACAGCAATCATTTTTAGCAGTAATAAGGAGTCATTTCCAGAGCCTCATGATAAATACTTGGGGGGGGGGTTCACTGTGAGATGATTCTTTTTAACTTACATTGATGATAGTTATAAAATTGTGGAAGTTGAACTTGGTCTACTCAGCCAAAGGCATTCCAGGACATTATAATTCTGAGACAAATAGACAAAATTATTTTTTGAGATATAAGACAATAAAGGATAAGCCAAGGCTTTAAGAGTTTCTCACAGTAGCATGAGATCAATAGTTTGGTTTGCTACCAATTTATCAGTTTATCTTAATATATCCTATCTATTTTAAGTTTAAACGATCTGAAATTAGAATCTACTAACAGCTCTGAATTAATTTCATTATAAAAACATAAAAATTTATGTTATATTTATTTCCCACTATTTCTACTCTTCGTTGTTATGTAAGAATTTCTTGTTTCCATTAAACATCATGGAGTTTCCTGATCTTCGGCATCCACAGGTTCCAGAGATAATAGAAGTCATGGAGCCTTTGTCATTTAAAAGTGAATTAGACTCCTACCATATTGCTTTCAAGAAATTTTATGACATTAATCTACCATGCTCACAGTAAAATCAGATTCAGAGTAACAGAGTATTTCAAATAATGTCTAAGGCATGCATAAAAAATTGTAAACATAGATTTGAATTGAAACTAATAATGCTCAGGTGCTGTGTTTTAGCAGGGTGATTTGAGTTAGTTATTTAGATCATCGTGTAGTACTAATTTATAATACTGAGAAAAATTAGAGCAACACTTGTATAATTTGTTTAAACTTTGAGCATAATGCATTCATATTAAAATGCTTTATGTTCTGTCTTTACAAATGTAAGTGCTCAGGAGCCTATGGAAAATGTAAACAGAGCTTTGATAATTCAGCATCACATATATCTAAATAGAAATTTGGGGAGGAATTGTCATCACGAACTTCTTTATGGAAACAGAATATTTTGCATTTGTGTGTGTGTGTGAGTGTGTGAGTATGTGTGTGTGTATGTGTGATAGTAAATGTGTGTGTATATGTGTGAACGTGTTGTGTATGTATGTAGGTTGTGTGCATGTGTGGCATCTTTCATGTCAGAAAACAGTGTTTTGGTCATATCCACTCAAAATATTGCAATTTCATTGTTTTTGCAAAGTTTTTTGCAATGGTTCTGGAGAATTTCAGACAGGAAATAGTATAGTTGTTTCATATAGCACAAATATTTATTCTTTGCACCTTCGCAAAACTTTGAATCTATTTTTTTTTTCATTGTCTACAGTGCACTGCACAAAGAAACTTCCCTGATGAGGTATAAGAATAGAATGAATCTCTGGGTATGTACAAAGGAAAAAAAAGGGTTTAGAAGACAGTTTAATACTATGTCCACTTTATAAAGTAACAATTGTACATTCACTTGTGAGTGCCAAGCATGGGTTTTTGACATGATTTCCTATACTGGACGTACATTTCCTTCTGAATAGTTGGTTTTATAGTTTTTGGTTTCCCTAATAAAATCATGATGGTACTATTATACCCAGAGGCTATAGCAGTAAATTTTATTTAAAATATATTAATATAAGATTAATATTTATTGGAAAATAAATTAATATTTATGATAATAGGCTACAGTTTAGGAATATATTTGAGTGATCAGATGGTCTAAGTGATGGATGTTGATCTAGTCTCTCAAGAAGGCAGGAACAAATGGGGCCCTCAAGATCTCAGCAGCCTCTCTTGAACAGGGCTGACCACATCCCCTTCAGTAGCCTGGGTCCTTGGATAAGTGTCTTTTGACTTTATCAGTTGACACTTGAATCTCACCACAAGGCACATCTTTCAATTACATTATACTCTCCAAACACTATTTAAAATATTGAAAACCAGCTATACATTAAATACATAGGTGCCACAAAGTTATTTGTTTTGAATTATATTGGTGTAGTATATTCATCATATTTTTTCTGCATAACAAATTATAATTAGTATTAATGCTGTTGGAATATTTGTACACAAAAGTAATTTTACAAGTGTATCATTGTTTATACTTACTATAGCTTACAAAAGTTCATAATACTTTTTAAATTGGCTGACTTGTTTTGGATATAAAATCTAGCCATATAATTCAGGCTGCTCTCAAAATTATTGTGATTCTCCTGCCTTAGTATCTGGAGTGCTGAGATTGTAGATGAAGCAACATATCCTTGAACTCTGTTCTAAAATTTTATTTTACATTAGAATTTAATTTATATGAGCATTAGAAAATCATAATTAAAAATATTATGGACCTACAAATATTATAATGTAAGTGTATTTTTACGTGATCTTCTAGTTTTATTATCTCTACAATCTTATGAAAGTCAGTGTTACCCGAATGCAGATTTGAAAAATGTTAAGTAAAAAAGCATCTTTAAAGTGCATTTAAAGTTTAAACTGTGAGAACTGTGTCTGAAAAGCAAGTTTTAAGATAGTAGCATTTCTTTTAACCATATAGACTGATACTTTATAAGTAAAACTCATGTATTGTTTCTTAATATTTTTAATTTAATCAATGAATATTCAACTATTTTTTAACAGGTAAAGAAACTGTGTTACTCTATGAGGGTGAAGACTAAATTGTAATGAAGAATTTAAAATACTGGAGACACTGAAATCACAAAAGACTGTCATAAAGAGTGCAACCATACAATGACATTTTCTTAAGCAGGATATTTTGTATGCTCCAAGCATACAAATGTTATCAAAGTTATCTGTATCCCAAATGATGTCACAGGATACCTTATGTCTGGCATGGGCTTCAGGATAGACTCAGTTTGATTTTGGTCTTGCTTTGTTCAATCATTTTTATCTACCCAATGTTTTTCTTTTGCCTAGAGATGCTTATTCTGGGGCCTTGTATATTGGCAGTTGTAGCTCTATTTTTGTTCATTAAAATATCATTAATAAGTTTCCTGGAGATGTGACTTGAACATTTGGGCAGTATTAGAACTGTTAAAACTTACAAGGATATTTAAAATTGTATTGAAATTTTGCATTATTGAGTGATCATGACTTTACAGAATTAATGAACAAAAGTTCATTAATTACAATTGATAAGTTTAGTGTGAATTTGGTCAAATATATAGCAGTGATGATTAAATTTGAGTGATAGCTGAGTGAGATATAACATCACAGAAATAAACCTCAGGCATGACTTTGAGAGTATTTCTCAATTTGGTTAACACAGGAAAGGAAAACCACCATTAATGTGGGTGGCACTATTCTGTGTGCTGTGTACTGAATATAATTAGAAAGTGGATAGAGCAACAGATATAACTGATTAGGATCAAGTCTATAACACTGGACTCAAGATATAGTTGTTCGGTCTCCCGTCCTGTGATGAATACCCTCAAGCTTCAAACCAAACAACCTTCCTTCTTAAGTTGCTTTCATGTATTGTGTCCCAACAAAATATAAAGCAATACATATACAATGACATTGTAAATAGTCCACAAAAAATATCTAAATCCATTGCTGAGAGGCCCTGCATGGAGGACTCCCTTCCCATGTTGGAAGGCGCCCTGTGGTCTAACTTATTTATAGACTGTCTTTAGACCCGATGTCTTTAAGCCCTGATATATCTATGATATGACTATAGATGCAAAAGATTTTCTCCTGCTGCCCACATGGTCATTAGCCATCCTGACCTGAGCATTATGGTAGGACTATGCTTTCACATATGGTAACCAAGACTTGTACTAGGAGCTTTACGATTGGAGGCTGTGGTTTAATGCTATATATTCTTTATTTACTGAAGTAAAGTTGATTAGATTCAACAAAATAGTCTCATAGAGAGCTATCTTCTTCATGATTATATAAAGCTCTCTGCTGTTACTTCTTACCTTGTCGTTGTGGGCTGGTGGCCAATAGGCAGAGAGGAGAAAATTAAAAAAAAAAAAAAAAGATGATCCCCATGTAACTTCTTAGTACAGAATTTTATATGATGTAGTCAGAAGGTTTTGTGCCTCTAGCAACTCACAAGACCTAGAAGCTGCGTCCCAAATAATTGGCTTAGAAGCTTTATAATATAGTAAATGCTGGGCCAGTTGCATAAGCATATTACTGCTAGCTCATACATCTAAATTAACCTATAATTCTTATCTATGCTTAGTCACGAATCTTGGTATTATTTCTTAGTGCAGCCTTCTTATCTTGCTTATTCTGTGTCTGGTAGATAGTTTCATCTCTACCTTTTATGCTTCCCAGAATTTTCCCAATCTGTTTGCCTCACTTATATTTCCTGCCTGACTAATGATCAATCAGCATTTTATTAAAATATTACAACTGACAAATCTTTATAGTGTATATATGATATTTTTAAACCACTGATAAAATATATATAAAAAAATTTGAGCTCACATTGCAAACTATACTGGAACCCTATTAAAAGCAGATTCTGGTACACTTAAAATGTAACTGGTGAATACTTACTTGTTTATAAGAAACCATAAATTTATGAGAGAGAGAGAAAGAGAGAGAGAGAGAGAGAGAGAGAGAGAGAGAGAGAGAGAGAGAGAGAGAGAGAGAGAGAGAGAGAGAGATAAAGAGAGAGAGAGAGGATAATTAACAATCATTAATTTTCGCATGCACGAGTGTATAATTTTTATTTATGTGGATCCTTCAAACTCTTCCTCCCTAGATTCCTTGAAATATATAATGAATCATTTTGACTGTAGTTTCAGACAGCTAGGATACATACTAAGCAAACATCTCCACTGAGAAATAAATGTATTAAAAGAATGAGTAACATATATGACATAATATTATTTAGTCAGAAGAATGGATGAGATCTTGTAATTTAAAATTGAATATAAATGAAAGATCTTACATCAAGTGAAATTAGTCGAGCCCAGAAAGAAAGTGCTGCATGATCTCAGTCAGAACTGATCCACTTTGACGAATTTTGCAATCCCAGGTTCTTCTCTGCAACAAGAAAACTGTAATTTAATGCTTCTAGTCTAGGGACCACACCTTTAGGAACAACACATCAAAACATGGGCTGCTTAAAACAGTTTTGCATTATAGGTACCACCTAAACTTCAGGCAAATTCCCTAGCCTTCCTTAAAATCATCCATTTGAAGGATGCTTAGCGATTATGGGAGGAGAAAGGAATTGCAGAAAGCAAAGGGCTCATTTTTGCTTTCTCTTCAAGCACCAAGAGACTTCTAAGATTGTTCTGGGGATAATATTCCAAGTACTGCTATTACAGATGGATGGTAGTGTGCTAGTTGCTAAAAGTTTGCCCTATATTTTCCCCATGCTGTGAAGACATGCCAACATAAAGAAAATAGAATCACTTACAATGGGCTAAGTTTGTCATGCCAAAATATGAAATGTTTTAGGAGGTGATTTAGTCTTTTAAAAGGCTAAACATTTATTTACAAAAATATTTACCCACAAATGTAGCTATATTACTATATATCAAATGTTTATTATGAATGTTTCCACATACAATGATAAAATATATTTCTAGCAAATAAATTCAAGTATGCTTGTTTACTTTTCATGTGAACAATATTTCATTCAATGTAAAAACAATTGCATTAAAACATGCCTGTTTAGAAAGTTTTATTTTTTAAAAGAAACATTTGGTTTCAAATATTTTAAAATATTCTTTCCTGTGGTATGTATATAACTTGACTTCTAGAACCTTGAAATTAGATGTAGCTTTAGGAACGTGGCCTTCCACCTTAGCTCTCTTCTGTATACCAGCAGTACAAATACATAAGCAGGTAAACAAGCAAGACATGGTTAATCGCAAAGACTGAGATTGCTTTTCCTTTTATTCACTACGTCAAGGGAATTATGTCATATTTTACATTTTGGAAGAAAAGCAAACTAAATAAAAACTAAACAGCAAAACAGGACAATCTACAAAGCTTTGCTGTTAATGATAGATCTCAGACCCGACTTAAAAACCAACAAACCAACAAACAACATGATAATTGCACCTCCCCTAATCTACAAGGCTATTTCTACTCCAGGTATCTTTAACTGGTCATATAGCTAACTAGCATTTAAGGTTGCCAAATATGCAAGTGAACATTCCATTGCTAAATGACTCAGAGATAAAAATATGCCTAATCAATCAGTATCAGCATAATGAGAGAATTAACAAGCTTTAGGAACAAAGCATCACAGAGAAACCAGTAACACTTGAAATAAACACAAGTTTAAAAATACGTTCCACAGGAAATAGTTCTTTTTAATTTAATTGTATTTTTTGTTTTCCTTTGGAATTTCAGTCATGAATACTGTGTTTACAAAATTTTCACTGTTGTAACTCCTCCAACTTCATTCCCTTTCAAATTCATAACTTTTTCTTTCTCTGCTCTCAGTAATTATCCCTTTTTTGAAGCTCTCCAACTAGTGGTAGGGTCTTGTGATGTTTATAGCATGCATGTTGGCATGAAAAATGGTACTGCGATTGTCCTTGTCTTGAGAATTTAGAGTGTATCTTATTTTTTGTTTTGTTTTGTTTTTTCATCAAAAAATGTCATCTTTATCCCCCGCTCCCTCTCTCTTTCCCCCTCCCAATCCTTCCCAGTCAGCCCTCAGTCTCACCCCCTCCCCATCCACCATTTCCTACCCAAAAGGGCCAAGAGTCCCAAGGAGGGTCAGCTCAGCCCTGCACATACCACTCCAGGCTAGTCCGATTTACTCATCCCAGAGTCAAGATTGAGCTAAATGTTCCTCTGCAAGGTGTGGGTCCCAAGGTGACAGCCCATGAACAGAAACACAGTCTGATCCCACCCCTTGTGGATCTACACACTGCTCATGCCAGATGAAAGCTTCCTATCCCTCCCGATGGGTCTCCAGTGGCAATTCCCAATTGAGTGCTCCCCAAATCTCAGCCAGCAATCACCATGGGAACCTTCCTCTTAATCCCTGTCCCCTTGCCCAAAAAGACTCTCCTTCCCTGCTTTCACCTGGACAGGAGCTCTGCCCAGTACTCAGCCATGGATCTCTGCTTCTATCTCCATTCCCAGCCATGGATCTCTGCTTCTATCTCCATTCCGTTGGATTTAGGTTCTGCGATGACACCTAGGGTGTTTACTCATTGATTATAGGGGAAGTCTCATTTAGGCTCCTTATATTAAATGTAGAAGACACCACCTAGTAGCCATCTTTCTTCCCCATTCTCTGTAAAGCTTTCATACCCTTACAAGCAGGGTTTCTGTTGTAGATATGCAGTGGATTTATGATGTTACATTGTAAATAATTGTCCCGCCTATGAATTAAATAAAAAGTGCTGATTGGCCAAAGGCAGACAGGAAGTGTGGGCAGGGCTACCAGACTCTGGAAACAGGAAGAACAGAGCAAAATGCTACAGAGACTCCAGAGTTGCCAGACAAGCCAGAAGATACAGAGGACAACTATACTGCTCTGAGAAAAGGTACTGAGTCCCATGGCTAAACAAGATAAGAATCATGGGTGAGTTTAAGGGTAAAGAGTTAACAAGTGATGAGCCTGCTATTAAAATTAACGTAAGCATCAGTGTGTCTCTGTGGGTCTGCGGGTCTGGGGGTCTGCAGGTCTAAACTTTGAGGCTAGGCCGGAAAGTCCTGGCCAGAAACCTCATACTGCATAGATATATAGCTGAATTTGACACACCATAGATAGTTGATCTCTCTCATTTTTTGTTATTTATATTTTTTGCCATTTTCAGATTTCTCTAATGGTCTTTATATCTACATATAAAAATAATTCTTATTATTTTATTTATTGGCTAAAGTCACAATGAAAGCAAGCACTGTACGACCAAGCTATCTCCCCAGCTCTTATTATTTACTTTAAAGCTTTAAAAAATATTGAAGTACTTAACTTCAGAATTGTATAGCAATTTACAACTAAACTAATCCACATTTCACGTACTTATATTTTCTTACGATATACTCAATTCTAGTGTAAGAAAAATGAATGATGAGAGTAAAGTATTAAGAATATAAAGTCTCTAAATATAATTAATTGTTAATTTTCCATACAGTATGTCCACTGAATTTTTTTACAAAATAGGTTCCACTTTTCCATCCTTCTATCAGTGTTGACCAATGTTCTGGCTTGCATAAATGTTTTAAGTAGTTCTCTTGTTTGCTCAGTCAGATTGCTGGTAGATTGAGTTAAAGTCACTGATCCTAAAGTTAAAATTGAGAATTTAAGTTTTGAAAAGCTGACTTAGATGCACACATGTAGCTTTGTTGTATTATGTTACAGCTAGTTATAGTAAATGTCTGGACAAAATGCTTATGACAGGTCCAGAGATAGCTTTATGATTAATAATCTTCTATTAGCCATCCTGATCATCCTCATCTTGTTCAGAATTGAGATACTTAGAATTGGTCATGTAGTTATGACCATAATTTTTCAATTCAATTCATAATAGTGTAACTGAATGTTCTATAAAAGACAAGGAGACAATGACCTCCATGCTCTTCCTATCAGAAAATATCTAACAACTCACAAGTATTGTAGTGACTTAATTGTATGGAAATAATTCATTTCTTGACAGTTTCCACAGAACGTTATTGGCCATCTTTTATTCCATGCACTGTCCGAACATAAAATCCTTTATTTCAATCTCATAATTGGAGAAGAATGTCACTGTGACACATATCTGTATTGTGAGTACAGTGTGTTTTAAAGGGGTATCATTTTGTAATACAATTAAAATTATGACACTATTATCACTAGTTGTGAGTAAATATCTGTGCTGATTACTCTGCAGAATTAATAGAGAACAGGCAAAAATCAAGTGAAAATTTAAATATAACAAAATTTCAGAGCAACTCTTTATTATAGGATAAAAGATGTATTCATAATAGTGTTGTTTGATGCTCAATTTATTTCTTTGACTTTGTCTTGAACCAGTTTCTTACAGAAAGCTATTGTTTCCTTCAATAGTGTGTGCATGTGTGTGTGTGTGTGTGTGTGTGTGTGTGTGTGTGTGTGTGTGTGTGTGTGAAATCAGCCTCTCATCTTCTTGTGCTTTCCTAAGCATCTGTCTCTGAGCAATCTCTTCAAAAATTTTAAACCATAAACATTTACAACAATGTAGATACCAATATTTCAATCACACAACATTGGGAAGTAGAAACAAAATGCATGAAGTTTGCACTATTTTTTTATCATCTATAGAATATAATAAAACATCCAAATCTATAATATATAAAGAATATAATTTTAAGTATATTTGAAAAAAGGCATCTGACAAACCACTAACCTATTGCATGTATATAAGTTAAACTCTTGTCTATTTTTAATAATTCACACAGATACCCATTATACTTATATAAAAAATTGCAACTCTGGTTTTAGCAATGACAGTTTTCTACTTTATTCTATGTAGTCCACTATGCATTAGTTATGGTGATTTTGATTTTTGTATTTATTTATTATATGTATTTCTGTGATGTATGCTTATATGTATATGTGGCACATATATGTGAGTTGATTGTGGAGGCCAGTATCTACCATCAGATTTCCTAGAAGCAGAGAGACACATCACTGGGAATCGAACCAAGGTTGACTGCGAGACCAACAAGTTGTCTTAACCACAGAGCTATCTGTGATTGAAATTTTGCTATGTCAGCAACATATTTGTAAAATATGGCACTGGCTTTATGGCATTAATATTTTAGTTTTAAATATATACATTTTATAATATCTTTGATTTTGTGAGTTTGTAATATTTGTCATTAATAATTAATTTTGCTATAAAAATAAATTAATATTATGAAAAATATAATCATTCTCCTGATGATAGGAAGATATTCTTTCACTTATAGAGTGTTATTTTATTTAGTGGCTATAGGATGATGAAATGAAATGAACATATTTATTCCCTGAATATATTAAGATGCTGGAAACTGACAAGTTCTAATATAATTCACCAAATTGGAAGAAGTAAACAGCTTTATGAAAATATATACATATATAAACATAATTTAAGAAATACTTGGTAATATTTCATAGCAGGGTAAACCAAAATCTATTATTAGTAAATGAAACTGGACATTTATGGGAAAATTATTATAATTATTTATAATTCTTTATTAGAAGAGAACAGAATTGTATGTTTCAAACAAATTCATGAATCTAGACATACTCATTTTAAAATGGGGAGAAGGTGCTTGAAACTAACAGTGCTTGCTAAACAAGCATAGTGTGGAATTTGTTCCTACCACACACAGGTGAAGCCATGTTTCCTGAAAATACCAGTTTATCAAGCTTTTATGGATCTGACAAGTTCTTATAATTCTGGGCAATACGGGCATGAACACTTGCACACACATACACACATAAGTACATTCAAACGTTGATACAGAGACACATCTATTTATCTTTCTAATACTCTCTGTCAATCAACCTATATAAATAATTAAAATAAGTCCAAAAACACAGACAAATATAATGATAAAAGCAAGAATATAGTCTCTTTTGTGAATGCCTAAACAAAATAAGTTGTTATATAAGTTGTTTTCACCAAAACATTAAAAAGTTATACAGCAAATTGAAGAGAGATCATTACAAATAGGTCATAGGTTGATTTAATATTAAAAATAATTAGGAGAATTTATAACATGATGAAAACTTGCTCAAACTAAAAGTAAAAGATGAGTACTTCAATTTAATAAAACATGACACAGAAATCTCTAACAGTTAATAGGTAAAATTTCAATCTTTCATATTAGGACTATGTAAAAGAAAAGTGTCATATTTCTCACATTACATGAAAGTTTCATATGAAGAAAATTATAGTACTTCTGTAAGAAAAATATTCATGATGAACTAAGAAAATGAAGAAACAGAAATTCCATATTCATTTTCAGGAACATTCAGTGTTGACAGGATAGGTAGTTCTAAGATGATGTATAGATTTAATAAAATAGCGATTCAACCTCATAAGTATTTTTTTGCATACTAATAAATATCAGAGTATTTGTATGCATGGAAACAAGACTCAGGACTCTTTTCTGAAGGACAGAGTTGTTGGAATGATGCTAAATAATGTCGAGTGTATTATTATAATAATACAATAACCAAGATAGGAAAGAGAAAGAATGGATTGTGTGAAAAGAAAATGGAGACTGCCCAAAGCCATGAACATATGAGCAATTGATCTTTGAACATTAGTCAAAGGCATCATAAAACAACAAGGACAATATTTCACATGACTATTATGAAGCAATAGGACAAACAAATATAGATAAGAACTTAAATCTACAGTGAAAAGTGGCAGTGAAGCATCATGTTATAAAGCCAGAGAACTCTTCAGGGAAGCAGAGAGGAAACGAAGATACCCAAGTCTGTGTATTCACCACACAGGTCTTCTGACTTCCCAAATAATATACCTCAAGAGAGACCGTTATATACTATAGGGAAATGGAATGTGCATCATATGTAATGAACCTGTAGGACTAAGAGAGACTACTGTGTAGTCCTCTGAGAAAAAATACAGCTCCCCTTCCACACACTATAGAACTTGAAAACATCAGACTGAGAATTCTCAGTTTCCATTCTTCCCTCTACCACATAGCTTCACAAAGAGCTTGATAAAGCTGGAGGAAACTGCAAACTTAACTTTCCAATTCAGCACAATTGTACCAGCAACTCATCCTGTAACCCTTCTTCATTTAAGAAAAAAATATTTTTATGAGGTAATGTGTGTCTACATGTATGTAAGTAGAAAAAGTGAGCATGCTCCAGATGCTCTATGCATTGAATCCTCTGGATCTGGATACACAGGAGGATGAGAGCTACTTGATGTGGGTGCTAGAAAACAAATTTTGATTCACTGTAAAGGGAGGACAACCTCGTAACTACAGAGCCAACTATTGGTCCCTACTACTACTCCTTTTATCCCTTTCCTTAATTAATTTTTAGTATTATATATATATTTTTAAAATACTGAAAACTAGTAGAGAGAGAGAGAGAGAGAGAGAGAGAGAGAGAGAGAGAGAGAGAGAGAGAGAGAGAGAGAGAGAGAGAGAGAGAGAGAGAGAGATTCTGCTTTCATTTAAATATTGCTCAGGTTGTTTTAAGACTGTGGTTTGTTTTCCACCCTATTTTCAGTATTATAACCATCAGTGAACTGTTCAACCACACACCCTATACAATCTCTCTTATCCCGAATGCCTTTTCATTTTCTTACCTTCTTCCTTTTAACTTCTTAACTACTGCTTTCTTAGGTTTAAATATCTGTACCCACTGAAACAATATGTGATTTTTTCTTACCTCTTTTCTAACCTCAATATCTAATGATAAATTATTATTTTTATTCATCATACTTCTATTTCACTTCTAGTATCATAAATGAAACCTGAGCGAACTTTTTACCCCTGGTTATTTGTCCTACAACAGCGTTTAAATTCAAAAAGCCATTATAAATTGTTTTTTAGAGTACTTAGTCTTAAAACTGCATAGTGGCAGCTTTGAATGGTTATGGTTGCTTTCTCAGTTAACATCTTGTTAATAAAATAGAGCAGTCTTCAGGAGCAAGCACTTTGAGCACCTGGTCTGATGAATTATTTTTTTATTTGCACAATAGTGCTTATTGTAGAATAATCTTTTTGCACACTGTAAACATATGTCTCCAACTCAGGTGCCTTGTGATTGGATTAATAAAGAGTTTAATGGCCAATCGCCATGCAGGAAAGGATAGGTTGGACTTCCAGGGAAGAAAAGAGAGATTCTGTGTAGGCAAAGTTTACTTAGAAGGCACCAGTGCAGGATAGATATTTATTAAAATATAAACCAACATTCATGGTACAGGTAACAGTTTATAGTAGCAAATGAGTACCTGAACAGGGACTGGAGTCTGGAACAGTGGAGGAGAGATGGATGGACAATGGATTCCAATCCTGTCTCTCCAACAGCCAGGAACCAGGAAACGGGCCTCGTGTCCCAGAAGCCCCCTCTCAATGGGGTTGGCCACACCCCCTCCAGGAAGTGTCTTAGGACCCCATCAGCTGACACCTGAATCCCACTACAATTCTGGGTTCGAATCTAGTCATAGAGACATCAGGGACATACAATATATTTGTTCAGTAATTTTTCTCAGTCTGAACCTGAATTTCTGGATATTTGTAGCACTTTTCTGACCCCGTGGCCCAAACTTTAAGTGGAAATGCCAACTACAGTTTGACTCAGCTTAACCTATGGTCCTGGGGCTTTGCTATGTTCCTTTCTGACCTATGAGAGATGAGCTGTGGTTCCAGGCCCGGAGCTGCCCTTCTCCCTGCACCAGCTGTGGGAAGTACTACAGAATGCTTAAATATGTGCTTACATGCTAAAGAAAAAATTCTATATAGACAGTGATGGGAAATAAATAAATTTGATTTAGAATAACGAAGTGAAGTCTTTAAAGAGAAATCAAGATAATATAAAAAGAAATAACCACATAGTGATGGAAAATTCCATAACACAGGACATGTGGCTCATATAAAGTGTCGTATTAACTTTAAATATTTTAAATGCTAATGAACAAAAAGACAGCTTCTGAGAGGCATTGGAATGGAAAAGAACTGCAGAATTTAACCAGCCAGTATATTTTGAGGATGTCTCAATTTAAAATGGAAGTCAGAAAATATGGTGCATTGTGGGGAATGGCTATGCCTTTCTATCCACAGAAAATAAAAAGCTGTAAATTTCTGCAAAATTAGAATTTGACTGAAGAAGACCTCCTGCAAATCCTGGCTATAAACCTGAAGGAAAAGCAAGAAAATGTACAAGACCGGTGACATATATGCTGATGTCTCAACATGAGAATAGCTCTGAGACTAAATGAGACATAATAAAGCTTATTAGCTATAGAGTCCTTATGACTTATTATTGCATGCCATCCATCCTTTCATGTGGAAAGATGAAGATTTGTATTACTATCCAAATGAATTTACAAAGTTGACAGATGTCTTTTACCCGCTAAAACATGTAGTAAATCATCATCTTTAGCTTACTTGGGCTCACTGCACATTTCTTACTTGTGTTAATAAAAGAGGACTGGGCACCAATCAAGGCAAGTAGATCAGGTTATCCTGCCTTTCAGAATGCCTCTGTTACATCCAGAAAATCTTCAAAGATGATAAATGAGCTCATCCAGCCTCAGAAACTACTCTATCCAGGTCTTAAGAGAGCTTTGCACTTCCCCAGTTAGCTCTCCCAGAACTAGATCATTATCTCAGTTTTATCAGGGCACCCTAAAGAGGTCAGCACACCCAGACAACAGGAAGCAGTGAAGCAAACTCGATGTTCACTGTCTCAAAAGGTGGAGTGGGTGGTGATTGGGTACTTGGTAGATTATGGATGTTGTCATGGTAGGTCGGGTTGGTTTCAAGTTGTTACTTGCCATGGTAGAGAAAAAAGCTAAGCAACAGAAATTTCATTAAAGGATCACTTTCTGAAAAAAAAGGAGGCTATCAGAATGATACAGTAAAGAAGTAAGTTGTTATATCTAGTTTTAATCTTAAAAAGATTTTACTAGTCTCAAATATTTTACTTGGATTTGTGTATATCAAACAGCTTTAAGAATATTTTTGTTATACTGTATATGTATTCCTACTATTGTTTAATATAACTATCACCTCATTTAACAATTTAATATAGATTTCTAGCCTTTAAAAATATTATTACAAACTATTTAGAACAGGTTAGGAGTTAGTCATCTAAAAACCAAATTTATGGCCATATTAAGACCATAATTCTTAAGGTCAAACAGAGATATATTTTAGATAAGACAGATGGTCTTCAAACACTTCTGAAACCTATGGAAATGGCATTTATGATGTTTTAATAACAAAAGTCTTCCCATGGCAGTGAGATATGTCTGCTTCTGCCAGCAAGAATTTACAACAACAACAACAACAAAAAAGTGATGGACATAAAAGAACCTCCCTAAGTCCTGTGTTTCCACTGTGGCAAACTTAGCCACAAAGAACTGCTGACAGCACGCTGTCCAAATTGGACAACTAAGACTCAAAAGAAGCAACTACCAAAATTTTTTAAGACAAAGTAGGACAGTACATTAGAAATATCTGCTTCACAGACAATTTTGTAGGACATTTTAGGCATGTAGGTTGAAGAAGCATGTCCCAATATTTACAAAGAACTTTGGGTGACTCTTGAGGTAGTCAGCTGTCTTTTTCATATCTATAGTTTGGAAAATTGGTTGCTATGTAATGTACTCAAGTAATATTATCTATTTTTGATCTCTTATGTGTAGTATGAAGTTTCTGGCCCTGACTTTTGGGCCTAACCTCAAGGTCTAGGCCCACAGACCCACAGTCCCACAGTCCCACAAAGACACACAGATGCTTTCAATCGTTTTTGGCTGATTGGCCTAGGGCCCAGGCATATCACTTGCTAGCTCTCTACCCTTCATCGAACTCATGATTCTTCCTGTTCAGCCATGGGGTTTGGTACCTTTTTTTAGAGCAGCGTAGTTGTCCTCTGCTTCTTCCGGCTTCTCTCTGGCATTCTGCTCTGTGATTCCTGTTCTCAGAGTTTTTATTCTGGTAGCCCTGCCCACATTTCCTGCCTGCCTTTGGCCCATCAGCACTTTTTATTAAACCGTGGGTAGGACAATTATTTACCATGAAACAACACAATACTCCTACACTTATGAGTTTGAAGAATAGAAAGTTACAGTTTTACATTTGATTTTGCTACCAGATTTTAGAAAAGTGATGTAAAATTTATAAGATTGAGAAACATAAAAGCCTATGCTATATATGTAAGTAAATGTTTTAAGAAATTAGAATATATTTTTAGGATGGTAATACAAGTAATGATAGAAAGTAAATTATGTATGAAACCTTGGACTCAACAAGAGAGGAAGGTAATATTTTTTTTCTGAATTTACCAAATATAAATGGATTAGATATTTTAAATCTAATTCTTACTTCAGAATTGTTCTTATTGTATATAGTCTCAATTTGCTAAAGTTGATACTTGTCTTTTTATTTAAATAATATCTGACAAATGTTACTGTTGAACATAATTTTGAATTGTTATAATTAATATCAATACCTTTCTTATTAGACAGAAAGTAAATGCTATGGAATAATCTTTGTACACTCTGTCTAAGATTGATTAATTGATTGGATTAAAAAAGAGGTAAATGGCCTGTAGCTAGGCGGGATAGAATATACAGAACTTACAGGGATAAGGAAAATCTTGGTTAGAATCTAGGTGCATGGGAGACATTGAATAGATCAGACATTATAGTACGAAGTAAAGATAACAGGCATGTGGTAGAATATAGATGAATAAAAATAGGATAACTTAAGTTTTAAGAGATAGTGGGAAAATTCTAAGCTAATTACCAAGATTTATAATTAATAAGAAGTCTTCATTTAGATGGTGGTCCCCCCCCAAAAAAACATCGACAGTAACTAACATATCTAAGTTCCACTTGAACACTACAACTAATTCAAATTAAAGTTTATCAATGATATTAAAGAAACAAAACTGTTATATAACACCAAGTATGTAAACCAAAACTTATTAAGTAAGAACCATAAAATGACAGCAAAAACACTTCCAAAACGTACTAATGTAGCCATAAGTTTCTGGCCTGTCTGGGCCCATGGTCTAGAAAAATATTTCCCACCTGCTGTCCTGCAGCAGCTTATAAAATAATTACTCAGAGGCTAATATTAATTATAAACTATTTGGCTTATGGCTCAGACTCATTAACAACTCATAAGCTCTTACAGTTTAACTCAATCCATTCATATTAATCCATGTCTTCCAATGTGGCTAGTAATTTACCTGTACTTTTACATCTTGTTTCTCAGAAGCCACCTGTAGCATCTTCTTGAATACATCCTTCCTCCTCTTTTATCCATGCTTAGATTTTCCACCTATCTCTAAGCTGCCTTGCCAAGGCCAAAACATTTTCTTTATTAACTAAAAATAAGGCATATTCCCAGTGTACAGAAAGACATCCCACAGTACTTCCTTTTTTCTGTCTACTCAAAAAGGAACATTTCATCATCAATATAGCAAAATTAGAAATAAAAAACTGCAATGAAGCAAGAATTACAGTTACAATAACTAGTCAGTCTATTTATATACAGAAAAATTTAAGAAGATATTTTATCATCTACTTATACCTTTTATTATAACTAAGGGAAGCTATAATTATAACTATCTAATCTTCAACCCCATCAAAGACAACAAAAGGATATAATACTATTTGAGGAAAGAAGAAGTACATCACAAGAAACCCCCAAATTCTAGAAATGACAGAGACATCTAGCTACCTGGAAAGGTAAGCAAACTTCTTTTGTAATGTTGAGGTATCTATCTTTAGCCTAATGGCCCAGAGTCTCTGGCAGACTATTTAGTAAATCATGAACTTTGAAGGACTGGTCTGTTCATTTTTGAAAGGTTTGTCAGTCACTTTTTACTGTATCCAGTATAATGGCTGGCATTATTATTTTTTTCCTGCAAGAAGGTATCCAAAGGACCATCTCCACTTGTTTTGAAAAGTTCCAGAAGTCACTTTTTTTGGTTCATACATGAGCAGTTTATGTAGCATACTTTCAAGAAGTCAAGGAAAAAGAACAATCTCTTGCACAGTGGCTAAATTTTGCCACAAAGAAACTAAACTCCATGTGGAGTTTCTTCAATGTTCATCATCTGCTTATGGATCTGCCACAAGCATACATGTCACATTCTCCAGAGAAGTCTAAGTTCTTACAATAGTTTCTTTATAAAAATAGATTTAATAATTTACTCTTATTTACATTAGCTTTTACTGTTTAGAAAGAGATTGTCTACAACTAATAACCAAACAATCTAAACAAAGTTAAACATCCATAATCTATTTTTTGAGAATGTAGGTGTAGTTCTCTAAAATAGATTCTGCTGATTGGGAGTACTGGTAAACTTTGAGGTAGTCTGAAGCTAGATCATCTTAGTTAACCACCTTAAAGGTGATGTAGATATTGGTTCATCTGGGCCATCTTTTTCCATCAAATACTTTTCAAGAGGTCTTGTTTGATCAAACCATATTTGCTTAGAAGCAATCCACAGGTTCTCATCTTCTTCTATGGAAAGAAAAGAACTTATTTTACAAAGCAACATATCATTAGACCCAAATTTCAAACTCAAGACACCTTTAAAATATATATGTTGGTTTAACTTAGCAGCCTTTGGAATTAAGTGTCTTTGTTCAGTTAGCTCATTAACATGTAAAAATTAAAAGAAAGAACAATAATATACATACTCTAAATTCTGTGTATTTTCCATCTTCATGTGGCATATTATATTTCTCTATTCCTATTTTTAAGGACTTTCTCTACCCTTTATGTTTTCTCTCCCAAGACCTCCTTTTGTTTACACACACAGACACACACACAGACACTCACATACACATACACACATGCAAACTATTTTACAGGTTTGCTCCATATGAATCTGTTTTATTGCATATTTTAAATCATTTTTTAAACCAGGAGATTTTATACATTGCTAATCTGTAAAGCAATAATTAGGCTGCTGGCTGCATCATACTTGGGTTTTCAACATGACAGATGTACCAGAGTCATACTTACATTCCCACTTCTGGGAAACAGTATTAAGTATTGTAGAGCTGTGGTTTAAGCCTATAGTTGTGCTGAAAAATTCAAAAGCAGTAGCTGGGAGAAGCTTTTCTAATACTGAGACTAGAAAGCCAGTGTGGCTCTCTTTCTGTGAATTTACAAGTTTTAAAAAGGTATATTTTTTATTTTTTATTGCCCCACATTGGGTACCATTTTTAGCCAGAAGTTTCTTGCCTGTCCTGGTCATGGTCAGGAGGAATCTTTCCCACCTTGGTACTGTAGCCACTTATAAAGTAATTACTCAGAGCCTAATATTAATTGCAAACTCTTTGACTTATGACACGGTTTCATTACCAACTAGCTTTTACAAGTCAACTCAACCCATTCTTATTAATCTATGTCTTGCCACATGGCTAGTGACTTACCGATACTAACCTTAGAGCAAGGGCATTTTAGCAGAGTGTCTCAAAAAACATTTCAGAGAACACTAAATAATTCAAATTGTGTTTAAATGTACAACAGATGAATAAAATAAGGAAGGTGTTAGATAATATGTAGAAGAATTCAACAAAAAGAAATATGAATAAAAAGTATATGAAATGTTGTAAAGTACATGGAAAAATGAAATTAAAACCTCCTTTGGAACTCTCAATGATAGAATAGATCAATGAAAAGACAGGATATCGATTCCTAAGACAGGGCAGAAAAAGGGAAAGTCAGTGAGGACACAAATTATAAGAATATACAACAGGGAATCCTTACATATGCATGGTGCTCCAAAGTCTTTAAAGGTTATATTACAAGAGGAAAATAATCTTATTCTGTAAGCACAGAAGACATGTTTAAAAGAATCATAATAAAAAATTTCCAAAGTTTAGGTAAGAGATGTTATTACAGATGAGAGATCAATTTAGAATACCAGAGACAAGCTTCCCCTCATGATTTGCAGGACAAATAAAGTATATTGAAATTGACAAAAGAGACACCAAGTTAAATATGAAGCCTAGCCTATGAGGATAACAGCAGATTACAGAACTGACACTTTGAAATCCAGTAGAACTTGGAGCAAGTCTTTTAAGACCATATCTGCCAGCAGAATGCCATAGCCAGCAAAAGTTTCAATCAGGTTTAAAGAAAAAAAATTTAAATCTTTTTTATAATAAAGATTAAAAAATGATTTATAGGTACTGGTAAAGCTCCTGTTTTCAGAAAATACCTTAGGAGATGTTTCACACTGAAGGAAATAACAGATAGATCTACGTGGCCACAAAAATAACTAAATTGTAGTCGAATGACACTAAGCAAGAAAGAAATAGGGAAAGAAATGTGTGTTTTATGAGTCTCTGCTCATTTTCTCTGAACTTCCCATTAAATCCCTTTTTATCCATCTTACTTTTTTACTGGGAAAATTTGAAGAGTGTTTTGTAAATTTCTAAATTGTAAATTTTATATTCACAATTTTTGATCCACAGCAATTCACATATGTGTTAATACAGCTGTTACTATTTGGGTCCTAGACCCTGCTTTTTTTGGTTTTGTTTGTCTGTTTTTGTTTTTGTTTTGTTTTTTTTTTCCGGGGCCTAGTAAACATATATTATTATTTCAAAACATTTTTTCACCATTTTTGTTTCTTGGATGACTGATATTTATAGTCTTACACAATTCCAAAAGCTTTATTTTGCATTATGTGGTGTTACAACTTGAATTCAGGTCCTGCATCTTAAAGATCCCTGCCAGTTAGCAATAGAATACTATCTGAATCACACACCAGTATGGCTTATATGAAGTCTTCAAGATATCTTTAAATTTTCATTTTGAGATGCTTTTTTGAATCTGGTTCTCATTTTCACTTATTTTTTACAGAATTAAGAGACAATTACTGCTCCAAATTTAAAAACAGCTATTAAGTTGATATTCTAAGTAGAATATGCATGAAAAGGAGAGGATATAGCTTTCAAGCATTTAAAACCCTTTTAGAGTGTGTGGCCTGAATTCTCAGATGCATGAATGTTTAATTAATGAACCAGAGTGTTATTACTCTGGAGACAGCAGAGGGAGAAGAATTCACTAGTTATTTAAAGTGCCATTCACTACTTTGGAAATGTAAATTAGCACAAATGCTTTAAAGAGTACTATGTCAGTGTTCATAGAAATTACTTAAACTTTCATTCTCATGTTATTATTTATACTACTTAAGGAGATTTATTTTAAAAATAGAAATGTGTAGGAAAACAGGATTTTATCTATACATGTATTCTACGTATGATTGGTCTGATTATGAAATTCTAAGTTTATTATTCAAAAGACTGTAGTAATAACAGCATCATTATATAATAAAACTCAGTGTAGCCATTAAGCAATATTTGAGGAAATTTTTTGCGAGGCATTTAAATTTGCTAATTTTGAAGTTAAAAATAGAAACAATAATACAACAAGTATAGTTTTTTCATCAAACATTTAAATATATATATATATATCACAAACCTTTATATATATATATTTCATATAAATATGAATGTGATTTTTTTCAAAATAATGAGCTTATTATGATATTTTATGCAGGCAAATAAGGTTATATTGTCTCATTTACCCAATGCTATATTAAACATACATAGAGTATTATAGAATTATAGAAGTAAACATTGTAACATTTTCTTTAAATAATATAATAGAGAATGATTTTATTAAAATCTGATATTTTTAATGAACACTCCTATTTTTCAATTAAATAATTACAGTATAGTGATCTGCTCCGCTCCGAATATTCTCATTCCCAAAGCCCATCCCACAGCCTTTACCCTTCCAACTCATTGCCCATACTGTTCCTGAGCACTGCCCCCAACCTCGGCAGACTTCCACTACTCAGATGCCAACCACACTAGACAGAAGAAAAGGTGAGTGACAAGCCTGCCTGGTGAACTACCCCACTCCCTCTATTCTGCTTCCCAAGTTCTGCTGTTCTTCTTGTCTTTCGTACTTCATAGCCTGTACTTAGGCCAGGCCCAGCCCCACACGGGGGTGGGCAGACTTTTGCTGCTCAGGGAGAAGCCACACCAGTCAGAACAGAGAGCATCTGCTACACCAAAGGCCGGGCCAGTCACAAAAGCCAGCTTCCAACTTGGACAGAGACACCCTACTAGATCAGAGGTCATTATAGGCACCAGAAATTCAGGCTACTAAAACTATAAAACCAACGAAGAAGAAGCCGAAGAACAAAACACCATCCAACAACAACAAGAAAAGAAAAACTCAGAAGTCAGGGACTAGAATTAATTACTCCAAACTCAGATGGTTAAATATCAGTGTATGAACAGAATCAACAACAGGTATGGCAATATTTCACTACCAGAGCCCATCTATCCTACTATAGTCAGCTCTGAGTTTTCCAACACAACTGAAGTACAAGAATACAATTTTGAATCAACTTTATAAAGTTTAAATCCTTGAAAAGCAAATGAAAAACTCCTTTGAAGGAATCAAAGAAGCCCTCCCCCCAAAAATGGAGGAAATTAACAAACCACATATTGAATGCTAAGACAACTAATAAAAAGCAGACAGGTAAAGAAAAATATTCAAGGCCTAAAAATAAAAACAAAAGCAAAAAACATAAGCTGAAGGAATGATGATATCAAAAATCTGAGTAAACAAACAGAACTATAAATGTAAACACCAGCATCAGAATACAAGAGATAGAAGAGAAAATCTCAAGCTTTAAAGATGTATGTCATAGAAGAAATCTTTTATTCATCAAAAAAGTGATAAATATGTATTTAAAAAAATTCTAATACAAAACATTCAGGAATATGGGACTGTAAGAAAAGACCAAACCTAAGAATAATCTGAATAGAAGATAAAGAAGAAACCCAGATTTTTAACAAAATAATAGAAAAAAAATCTATCTTTATAAAGATAAAAGAAGCTTAGAGAATCCCAAATAGGTTGGATCAGAAAAGAAAAATCCCTGAGTCACATAATAATTAAAGTTGTAAATACACAGAACAAAGAAAGAATATTAAAAGTGGCAAGGAGGAAAAGTCCAAATAATAAATAAAGGCAGACCGGTTAGAATTTCACCTGACTTCTCAAAGCAGACCATAAAAAGACAATCTGACAATCTAGACAGATTGCCAGCAGACTCTCAGAGATGACAGATGCCAGGCCAGGCTACTGTCACCAGCAAAACTTTCAACCACCATAAATGGGAAAAACAAAGTCAAATGTGAACAATGTCTACCCAGAAATCCAACTTTATTGTAGGCACTATATATATATGTATATATATATATAAACAAAGCCAACAACAACAAACCAACAAAACCTCCAACCCAAGGAAGTTAACTACACCCATGAAAACAAAGGATAGGTATGGGGATTCAATAAAAGTTTCATAAGTTTTGGTGATATCAGAGGGAATCTACCCACAGTCTATGTGGCGGGTTAGTAAAAGCTCCAGAAGTCCCAGAGCTCTAACCACAGTCAGTCTAGGAAAATCAGAGAATGGTGATTCAAACCTTTAATCCCAGCACAGGGAGTATCCTGGGAGTTGTGATCCCAACTGAGTCAAGGTCACTTCAGATTATAGAAGGAATTCCAGGCTCCCAGGCAGGCACTGGTGGGGCCACACCTTAATTACTGAAAGAGTACTTAAGACAGGATAGAAACACAGAGGGAGCCATTCCAAGGGAAGCAAGGCTGAGGAAGCTGGAAGACAGCTGGGTAAGATCTGACTGTGGTGTTTATTCCCTCTAGTATCTCCAACTTCTTCAGAGATCTATCCCTGAGCCTCATTCATTAGTGAAACAAATAGGTAATAGATACTCTCACACCAGCACTTTTTAAGGAAAGAACACACTTACACACACACACTTACACACACACACACACACACACACACACACACACACACACACAAATTCACACACATACACACACAGAGAGAGAGAAAGAATATCACCACCCCCAAAGTAGTAGAAATTAACAAATAATGGTTATTAATATCTCAATATCAATGAACACAGTTTTCTAATAAAAAGATAGGCTAACAGAATGATTATGAAACAGCATTCATCCTTCTGCTTCATTGAATAAGCAAACCTCAACCCCAAAGTTAAAGATTTCCAAAGCAAATGGATCTAAGAAGCAAGCTGTTTTAGCTATTCTAACAGTTAAAAAAAATAGAACACAAAATTAACCAAAAGAGATTTAGAAAAAAAAAAACATTTTATATTCACTAAGGAAAATATCCTCCAATATTTCATCTCAATTCTGAAGATTTATGTCACAAATACAAGAGCACACAAATTTGTAAAAGAAACAGTACTAAAGCTTAAATCTCACATTTATCCTTACACATTAATACTGAGAGATTTTAGCACTCTACTCCCATCAATAGATAGATCATCTAGACAGAAACTAAACAGAGACATAATAGAACTAATAGGTTTTCTGACTCAGACCTAACAGACATCTATAGAACATATCAACCAAATACAAAGGAATATACCTTCCTCTCATCACCTCATAAGGCCTTCTCCAAAACTGACCATGTATATTCTTGGTCACAAACTAAGTTTAAGCAGCTACAATAAAATCAAAATAACCCTTCTATGTCTTATCAAACCACAATAGATTAAATAAGGCTTTGGACAACAGAAACTACAGAGCACCTACAAACTCATAGTAACTGACTAACACTGTACTGAATTTACAATGGGTCAATAAAAAATAGAGAAGGAAATTAAATACTTTCTAGAATTTAATGAAAGTGAATGGACAATATGCTTCAGCTTATGTAACACAATAAATACTTTGCTAAGAGGAAAGTTCACAGCACCAAGTGCCAGTGTAAAGAATTAGAGGTATGTCATATCAGCAATGTAACGACATACCTGAAAATTTTAGAACAAAAAGAAGCCAACACAACAAAGAGGAGTAGACTGTAGGGAAATAATCAAACTCATGGCTGAAATCAATAATAATAATAATAAAAAAGAACAAGAGGTAAAAAAAAAAAAACAAATATAACAAAGAGTTGGTTCTTTGAGAAAATCAACAAGACAGACAAACTCTTATCCAAACTAACCAAATATCAGAGACAGAATGTCCACATTAACAAAATCAGAAATGAAAAAGGGGAAAGACCAGCAAAAGTGAAGCAAATTTAATCATTAGGTCATACTTTAAAAATTTTACTCTACAAATTTGGAAAACCTAAATTAAATAATTGTAGTGATATTTTGTAAATCTAAAAAGTTTTCCTGAAATATATATCCTTTGGCTATATTTTTGAATTTTTAATGGTTGACATTTATGTATTTTATATGATTAAAATATTAAGCATTGAAAGTAATCATTAACACTCTCTAACTCATATCCAAGTATTTCATGTGCAAGCTTATGTGCTGAACATGTAGAAGAAGTTCCAGACATGTTGTGCTTTTGACCATTTCTAACATACAGAATGCTATTTCTCTTTTGGAGATGTTCTATAAAATACACTGTTTAAATGGCAGATTAGGTTGAACAATATATTTCTTAATTATGAAACTTATTTTAGCAACTACCCTTTTATACAAAATAAGACATGCTATGACATACCTAAAATCACAGCACTTATGAGGCAGAGGAAAGAAGATTGCCATAAGTTTAAGATTACACTAGTCTGTACAATGACATCAGGGCTAAACAAGGAGACGCTTATCATTTCAAAGAAAGAAATAAAGGAAGGAGGGAAGGAAGGAAGGAAGGAAAGAAGGAAGGAAAGAAGAAAAGAAAGAAGAGGCAAACAGAGGGGAGGAAGAAAGGAAAGAATACTAGGGAGATAAAATATTTGCGTTTGAGACTTTTTGAGTTTAGTCAAGAATATTCAACTTTTCTATAGCCAACAATACTAATAAACTCAAGATAGTCATTGTAACGTGTAAATCACACTTTACATACTTCTGCCTCTGCTTTTTGCCTTGGCTGAACTTTATTGTTGATGAAGTGAGACTTCCATAGTCACAAATAGAAGGAGCCTCTGTGGGGTTGGGAAGAAACCTGGTGCTAAGGAAACTTCCAAGAAACCAAAAGATGTCCCTGGCTAGGACTCCAGGCAGTAGTGGAAGTGGTGTCTATATAGGACTTCCCCTATAATCAAATGAATGACCACCTTAATTGTCATTATAGAAACTTCATTCATTAATGGATAGAGGCCAAAGCAGAGATCCTTAGCTAAGCATCAGGTCTAGTTCCCAGTCCAGCTGAAGAGAGAGCGAGGAGAGAGCATATGAGCAAAGGGGTCAGGATCATGGGAAGGAGACCCACAAAGACAGCTGACATGAGCTATTGGGAGCTCACTGACTCAGAAACAATCATTGAGGAACCTTTATGGAAAGGAGGTAAACCTTCCAAAGGTGGATGACTGCCAAATGGCGAGGGCAGTTTGTGGAGCCTCTTGCAGTAGGATCAGACATGGTGAATGAAATGATATCTCAGAGCCCATTGCCTCCAGAGGAACACCTAACCCAGCCTGAACACTGGGATGAGGGACTCAGACCTACCTCAACTAGATACGCCAGACTGAACTGACCCACCTTAGGACGCCTTGCCTCCTTGGGGAATGGATAGGGAATGGGGTAGGTCAGGGAGAGGGGAAGGGAGGACTCAGAGGTACTTGGAGGAGTGGGAGCAGTGGTAGACACAGGAAAATTGTAATGTATTTCTGCTTTGCATATTGATTTTTTAAATTTACTTAACGTGTGTAGGTATCAGAGACAACTGATAGCATTGGGTTTTTTCCTCTATCATATGGATTCCAGGAATGAACACAGGTCTTTAAGTTTGGCATTGTATATCTTTGTTTATTAAGCTCTCTTAGCATTCCATCAAATATGTTTTTCTTCATGGATATGCTATAATATATTATATTTAGTTAATTTGGTTAGAAAATAAACTCTACTTATAGCTTAATTTCTTCCATTTGGTTAGTGACCAGTGCAATTTTAAGAATGGAAGATTTGTTGAATTTCTATTGATATTTGTGCTGTTTTTTTTTTTTTGCCTCCAGAGTCCATAATGACCCTTCTATCATTGCAATCAATCATCTTCACATATTAACAGGTGTTTTTCACAGTGGGAAAGTAGTACATATCACCATGTAAGGAAAATTATAAAAGCAATATTGTATCAGAATATAAAGAGAGATCAGGCTGAATTTGTATAGAGATATGTGATCTTAGCTCCAGTCTCTTTCCTAGTATATTTGGGTAATGTTTTTCACAAAGCGGTTTGTAATGTATCTGCAAATTTCTATGCTTCCCAATGAGAACACATGTCATTTCAGGGGATGTATCAAGGTGTGAGTGATGAAGTTTCCACTGCCACTATTATACTTCCTAGAAAGAAATCTCTCTGCAGTGTTACATATATTTGTCAGCAGAAGATTTTGAGGAATTTCTCTGGAAGCCATTAACAAAAAGTTAATATGGTTTAATGTTTTTATTTTAGGCTTATAGCATTTACAAATTTCAGACTCTGCTTGAAAACCCAACAATAGTATAATCTCTAAAGAATGAGGAAGAAAAAAAAAGAGAAGAATTTTACTCAGATTTAAGGCAAACTATTAGAATTTCTGCTGCCAGATCTAAAAAAAAAAAAAAAAAAAAAAAAAAAAAAAAAAAAAAAAAAAAAAAAGAAAGAAAAAAAAAAATACACTTACTATAATACCAAACTTCTTTGGAAGAAAATCAATACAATATATTTAAATGCGCATGTCATTGTGTTGAAGTGCTATGTATTTCTTCAAAACATCAGGCCATGGCAATTTCTAATACATGAATGAATTTAACAATACTAGACTATAGAAAAAAAAAAGGTTTCTCTTTGGAAAATAACCAATAAATTTATAAGTTCACACTTTTTTCTTTGTTAATCTTTTTTTAAAATTTAAAATCTTTTTCCCGTACCCGTTACTCTGCTCCAAAGCTTCAATCCACAATTCCTGAGAAGTTAGGCAAGAGGAGGAACTTAAGAGAGACATCCATGGATCCCCCTGGGAAGGAGAAATAGAGATATCCTGAGTAGGTTGAGATCATAAGGAGGAGCTAGCAGGGGGAAGTGGGAAAAAAATCATGAGAGAAGGAGATGGTTGAGCAGGAGGAGCAAATGTAGTGGATTTATGATGTTACATTGTAAATAATTGTCCTGGCTACAAGTTTAATAAATGCACTTGTTGGCCAAAGGCAGGCAAGGAAGTGTGGGCAGGGCTACCAAACTGAGAAAACTCTAGGAACAGGAAAAACAGAGCAGAAACGCCACAGACAAGCCGGCAGATGCAGAGGACAACTATGCCACTCTGAATAAAGGTACTGAGCCTCATGGCTGAACAGGATAAGAGTCATGGGTTTGTTTAAGAACAAAAGCTAGCAAGTTATATGCCTTGTCCCCAGGTCTGTGTGTTTCAATGGGTCTGTGGGACTGTGGGTCTGAACGTGCGGTCCCTGAGGATAGCCCGGAACACGAGGGCCAGAAATATAACAAGCAACGAAGAGGAAGAACAAAGAAATAAATATCTTAATAGAGGGAAAAATTGTTGGGTTAAAGATAAACTTGGTGCTCTGGAAACATTAAAGAACCCAAAACATGTTCCTGGATAGGACTCCAAGCAATAGTGGAGAGGGTGCCTATACAGGACTTCCCCTAGAATCAAATGTCATTATAAAACCATCATCCAGCAACAGGGGAAGGCAGAAGCAGAGATCCATAGCTAAGAACCAGATTAAGCTTCCACTCTAGCTGAAGAGAGGAGATAGTATCCAAGCAAGGCAATCGGGATCATGAGGAAGAGACCCACAAAGATGGCTGACCAGAGTTATTGGGAGCTCACTGATTGACTAATTCCTGAGGAACCCTCACGGAAAGCAACTAAACCATCCAAATATAGATGACAGTCAGTGAGCAGTTTGTGGAGCCTCTTGAAGTAGGACCAGAGTTTATTCCTGGTTCATGAACTGAATTCTTAGAGCCGGTTCCCTACAGAGGAACACCTAACTCAACCTTGACACTAGGGGAAAGTACTCGGACCTACTTCAACTGCATAAGTCAATATTTCTTTGCTATAACTTTGCATAAATAGTTTAAATATATGCTAAAATAAGACTTAATTACAACTCTATATATTTGCTTATGTACATGGACATTTAATATGTTTATACTTGCTGATAAAGATACCTAAGTTCAGGGATAACACTGGGAAAAAAATCTTGTGCCTCAGCATAATCATGGACAGTTGGGATTCTCAGTCTGTTTCTCTACGCCTTATACTTTAGTAAGGGGAAATCTTGGGGGAAAGGATAATAAAAAAAGAGAATAATATTAAGTATAGAAGAGAACGTGATCAGAAATTTTTGCTATAGAGAATATTTATAAATATTTTAGACTATGTCTTCATATATGAATTATAAGAGATGATTGATACAGTCAAGGGCACGTTCTGTGGTCAACAATGCATATAAAATTTATGGACATCATAAATATTTAGGAATTTCTAATACTGAGTAGAGGTTATTTTTATTTGTACTGCTCAAAATATTTATTTATCATATTTCTTAAGGTTTAATAGAACTTTATCCAGAGGAACAAATAAACATAAACATTTTTAAGAAAAGAAATTTCAGAACAGCTAATGACAGGTGAAGAACTATAGAAAGTCAACAGCAGCTTAGAGGAGAAAATGTTTTGTCTGGATACACTCTCTGGTAAGTTATAAAATCGATCACATCTACATAATCATCACTGAGTGAACTCAGTAGGTTGCATGTGGTAGAAAAATGATTACAAATTCCCCTTATGTGTCTAACTTCTAAATTTATCTACAGCAAAGAATTATAGAAGGGATTTATAGCAGAAAGGGGGAGATTAGTAAGGCATCCAAACAATCCATCATCAGCTAGTGGATCTTTCAACTATATAGGTTATACGGTCTTTTATCTGCTGACTAGGAAGGAGACTTCAATAAGTACAGGCTAGACAGACATACCTGTAAATGCAAGTAGATACTTTTCTATTGGGTTGGGATACTGGGAAGGTAAAGAATTTTTGTATTGATCCATAACACAGAAAATCTGAGAAATTGAATTTGCCCTCAAAATAAAAATGTAGCAGCAGTTAAAATAAAATAATCTTAAATGATAAATAAGCATGGATATACATCTTGTACAAATTATTTTCTGGAGTTTATATACTAACTCACACACTATGGAGCATGTCATGTTGACATGAACTCTTTTGTCAAAGAAGGTGAATATACTTGGATAGGAAAAAAATATACTTGTCTATTCTACAATGACATTTTTAGTAAATCATGAAATTTTAAATAAATCTCAGTTTTCAAGTAAAACTTTGGTAAGTGCATCCATTATCTTGAATAGTAAAATCAACTTTATATCTAGTGAAGCAGAAAATAAAGTAGAAAGATAATTGTTACATATAAATACACAACTAAAATCATCTGAGGTCTTGTTCACACCAGATAAATTACTCCCTAAAAATACAAACCTATAATTATAGCAGACTATATGCTTTGGAAGCTCAAAGATGGAATTTTAATGTCTTTAACACTGAGAAGTGATAAATGTTTAAAGAGATGTATGTGTTCACCTTACTTAAATGAGACATACAGAATATTACATATTCTGAAGCATCACATAGTTTCCCATAAATATGTACAAATTTCATGCTTTGTTCCACCAGATATCCATATCCATATAATCATGAACTTGTGTGTGTTTGTGTTCATATCAGTTATTCAGAACTCAAGATGTTGGTTTGAATTTATGTATTAAAAGAGACAGAGACAGACAGAAATCCAACAAGCTTTGGGTTTCCGATTTCCATAGTTTATCTTACATTTATGATTTAGTTTTTCTGTCTACAATGCCAATTTCCATTACAGTAGACCTAAAAATGCCTAAGATGAACTGACTGCAAATGGGGAAATTTAGAACTGCAAAATTTTACATCCTGATTTTTATATCTAAAGTATTAGAGAACTAGAACTCTTTCTTATCTTTAACAAAACTGATTATTCAAGAAGTTAGGATGAAACAGTATACTAAGAACAAATATAATCTGAAGACGATAATAATACACATACATTATATATATTACATATTATACATATAATATAAAATGTATATATACAGTTTTACAGCATATAATATACAGTTTTTCCATTTGGAACATGTGCTTTTTATCTACTGCATCTGTGAGAGCCTATTTGGGAGCCTGAACATTTTTCCCCTCTTTTTGTTTCAGACATCATAAAGCTGATTGATTTTTTTTATTTTACTTTAACTCACTAAAGTTAAACTTTAAAGGAGTAATTAATACATAATTGACATTTATCATACTTCTGGGACATCCATCATGATGCAGTACTTGGGTGTTTGGGAATTATCCTAAGGGAACAATATAAACTCATTTTTTTTGCCAAAATATTTATCTGATTGAGATGCCAAATAAGAATTCATGCATAAAGTGTCTATCTAGATTCCAGTCACATAGACGAGTAAACAACATGCTGAACTCACTATTGTAACTTGAGTAATGGTATGAGTGCTCTACTCTTGGTGCTAGATTGGCATGAATTAAAAAGCAGTACATGAATCCACTGTATAACTCATGAGCTATGGTGACTCTTCTGGAAGGCATTGGCATCAGTCTTGTCTTTTTTAGAACTGTCTTGTTGTACCATTTTTTTTTTTTTTAAAAAAATGATCTCTAAAGTTTTCAAAGTATAATCTTCAGGAATACCTCAAGCTTCTGATGGCTCCAGGAAGCCTAGTTAATTATTTCTCCATTGTATGGCTTAAACAATATTTGGGACCTTTACAAATGAACACAATGACTCACATACCCTAGCATCAATTTTATAGAATATAAAATTAGTATTTGCTTTGGGTTATTTAAATTAAGTGACACAGAACTTACATGGATAACTTAAGAAAATAGAAACAACTGCAAAACAATATCCTTTTCCACATATATAAACAATAAATTAATGCTGACACTATTACTTACTATGGACAATATATTTATTAAATAATTCTTTACCTAATGCATTTCCAGCAAACACACTTGTCATTAGATACATATTGATGAAGGCTCTTATTAATCTTTGTATCATAAATTATAGTCAAGATCATTATTTATTAAGGTCAATTATTGTTTATTTTTAATGGCATATACTAATGATTTTGCAGATATAATATATGTATTCATTATATTATCATTAATCCATCAAAACCTGAACTCATGTTACAGATGGTAATAAAATATTAATATCATTAGTCTATTTTGTAGGAAATGACAAATGTATTTAGCATTTAGTTTTCTAACTATGTACATTTTACCTACATATATTTAACATTTGTATGATTTATATTTGAAAAGTTTTGCAATAATTAAGGAAGCATGATGTAGCTGTTGTCACAATCTTATAATATATTCTGAATAAGAAATAGTTCTTTCAATGGATGTACACATTTTAACTTTGACTTTACAAATGACAGGGGAATTAAGAATATCAATATTAAAATAAAATTCAATTTGTTGAATGCTTACATTTATATTAATTCAGTCTTCTTTGTTTGATTAGCCCATGCCTCATCTTTAAAAAATTATGTATAGAGACAAAATCTTTCAAAAAAATAAGGCAGAGTTATAAATGGAAAGCCGCACTTGCCTACATTACCAGAAAGAAGGAGAGGGGCATAATGAAAAGGATACAGTAGACAAAGTGATGTCATCCTGGAGAAGAACATTCTGAAGACCAAAACGAAGATGATCCATGTCATTCCTCAGTACATGAGGAAACTAGAGTCTGCATGGAAATTTCTTCCAGAAAATGTCAGAACGTTTTGAATCTTCAGTGGTACAAAGCTTATAAGAATTAATTTGGCAACTCTCATATACTCTAGCATCTATTAGTTAGTGATATATGAGTGTGTATATATGTTTTGAAAATTAATGCAATGCTTTTGAGTTTACTTTTATATTAATACAGTTTAAAATAGTCAGGTTTTTGTTTTCATATGTCGATAAAAATATAACACTGATCAAATATTTTATCATGAAATTAATTGTGCTGTAAATGTCAATTGTAAAACTGAATTTTCATTTGGTTATATTATGCAAATTTATTACTGACAAATTACTTATAATAACTTAATTAATTGACAGTAATATACATTTTATTTTTACATAAAATATGAAATTAAAATATTTAAACTGTCATTTTAATTGTTTTGCCAAATACCTTTCTAAATTGTGAACCAATTATGCATTTTAATAGTTAGAAGTTAATTCTACCACTTTTGCACACAATTTAAATGTAGTAATTTAGCTTTACTGACAGTAAATTCCAATACCACTATTTAGGTAATTTTTACTGTTATTCTAAAATGAGGAGATGGGTAGAGAGAGAGTGTCTACCTCTGCTAGCAAGCACAGTTTGTAATTATGTCACCTTCTGAGCATAATTTTTAAATGTATGTTCACCTTTGAAAATATTCACTCAGTCCTTTTGAACTGCTATAGTTAATTATTGCACATTGGATCCTTTAAATATAATAGAAATGGAAGATTTTTTTCCTCACTTCTTTGGAGACTCAGATCTGTAAGAGCAAATTTTGATGACTGGGTGATTCCTGGGAATCTGCCTCTGGCTTTTGACTTCCTATAGTGCCAAGGGGACCAAATGCATTTAGACTTTTCTAAAATGACACAGACTTTATCCACAAGTGTTTGGCCTCCTGGTCTAATCACTCCCTGAAAACCCTAGTCTCCCAAATTCATCAGTTGTCTGCCAGGGATGGTCAAATTATAATTTTAATAAGGAGAGTAAGAGCATTGAGACCATAGCAATATTTTCACTTTTTGATATTTTTTAGGTAAACCAGAACATCTCACACATTTCAATTTAATTTTTGTATCTGACAATTCCTTCAAATCCAGAAGGTCTGTGAGTTTCCTGTATTTTCACATACATATGTAAATGTCTTTTTCTTTAATAATTTCTAGACATAAAAGTATTTAGATCTTTATAAATCCATTCATCCACACAATAAATTTAGCAAGGGCCTAGTATCTCATGAGTAATAAATAAGCATATGATTTATATATCCATGAATAAATTATAGTTTATAAATACATTGAATTTATAGTAGAAACAGTATGAGCTTATTTCAAAATAATTTTGAGTGCCTATCATGATCCAGTATTCCTCAGTATTTTACGGTGTATTGAAAGGAATAGAGTTTAAAAGCAGGTGTTTCTTTAGTCTGTTTTGGGGACTCTGTTCCTCCTATTGGATTGCCTGGCCCAGCCTCAGTTAAGGGCTTTCACCTTCCTAGATTGTATCTTGTTTCGTTGTGTTTGGTTGCTGTCTATCACAGGTCTTCTCCTTTCTGAAGAAACACAGAGTTGGTGGTGAATTTTGGAGAAAGAAAAAGTGGGGAGCTGGGAGGAGTGTAGGGAAGGGGAATTGTGGTTAGTATATATTTCATGAGAGGAGAATCTATTTTCAAATAGAAAAAAAAAGTAGAGATTTTTACAAGAGATAGAGTTGTGTCCTGTGTAGAAATATTTGCTGTGTAATATTCAGTACTAATTGGGGGTAAAAGGTTGGTAAAGAACATACATTGGTAGACATATTATGAACTTTAATATCTATTACTGAGCAAGTGTTTGTGTGGGGTTTACCAAGACACAGGCGTGTGAATATTTTTTTTTTGTCTTAAATAAATTGATGAGTATTAACAGATTTTCACTTTATGAATAATGGTTTCAATCTTCAAATTCACATTTAGGGGATCCTGAGGTGTTTGCACACACATTGTGTACTAAATACTACAGTGGTGTTTCTATTTACTAAGTATATGTCATATCCTGTCAATACAGTCCACTAACAAAACAAACCTGGATGTCCTTGGAATTACATCTGACAAAGAATAGCTAGACTGAAAATAAGGAAAAGCAGAAAGTAAAGAAGAGGGGAAGGATGATGTAGTGATGAGACAGAGGTGAAGGGTCAGACATGGGGATAAAACTTGAATTTATACTGCGTAAATTTCTTAACTGGTTATGAGGAACCTCAAGTTGTCTTTTGTTCTTAACTTTTTAAATGAACCATCTTCACCCATGTTAACAGTTCTAAGTACATGGATTATACTCCAAAAATCTTATCTGGGTTTCTTCTATGTGGTACAATTATTCCTAGATATTTTAATACTTATTTTCTCCTCTATCAATTTTCCCATTGTTTCTATAAATGACTGACATTTCTTCTATCAGATTTGCTCACACACCACATTCTCTCAAGGCCACCAGTGGCTGTGAGATTTTAGGTTTCTCAGAATTCATAAGAACATGATGTTATATTGATTATACCTAAAATATTAGCTTTAACCTCCCCATAACTTTTATTCACTAAATGTTCTTCTTTAGATCAAAGTAGTGTTTCATTTACAATTTTTGAATGGCTAATGCTTTGAACATGTACCTTCTAAAAGAAAATATGTTTCAAAGGAATTGGAAAAATGATATATTAATGATATAAACTCATGAATAAAAATATAAATATCTTCAGAAACTCTTATTGAGCAACATCTAATTATACACATTATTAATATTTTCTGAGGAAATCCATATTTGCATGTTTGCTTTAGTATTTCATTTTGTTTTTATCAGTTCAATTCAGCAGACTGTTCTCCACATGTAGGATGCTTTAGGTGTGGAGAGCAGAAGCAAGTTTTTAACTACTGTTTGAGTGGAATTTCTGTTGTTGCTGTTTACGTTTCAGGATCTGTGTATATTTATTCATATGGCCATGCAAATTCATCCAAGTGAGGGACAGAAAACAAACCCTGTGTCCTTCTCTAGTATTTTTTCTTTTGAATTTTACTTTTGGAGATTGATTTATTCCTAAGCTCAAAAATGACTGGTCGTACCGGACTGGCCAGTTGGGCACTGGAGGTCTCTGGTCTCTTCCTCTCCAAAGTTGGGATTAGAAATGCATGCTTTCATATATGGCTTTTGATTTTCATGTTTTTGTAAAAATTACTTCAAATTATTTTTGGAGATCATACTTCATTAATTTGAAGGAGGATAAAAGCAGACAAAATCATCTCAAGAATTTGGAGCTATTTTCTCATAATCAAAACTTCTGGTAATGTTTTACAAGTTCTAATCATTTACAGCTTCTCAGCATCCATGTCCAAACTAGTTATCAATAATTATTTCCAATCTTTCACCTCACAGTTTTCAAAAAAAAAAAAAATCAAATGTTAAGATGAACACATTCTGCACTTTTCTACACCTCTGGAAGTTATACATTACATTTTTATGCTAAACCCTTATACAAAGTTAACAGCCTTGACACACTCAATAAAATGGTTGCTTGATTTTTTAGAAATATTCAACTCTACACATACTTTCCCTAAATTTAATTTTAAATAAAACAATTGAATAGTATTGCTATTAACTATATTCAGTAAGTAATGTTGACATTAGTAATGGCAATTAAGCAAGTATTTAACTTTGTATATGAATGTTGTGCCATCCTCCAACTAAATGCTTATTTAATCCATTGCTTTAGCCAAGGCTTTTCTTCACAGCAATAGAAAAGTAAGGAAGACTTTAAGTAAAAACTGACTTTTTTGGCTTATTTTATCTATATGTTTAAAATGTAAATAGTATAATATACTAACTAGATATTAGGGCATACAAATCATCATAATCTTTACACCTTAATAATTCTATGGATCAGTTTTCCTATATTCCTAAGAATCAAATGTTTAGAATCAATAATAGTAAACATTTATATGCTTTAGCACATGGTAAATTTAAAACCTTGGTTTCCAAGACTTTCTGCAGTGATTCATTATCAAATTGTTCACCACTAAGATAATTCTTAATGTGTAAAATTTCCAAAAATCTGTATTTTGTGCATAAAAAACTATTTTCATTGTTTCTTTATTATAAATTCATAAGTAAAATCAAATTGTTTTTATAATTGTTCAGTTATTCAGAAATTTCAATTACTATTTTCTTAGATATGTCTCATATTGAATTGGACCCTTTCACACATTATTTAGTGCGTTGACACAATTAGTGTGTATATCTGTAAATAGATTGAAAATGGGTAAGGTGACAATCATACTAAAATTAATCAGGCAAATAGGAAAGTAGTTTAACTACTTTTTAAATTCATACATACAAAGTTTCTTTCATTAATTTAGGCGATTGAGTTACATTTTTCTATTCAAAACTCTGATTTTTTTTCCATTTCTTACATTACTACTTCTGCTTGTGTCTGTAAAGAGACAGCATCAACCATACAATAAAATACCATAATTTTTATTTAGGAGTAGCTCTCATTAAGATTTTAAAGATTTAAAGATCGCCTGTAAGTAAGAGAAAAAGTACCAGAAATGTGTAACAGAAATAATCACTGTACTTCTCTACTTGAGAAGAAAAAAGAATGAAACAATTGTACCAAGAACAATGAGCATCTTTATAAACTGCAAAATGAACTTTATTATGATTTTTCTCCTCCCATTCCTGATTTCTTTATCATCAGGAAGATGTCATTATTTGATTAAGACATGTAATATTAATTAAGGTCACATATTCATCTGGAAAGTTATGAGCAATAAAAGCGTCCATAAACTCAAAAGCAACAAGTATACAGAAAGTAAGCACATATTTGTTTTTTAGAAAAACAAAAAATTGTTTTGATATGACAGCCATTAATAATAAATAATTAATATTCATCAACAGAAAATACTTCTAGACTGAAGGACTCCATTACTCCTGTCTGGAATGAAATAAAATTAGGGATTGTAAAGTAGAACCTATATCTAAGGCTTTGTTTGCTAAAGTCACAAAGTCAGATGTTAAACATGACCTGTTTGCTGGAGTTTAGAACCCTACATTGCAGCACCACGGAGCTGAAATGAAGACTGTGGGGTCGACATGATAAAAATGAGTGAGAAAGGCTTCACTGAATGACTGCTGGTCTGCTTCATCATACAGGGTGACAAACCATTGTGTCCCAGTCAACTTTTCCTGTTTGTATTGTTTTGTTTTAGTTTAGTTTTGTTTTATTTTTTACTTAAGTGTTTTTTCTCATACCATCCATTGCTCTCCCTCCCTCCCCTCTTCCTCATTTTTCAAACCCTTACTGTTTTTTTCTTACATGCATGTACTTTTTTGGAATGTGCTGATGTCTCATAGTATTATTTGTTATAATGAACAGTTTCATTAAGGAACAGAATGGACTTTCTGCTTTATTCTGCCAATGATATCCTTCCTAATCATTCTCCTCACTGTTTGTCAGATTTCATTATATATAATATATAACTTAGATATTATATCTAATATATGCATTAGATATATGAATATATTAATATATAATATGTAATATATAACATAATTTACATATATACTTTACATTGCTACATATATCATATGTATAGATTTCATGTGTCTACTATGTAAATTCAAAGGCTCACAAATGAGAGAAAAATTTTCAGTATATGTACTTTGATTCTGTTTTTAGCTAGTTAAGATCATACTCTCCAGTGAGGTCCCTTTTCTACAAATGACACAGACTGATATATTTTATGACTGAATAAACTTCTATTGCATATATATTCTACTTTTTTCATTGATACACTGAGGTCAGTTTCTCATCTTACTCTAATGAACATTGCTGCAATAAAGGTGTATATATAAGCATTTCCTTGATAATTTGTAGTGATTCTGGGAGTAGAATGATTTAATTGATTTTTCTGTTTAATTCTCTGAGGGACCTCCACCATCATTTATAAAATTATTATAATAATTTACATTCCCACCATCAGTTTATAATGTTTTACTCTTCTCTTTACTCTGTATTTATTATTACTTGTTTTAATAATGATTGGCATTCTTACAGGATTGAAGTAGAATTCCAGTGTTTTTAAATATTCATATTTTTTTCATGGCAAGTGACATCATTTTTTTTTAATTGTAAGACTGACTTGCCTGGAGTGGATGTGGCAGGTTGAGCTGATCCATCTTGCCCTTTGTGGGGAGGGGATGTGGAAATGGGGAGGGAGAAGACTGAAGGCTGACTGGGAGAGATTGGGAGGAGGGAAGGAGGGGGAGCAGGGGGATACACAGATAAAAGAACTTTTTTAAATGAAAAATAATAAAATGAAGGAAAAAATAAAATAAAATTGTAAGAGCTGGAGAACCAGAAAGTAGATAGTGTGTTGATGTCTAATCAATGTCAACACTAGTAGATTTGCAACTGTGGTTGGAGAAAATCTCAGAGAGTCCTCACCTGTAAACAAGACAAAAACCAACAACAAAACTACAGGCAGCAAAAGAATGCTAGTAGAGATAAAAAAAATAAAATAAAATCTTCCCAGGGATAAGACCCCTCTTTAGCTAATACCAACTAGTCTACCTTGAAATTGTACACATCCAAACAACATTAAATTTGAGAAAGATAAAAGGGAGATGAAGGAGGAGGGAACATAAATAAAAAGGCTGAAGAACAAAAAAAAATGATGTTATATTCTAAATAAACAGGAAATAAATACAAAGAAAAAGTGACATGAAAAAATAGGAATTAACTAAGATTCTCTCATGTCTAAATTGATTGTATTTTACTGTTTCTAATATAAATATTAACTATTTTCGTTCATCAGAAGTAATAAACTTTTTTCTTAGTCATGGGTAGATAGTTGTGTTGGTTTGTACAAGAATGAACCATGTAGGCTCATATATTTGAATGTTTAATTATCAGGGAATGGTACCAGTTGAGGAGGATCAGTAAGTGTGATCTTGTTGAAGTAGGTGTGGCTTTATTAGAGGAAGTGTGTTACTGGGCGTAGGTTTAGAGGTTCCAAAAGCCCACGCCAGGCCCAGTGGCTCTGTTTATCTAGCTAACTACATATCTAAATATAAAGTTTTCAGTTACTTCTCCAGGACCAGGTCTACACATCTACTGCCATGTCCCCCCCCCCACCCCCCCCCCCCCCCGTGATGATAATGGATTAAAGTACTGACACTGTAAAGAAGCTTCAATTAAATGTTCTCTTATAAATGTTACAGTGATAACATCTCTTCTCAGCAACAGAATACCGAATAAGGTAGTAACAGTATTTATTGTGGTTTCATATTTTTTTTCATTTCTTTATGTTTTCTCTCTAGTTATAGAAATCACTTGAAAAATGGAAGACTCCAGAAGGATTATTAGGTATATGTTGTACTCATGTTTGGACAGACATAGAAATTATAAGCATAATGAGCTGTGTCACACAGAAGGCATTTGACTCATGTATATTAGACTATAAATTGGCACATTACTAAAAAAATAAATGGGAAATGTTTAAATTGTTCATCTGGACAAAACAGTAAACTTAGAATTTGAAGATGAAAGCATCAGACTCATGTGTAGGTTGACTTTGAATCTTCTCAGGAGAAAATCCTAATAGCAAAGCATGAGAAATACAAGAACCAAGCCTGATGAAGATTCAGAGGCATGCATTATCTTTGCAGTGAACTCAGAAAACAGCCACCAGTTAGTATACTGTGAGAGCACATTCATGAGGCATTTAAAAAACTGGGAGGGATTCTCCTGTTTATCTTGTACTATCTTGCCCTTTTTCAAAACTGACAGACTTCAGAGTAGCTCTACACAGACTTGTCAGTAAGCAGGTTACAAAATTGTCTCTGGCTATGACCCACCTTGGTGTATTGTAATTACCCTGGGGGTCTAAATATGGAACAGCCTCAGCTCCTGGGGGGAGGGTGTGCTACATTTATCTGATGAATCTAATCTGCATGAGTTCTGTTCTGTTCCCAAACTCACCTATGCTCCAGAGCCCAATATTTTTGGCACCTGAGAAAATTCTGACAGAGGAAACAGTGTATAAACATTTCTCTGATGGCTAAAGATATTGAATAATTTTTCAGTGCCTTTCAGCCATTTGAGCCATTTGTAGAGAATTCCATTTTAGTTCTGAAAACTCAGTTTCTAATTGAGTTATTTAGGTTTTGGGACTCTAGTTTCTTGAGTTCTCTATATATTTTAGAGATCAGTCCTCTGTCCGATGTGGGTTGGTGAAGATATTTTCCCATTCTGTAGGCTATCGTTTTGTCTTATTGACAGTGTCCTTTGCCTTAGAGAAGCGCCTCAGTTTTAGGAGATCCCACTTATTGATTGTTGTTCTTAGTGTCTATCCTTCTGGTGTTATATTTAGGAAGTGGTCACCTTTGCCAATGCATTGGAGGGTATTTCCCGCTTTCTTTTCTATCAAGTTCAGAGAAGCTGGGTATGTTGAAGTCTTTGATTCACTTGGATTTGAGTGTTGTGCACAGTGATAGGTTTGTATCTATTTGCATTCTTCTACATATTACCATCCAGTTATGCCAACACCATTTATTGAAGATACTATCTTTATTCTATTGAATATTTTTGGCCTCCTTGTCAAAAATCAGGTGTTCATAGTTGTGTTGGTTAATGTCGGGGTATTCAATTTGATTCCATCGATCCACAAGTCTGTTTTTATGCCAGTATCAGGCTGTTTTTATTACTGTAGCTTTATAGTATAGCTGGGAATCAGGGATAGTGATTCCCCCCTGAAGTTCTTTTATGGAGCAGAATTGTTTTGGCAATCCCGGGTTTCCTGTTATTCCATATGAAGTTGAGTATTGTTCTGTCAAGGTTTGTAAAAAATTGTGTTGGAATTTTGATGGGGATTGCATTGAATCTGCAGGTTGCTTTTGGTAAAATTGCCATTTTACTGTGCTGATCCTATGCATCCAGGAGCATGGGAGTTCTTTTCATTTTCTAATATCCTCTTCAATTTCTTTCTTCAGTGACTTGAAGTTTTTATCAGACATGTCTGAAACTTCTTTGGTTAGAGTTATGCCAAGATATTTAATGCTATTTGCAGCTATTATATAGGGTGATATTTCCCTTATTTCTTTTTCAATCCTTTTATCCTCAGTGTATAGAACAGCTATTGATTTTCTATTTTTTCGGTTAGTCTTATACCCTACTACATTGCTGAAGGTGATTATTAGCGATAGGAGTTTCCTGGAAGAACTTTGGAGGTCACTGATGTATACAATCATATCATCTGCAGATAGGGAAGTTTGACTTCTTCCTTTCCAATTTGTATCCCCTTAATCTCCTTTTGTTCTCTTATTGCTCTAGCTAAAACTTTGAGAACTATATTGAATAGATGAGAAAGAGGACAGCCTTGTGTTATTCCTGATTTTAGTGGGATTGCTTTGAGCCTTTTCCATTTAGTTTGATGTTGGCTGTTGGCTTGCTGTGTACCACCTTTATTAACTTTAGGTATTTTCCCTGTATTCCTGATATGTCCTAGACTTTATCATGAAGGTGTGTTGGATTTTGTCAACGGCTTTTTCAGCATCCACTGAGATGATGATGTGTTTATTTTTCTTTTAATTTGTTTATAGGATTGATGACAGTTTATTCATATATTGAACGATCTCTGCACATCTGGGATGAAACCTACTTTACTGTGGTGAATGATTTTTTTTTTTTGATATGTTGTGGATTCAATATGCCAGAATTTTATTGAGTATTTTTGCACCAATGTTCATGAGGGAGATTGGTCTGTAATTCTTTTTCTTTGTTGCATCTTTGCGTGGTTTGGGAATCAGGTAATTCTGGCCTCCTAAAATGAGTTTGGCAATGATCCTTCAGTTTCTACTGTATGGAACAGTTTGAGGAGTATTGGTATTGGTTCTTCTTAGGCTGGTAGAATTCTGCACCATAACCATTTTGTCCTGGGATTTTTTCCCTTGGGAGACTTTTAATAATAACATCCTCAGTTTCCTTTGGGGTTATACGTCTGTGGAAGTCATTTATCTTTTCTTTATTTAAATTTGATAAGTGGTACCTATTCAGAAATCTGTCTATTTCTTTCAGGTTTTCCATTTTAGTGGAGTATATATTTTCAAAGTATGAGCTGTATATTTGTCTGGATTTCCTGGGTGTCTGTTGTTATGTCCCCCTTTTCATTTATGATTCTGTTAATTTGGGTTCTCTCTCTCTCTGTTTTTTGCTTAGTTTGGTTATGGGTTTATCTATCCTGTTGACTTACTCAAAGAACCAACTCTTTGATTCACTTATTCTTTGTATTTCTCTCTTTTGTTTTTCTATTTAATTCCAGCACTTGGGAGACAAGCAGGTTTGGATCTCTGAGTTTGAAGCTAGCCTCATCTACCAGGAGTATTCCCAAATAATCAAGACTACACAGATAAACCTTGTCTGGAAAAAAAAAAAAAACAAACCACAGTCCAAAGAAAATTATCCTGTTATTTTAATCTACCTTACATACTCTTCAGAGTCACAGCAAAAATATGAGCATGTTGTAGTGTATGACTTCATGAATTTAATAAACATAGAAGTTTATCAGAATTTATTTAAATCTGAAGGATTTTTTGAAGTCTGAATTTTGGCTATGGAGGCTACAGAAATAGAAATGAAAAATTTTATTAACTTAGTGGCAAATTAAATATTTAGGCTTCTGGGAAAAATCTGCATTCTCTGGCCATTTTCTTTATCATTGTTTTATATGTTATGATATTCCACATATCATATAATTCTGAGTTTATAATAGAAACCATATCAGTGATAAAAATTAAATGTAGATAGGAAAAAACAAACATTATCTTTGTGAATGCTTCTTCAACTTATTTTTTTAATTTTAAATTTGGAAAATTGTATTATTTTTTTGGACATGGGTTTATTGTCAGCCTCTATGTCTATACCGAGCACATTCCTACTGCTCACAAAGTGATACCAGGAGAATATCACACTCCCTGGAGCTGCAGTTACAGATGATATCAATCTGCGAGATGGCTATTGGGAATTATACCTGGGTCCTCTGGAAGAGGAACCAGTTCTCTTAACAACTAAGCAGTCTCTCCAGGCCCCTAGTTGATGTTTAAGATTAGTTATATTAGGAAGTGAAACTAGAATAAAAGAAAACTGTTTGGAGAGAGTGAATTTGGGTGTCTTGAAGGCAGGACATCCATCTTCATCATAAGTGTGCACAACTCAAGATATAGTTGTTTTATGTCTGTCTTTCAAAAATTTAAAGAAATAATGTCACAGATCAACCAAGGGTGACTTTTAGGGAGATGTTTTATTACTATAGATTAAAGATCTATGACAGATAGCAGAGCTTTGGAAAGTAAAAAAAAAGCACAAGATGCAGGTCCAAGAGAAAAAAAAATATTTAGGCTTTATATAGACACTTTTCAATGTTTTTACAACAGAAATATACATAGACCGAAATAATTTACATATGAGTTGAATATGTTTTCTCTCCAGAGCAGGCCAACAAAGTAGTCATACACTTTTCATGTGCTACAACCCTGAAATAGCATGTGAGTATGACAATGCTCACAGGACAAAAATAAAAACCCAAAACACCATATGTATATGCATCAAACATAAGCTGCTAAATAAAAATCTAAAAAAAAAATAACTAATAAACAAGTCTCTGTACAATAATGCTGAGGAATGAAAAGTTACTTAGGGTATAGAGAAAACAGAAGAGGTGCATTTGGGTTACAGAAGTTAACACTGTGGAGAAGAACAATGGAATTGAGAACTTTCAGTTCAGAATTTTGAGCCTAGGAAGCCAAAGAAGAATCAAACATCTAACGTGGAAGGGATGAGATAGAGATACCTGAGGTAATGATTTCTCATAGGTGATACAACAACGCAGGTTTAAATGAATGCTAACATTTTCAGTGCACTAAAATGAAATGAGTTTCCCATCTGGACCCAAATACAAGCAAATCAATTTGATGATACCTATGAGGGAGTGTGGTATGGAAGCTGCTCTACATGTCCGTATCTTATAAGCAAATTGAAACCTGCTGAAACCATTACCTTTATCTTCTTTTAAAAATCACATTATCTTGTCGTACGTAAGACAACAGATATGTGCTAGGTGATGTTAAGCACCCTTGAGATATATTTGACTCAATTAAGGACACTGCTATCACAATAATTATATTACAGTGATCCAGATTCTTCTGTACAGTTCAGTCACTGATATTGGTCTCCCCATAAGCAAACTTTCAGGCTTGTGTTGTTATTACATTGCATACAGTGTTGATTTGCTCTAAACATTTTATTGTCAGAATCTATTAATCACTACTCTCCCTTCTTGACACAAAAAATTGAAACACTTCTTAAATCAGTGGGGTTTTTCAAATATGGAAAAATCAATTATTTCTTAAAATTGTAAGTTAGAATTTTTAATATTTAAAGTATATAAATTTTGTTCTATCCATATGATTTTACTATACATTTAAATAAAACATGGTCCATAGATATAGAATTGCAAAATGATCATATTTATTTTATACTTTTTCAAGTTTCTTGAAATTATAATATGATCACATTTCCCTACTTGCCTTTCCTCCTTCAATTCTTTCTTTGCACTCACTTTACTTTCTCTCAAATCTATTTACTTTTTTCTATAATTGTCATAACGTATATATCATTACCTTTATCCTAAATACATAAATAAAACATTTAAGTTCATACAATGTTGCCTGAATTATGTGATCCCAGGGCTGGCCACTGGGTATTAGATGCTCACTGTTCCTGTTCCTAGCAATTAGGGAAATGAAAATTGAAGCAGCTTTGCAATTTGATCTTGTCTCAGTCAAAATGTTAAAGACTGACAAAATAACAGGCAATAGGTCTGTTGAGGATGAAGGGAAGAGAAAACCTTCATTTGCTATTGAGTGAGAATGAGGACTGATGCATCTGCTTTGGAGAACACTGAAAACCCTAAAGATAAATCTACATAAGACCAAGAGTTACCTCTATGGTATATTTCCAAAGGATGTAACATCCTAATTCACTCATATTTTCTCAACCATGTACATTGACACTCTAGTCACTAAATCTAGTAAATGAAAAAAAAAAACCCTAAATGTGAAAATGTGGTACATATACAGTATGTAATACTATATACCTGAAATTTTAAAATGAATGAAGTCATAAAATTTACAGATATGTGAAAGGGAATAGTAAAGATCATATTGATGGACAAAACTCAGACCAAGAAAGGAAAACTTCACATAAACTCCCTCATCAGAAGTTCCAAGTTCCAAATCTTTGGATGTGAATATAGAAACTGGGGTCATCACATAACAAGACAGTTAAAAAGGAACCGTGCAGGAAGCTTCAACAGAGAAGATAGATTTGATATGAGGGATAGGGAGCAGGTGAAAGGCAAATTTTAAGTAGAGAGCAGGATGACAATAAATATGGAAAAAGAAAGGAGGACAGCATAACAATGAACATGTCTGAAGAAGTCACAGTGAGTCATAATATTACCTATAGTGATTGCTTTTAGGGAATATGATGTTTTAAATGAGAGAGTATCTCAAGACTTTCACTGAAGATTTGATGCTTTTAGCAAAATCTCACTGCCTTAAGTCATCCTACAGAATCACTCATAACATTTCTTTGATACTTGTTTTGAATTAAGTATAGTTTTTAATCACAATTTTCTTTTTTCTTTGGCAAATCAGTGTGCTGGTTGCTTTATATTTAAAAAATTTTCTAAAATCCTCTCTAAACTATTCAGCATTTCATGCATAAAAAATGTGGACTTTTATAACCCATATAATAAATGTTCATCTGAACAGATGGTTCTTACTTTGATCATGCACTGTAACCTGTGATTCGTGGCTTAGATGCTCTGGGGGAAAGAGTTTATAAACACTGAATTAACACCATTATTATATTTAGTTTGCAGAAAAGGTAACAATATTGAAGTAAGAGCTAACCATGCAATCAGTAATTGTAGAAATCTGGACATTCTAATCACACACAAGGCCTTGATTATAGAATTATTCCCAAAAGGCATCAAGTGTTGTTTTGTTCTTTTTTTGAAGGACATAAATTCAATTAATACAACTAGCTGATGATATTTGTGTCACCTGACTTCCTAATTAAGCTTATTAAGCTTATGTATACCATGGAAATAGATTACAATTCATTTGCTAAAGACCAGTTCCTAGTTAAGGGGTCTGAGAGGAAAGAAAGCAGAGGCACCTAAAGAATATGTGAAGCTAGAGAGGCACACTTCTGCTGAGCCAGGGGAGCTGTGGCACTCTCCAAATTGAAGAGTTAAGGGGTAAATTACTTCCTATAGTGTAGGAGAAGCAATGAGCCGAAGGACAGCTAAAGATGCTTTCAGCTCCTGTTCTGAAAAGATGACGATTATAGGTCACCGCCTCAAAGTTTTCTTTCACTTCGTGCATTTTGATATGCATACGCAGGCGATATTAATTTCTGGTCCATTTATACTCCTTACACAGATGAATACACAGCAGGCATGCTTTGAGAACTGATCACCCACAGTTTTCCGTCCTCTAAGGAAGTACGTCCCGCATTGAAACAAACAGCAGCATTTAGAGTAGAAACTGAAAATTCTTTGAGGACAAGGGCACTGCGGATGAATAGATGAAAGGTACTTCACGTTGGGAATCTATCATTTTCAAATTCAGAAAAGATAGTGAAAATTAAGTACCAAGTGCTTATATTTAATTATACAGTTTATTCTTATCCAAAGGTCAAATAACTCATACAAAGAAGTATTCCAGTTTGGGAAACAGTACGTTTCCTTATGAAGTTGTAAAATGTGTGTCTGCACCAACTATTACATAGATGTTGAAAATACTAAGATCCTCTCTAAACAAATCCTACTATGATGATCTGTGTTCGAGATTATACTCTCATGTATTTAATAAATCCAATGGGAGCAGAACATCACATTCCAAAATGATATAGGATATTAATTTTGAAAATATGTATCATGATTATACCCAAAGGATGATTCATCCTAGCATAAAGACAGTTGCTCAGCCATGTTCATTGATGTTCTATTCATAATAGCCGGAAGTTGGAAACAATCTACTATGTCCCTTGACAGAAGAATGTATATAGAAAATGTAGCAGGTCTACACATTGAAATGTGAAGTAAATGATGATGGAACCATAGAGATCTGGTAATGAGTTAGAGTCTTGAGGAAACTGCTGGATCTCATTGGAAAGAGAAATAGAATTGACAGTTGAAAATGAAATATGGACAGAGGAGGAGAGGGGATTGTGGAAGAGAATATAGGAAAAGACAGTTAAAATTAAGGAGTGTTTGAAGGACAGTATGAAAAATTAATGCACTGGAAACCTTGCAAAATATATACATATATGAAGGTGATCTAAATAAAATCACTAGATAATGGGAAACACAGAACACAACTGTTTGTTTGGTTGGTTATTTTTGTTATGTTGGCTATTTGTTTTTGTTCTATTTTGAGAAAGATCTTGTAGTTTTATGGATAGGGAGGGGAGATCATGAAGAGAAGGGGTAAAATATGAACAAATATACTTGTATTAAAATTTTAAAATAGTATCGTGTTTTATTGGAAGATTGGATATCTGATTTCATTTTAGCATTTGTAAATATTAAAGATGAGGTGACCCAGATAACATCTGACTGATTGATACTCAATTCTTCACCATTAACATAATGATTAAATTAAAATACTAAGGAAAGCTGTGCACTTAATATTTATCATGCTGTTTCTCTTTAGCTTCCCTCTTTTATCTTTCTTTTTAAGGTAGTAATCTCCTTTGGAAGCCATATCAAACAATAATGTCACCATCTAATCTCTGCATACTCCATCCTTAATCTCCTACATTCGCTCACAATCTTAATTGGTCTTACAGAGTTATCAGTATCATCCTAGTAATTTTCTATAAGGAATAATTTTAGACCTCATATTGATTGTCTCTACCACCTGGATAAAGTAAAATGTATGTGTTTTATGTAATTAAATAATATAATATGGCCCCAAATTATTTTGCCTCTAATTAATCTGCAGTATAAGCAATAACTATTGATATGAGTTTACCTCAGTACAGGAACCTAATTGCAGTAGTGTTTACAAAAAAATGTTTTAATGTTTTCTTTTATTTTAGTTTAACATCAATATAAATTTATATAATGAATCTTTGTGGTTTTCTCCTCACAGTTCCATTCTGGACTCTCCCTTCCACAAGAACACTTCCAGTATAGTCTCCCTTTTACTTACATGTATTCTTCCTGTGCATGACACCACTGAGTTTAATTAGAATTTGGATGAGTATAGATTGAAGGTCTGATTACTTGAGTAAAGGCTATAACACTGAACAGAGTTTTAGAACACTTTACCAAGACATCTATCAAATATTTCTCTTATGATACTATTCACCTTGATTCCAACATTTCAGATAGAACCCCAGAACTTATTTTATGAAACATTGGAACTATTGTCATCTTTAAAACAACAAGAATTGTATTTTGATTACTATGATCTTTTGTGTTTATATTCCAGGGGCAAAGAAAGAAACATTGCTTGCTTTAAACATCAGTTGACTTTATGATTTTTCATAATTTCAGGGTTTGAGTTTGGAGGATTTTAACACACTATAATACATTTTCTATTCTTCAGCCATTCTCTTTACTGCAACTTTAAAATAGAGAAAATATTTAATATTGAAAATCAACTACAGCCTTTTTTTTCCTCAAAATGATTTACCGACGATAAACAATAGTCCCAAGATTGATTACCAACATTTTAAAATGAATAATCCAATTAGGGAATATATTTCTAAAGTGTTAATTATTTTGTACAATGACAAATGTTTAGAATCATAGCCTGTTCTCATATCTTCTTGTAGTGGTTTTTTTTTTTTCCCTGCCTTTTCATGGAATCATCCAACACATAAAAAGTTCAGTTGCTCTGATGCTGTCAGAATATTTTGAAACCATGTCAGTTAGTCTCTGTTATGCCGTGATAACAAAAGTGTTGAGTGACTCGTAACCATTAAATTTTAATTGCCCATAATCCTAGAGTGTGTGGAGTAAAAATTACAAAGGCAGCATCTGGCTTCTATTTCTTTGTGTACTGATGTCTTTAAGTTCAAAGGCAGACCAAGTGCTAATACACACGGCAAAGGATCCCTTTTTAGAAGAAGACTGTAGAAAACTTTATACCCTAGACACCTACAACTAGATTTTTCCTTCCAATGCTGGCACACTTAAGATTAAGCTTAGAACAACTGGCTTGTAGGAGACAAATCTAACCCATTATGTAAAGTATATCAGAACATTCTTATCTTGTCAGACTCTCTCATAACAAAATTTTAAATGTCAAGTAGAAAACAAAAAAGCAAAGTGTATGGCAGATGGATACATAAAAGGGGATTTCCTAGCATGTCTCACCTTATGGCATTTGAAAAAATTGACTAATAGGGCTATAAATTAGATCATCAGTTATATTATGTAAAATGAAAACTCCAAGGAGCAAGCTTCATGTAATTATTTTGTCACATCTGAAATCAGATTGAAATCATTGCGAATAAAATCTGATCTTCCACAAACTTTAATTATGGATTTTCTCATTAAATATCATTTACTCCCCATTTGCTATAATCATCATGGTTTTCTCTAATTAAACACTAAATCCTTAGGGAAATATAAATAACTTCAAATGTGGTAATTAAAGAAATGAAAATTTTCTTATCTGAGTCATTATGTTCTAAATCTTTGCATACTGAGTCCAAAGGAAATGCTAATGTGAAGTCTTATGAAGATCTCAAAACAAAATTTTACATCATAAAGAAGTAATAATTACATTCATTGTTACTCTTAACATTTTTTATTTAAAATATCATTTTAATCATTTTCAGGTAGTGGTGTGTTTAATTTATCTTTCTCACACAATCTTTCCAATCTATCATCGTACATATCTGATTCAAATATAAAAACTGTAAAGAAAAATGTGGTATGTTTTATTTTAATATTAGAAGTAATAATTACTGTGAAGTAAACAGACCTATATATTTATAGTTCCTTTCATGGTGTATTATACTAATAGTTTATCTGAATATTAGAAATTATATTTTAGTTATAGCTTTGATTCTTGCATGTATAAATTGTGCAATATTTATTGTTAATAACACATACATAATTTTAAGGAGATCTTCTGTTTCTCTGCATTATATGGGTGTCATAGTAACACAGACTGTATCGTTTATGTTAAGATATCTGCATTTCTGTTAGTCCCTCTTAGCTGTTACTACTTTATGCTTAAGATAATAAAATTTGTGACTCAGGTATCAGAAGACAAAATAGTTTATTTTAAGAACACATGCCTTAAAAGAGAAAAATTAAGAGTATTGTATTTGTTTTTGGTTTTTATTAATAATTCAACTTTTCTATTATGAAAGTCTATATTTTAGTCTTTTACTATTAAAGAAGCCTCATTTGAAGCACAGTGGATACAGGATACACTTTATGGATAGAACTGTTGAAAATTCTTGTTAATTTCTTATCTGTTTAATGTGTTATGACACTGGAAAGTATGTAGATAAATTCTGCAGCTTGGTCTATCAAGAAAGCAAACGGGGGCTTGCTCTCCTCACATGGCTTAAAATGATATCATAAGAAGTGACAAAACATTCTGAAACATGAACATCAGCACATAGGGAATGTGACTCTGCAGTTTCCTTCTCTAAGACATTACCCTGTGTCATTTTTTTTAACTTTGCCTTTCATATTTTATTTTATAGTATTAAATCAAACCCAGAGTCTTGCAGCGGTAAGGATGTCCTCTGCCACTGACATACATTTCCAGAACCTGTGCTTTTTTTCATAATTGAAAGGTCAAATGACTAACAAAGCAGCAAACAGATATGATCATCTCTGATCATATTTCTTTTCTCTCCTGTTGGGCAAGCCATATCATTTGGGGAAAGGAAAGACTGTAAAAACCTGATGGGAGAAATGAACCAAGGAGCAAGAGAAAGTGTACTAACTGCAGGTTTTAAAACTGCTTTTTAAATTCATGTATCAAAACAGACTTGAATCCTAGCTTTGAAATTCAGCTTTTTAGATTTTACATTTCAAACAAATAAATGCAATGTTTTAGCTCTACTCTGTGTTACTACCATGTTATTTTGTGAAATGCCCAACATACCTATGGGATGGTCTTGTTCCAGACTCAATATTTTAGTTGTAGGTTCAGAAGTTCAGTAGAAGTTCAGAATAATAACTTCAAGGAACAGATCTTTAAGGATTAATTTCCAAATGCCAAAGTAAAACTGAAGAGACTTGACAGATTTGTTGCAGGGGAAATCATGGCTTTGGGGATGGATCTCCAAATTTTGTATTGAAGAATAAAAGCCATCTTAAGGAGACTATGTTAATCACTCTAAACAGTTTTGTTTTCCCACCCTCTGGAATGAAATTGTAATAGTTAAGAGGATGTGGTTAGAATAGGCAGGTTGCCATTGCTTACTTTGCAGAAGATGTTTTCCAACACATGTAATCAGTTAAACAAAACCTAATCCTGCCTCCTGCTCCCAGGGATAAAGTATGTTTTCCAATTTTAACAGATATTTTGCATTATCATCACTTTTAGAAGGATTGGCTCCAGATCCAGGTAAGAGTGGTCAGTGCAGAAGAAAGCCATCACTGTGACAGAAAAATGATCGGTTTTACATTATTATTTCTTCTCCTTCTTACATAAAATATTTCCTCTAGAAATGCTTAGCCTGCATTCCAAGACCACAACTGGAAACCCTCTTGAATCACAAATACTATTAATACAGCAATCAAAAACTTTGGGAATTCCCGATTCTATTCTTAGAGAGCAAAGTTCTGTAATGTCATCAGAATGAAGCACTTGATAGCTTCTTGGTATTGACTGGCATTTATTGTGAGTCTTGCATGCATAAATACTTGGAGGCAATAAGTAATTGATTTACTCATTATAGAATCACATGGTTTTCTTGAATTATTCATGAGAAAAGCACAATATAAACAGAGGAAATTAAAGACAACCAAGCAATACTATACCACATAGACATGAACAGTTGTCCTGTCTTTACATTGACCATTCAGTACCCAAAATTGATTTCTCTTTAAAAATGGTGCTGTCTATGGCAGCCTTCTATGCTTCTCCACTAAGAGAGCCAGAAGGAATTTCTTGCCTAAGTAGTTGCTTCCAAAAGTTGCATGAATAAGCAAAAATGATATGTTTATGAATGATGACTATGTTTATGCATATTTGCTAACTACTTCATGTCCTTTAAACACACAGAGACAAACATTCCAGTATAAGCAACCTGCCAAAAGAAGTTGAACAATTTCCCTTCCTAAATTGCTAATTTCAGTCAAAAGGAGAGAAAAACTTATATAAACATAATATATACTATATAATTTGTTTTTTTCATAATAATAGCCACTAAGATCACTATTGGCTATACTCATAAAATTAGTATTGTTTATAAACTATGATTTTTTTGTTAATTAAAACATTTTTAACATACCAACCGCAGTTCCCCTTTCCTCCCCTCTTCCCTCAGCTTTTCCCCCAAGCACCCCTCATGCACTCCTCAAAGAGGATAAGGCCTCCCATGGGGAATCAATAAAGTCTAGAATATCAAGTTGATGCTGGAACAACTCTCTGCCCCTGTGTCAAGGCTGAGCAAGGAGTCCCTATTATTCATTATTTTTTATTATCTTACAAATATAGATTTAAAGAAGTGGTGACAAGTATTTTACATAGTTCCAATTAATTTGTTTCCTAAACAGTAACCAATATATAGTGCTCTATATAAATGAAATAAAATCATTTGCATACCAACCAAATAAATTGTTATTTCATGAGGGTGCATTAACCCTCTTATTTTTTAATTGTGTTTTCTTTTACATGCTGACAAATTTCTAAACTTTTGTAATCTAAAAATTGTCTCCACAGTGACTACAACAGTGGCCAAGTTTCCTCAAATGTATATATATTTTTAAACTGACCTTTCAGTCACAGCAACCTTCCAAATGTGTTGAAGGTTTGAGCCTACAATCACTACACAGGCCTTAAGAATACACAGGAACCAAATTGCACCCATGGCAACTAAATGCATAATTAGCCACTAGGGTGTTGTGTCAGAAATACAAATTACACTCTATTGCACCTGCACCTTATCACCTGCAGGCTCAATTACTCACACATAGATTTGCTTGGACAATGCCTGTCTACAAGAAAACAGCCAATTTAACAGCTTTCTAGCATAAGACACTTGGCCTTTAAGAACCCTAGTGAACAGCTGAACTGTGGGCTATTTCCTTACACTTCAATCTTGTCTGTTCTCAGGCTGTATTTCCAAGTATTTCTAAAATGTAATTCATCATTGTTTTGTTTTCTCCTATGACTTGTTTAGTTTGGTGAACCACACAGGGTTTTTCAAATATTATGATTATGTAACTCTGATATTGTTTTGCAACTAAGTTTCCGTTTTACATGTAACAACACCTCAACACAAACAAACCAATTGATCACCACCGATAATTAATCGAAAAACACTGGACTGTTCTAAGAACAATAGGTTTTTTCAAAAATGTTATTTATTTTCAAGGCTCTATGTTTTATTTAAAGAACATAGTAAATGGAAAACAGCATGTATGAATCAGGTTCTTTTTTTCTTTATGGGAGTTTTTAATATGTTTTCAGTATATTTGTGGGAAGGATACATTTTTCTTCTTTCTGGGATGATATCATGATTTTTGAAAGGTTTGAGGAAAATGATAAATTAGTCTTCAGGGAAAACTCTAATGAGATAAAGAAAATATGTTTCACAAAAATAAATTGACTACATAAAGATCCTATGGACAAGGTGGCTTATGAAATTGTTTTGTCTACACATTCAAATCAAGAAAAAATTTTGGAACGAATGTTTGAAAATGGACAAAAGGATAATTTCCAGCTCTTATGTGAATCAGACGAGTTGTCTATTGGATTTTCCTGTGATGTTCAACTGATTGATATTGTACATAATGATAAGGAATAATATTAATGTGGCAAAAATAGTATGCATGATATTAATTCGGGTCTGATTTTATTTAATAAATATGCCACTGGATTATATAATCAACCAAAAGTTTTCAGATTTTTGTCTCTGAAATCCATGCTCTGCCTTTTATCTGAATTAATAATAATCTGACAACACTTTTTCCATTCAGTTGCTGTGAATGTTTTATCTTTGTTTTGACCCAAGCTTAACACATCGATGGACTTCTCCTCGACAAACAAGCCATGCTGCCACAATAATATCCATTTTTACTTTAGTAGGAAATCACTATTAAAGACAAAATTTTAATATCTTAATTACTCGATGATACAGAAGGGCTAAACTGGAACTGAGAGGGAGCTTTCCTTTCCGATGACTGCTGCTGTGAAATGCTAGAAGATGATTCAGGCTTCATGGTGAGGGAAGGCCCTGATTGTTGACCTAGTGATAAATCACACAAGTTATAATTTTGACTTTTGGCAGGAGAGGCCCAGTTCTGCAATAGTAACACCACTATTATGTGATGATTTAATTGCTCTCTGATAGGAAATGAGCCTCATCCACAGAAGAAATCCAACACTGGTACTGTGAATTTCAGCCAAAGCTTCATGTTTAAGAAAGTAATAGGCCCCAAGGAGGAACCTACTAATATTCTAACTGATATGTTATCCAAGTAATTCTTTAGTTTACTCCAAGACAAATGTTAGTACTAGCCTTATTCAGAGAAACCGTCTCTGAGTGGTGGCAGATGAAGGGACACATTACTGTTTAATGTACTGAGAACATGAAAGATTCATGTATTCAACCGTGAAAATTACTCCTCTTAGAATTAGGGGGCACTGTGGAAGAATGTAATGCTTGGAAAGAAGGTCCACAAAATTCCACCTTCTAGACACTGTGTACCCATCCTAACAATGCTTACCTACATGTAGCATGGAAAAGAACAAACTTATCTATGACTATTTAGAGGAAAAGCTACAGACCAATCCTGGAAAATGAGGAGTCACTGTTGTAAAATGGATAACCAGTGGTGAACTCACCAGTCTCCAGATTAATGTTGCAAACCAAATGCCACTCACATATATTCTGAATTAAACTCATTGAGTCTAATCGCAAATCAGAACCACAAGTAAAAGGAACTTGTGGAGAAGGCATTGTAAAAACAGAAGGGAACAGGGAACAAAGGGAGAGGAATCTGGATGCCTTGTAAACACGAATTAAAAATCATAAAACAAATGTAGTAAAAAATACATATGTAAAGTAGACTTTGATTCTCAAAGGACAAGAAGATTTGACCCCAAACTATTAATCTCCCCTAGTAAAGTCTCAAAACAATAAGTTCTACTTTGCACAACTGATTAATCATATTTGAATCATATTAACCAAAATGTACCTTTACTTAAAGTTTTATTTGTTTCTCTACAAAATTCTTTCTCTGCTCCAGGGCTCTTATGGAACAGATATGAAATTTAGGGTTTATATTTTCTTGCCTTTCCTAGACTTTCAAAGCAGTCTTTATTTATATTACACTGGGTAGTTTTGTAGACTATAAAGTCAGGTGTTTAATTCAATGGTATTGTTTAGAATTCTTTTTTTCTGATGCTTATACTAAGGCTATGATTCCTGTATGATGCACTTGCTGAGGTAAATGATATTTTTGTCATTTACCAACACATTTCTGAACTCTTATAAATGATAATGGTCCTTTCTCATTTCACTTTCATTTCGATAGCATGTTTTGAAAAGATGAGGATCATATTTTTCAAAAGAAATATCTGCTAAATCTTTTTATTTCCCTACTACATCCCTGTAATTTTCTCTTATTTGACTATCCAATCATGTTTCTGTATGATTAACGTCAGAATATATATTCTTCCAGTTAAGGATTGGTATCATTTTCATTGCATTCTCTTTTACATTGTGTTTGTGTATATTTGTGTGTGTATGTGTGTGTGTTACCTTATTTTGAGGCTCAAAATGAGCTCTGTTCACCTTACACATATGTTTTCAACATCCAAATGAAACATTGGATATCACTGGAAAATATTGTTTGAAAGCAGACCTAGACACTTGCTGAAGAGTCATATTTATTTTATGTTTTGTAAATTGCATAGTAGTACGTTAACTAGGCTTTATTGAGAATTCAGAATAGTAGCAGTTTTGGCTTCAAATCCTCAGGAAATTATCATTTTCAATAAAGGAGCAAAGTGCCATTTGGAAGAGATCAGACTGAAGTGTAAGACAGGTCAATGAGACCCTTCTTACTGTAACACAGCAGCAAGTGTAGCATAGAAAATGGGTATGCCTACTCACCTTTCAACCGTTGACACTTGTATTTTGAATATCACATAATTTAACAGAAAAAACAGAGTTAATGTCACATTGGCAATTTGAAGGGACAAAATATCTATCTCAGTCTCTATTAATTCAAATACACTTTACACATTATCTTAATCTTGTATCTAAGTTAATATTCATTTACTGATAAAACTTTCAGTAGGAGCTAATTGTAAATCTCTACTACAAAGACGATGTTATAGTTATTTAAAGTTGAATGTATTTAATCCTCCATAGTGATAAGTACTGTGCCACTGAGCTATTCTATAGACTCCAGGACATTTCTTCAAATTACATTTTTTTCTTATCATTTGGAGCAAGAGTTCATTGGATTAGTTAGAATAAGGATTTTTGATTTTTAATACCTTTGCTCTATAGAAAACATACTTGCTTCTGCCTTGACAGAAACACATTTCCTATTCAATTTCACTGATTTGCATGCCAGGATGAATAAGTAAAAGGTATTCAAATAACTGATTGTTCATTTGTCAAGAACAAATATCAGTAAAAATTAGACATAAGACACTTTGAGTTTGGGCTCTTTGAAAACACATACACACACCACATTTATACTTTATGTTTAAAAAAAAAACAGGGCCCTTCTAATGAAAAGAGGATAATGTAAAATTATCTTTTTTTTTTCTTTCAGGATAAATAGTTTTAAACACTAGAAAGTACCAACAGTACAATTTCTCTCTATATGTGTTTTTGAATAGTATGTATAAAACATGGATATTTAAAGCAATATATTTTAAAGGTAAGTTTTTGATTTTTAAGTTGTAGAAAAGAGACCTACAATTAGATGTCTCTGAATATTTCTCACTACCTCGTTTTCCGTGAAATTCAGTGTTAGCCATTAATGAAGTATGTGGCAAACTGTTTTACTACTGCTGTTGGTTATTGTAAAATTTGAATAGTCCAGCTCATTCTGTTATAAAAGAACTACAGGAAAGAGTCCACTGTAGCTTCCTTCAAAAAAATGCATAGCTTTCAACCACTTGGGCTTGACTCAATACCCATCATTGCTGTCTGGACCCTTGAGAAGGCAAGATAGTTATGGAATCAATTCTCTTTTATCTAGACAGAAACTTGACAATAAACAGCACTATCTTCATCCGCTCACTGAGAGCCTGGTTCATTCGTAATGGATACCTTGAAACATAGTACCAGCTTACACATGTCTCTTCACAGCACATCTTTCCTCTAAGTGCCAGATGCATCTTAAGGACAGCTGTCACTTCAGAAGCTCAATGCTGCACGTTAGATTTACTTTCATAGAGAAGATGTTTAATTACGTCAAACCATTCAAAGTCAAGAGAAAATTGATGTCTCTTTCTATTTTTCAGTTTTCTGATGTCTTTTGAGTATATTTGATTCTTTAAATGTATCCGTGGTGGCCTTTTAAAAAAAAAAAATCAAATTTTTGAAGGATTTAGTTTATTTCAGGAATAAAACATCCCACTCATATGTAGAGAATAATGATCTTATCTCATAAGTACTTTGAAAATGAGGAGCTCCCTGCTGATAACTTGAAGTTCATTCTGCACATTGTAGAAAGTAAACACCCTTTTTCAAAGCTTTGCTTTCACTTCCCTTTTTTTCTCTACTCTTTCATTATTCCCAGATGTTTTCTGCAGTAAATAAACTAAGCTCATGTTTAGTCACGTGGAAACATCTCTAGTTGTTGTTGTTGTTTTTTTTTTTTTTTTATCTCTTTGGGCTTTTCTAGTAAATTTTACTGAAATTGCAGCACATAGTATTATGTTTGAACATATATTATCTGATCTCATTTAAGACTACAATATTGGAAGTTGGTTAATTTTTCATATCTTGCATGCTTACTCACATCTTGTTTACCGCCAAGAAAACATTAAAAAGGAGGACTATCCAAAGGTTTAGAAATGTCGAAAGAGGGTGGTGCACATGAAATGTTGTCATTACTCTAACTAGACAGCAGACAGCAGCGCAAAGCTAGCCCTATGCAAACGAATTATATCATCTTAGGTTTCATTAGTTACTAGCGCAAAACTAGCACAAAACAACCTCAGGAAGTGTCTAATATAAAAGAAAATAGCTTTCTCTCTTTTATGATTTTTCTTTCTTTCTTTTTTTGTCTTGACCTGTTTCTGACATAAAAGAGAAGAGTGGAGGGAGGGGTTAAAAATCAGAATAAAATCTTCTATTTTTATTAGGAAATTATCACTGTTATGGGATAGATTATTTCTTTCCAGTGAACTACTGATTGGAATTAGTTTTTTGTCTGATACACTTATAAAACTCCTGTTTTAGTTTTGACTCTTCTGAGGTGCAAGCTCACCCATTGGTCGAATAATTCAAGAGTTTGCTCAATCATAAGATTATTTACAATATGAATGTTTTTTCATGTCCATTGATTTCATTTTGAAGTTTTATTTTCTACTGGATTTTTTAAATTTACTCTTCTGTAAAATATATCTTTATTCCATTTTAAAAGGTCTGAAAATCACAAAAGTGATTTTTTGCCCCATGAGTCCAATTGCTTTTTATTTAAGGTTGGTTGAGATGAAGTACTTCATAATTAATTGAGTGTATTTTTAGTTTCTATTTCTAAAAAAAAAAATTCTACACACATAAAGTGACTAAACCATATCATCTGAAATAAAATTTGTGGTTGATATATAAATAATGTCTGTAAATAAAGATTACTTATTTGGAGTCTTCCTAATTCTGTTTCCTGGGGTTACTATTTTGAGCTTAGTCACTTTTTTATCTCACTTTAGCTTAGTCTGAGCTGGCTTCTTCAAATACTTATAAAATACATTATTATAATATGACCACATCTAGAATTATGGGATTTCAAATAAACACAATAAAGTAAACAAGAATAATACACGGGGACAGGGGAAAATATGTTTTAAGTTTGTCTTCTAGAAATTATTTAAGTTCAAATTATCTTATTTACTCTTTAACCTGTAAAAATTCAGCCCAAGACAGAGGAGCAAATATGTTATTCTACAACATCAGTTTGATGAGATTCAGATGTCAATGTATCTCTCAAGATGTCTATCAAAGCTGCTTCAGCAGGATTCAAGTGAGTAAGGGAGACAGACCATGTGGCTTATACTTTTCAGTGATATGAAGTCTAGATTTGAATAAGATAATAGAAAAAGACATGAGGTACCACAGAATGTATCGCTGTGCTCTTCATTATGGATACACTGACATCTGTGACTCTACACTTCCATTCCCATAACAACTCTGCCATAATGAATGGTGTTTTCTAAGGTTATTACTCACAACCAGACAATGGTAGTTCATGCCTGCATGACTTAAATCCCAGCATGTAGGAAGCAAAGGGAGATGGATCTTTGTGAGTTCTAGGCCAGTCTAATCTACAGAGCAAGTTCTAGCTCCGCCAAACACTGACACGAAAGAAACAAACAACACCTGGGTTTCCCCAGAAAGGGGAAATAGATGAGACCCTTGGGAAAATGTTTTATTCCTGTTTCTACTATTTTATTTTACCATTATCTCCATGATATCTGCTCTCTCAAAAGGTGGAAGCAAAGGAACTTCCGGACAATGGACTGAAACAGCTGTATCCATGAAGGAAAGTAAACCACTCTCCTTTTAAATACATCCCTGCCCTGTATTTTGTCAAAACAATGGAAAATTTAATTAGACATGATGACAAAATTTTGACAGAGCACTAGGTCAAACAAGTTTCTGATGAAGTATAGTAAAGAACAAGGGAATAAGGATGGATTTCAAAAGCCCATGCAGGCATGCTCTCAGAATTTAGTTACTAGAGATTTCAGATGATCTTTATTTAGGAAGTTAAGTTCTTCTCTGTCAATATGACATAGTGGGGCGAAGATGAGTTAGTATTAATACAGAGAACTTCAGCTATTTAAACAGGCCAGGGAGCATTTACTTTCTCCTGCATTTCAGTGTTCTCTCATTAGAATAAGGAAATGAATATTTACTCTAGGAAAAAACTTCTGATATTTGAAATGGTCAGATGAGTTAACAGATAAAGGTGCTTGTGGCCACGCATGGGAAACAATTTGAGTTAATTTCCAGAGGGATAAGATGGAAGGAGAGAACTAACTGATGCAAGTTCTACTCCCACATCTACATGCGTACAATAGAATAAAACCTTCCAATCACATAAATAAATGCAGACAATATCTTAAAAATGAATGTTATTAAAATTGTCATGCCCTTAATGAGTTATATACTTTACAAAGGATATGCAATAGCTTTGGTTATTTTGTATCAACTTCTTAAATCATAATTGATAACTAGGGCTTTAACCATTTTCTTTTCTGAAAGAAGTTTGGTTTATGACATCTATAATACTCTGTCTCAAACAATGGGTTTTCATTATAGGGCTTTCCTTCCACATAAACTGTCAGTTTCGAACCATCTAAATAAATCCAGGCTCATTGCAGGATTTTTTTTTTTTTAATGTCATTTACTTATCTGCTGACTTGGCTACATTAAAGAGACCATTAAGTTTGTTTGACAAAAAAAAAAAAAAAAAAAAAAAAAAAAAAAAAAAAAAAAAAAAAAATTCAACAGCTCAGGATGCTTTGAGTCAGCCAGTGAACCACTTACTTGTAAGCATATTGCAGCATGAAGTCGGGGTTTCTAATATGATCACATGTAGCCAAGAAACTACCAAGAGTGTTGTGAAACAGATTGGCATGGGAGACTGTTTCTCATTGACAATTTGATAGAATTCTTGGTAATGTTAAGTAAGTGTAGGGGATTTGAGAAGCCTACAGGGAAAACAAAGAAATTTGCCTATCTTGGTGAACCTTGAGTTAGTGGCTAGCACCTGCATAACCAGCCCTTTAAATGGAAGTATTTTATGCTTTTCAGTCACTTTAAAACCCCTTCCAAGACAAGATGGAACAGAAGGGCTCTTTAGCTAACTAACAGAAACATGGAAAATGATGATAATTTTACATGATATAACTTTAAGAATAGTAATACCAAATATTACTCTCATTTTTTCTCCCAAAATACTGTATGTCTTAAAAGACAATTGGCCCAATTGAAACAAGAAAACTAAGTATCTGAAGATTTCAAATTCATGGTAAATGAGGAAGAAAGAAACAAAAAGTTAAATGAATATGAATCCATAAGAACAACTAAACTCTATTAAAAAAATAGATTTCTTCCTCATTGGCAGGGAACAAAAAGACATAGTCATTTTTCTTCTTTTAAATAATATTTTTAACAAAATAAAATATAATAGGATAAAGCAATGGCACCAAATTGAGTTTGGACATGTAAATCAGCAGGAAAACAAGTGTCCAAGAGAAAGCACAAGAATCAGTGACCCACTTGTTAATACAGTCGAAAACTGTCATAAAAACACTAAACTGGAAGCCTTAATACATAAACTGTAGACCTGGTACATACAAGTACAGGCCCTGTTCATGCTGCTTCAGTCTCTGTGAGCTTATATGAGCTTTGCTCAGTTTATTTAGAGGTCTTTGTTATTTGGGTGTCCTCCATGCCCTCTGGCTGTTACATTCTTTCCACATTCATGTCAGCAGGGTTTCTTGAGCTCTAAGAGGAGATACTTGATGAAAACATTCCATTTAAAGCTGTGTCAAATATTAGTTTATAAGCAGAATTTACATTTTGAAAGTGTAACTCTGCCTGAATGTCTCAGAAGGTGGCTGTGTTTCCAACTTAAGTTGACAACAGGCATATATAGGCAGAGAGACAGAAAAAGCGTTCTTCTGACTTCTATATGCATGCTATTTTGTATGCACCCATACAGACATTGTAAATATAGGTTCATATATTATAATAAAAATGAAATTACTAAGTGTATAAAGATGGGCATGTGGACATTTTTTGCAACACTGATGATTTACTAGAACAATAAAACTGAAATGTTAAGACATCCCATGTGTAGATCAATGCCAAAAATGATAGCAATCTATTACTAAGATTATCTACCATTAAAAACATAAAAAATATGTTTTAAAACATAAAGTATTCAAACATATTTTTCTTATCTCTAATACAATAAACTTGCAAAGCCTCAAAGATGTGAAACAGATCTTATTTTAAGTTGTAGAGTCATGCACTAGTCATCCGTACTTGTCCATTTTCCTCCTTCAAAAAGCATCCAAAGATCAAAGAAAAATCTGGCCTAATAATTGACTATAGTCACCTATGGTTTATAAATTCCTTTTGTGTTTTTATCTGTGTAAGTCTGGAGTTCATTTCCTTAAGACCCGTGAGCCAAAGCCACAAAGCCTAATTCATTAAACATATCGTTTGTCTCTTGTAAATCCTATTCACTTTTAAACATTGCAGCTTTGCATAATCAATGTTCAGTTCAAGATGAAATATGAATGGAATTCCTCATAATTCAACAGCTTTTTATAAGTTTAAAAATCAATATGGCCTTAGTCATCCAAAGTGCATAATCTCTCTTGTACTTTTTATGCCAGTACAAGAATCCAAATCACAGGGATGTTAGTCATCTTAGAAAGAAGTAAACTAAAAAAAAAAAAAAAAAAAAATACTGTTTATAGAAGTAAATACTAAGTTCATTTTTTTCTTTAAAAGATTGCAGAGTCCTAGTGATATTCTGTATTTAGCTTGAATTTTAATTAGTTCATACTATCAAGTTCAACCTAACACAACAAGTAAAAATGTTTAATAAAATAAAAATCAGAAAAAATAGCAAATTTATTTATAAACATATAAATACTATAAATTAAAATTAGTTGAACTATTTAGACATATATACATGTTCAATGTCTTGATTTCTATGCATGCATTCATTCTAAAAATTTCTGTGTAGTTGAAACAATAACTTGTTTATATATGTGAGTTTCTTTAAAGCAAGTGACAATAAATATTTTTATAGCACCTTATACTGATGCATTTTGTTTATCATCTGATGCTTTTTTACTTTCCTTTTGAAACCAAATAAAACAATACAGAAACAATGAGATCATTACTTAATCATTAATCAGTAATCATAAAGACAAATTTAATTCAGTTTATTTAACTGGAAAACTATCAAAGTGCCTAGGAGATAAAGTAATATGTAGGAGTATTTCTTGATAGAGGATTACCTACAACTTAATATCTTATTCATGAACTATTTTTTTTTCTCCCCTTGGAATTAAAGAACGTATTTTAACAACTGTATTCAATCCACTAAATTATCGTAGCAAGGTGACTCAAAGAGAGGTCTAGCCGTGTTTCCAGCAAATGGGGTTTTGCATTAAGAACTATGGAGACCATGGTTAGGTTATGATTGACCCTTCCCCTTCACTTCTTTATATTTTCTCAATTGCTTCTCTTTGAAGTTTCAATGAACTAAGGGATTGCAAGTAATGGGGAGACTTCCCACAAGCACCTTCTACTTATTTTCTTGTCTTTTTAAATTTTTTATCAGACGTCGTCTTCCCAGGTTTGTCTTTGTCCATCAATTGGAGATGTTCTAACCACTTCCTATAGACTAAGTGACTTAAACAGGAAGTATGCATGTCTCAGAATTCTGTCCAGTAAGGGTACACAAATAGGAAGGCTATAAAATGATTATCTCAGTAAGGCAAGCCTTATGGTGACTCTGCTCAGTTGTATCCTTAGCTGGCAGGAAAGTGGATATGAAGAATATACTCTGTTTGTTTTCCTGTGATGGCACAACTCACATTTTGATGCTTCTGATCGCATAACTTAATTACACTCAATGGTTCCACCTTCATATGTCATTATATGAGGAAAGATTTTTTTTTTTACTTTTGAGCTTAGAGCCAACACTATGGAAATAAGTTCACGGCATCAGTCTACAATAATTACAGAAATTTTTCATTTGCGTCTCAATGCTCTTCTCACTTTAAATTTATTTACTGTTTTTTTTTTTTGTGTAAGAGAAAGTGAATGAATAAGTTAAGTAGGGCACTAATGCCATTTCACACATGTGGGGTCAGAGAACAACTGTTGGGAATTGATTCTTTCCCTCTGTCACAGGATTTGTGATGAAACTTGGGTCACAGGAATTGAGCACGAAGTCCTTTCACCTGATGTGGATTTGTTTATTTATTTATTAATTTACTATTTATTACATGTAATATATGAGCATACTAATGAAAGGTGTTAATATTTATTTTTATTATATGTTTGTGAGTTTGAATGAAAGTTATATGTGCAATAGTGCATGTGTAGTTGCCAGAGGATGAATTTGTGATTTTGGTTGTCTCTTTCCACTTTTATATGGGTTTTAAGAATATAACTCAGGTCACAAGCTTTGACACAAAGCAAGATCATTTATATGATGTGTCATATCTGCCATGTTCTCTAGTGTCTTAACAATCCTTCTCTAGTTCAAGATATGTGTTTATTATAAGATTTGTAAGAAAACTTGTGTTTATATTATTTAGAATAAAAATGTAGCCTTTTTTTACTTAGTTCTACTAAATTATTTTAGTCCCAGTTCATTACTCATTCAGGAATCTCAAAGCTTTCATAATGAGTAATGAAACTTATTGTAACAGCAAATTAATCTGACATCTGCAAAGCCATACTCCAAACATCTTTACATGGCCACTGAATTTCTCTTAGCCATAACTACAGAATAAATGTGGTTCAATAAATTTTCGTAAGGACAATCCAAATGATAATGATAATCAGTAAATGGGTACTAGGAATTTGTTTATATTGGCCAAATTATTGGGTATGTATGAAAATAATTATGACAATATTTCAGAAAATATTTTTCCTGTTTAAGAATAAGATATGCAAATTTAATGGTTTCCATACTATTCAACTGAAAATGCCCAAGCTTGATTCACAAGTAGAAATATAACACACACACATACACATGTACAGTCACACACACACACACACACACACACACACACACACACACACACACACACACACTACCCACACACAAAGTTTAGCACTACATACAGGAATGTTTTTGCCAAAAAATATCTCATTGTTTCTTGACAACAACTCAATTGAATCTTTTCTGTGAATTTCTATGTCAGCCTTGTAGAGCTTTAATATCAGTGCTTTAGTGATGATAGAAAGATTGTTAAAATTATAAAAGATCCTGATAGAATGCATGATCACATTCTCAGGTATTCATAAGTCTGAGTTTAAGGCATTCCTGTGAGTAAATACCAAGATCCTACAACAGAAAGAAAAAAAAAAGAACTAAGAAACAGTTGACTAGACAGAAACCCCCTTCCTGGTCCACAGCTGACTAAGAGGTGTGTGGCACCCTGACCCTCAGACCAAGCAGAGACCATGGTCTTTGAACCCCAGTCTGGTTACACAGCCCCCAGCTCTCCATCACACTCAGCTCAACCCTGAACCAAAGAAAACTTGGAGAGCCAACTCCCAGCCCAATCTCCAGCAAAAGACAGCTGGCAGGACATACTACAGGCCAAAAAACACACCCAGACTGCATTTTGTGTGATCATATATCAACATCTGGAGACCCCAAAGCTGCCTGGTCCACAGCTGACTAAGATTCAACTAAGACCCTACCAAGAAAAACCCCTGTGAGAACTGGAGACATACAGCACCTTAGCCTGCAGCCAACTAAGAGCCAACTAAAAGCAGCCACCGCAATTACTGGAGACACTCAGCCCCCAGGCTCACAACAGACCAAGAGCCAACCAAGAGCTGTCTAAGAGTAAACTGAGGAAGCAATGGGCAGACACCAGTGCAAGAATCCATATAGCAATATAAAAAATGACAAGACACCACCAGAAGAAGCTGGTGGTTCTACAACATCAATATCTGAGCATAAAATAAAGAGGAACCAGAAAGAAATGACCTTAAAAACCACTTTATAAAGATAATAGAAGCTTTACAGAAAGATATAAAAACCTCCCTTAAATAAATAGAGGTAAATACAAACACAAATTGGGAGAAACAAACACATCCCCTTGAAAAAATAAAGAAAACCAATAAAAATAAAACAAACGGGTGAAAGAAACATTCTGAGAATTAAAAATTGAAATAGAAGTAATTCAAAAGGTACAAACCAAGGCAAAGTTGGAAATAGAAATCCTGAAGAAATGAACTGGAACCACAGATGCAATCACAACCAACAGAATGCAAGAGGTGAAAGTGAGAATCTCTGCAGTGGAAAATTCAATAGCAGAAATATGTACTTCACTTAAGGAAAATATTAAAACCAAAAGGTCATAGCAAATAATATCCAGAAAATATGTGAAATCCTGAAAGGACTAAATCTGAGAATAATTAAAATTGAAGAAGGAGTTCAAAGGCACAGAAAATATATTCAACAAAACCATAGAAGAAAACTTTCCCAACCTGAAGAAGGAAATGCCTATAAAGATACGAGGAACTTACAGAACACCAAACAGGCTAGAATATTCCCAAATTATCTGCTAGCCACATAATAATCAAGCCACTAAATCTACAGAATGAAGAAAAAATACTAAGCTGCAAAGGAAAAAGGCCAAATTACCTATAAAGGAAGACCTATGAGAATAACACCAGACTATTCAATGGAAACAATGAAAGCAAGAAGATCCTGATCAGATGTTATACAGACTTTAAAAGAGAATGGCTTCCAACCCAGACTACTATACCCAACAAAACTATCAATCACCATAGATGGAGTAAACAAGATATTTCACAACAAAAGACAAGATTTAAACAATACCTATCCACAAATCCAGCCATACAGAAAGCACTAGAGAGAAAATTCCAGCCTAAGGAAACCAGACACCCATGAAACTACAAACAAAAAATAATCCCACAGAAGAAAAATCCAAAGAAGGGAAATACACACAAGCCACCACCAAAATAAGAGGAAATACAATCATTGGTCATTAATATCCCTTAATGTCAATGGACTCAATCCACCTATAAAAAGATACATCTTAACATCATGGATACAAAAAACAGAAGCCAATTTTCTGCTGCATACAAGAAACACACCTCAACTTCAAAGACAGAGACACGCTCAGAGTAAAGGGTTGGGAAAAGACTTTCTAACCAAATGGTCCTAAGAAACAAGCTGATGTAGTCATTCTAATATTTAACAAAACATTAACAAAATAGCCTTCAAACTAAAATCAATCCAAAGAGACCAGGACAGACTTTCCTTAGTCATCTCATGAAAAACTGCCAATATGAAGCCTTAATCTTGAATATCTATGCCCCCAACACAAGGGCGTCTACTTATATAAAAGAAATAATCATAAAGCTTAAACTTCATCAAACCCCACACACTTATAGTGGGAGACTTCAATACCCCATTTTCACCCTGGGATAGATCAACCAGACAGAAATTCAATAGGGAAATAAAGGACTTAACAGTTGTTATGACCCAAATGGACTTAACAGATCTATACAGAACCTTTCACCCAAACAAAAAGGAATATACATATTTCTCAGCACCCTATGGAACTTTCTCTAAAATTGACCACATTCTTGGTCATAAAGCAAATATTAATAAATACAAAAAATGGGAATAACTTCTTGTATCATATCAGACCACTATGGTCTAAAGCTAGAGTTCAACAACAACAAAACACAGAAAGCCTACGAATTCATGGAAACTGAAAATCTCTCGATTGAACTACTTCTGGGTCCAGAAAGAAATTAAGAATGAAAACAAGGCCTCCTAGAACTTAATGAAAATGAATCCCCAACATACCCAAACTTATGAGACACAATGAAAGCAGTGTTAAGAGGAAAATTCATAGCCCTAGAGGCTTATATGAAAAATCTAGAGAAATCTCACACAAGAGACCTAACAGCACAGCTGAAGGCTTTAGAACAATTAGAAGCAAACTCATCCAGAAGGAATAGACAACAGTAAATAATCAATCTAGGGCTAAAATTAATATAATATAAACCAAGAGAAAAATTCAAAGAATCAATGAATTAAATAGTTGGTTCTTTGAGAAAGTCAAATATAGATAAAACCCTATCCTATCTAACCAAAAAGGAGGGAGGGAGGGAGGGAGGGAGGGAGAGAGAGAGAGAGAGAGAGAGAGAGAGAGAGAGAGAGAGAGAGAGAGAGAACCCAAATTAGAAGTGAAAAGGGGGGGAGGTATGACAAAAGACACCCAGGAAATCCAGAGAATTATCAGGTCACACTTAGAAAATCTAAAAGAAATGATCAGCTTTCTGGACAGGTATCACTTACCAAAAATAAATCCAGATCAGACTGAAGACTTAAATATACCTATAACCCCAAAGGAAATCCAAGCTATTATTTATAGTCTCCCAAGTTAAAAAAAAAAAGGCCAGATAGATAGTTTTGGGGCAAAATCCTACCAGACATTAAAAGAAGAACTAATACCAGTACTCTTCAGACTGTTCTATAAAGTAGAAACTGAAGAAATATTGCCTAATTCTTTTTATAAGGAAATACTCACCCTGATTTCCAAGTCACTCAAAAATGCAACAAAGTAAGAGAATTACAGACCAATCATTCTCATGAACATTGATGCAAAAAAAAAAAAAACTGAATAAAATAAATTCTCGCAAACCGAATCTAACAAGATATCAAAACAAACAAACAAACAAAAAACATCCACTACAATCATGTAGGCTACATTTCCAGAGACACAGGTATGGATCAATATATGAAAAACCATGAATGTCATCCATCATATAAACAAACTGAAAGAAAAAAAAAACACATGAACATCTCCTTAGATACTGAAAAAACTTTTGACAGAATCCAATACTCCTTCACGATAAAAGTCCTGGAGAGATCAGAAATACAAGAAAAATACCTAAGTATGATAAAAGTGATATACAGCAAGCCGACAGCCAACACCAAACTAAATGGAGAATAATCAAAACAATCCCACTAAAATCAGGAAAAAGACAAGGCTGTCTTCTTATTTACTCAATATAGTTCTAAAAGTTTTAGCTAAAGCAATGAGGGAACTAAAGGAAATTAAGGGGATACAAATTGGAAAGGAAGATGCCAAACTTCTCTGTTTGCAGATGATATGATTGTATTCATATGTGACCTCCAAAATTCTTCCAGGAAATTCCTATAGCTGATAAACGCCTTCAGCAGTGTAGCAGGATACAAGATGAACCCAAAAAAGTCAATAGTCCTCCTATACACTAAGGATGAATAAGCTGAAAAAGAAATAAGGGAAACAGCTGCAAATAACATTAAATTTCTTGGTGTAACTCTAATCAAAGAAGTAGCAGACCTGTTTGACAAAAAAACTTTAAGTCTCTGCAGAAAGAAACCAAAGAGGATATCAGAAAATGGAAAGATCTCCCATGCTCCTGGATAGGTAGGATCAATACAGTAAAAAGGGCAATTTTTCCAAAAGCAATCTACAGATTCAATGTCATCCCCATCAAAATCCCAGCACAATTTTTTGCAGACATTGAAGGAACAATATTCAATACAGCAGTAATATGCAAGCTAGGCATAAATGGTTCCAGTAAGACTAGACACACACCCTTATATCAAGGCAAGAAGCAAAGGGTTCCAAAAACAGACAAACGAATCAGAGACACTCCCTACTCCCACTGATGGGAGTCCTTCAAATCATTAATATGCTCAACCATAACATGTGCAGAAGAACTTTATCAGACACATTAAGGATTCTTAATTGTCACTTCTGTTTCTGTGAGCCTTTACAAACTCTGCTATTACCTATGCAACATAATAAGTTGTATACACTCAGGATTTACTTCTTATTTCTTCCATTAACATCAGGAATGTTTTTAATATCTGCTTTATAAAGTTATGAGGTTAAAAATCTTAACTTGATAATTTGTTTTGAACATGTTCTATGTACAATTTCTTTCTCCTTCTGTTCTTCCCTTCCTTCCCTTTTGCTACTCTTCCTTCCTTTATTCCTTTCTTTCTCCATTTATTTTTTTATTTAAAATGTTTTTTTTTCAAATCTAGCACTCCCACTCTTCCCTCTGCCTTGTCCTCCCTCTCTCCATTCCCCAGGGAGGGCAGGAAGTCCCAAAGTCGGTCTTTTCAGTCTGGCATATCTGGTTGAGGTAGGTCTGAGTCCCTCACCTAGTATTAGGTCTGGGTTGAGTGTTCCTCTGTAGGGAATGGGCTCTGAGATGTCGGTTCTTGCACCAGAAATAAACTCTGATCTTACTGCAAAATGCTCCACAACCTGCCCACGCCATTTGATGGTCATCTACATTCGTAGGGTTTAGTTCCTCATCTGCCCTTCCTTCCTTTTTACTCTCTATGTTGTTGAGCTTATGTTTTACATCTCAGCATAGTTGGAAACTCACTACATAGCCCAGCATGGCCTTGAGTTTAGAGAAATCCACTTGTATCTTCCTGAATCCTTCTCCTGTAACAGGTGGGATTATACGTGTGAACTATCATGTCAGCTTTGTGATTTGTCCTTAAAGTTTAACTACAAATTTTCTTCTATTTAGGTTTAAATTTTGTTTAAGTTTATTGCTTGTAGTTTCAATTTCAAATTATTCATAGGACAAAAGTCCTGACCATCAGAAGGTTCTTGAAAATAAAGTCATATGTGAATTCTATATATACACATTTTTCTTATATTTATAAATATACATAGGTAAATGTGTTAGGTAGAGAAAGTTCTCAACAACAATTAATTATAAAATAAAACAATTATTATAATATATTATAGAAAGTTATTTAGAACCTGCAAATTTTTACTTATACAGTTTTTCTTTTAAAAAAAAATTTCCCCCATACATTGCATACCAACTACAGTTTTTACACCCTCCACATTTTCCAGCCCCCCTCTCCCGCCCTTACCTGGATACACTCTTCTATTTTTCTTTTTAAAAATAAGAGCAGGTATTTCAGGGATATCAACAAATTGTACAGTTTTTAAATACCATAGCAGATGTTCTGTTACCTAAAGAAATGAAGCTTGAAATCAACAACTAAACAATACAAACTATGTAGAAATTGAAAATTCCCAGATGTTTGTTTGATAATTCAAAAACACACTTCCCAACTATTCACTGTGAAATAAGAAATTTTAAAGATAGTTTTATATATGTTCGTCTACATATGTTTTACTTTTTGCTTTTAAATCCAAGTGTGTAGGAAGTCACGAAGTAGTAAGTAATATTTATCAAGTCAGAAACATCTAAAAAAGGAACTGAAAGATAAATGAAATGCCAAAAGAATGGGAGCCGGATACTCTGAAAAAACACCACTCCATTCCTACACACAAAGGTTTCAAGGCCTGAAGGTTAACCAAGTTCTAAAAGCTTGCTGTGGCATATATTCAATAGGTGCCAGCACTTAGTTGTTCTTCCAACTAGCTTTTTTCACGTGCTCTCTCTCTCTCTCTCTCTCTCTCTCTCTCTCTCTCTCTCTCTCTCTCTCTCTCTCTCTCTCTGACTCTCTGTCTCTCTGTCTCTGTCTCTCTCTCTCTCACATACACACACACACACACACACACACACACACACACACACACACACACACACGAAACTTATTTGTCTCTCTGAACTATCATGTTTGAGGATTCAATTGGGGGATTTAAGTCTGCTTAATACTTTTTGAAGAAAGAACAACCTTTTTGCTGGCATTATTGCTATGGCTGTAATTTGGAGCAAGACATGTAGTGCTCCGTTCCTCAGTGTTCTCCACACCTGGAGTGCTCCGTTCCTCAGTGTTCTCCACACCTGGAGTGCTCCGTTCCTCAGTGTTCTCCACACCTGGAGTGCTCCGTTTCTCAGTGTTCTCCACACCTGGAGTGCTCTGTTCCTCAGTGTTCTCGACACCTGGAGTGTTCCTCAGAGTTCTCCACACCTGGAGTGTTCTGTTCTTCACACCTGGAGTGCTCTGTTCCTCAGTGTTCTCCACACCTGGAGTGTTCTGTTCCTCAGTGTTCTCCACACCTGGAGTGTTCTGTTCTCCACACCTGGAGTGCTCTGTTCCTCGGTGTTCTCGACACCTGGAGTGTTCCTCAGTGTTCTCCACACCTGGAGTGTTCTGTTCCTCAGTGTTCTCCAAACCTGGAGTGTTCTGTTCCTCAGTGTTCTCCACACCTGGAGTGCTCTGTTCCTCAGTGTTCTCCACACCTGGAGTGCTCTGTTCCTCAGTGTTCTCCACACCTGGAGTGCTCCGTTTCTCAGTGTTCTCCACACCTGGAGTGCTCTGTTCCTCAGTGTTCTCCACACCTGGAGTGTTCTGTTCCTCAGAGTTCTCCACACCTGGAGTGTTCTGTTCCTCAGTGTTCTCCACACCTGGAGTGTTCTGTTCTCCACACCTGGAGTGCTCTGTTTCTCAGTGTTCTCCACACCTGGAGTGTTCCTCAGTGTTCTCCACACCTGGAGTGCTCTGTTCCTCAGTGTTCTCCACACCTGGAGTGTTCCTCAGTGTTCTCCACACATGGAGTGCTCCATTCCTCAGTGTTCTCGACACCTGGAGTGTTCCTCAGTGTTCTCCACACCTGGAGTGTTCCTCAGTGTTCTCCACACCTGGAGTGCTCTGTTCCTCAGTGTTCTCGACACCTGGAGTGTTCCTCAGTGTTCTCCACACCTGGAGTGTTCCTCAGTGTTCTCCACACCTGGAGTGCTCTGTTCCTCAGTGTTCTCCACACCTGGAGTGCTCTGTTCTGTTCCTCAGTGTTCTCCACACCTGGAGTGCTCTGTTCCTAGTGTTCTCCACACCTGGAGTGTTCTGTTCCTCACTGTTCTCCACACCTGGAGTGTTCTGTTCCTCACTGTTCTCCACACCTGGAGTGTTCTGTTCCTCACTGTTCTCCACACCTGGAGTGTTCTGTTCCTCAGTGTTCTCGACACCTGGAGTGTTCTGTTCCTCAGTGTTCTCCACTAGTATCCTCTTTCCGATTGTGCATAAAACATATGCTCAGTACCTGAGCTATTGGGGTAAATCTGGTGGCCTTTTCCACAGGAAGGGAAACTAATGAGGCCTGTGCTCTTGACCCAAAGGTGAAACAGAAAAGAAAGGATTCCTGACATCTCAATCCTTTCAATGATCAGCATAAAAAAAAATCATAGAAACCTCTCAAGACTTAAAACCTAAAGAGAATACAAAACCTGAAGGCTAAAGTCTAAAACTGGGATGTTTTAGAATATGCTTGCATGAGAGATTTTCACATTTTTTGTCTCAGCATATAATATTTAGGAATTCAGAAAAAAATTAAAGAAAAATATACATGGAATTATTATATTAATTAAAGCTACAATAAATGTGAAAGAATTAAGTACAAAATTGATAAGCAACTTGAATGTGTCTGTGTTCAAAAACAGAATAGAAAATTTCATCACCATTTAGAAAACTTAAATGTTTTCATGGCCTGCCACGTACTCCTGTGCCAAAGATTTTGGAACATACAGGTTTAATCTTTGTGCAGGCACCGGCTCTATCTCTCTACCTTCAATGTGTTTTACAGATGTTATTATAGAAGGCAACGATGCCCCACTGGCAGAATTGTAGGAATGGCCTTCTGTCATAGCATCAGCCTGGTTTGGTTAGGGATCTCCTCAGAACTTACTGGGTCACAACTTAACTATATGCAGCCCAATCTTATTACTAGAAGCCTTGCCTGGCTATGCCTGTATCCCCATTACTAGGGGACCTCAATAGAATCAACCTCATAGGTCCCAGGCCTTCTACATATACATGGTTGTTACCTTGGTGTTTCTGTGAGTCTCCTAACTATGAAATCATATGTAAATGACCCTCTCTCCTGCTCTTGGGACTACTTTTGTGTGACCTTGCGCAGCTTCAGTGTGAGGGCTTTTGCCGTCTCTCATCAAATTTTCTTTTGTTGTGTTAGAGGCTCCTGAGGGCTTTTCTTTTTTGATGAGAGAAGAAGAGAGAGTGGGTATGGATGAGGAGAAGGGGAGGAGTACTTGGAGGAACAGAGATAAGGGAAACTGTGGCCAGGATATACCATTGTATTTTCAATACAAAATAAGAAGCAATTTAAAAAGGAGTGAGAAATGCTGGGAAAAACATCAACAACAGACAAAACCCAGAACTTCTATTGCCCTTTTAATAAGAATTGGAAATTTATCAATTGGAATTAATAAGGTAATAAATAGATGGATGGAGGTGCTGCTGCACAATGAGCTATCGGACTCCAAGAACACAATGTGTAAAGCACAGTGTGCTGTGTGAAAGAAGTGGCCACCTTATGTGTAGTTCTCTTCACCAATCATCATGCAGGACATCAAGTTCAAGATAAGGAAATAAGAACCTTGGCTGCCAAATGCATTCTGGAGGCATCAAGGGAAATTTCGGTGGTGATAAAAATGTTTAATATTGTGTTTTGTGCTAAGTACATACCTTGGCCTAAAACTTCATTAAATTTGTATATTTTTAGTAGTGTTTTAATCAAGCGTGATTTTCAATTACACTTTGATAAATATGACTATATTTTTCCATAACTAATTTACTGAAATCCTTTTTATATGTATGTAAATAAAAAAGGCACATCCTTGTTGACATTATTTTAAAATTATATTACATTTTTGTTCATTTTTTAATAAGATAGTTATGTGCCAAATAGGTGTGTAGAAGTAAAAGGTATTGGTTGTCCTTTTTCTGTGTGGGTCCTAAGGTTTGAACTCAAATTATCGAGTTAGTCACTGAGTGCATTTCCTTGGCCCTATATACACCTACTTAATATTTTTCTTGAAAAAGTGCTCTTATGATTTCTTAAGATACATTCAAATAAAATAATATCCATTCCATAACATGGAAGATGACTTAGTCAATAAGGTGATCACACCACAAGGATCAAGACTTCATTAGAGACCAAAAATGTGCATAAAATAGGCCAAATAATGTAGCATATGCTTGTAATCCAATGCTGGGAAGTCAGAGAACCTATCTGAGAGCCTGAAGTTTTCTGACCCATCTAGGCCCACTGCCTAGACCAATCTTTCCCACTGCAGTCCCATGGCTACCTATATAATAATTACCCAGAGGCTTCTATTAATTACAAAGCCTATGGCTTAGGCTCATTACTAACTAGCTCTTATAACTTAACTCATTTCTATTAACCTATGTATTGACACATGTTCTGTGGCTGTACCTGTGTTCTATTATATCATGTTTTCTGGGTGGCAGCCTGTAACTTCTGCATGACTCTGCCATACTTCATCTTATCTCAGCTTGGATTGCCTTCCTGCCTCTAAGCTGCCTTGCCATAGGCCAAAACAGCTTCTTTATTAACAAATGGTAATAAATCATATTCACACTGTACAGAAATACATCGTAGAACACTTATTTTCTGTCTAAACAAAAAGGAAGGCTTTAATTTTGTAAAATTACATATAACAAACTAGTTATCAAGCAATAATTGCAATTACAATATCTAGTCTATTTGTACTTAGCAAAATTAAAGAAAATAATCTATCATCTATTTTATCTTTGTGAGGCAAAAGTTTCATATCTAATTTACTTTTATTATGATTAAGGAAAATTGTAATTATCTTTAAATCTATCAAAGACTCCAGAAGATATAATATTACCTGGATAAACAGGAATTGCATTGCAAGCAAACTCCAAATCCTAAACTGTGGAGCGCTGGCCTCTGGCCAGCAGAGTGAAGCACGACCACATGCAGAGGTTCTTCTTAATCACACTTTATTGGAGTTCAGCTTGGTTGATAGGAGAGCTGGAGAGAAGGACCCCGAGAGCCTAAGAGGCGGCTATTAATATTAAAAAATGGTGGGGTGTGCTGCAACGTGATAGGCTACTGCTTGGGTAGAGCTCACGGGGCACTATAGGATTGGTGTGTATCACAAGCCCTAATAAGCATGCCAGAGCTGGTTGGGGCAAAGTCAGATGCCAATAGCATATCTGACATGCGCAGTGTAATGCCAAGTCAGGATGACTCAGCAAGAACCATACCGCACCAAACACTAAACTGACAAAAATATCTGACTGACTGGTTAGTCACCTAATGTTTCTCTGTTTTATAGGAATATCCACCTTCAGCCTACATACTTCGATTCTCTGGGAGACTTTGTAGTGAAGCAGGAAATTTGAAGGACTCTTCTGCTCATTCGGTCCAAGTTTTCTGTTACTTCTCCTTGTGTTCTGAAGAATGTCTGGCAGTCTCTTCTGTGAAGCAGGAACCTGAAGTACAATCTTGCCATGACTTGGCAAAGTTCAGTGGTTATTTTTTTCTTATGAGCCCGGCATGTGTAGTTTATACATCTTTCTGTCAATCGGTTGAAGCAAAAGCAATTTCTTGCCAAAATATAAACTCCATATAGAATTTATTCAGTATCCAACATTCTCTTGAAATAAATTTGTGCTACCATGAGCAGACATCTGTGACTGTCCAGAGAAGTTTAAATATTTTAAATGCCATTTTCTGTCAGTCTTTGAAGTGTTTGAAGATTACCTAACTTAAATATATCTTTGTATATCTAAGAAACTAACATGATTATAAATTAATTATGATAGATGAATATTAATTTGTATCTCTTAATTATAAATTACAGTTTAAAATGACTTATATAAATACCTTGAATCAATAACTTAAAGAAGAGTAGAAATATATATACATTATAACAAAATTCACCTAAATTTGTATGAATAAACCAAAATCCATATTAATATAAAATATTTAAAACAAGAAGTTGCTTTTCCAAAGGAGATTCAATAATCAATCTTTTTCCCCTATCATATCTGTATTCCTCCTTTTAAAGAAAAAATTATGACCAATAACAACAATAAACCCATTTTGAATAAAAACAAACATTTATAAACATATTTTGGAAATTTGGGAATACTTTTCCTTAACAATTGTTGCTGATTGAGGGTGCTGGCAATCTTATATGAATTCTGAGAATATTCAGATTTATGGCTAAATCTTGGCTATAGTACTGTATGTGGTTTTATTATTTTAGCCAGTTGCCTTGAAGCTGTTCTGAATGTTACATCTCCTAGGCCATTATTCCCATTGTAGACCTCTCAGGGATTCTAAAATGATGAAACTATATTAGCCTGGAAGCCATGCATAGGTTTACATTTTTTGTGGAAACAAAAAGCAGAAAGTCTTTTCCAATGCATCATTCCTTTAGACCAAAATTTTAAAGTCTAGTTAGCTTTAAAATATACATGTTGGTTTAATTTAGCAGCCTTTACAATTAAAAGGCTTCCTTCAGTTAGCTCTTTAATAGTTAAAAGTTTTAAATAAAACACAATAATATACATAATTCAAACTGTGTTTTCCATCTTTATGTGGATATATCTGTTATATTATTTATACTGTCTCTTTAAAGACTTCATTTTAATTAATTAATTTATTTATATAGCTGTTTATGTACATTTTTGTACACATGTAACCTATTTAGAGGTTTTTTCCCCCATTTGAATATGTTTTATTTTGTATCTTTAATAATTTTACAACAGAAGTGTTATCACATTGTTAAACTGTATAGCTAGGATTCTGCTTCAAATGCTGGACATGCCTGCTTCACTTTTCAACATGTCAACAGTACCAATGAGTCACACTTATCAACTCAACTTTAGGAAGCAGTATTAAGTATCATTGACTAGTGGCTATGTTCCCCAACCTGAAAGCAATGGCTAGGAGAAGCCTTTTATTTTTTTAATATTTCCTTTGAGACTGTGGAAATCATCCATGAAGCTGGTGGTGATACATCTCATAAACACCTAATGGGAAATGCATTTCTAAGACTGAGACTAGAAATCCCAGTGTGTCTCCATTACAGTGTGTTTAGAATCTTTTTTTAAAAAAAGCTTTTCCATTGCCACAGGTTGGTGCCATTTGCAGCCATGCATTAAGTCAGGACAAATTCTCTGATGTGCAGCCCCACAGCCTAATATAAAATAAATATTCAGAGGCTTATATTAGTTATAAACTATTTAATCTATGGCTGAGGCTCATTATCAACTAGGTCATATAATATAACTCACCTCCCCTATTTTATTAATCTATATATTGCCATGTGTTTTATTGCTTTACTTGTGTCTATTGCAACTTAATTCCTTGGCAGTAGCTTGTAGATTCTGCCTGACTCCATACTTCTTTGTACTGTCTCTGCTTAGATTTCCTGCCTGCCTCTAATCTGCCATGCTATAGGTCAAAAACATTTTCTTTATTAACAAATGGCAATAAAAGCATATAGCATATATCAAGACATCCCACATCACTGGCCTATTTGCTGGGCTCCAAGACAGTACGGATCTTGACTCTAAAACCAAACCAAACTAATATTGTGTACATAATTCTAAAGAGTAATGTTAAGGTTGTCCTTTTGGCTCTGTGGCAATACCGATATACACAAACATGTACACACACATGGACTTTTATATATATAAACATACTATTATTATATACACACATGTACACATACAAATGTATCCAACTCAGACAAGCCATGGAATGACATTGCAATACTGTTTAGGAGAAAATGCATAGTATTAAAATGCATGTATGAAATTAAGCATGAGTTAATGAAAATATAAGACATAGAAGATCACATGCTTCGTTGCTTCTTACTGCTTTGTTAAGAAATTTTTAAAAAAAGAAACTCAGGGAAGAGAAGGTATAATGGGCTTGCACTTCCATGTTATTCCATGTCACAGTCCACTCTTGTCAGAAGCAAGAACCTAAAGAATGGAACTGAAATTTACTATAAAGCAAAGAAGTTTATTGGCTTTCTCTCAGACACAAATTGAGCTACTATTTTTATATCTCCAACAAAAACGAGACCAAGGGTGGCAATGCTCCTGGTGGACTGGGCCATCTATCTCATCAACTGTTAATCCAGATAAGGTCCTACAGACATTCCCATAGTTCCATTTAATGAGACATTTTCTCGGCTGATTTTTTTTCTTCCAAAATGATATTAACATGTATCAAATTCCTATAAAAACCAACCTAGGGAACTACAAAAAAGAAATAACATTAAGATAAAAAATAATCTAAAAGTACATAGAATACAGTATAGACACATATAACATTTGATTCTCAAATGTTCTTGAATAAAAAGACAATGGAAGGAAATAAAGAATTGGACATTACAACATATGAAATCTGACCAACGTTGGGTTCTAAGCACACTGCAATCATTTTATGAACATACTCTCCATTTTGTATTGACTTATATACCACAATAAACTTATTGTTGTTAAATGCTTTAGATAATAGAAAATTTACTCAGTCAAACATATCTGTGGTCCCAATTACACTGGTGCCTCTCATATTTTATCAAAACACCTACAGGTTTGCTATTTGTTGGCTTCTCATCCTAGAATTTCTTATATACAAAACCACACAGAAATATACTTTTTCAAAATAATAATTTTATTTAAATATAACAGTTATACATATTGGTAATATTTTATGGTAAAAGGGTTTCACCAAAGGGGATGATCTTGGAAGTCCTTAGTCATTTGAGTTCCTAGCTTATTTTGTCTGTAACTAAGAGTTGAAAAAGACACATAAGCAATTTGAAGCAGTTTTATTCAACTAAAACAAAAGTATAGACTTCATGTGGAAAAAAGATGCCCTAGACTTTAGCAATATGGGGCCCACAAACTTCTTCCTTTCTACCTCCAGGGTTTTTAAGTAACAAAAGGAAAATGAAAAAAATTCTGCCAGACAGGAACTTCTCTGACAGGTTTTTGTCACCTCTAGATTATACAATTTCATGATGTTCCACTTCTTTTAGACCGTGATTCTCTCTGATATAAACATATCATGAGTTGCTGTCCACATGCTTTACTTCTTAAATGTTATGTGATACAATAAAATAAATCTGAAACAATTTTTTAAATCATGACTATGTATATGAAATTCCATCTAGCTTTGGCTTCCATATTTACTTCTGAGTTTTCCAATCTACAATCCTAGGAATATTTCAGTGCAATTTAAGGCTCAGATACTTTTAATTGGCCTCAGAATTACCTAACTGCACTGTCTTGATTCACATAGTTTAAAATGTATAGAGCTCTTGGTTTGGCTCATTTAATATTTTTATGATGACCACATTTGTACCATTTTGTATATTTATAACTTTCCTGTATTATTTTATACTCTAGAATTTCCGTGGAACACAGTGTGCATTAGAGCACATTACACATTTGTTAAATGAGCAGTCATTTTGCTTAAGTTGTATACTTTGGTTAAAAAAAAAAAGAATGTGAAATTCCTCCAAAAGGTAGAGAGTTGACTTACTCTATCGGTATTACTGCATTTCCTCAGGAGAGTCACTGTAAACCTCCGTTTAACCTTCCCTTGTCAAATGAGAAAAATAATGAGTCTCTGCCTTGGAGGAGTATGAACAAGATTTATAACATAATTCTGCATGTAAAAATTGCTCTGTGCTTGAAGCAAAAGGACTGCAATTTAAATACAACAGATTATTTCATAGTTTATATTAGTCAGCTTCTGTTTCAGTTCTGGCATGACTGTGTGTTCTGTAAAAAAGTCAACACACATACACACACATACACACACATATACACACACACATACACACACACATACAAACACATAACCACACACACACAAACACACACACAGAGAAAACCAGACAGAAAGCACTGTCAATGCTTTCTAGTGCCACATAATAAATTTAATGATTTTTTAAAATACATCCTGAAACTTAATAATCATAGGACATCATTGTTTTACAATTAAACCACAACTATAATCCTTTTAAAAAAGTATTTCAATAATGTATAAGCCCCTGTAACCTCCAGGTCTCATTATTTAGAATGAACTGACTTCTCCAGGTCCAGGTCTTGCACATTAGTTTGTGAACAAAATAATTCTTCAGAAACACATTAGTTAGGTGTGTAGCAGAACTTATGTGATTGAATCAGAGACTTGCCTTCACTAAAGTGGAAATATCAAAAAATAAGATAAACTCTAACTTACTTTTTTTGCTGCTGTGATAAATTGGAATTTCTTCTTAGCGCTCAACAATCTTCCTCTTACAGCTTGAAAAGTTGGAAAAGAAATGGAGAGAGAAAATTGCCAGAATTAGAAGTGATTTACATCCCAGTATAGTTGGAGAACATAAGTCTTTGACTATATTAAACTTATAATGGCTGAAATTTAACAGAATCTAGATACAACTTATCATAAGTAGGAGTGAATACAGATATAGCAAAACAGTAGCAGTTTAAAAATATACATTGTGGATGCACAAAATACCAAAACTATAAAAACATCAACAGATTGTACATTTCAGTATAAAGCAAAGTGAGTATGTGCTCTGTATTCACTAAAGAGGGATCAACCAGATCATTGTCAAAACTTAGGAAGCAATACAGCTCATATATTTTCTAGGCAAGATTCTCTCAGTGCTGTATTATGTTAGAATCACATTTTTGTAAATGAAAAAAAAAAACAACATACAAGAAAATCTGGTGTATCAGGATAATTTGATTTAATTTGGGGCATAGCTCTTAGTACTATTTAAGACTCTTCTAATTAAAGCAAATTGGATGGTATATTAAAAAATACTGAAGAAAGAACAGACAAAATTTGAACTTGTATTCTTGGGTGCTTTACATGGCATAATTTTGTTCTTGAGAAATATCACAAGGGTTTAAAGATATGTAGATATATTCAGCCTGTAAGGGAATGGAGCTTACAGTCAAAAGTAGAATTAGTTGTGTGCAAGCAAATGTTAAGTGGTAAGCTTGGAGGAACCCTCAAATTTCTGACTTTAAAATCTACAGCTTTAACCCCTGTCTCTTGCCAATAAAGTTGTAGGACTAGATTCTGTGCTCTGGAGGCCTAATAAACAAAGCTGGACCATATGTTACTTAATAGGTCAATTATCAGACAATTAATAGCCTAAAATGGAGGAACAAGTATTTAGTCGGTGTGGTCATGAATGAAGAAGTCCAGAGATATAAACTCACCTCCACCCCAATCCATACTCCTTCCTCTCCCATGAAGCAGAAGTTTCAGTACAGTAAAGACAAAGGGGCCAAAAATAAGCAATATTATTACAGGTGTGCTCCAGCCAATCACTGGCCCACTATTGTCTATCATGAAAAGTGGTCTCATAAGTTATCAAAGCTGTTTGAAATCCCTATCTGGAAACAGGTCGTATTAGGACTGGCAGAAAATCTTCTGTTATGAAATTACCGAAAATATTTTTGGTTAAATATTGTTTCACTAGTCAAAAGCAGTATCATGTATTTCCTTATAACATTATCTCTCTAAAAGTATTGCATTGGTGTCCAGTCTGTTACCTTTGTCTTGAGATGTATTTATAATTTGCCAGCTCACAAGTAAAATTATTGTAGTGTAAATGATTTACACTGAAAAAGAAAATTGTTATCTATGAAATGAAGTACAAAAATAAGCAAAAACAATTAACAGAATACTTTTTAGTATTGTACCTATTAATAGCAGAAGAAAATTTAGAGGCAAATGATGATGAAAAAGCAAAAAGAACTATCCAGGTTCATGGGGTTGTGTGACCAATGATTTTTTTAAATTGTATCATAAATTATTATTTATTTCTAAAGCTTAGAGAGAATCACCTTGCAGAATAAGAGGCAGAATGAAAAGTTAAAAAGAGAGAGAGAGAGAGAGAGAGAGAGAGAGAGAGAGAGAGAGAGAGAGAGAGAGAGAGAGATTGGTTTTATATCTAAAGGTCAACTGGAAAATATGGAAATTTCCTTTTTTATGCCTTATGGATATAGTTGGTGTCAGCCCATAGTCAGGTCTAGAGCCCTGTTAATGACCCTAGTGATGAAGTCTGCCCTAAGGGAGTAAGGTTTAAAGAGGAAAATGTCAATGCCCCATTCAGAGAGTACTAATTTCCTGGGAAATCTGATAGCATTTTAAGTGCTCAGCCTTGAGATGACATGCTGTGCAGGCTGCTAAAAGAAGAAGAAGAAAAAAGAAAATGTAATACTATAAAAATAAAGGAGCATTACAGAAAACAATTAGGTAAAAAATAGAGGAGTGAAATATCCCACAAAATTTGTTTTGTTTATTTGTTTATAAACAATAGTGGAAATTACAATGAGGCCAGTATACTGACAGCATTCTGTGAGAGCTGCATTTGTCAAATTGTCTACTCTCTGTTCTGGCTATATATATTTTTTTAATTGTGAGTTTCTGCTATTGGACACCAGTCAAACACAAAAATCTAGGAGGCAATAGGGATGGTTTCCATTCTGAGTTCATTTTTTCCTGGACCTGTGAAGCTGAGAGAATACAAGGTTCTTTAGGGAGAAACTTGTATTTTGGATCAGGTATGCCATCACATTGTTTTGATGGATAAATCATAAATCTCCCAATGTGATGTATTAAGACTTGCTAAAAACTTTTGAGGTGTTACTAATTGAAAAAAAAATAATTTCTTCATTTCCAACTGAGGTTATAGAAACAGAAACCTGAGCTGTGGTCAACTTGCTATTCATAAGCACTCAGAAAAATGTCATGATATTCAATACAGTTAGTCATGAAATAAAATTCAGAGTGCGGTAAGGAAACACGTTAAGTGGAGGTATCTCTAACTATGGTCACTATGACAATTAGGGTCAAAGTATGTGAAAAAGCACTTTAAAAATACTACAGAAATGAATAGTTAAAAAGTCAATAGATGGACATCAAATCAGCAAGGAAAACAAGAGTATTCTACTATAGGGATATTCTTAAATGACAAACAAAAATTTCAAGGGCAATGAATAAATGTAAATCAGTATTTCTCTATGGGGCCATCAGGAACTCCCAGTCTCTCCAGTGGATATTTGTCACATTTATGAGTTTGGTTTTTCAGTTATCACAATGCAGAGGTGATAACAGCATTGGACCAAGAACAGATGCAGCAAAGCATCATGCAATTCACAGGAGGGCCTCCTGTGATAGAATCACACAGAATGTCTACAGTACAAGGTTGAAGAATTTAATGGGAAGAAACTTCATGCGGACCATGCTGTTCAAATGGGTATTTCTGAGTGTTTAACAGGGAAAATATCTATAACATTAATTCCTTTTATATGCTAAAAAATATCTAAGCATATGTTTCACATGATTCTAAATGTACAACTGGCAGAAAAGTTAAAAATATCAAATGATGATTTTTTTAAAATTATACTTTCATTGACATTGAGTAAACTATATTCTGAATAATTTCCCCCAACCTCATCTGAGCACATCTTACAACTATCTCACAGAAACAAGTTTGGATATATTTACTTTATAAAATTAATGTATTTATTCTGAGACAGATTTGTGCTGATCCTGTAGATCAAATTCTCTCCGTAGCTGAGGATGTCTTTGAATGTCTAATCCTCTGACTTCTACCTATAGGTATTTAAGTTAATGGTTTTGTCCAGGTTATGTGAAGCTTCCAGATCAAATACAGGGTACTTTAATGATAGACAGTAATTAGTGAGATATATTCTTAGCTCTTTTCTTCATTTAAAAAAGATTTGTTATATTCAATTATATGCATGAGTACTTTAGTGCAGTTGCACATAGTAGTCAGTGATATGAGATACCCTGGAAGTAGATGTATATTGTTTGAACATTGGTCTTCTGTAAAAGCAAGACACTCTTAACAACTGAGACATCTCTCTAGCCTTTATTCTTCACTTTTAATAGTGTCAAAAAACTGGGGAATGAAGCAGTATCTGCAGAAATAGACTGACTAAATAAGAATTTAGTGGCAAAGAGAGCTTGGAATGTTGCATAACTAGAAGTGAATTACATAGACTGCTCTAGCTTAGGGTCCTGAGCTAACATCCTGAAGCAAATATAAAAATGTTTTTAGAATATGTTAATGTAGCAGACTATCACCTTTGATGAGTGCAGAGCTACAAATGTCATCAGACAGCATTTGAGGCCCAAAGTACACATTCTATTTTGTCATCCTCACCTTTTCTCATGTACCCAGAAATATAGTTTAAGTTTGCCTTAATTATGACTTTGCTCTGTAAAACTATACACTTTGGGAAGGAAACTGCCTCCACATTAGTACTTGACATAGTAAATAATATAAGCGGTGTCCTTAGGCCATGTTATCACAAAATTGGCTCCACAATAAACTACCATATTTCCCCACAATTTTTAGAGGTGAATTTATGTTTTTCTTAAATTATTTTTATTTTTTAATTTTTTAAAACTCTTTCATTATTTAAATTATTTATTTATGTTTTGTATCAACAATGTAAAATTTTGACATGTTTTTAGTTTTCTCCATTCACTCAATTACCCTCAAAGGGAAGTAATTGGCTACATGTAACTTGCAACATTCTGTAAGAAACTCAACAACCAGTTCTCCATAATTGTCAACATGGAGTGTCAGCATACACTGTTCTCTGACCTGCCTTGTGCTGATCCCTTTGTTTTTATTCTCGAGTTCCCATTTGCTGTGACTGTAAGCGTCAAAACATAATTTTGAAGAATAACAACCAAGAAAGAAACCAATCTTAACAAAAAAGGTCAAGATTATACTGGCATTTGTAAGTGGATAATTAAGTTAATGTTCTGCATCCTTCAAGTCCAAATTATAATTTCAATGAAACATTCAATTTAAGATCACAGTACCTGTTATACTAAAAATGTTTAATGTGCTGTGGTGGCTAAGAAAATAATCAGGAAATATTTTGTTGTTGTTGACATCATTTAGGTCACAATGACTAATTAGGTATCCAGATTCATGTCTCAAATACTTAATCTCTATTATTCATCTTTGAAATGTTTAATATGCTTTTTTGTTAGTATTGTAATAAAATGCTTAAGATAATTCCATGTTGTCTAAGGTCTCCCACTCTATGAACAGTGTTTTCCTGAGAGTTGCTCTACTTATTCCCATGTGGTTCAAAAGAAAGCTTCCCTGGAGATGGTTGAGAAAGGTATTGATCTGAGTATAGCAGAATATTATTATAAGTCATTGCCTAGTCATACATTCTCTTTTAATAAAACAGTGGTATTTGGTTATTTGGCCTAATAATCCTTGGTCCCTGGCCTACCCCATTCCAGGTTCTTGACCATCAAAGAAGTGTCAGGGACAGGTACCATTAATAGAGTAAGACTTAAATCCAATCAGATCTTGGTGGTTAGTCCCACAAGCATTGTGCTGTTGTTGCACTAGTAAACCTGTAGATAGGCCATAATTTGAAGAGTTTTTAGGTGAGTTGATGCTTACTTTAGTTCTTTGGCATCATGCAGAGTACTTTATAGTACCATGAGCACTAGTACATAGGGGTAAATGCTCAAGGGAGGTACTAGCCCAACTACTCCATGATCAATGAGTTGTGTAGCTGTTATCTTCAGCAACAGAGTCTTACTGTCAGCTTGTGCAGAGCAACCAGCAGCTTTGGCAATAGTGTGGATTGTCTTATGTGTTTCAATGGGTCAACTTTTGGCCAACAACTGGATTAGATGTAGCACATTACCAGCTGGAAGCTTCATTTGGTGACAACTAATGTCTAGTTAAGGCTCTGTCTTTCCTGTTATTTGGCAATTTCATTTAGAGTTAATTTATACCTATATATATATATATATATATATATATATATATATATATATATATATATTTGAGGAAGCTTATACTGTATTAGGTTTTATATTACTCTTCAAATGCCCTGAAGTTTTAGCTGCCTAACCATGTATACCATAGCTCACTGCTCTCTGCACTTTTCCTGCTTATTTGATCTTCTCATTCCTGCCCACACATGCATCCCTAACTATCTATTCTACTTCTTCTACAGGAGATCCATATATTCCCCTAGTCCCTTACTTTATACCTAACCTATGTGGCTATATGAAAGCTTACTAGTTAACATTCCTATATAAATGAGTGCATACCACATTTATGTTTCTGGGCTTGGGTTACCTCCCTCATGATATGTACTCAAGCAATGAGTCAGTGGTTAAAAACATTTTCCACTCTTCTAGACAACATAGGTTTTATTCCTAATACCAAAGTGATGTCTTCCAAATGCTAGTTTGTGAGAATCTCATATTGTCTTCTGGCTTCCACATATATCGGTCAAGCACTTGGTGCCCAAATATATATTTAATTTTTGAACAAAGTTAGACATAAAAATATCTATCTATATTTTAGATAAAAACTATTTTAAATGGCATGGGTCATCCAGATTTACAACGTAGGAAAAATCTAGAGTTGAAAGAATAGATTTATCAAATGAGAAGAAGCTTTGTAAAACTGCATAGCTACTATTTGGGAAGGTAGTATTGAATTGTGACAGGAAAAGGTAATAGTCCAAATTTTTGATAGGTTTGAGTACAATCTGAGGAGTGCAGGATTCTAAAGAGTGTGTGTTTTTTTTTGGAGGGGGGTGTTTACAGATTGTCCTGAAGTTTTAATTGCTGTGGAAAGACCCTGTGATCACAGAAACTGTTATAAAGAAATACTTTAATTGGGATGGTTCAATTACAGTTTCAGAGTTTCAGTTTATTATCCTCCCAATAGGGAGTGTAGCAGCATGTTTGCAGATGTGGTGCTGGAGTAGCTGGGAGTCCTATATCTTGCAGGCAACAGAAAGTTGGCTGAGATACTGGGCAACTCCCACAGTGAAACACTTCCTCCAACAAGGATATACCCATTGCAACAAGCCATGCCTCTTCATTGTGCCACAGGCTTTGAGATAATGAGGTAATTACACTGAAACTACTACAGGAGGGCATTATCAAATATTTTGTTGAAAGATAAAACTTTAGATAGAATGATGAATTAATAAACGTTCTTATAAATGAAGAGCTTTGAATTCCATAACTAAAGCCATAAAGTTAGGAAACAAGAGAGCAGATACTACCAACTTTTCTGTAGAAAATCATCAGTGTCTGTGATGAGCATTTCACATTTGTATTTCCTGGCCAATGTAAATTGTATTGTTCTCTGACAATTTCTACTTTTACATTCTCTAGGAATATTTCATGTACCTAGAGCTTAGATCTTGCTAACCAAATTACACATATATTGTCATTATTACATTATACAGTTTTCCAACAAAATAAAATTTGAAAAAATATGAGTAGATCTGTCTGTTCCAACTTTAGGCATATCTAAGCCCTCAACTGGACCTTTTCGTCAGGCCTGATGTCTTATCAGTAATGACACAGAGACTTAATATATATGTTTTGCCAATAGCTTAGGATTATTTATAATTTATTCTTATAATTAGATTAATACATTTCTATTAATTTGCTTTTTGTCTCATGGCTTTATTACCTCATCTCTGTAGTGTTCAGACTGTTCATTCTTCATCTTATGGCATCTCCTCATGACAATGCCCTTCTAATTCCCAGAGTTTTCGCTGCCTCAAAAATACTGCCTAGCTACTGGCCATGTTGCTTTTTTCTTAAATAATTCACAATGGCATAACTTTACATGGTGTAAAGGAATATTTCACAACAGAAATCTTGCCTTATAATTTGATGAATTACTATAGTCAATCTGGGAATATAATTAAACTTGATTTAACTATAAATGGAGCTCATAAAAGTACAATATGAAGAAGTTACTGGAAGACATAAAAAACAATTAATACTACTAAACTTGTATCAACTCAAATATTTTATGCATAAAATGCCTACTTTATGACTGTTTTCTTCCTAACCAACAATATATTTATGATTTTCAGTAATTTTGCTGTATATCATTATTAACTTATATTATCCTAAATAATGGAAAATAACTTCCAAACAATTTTATGATAATGAAGTCTAAAAAACGCAGCCAAAACATTCTATTTCATGTAGGAAGTCAAGCCCAGAAGAATATTAAATGACAAGATTAGTATGTTCTAAAAGACACTTATGTCACTTACTTTGGATAACAGGCTACTGAAACAATAAAGTCTAGGAAATTACAATTCAGTAATCTCATGTAAGTTGAGAGCCTAAGGCTTATACCAGCCAGAAGATGCGGCTGGCCCAATGAAAGAACACTGTAGTTTATTGGATTCTCTTGTAGATGAGAAAGAAATTAAACATGATTGTTCAATAGGACACAGAGGTTTATCTTGACTAGCATAGTTAATTATAGCTGTGCAGAACATTGGCCCATTACTTAAAACTAATTGTTAATGGCTATGGGCAATGAATCTCTTTGTGTCATTTTTCAATGTGGTTCCATTGAAAAAAATATTTTCATACTGCTTTTCACTCTTAATTTTTCTACTTTAATAGACTTCTTAACTATGAGTTTCAGATCCTGGCTTGTTACGGGTGATATAGCACAAGGTCTGACCGTAATGCTTCCAGTTAAATTTTACAAAGACTAAGATATGACACATGAGTATGTGTTTGTTATTCCGCAACTCCTCATGCAACAGCTATAAAAAATGTCTCTCGGAAAATACACATTTTCTCCTTACCAAATTGCAATGGTGAAATATGCAATGTTCTAAAATAACCATCAATAAATCAATAATAAAAAGAAGAACATTTCAATAAAATAGGAGAGCTATGCATATATGAGCATTCTGTTTCTACTTCCTAGAATCTTGAAAACTCTAACTGTACTAAATTAGAGGTTTTGTCCTACCAATTTGATAAATAAATGCACACATAGAAAATAAAATGTTTCATTGAATAACATATACTCTCTTACACTGTAGAGTAAAATAATGATAATAGATATTAGGGGCAATTTGACAATAGTTTTTGAATTTATAATATACTCAACTCTGTGATGTTTAATTTAGAGGGACTAACTATTCTTCAGGTCAGAGCTAAAATGTTTACTACATATTCCTTTGAAATTCCAAGTACCTGGCCAATATTCATATGCCCATTATGAAATTAACTTCCATTTTCAGCTCTATCATACTGAGAAGTGGTTAAGACATTGATATACTCACCTTTGTGGGTGTCAAAATAGGAGTTTCCACGTGCTTAAATATAGAGGGAAGACTTGCATTGCATGTGGCTGATACCATCCAATAAGACAAGATCAGTACAGAATAAAAGAATAAGGGAAAGACTGCCAGATGTAAGATGTAAGCATCTGTTCTTGTGCTTCCACATCGCCAGGATGTGTATTGTTCTGCTGTACTTAACCCTCTTTAACTTGGTGAGCAGAAAGTCATTAAAATCATGAGTTAAATTAAATCTAACGTTCTCTTAAACAGTTATGTATGCATCCAAGATATTTGCCACAGCAATAAAAACATTGAACCCACCCCTCAATACTCAGTGTTATAGGAGTAGATATTATATTAAACAATCTCCTTGTTCTTTCTAGATAATTATAAAAACAAGTTCCAAAATACTGTTATTAATTCTGTATTGGTGGGATAAAGGAAAGGGGCTTATAAGTGTTGTGATAAATGAAAATGGGCTTATAATTGTATATAAGCAGAATATTTATTAATTCCATTTTTGAAAATATAGAAACAAAAAATGAGTTATTACTGTAGAATGATTATGGAGAAAAAAATGAAAGGCTTCAGTACTAGTGGTTTAAGCTCATGCCCATCTGAATTCTGTGTCCTGTTCCTGAATTTCTTATTCTAAACACATGTTACATCGTAATGTTTATGAAAACATAAAAGAATAATAACCACTGTCTCTTTGACTTCCTTGTAAGTAGAATTGTTACAATAAAATAATCGTTAATCACGAGATTCTCAAAAACACTCTCAAATGTTTTAGAAATATTACTCTGCATTGTCTTCAAACTGTGTTAATGCCTTAAATTATAGCCGTTTCTTACAATTCTGTTCAAAACCTTTTCTTTTATTTGTTTTAAAATTCCTAGCCATCTACAAGTCTTTGATTTAGTATGAAGAATCTTCAATACATATTATTTAGCTGAAAAATAGACACAGGAATTTCCTTCTTATGAAAAATAAAAAAAAATCTAAATGCCACTCAGTTTACTTTATGGAAAATTGTACAACATTGAGAAGCTCAGAATTTGTGCTGATGTTGTCAAGGATTTATGGAACAAGAGTGTTTCATAATTTCAAATAAAAATTCTACTATATGTATCTATTTCTATAACTATTTGTTTTCTTAGAATTTTCAGATTTTCACAGAAAAATGTGGGGTTGCTAGCAAGTAAATAGAAATTCAATAAAAATAGACTATCATTATTATCTGAATTTTTATTGCACCCATATTTGTAAATAAAATTGATATTACATGAAATTCAAAATCTATCTATCTATATCTATATATGAGTGCAAAACTCATATGGTGAAATATCAAAAGTTACAATATAGTGAATTTATTTAAAATGCATGTTTTATCAAATTTCAGGAAATTTAATAAAATGAGTTCAAGTCTTTGAGTTTGGTAACGTGAAGTTGGTGGAACTTTGTTAAAACAGCAGAAAGAAGGATTATGGCAGCTTAGAGGTAAGAGCTCAATTGGGGTCCTTGGTCAGAAATGAAATCTTCTTAGTTACATCCAAGTCAGAGTACAGAGATGACAAGAAGGAAAAAAAAAAAAAAAAAAACAGTTCCTTACCTTGTTCTTATCACCTTTCTTCTTCTAAGGGAGCACACTTGCTTGGAGGCTCCTTGTGACTAACACACCATTTGAAACATCATTCTCATTTGGTGAACAGCGAAATTGGATCTCTAAATTCTCATGGTAAAATGGTTTGCATGTATTTAACAATATTATCTCTCCTATGAAATGTTCTCGTGGTATCAACACCTGAGTGGGGAGTGTCAAAAAAAATGTACTTTTAGAGGTCTCTTAGGGTAATACTTCCTTCAGTTTTGGAATTTACCTTCCACTTCCATGAAAGCAATAGAAAAGTAATATCAGCTTTGGCACTTTTGTTCCATTGCTTTAAGTAATGGTAGGTATTGGAACCTGGGTGAAGATATGAAATTCTGACTTCTTCCAAAGATTAGAATATTATATACAGTTGTTTCCTCTACTAAGAGAAAATCCAGATGCAAGGATGATGACGGAGAACAAATTTCCTTATGCAGCCGAGGAGCTATTGGGAGCGGACACCTGGGAGAAGGAAGGCGTGCTATATTTAAGTGTATAAACTCTGGAACATTTATTGTATTCCAATGGAAGGGAGACGCTCAGATGTTTGTGGGTATCATAAACTACATAATTGCTTCAAAGTATTTATTAATGAAAGATGACACAAAGCTGTGTAGATAGGGAAACAGTTGAAACTAAGATAGAAAAGAAGTCCATTTTTTTCTTTCTTCAGGGCTCTCTATTTGGTACCTAATTAAAACTGTATTGTTCTTCCTTGTTAAAGAAGATTTCTCAACCCTCAGTTTGCTGTTCAGTTGTTTGATGTTTCTTTGTCTGTAGATGAGATTTATTTTTTTCTTCATTTTTTTAATAAAAAAATTAGATTTTTTTAATTCCCCTGCTCCACCCCCTTCCTTCCTCCCAATCCCTCCCAGTCAGCCTTCAGCCTCCTCCTCCCCATTTCCCTATCTCCTCTCCAAAAAGGGCAAGAAGTCCCAAGGTGGGTTAGTTCTCAAGTGTCCAGGTGCAAGAGGATCCATAAATAAGCGATACCTTTTGACTGTCATCCAGAGTCCATTGGGTCCAGATCCATTCCATAAAGGGCCTTCAGCTAACATTTCAGAGTTTTAAAGCTCCCAAACAGCACAGGACAGCCTACTCCATGGATCTCCCCATCATAATCCATGTCCCCCCACTCATGCAATCTCTCTCTCTCTCTCTCTCTCTCTCTCTCTCTCTCTCTCTCTCTCTCTCTCTCTCTCTCTCTCTCTCTCTCTCTCTCCTCAGCTGGACCAGGTATTGAGCTATGGATCTCTGCATCTGCCTGTACCAGCTGCTGGATGAAGGTTCTATAATAATAATTAGGGTGGTCATTCATATGATTATAGGGAAAGGCGAGTTTAGGTGCCTCTCCACTATTGTCTGGAATCTTAGTTGGACTCATCCAGTTGTTTCTTGGGTGTTCCTAAGCACCAGTTTCTCTCTAATCCCACAATGGCTCCCTCTATCAGAGTATCCACTTCTTTGCTCTCCCTCTCTGTTGCCAACCCCTACCATGCCTTTCTCTCATGTTCTTTTTCCCTTTCTTTTGTCCTTCCCCTTAAGTTTGCAAGTTTTTTCAATCTTCTCTATTTCCCCTTACCAGGGAATCTATGAATAGAACCCATTTTAAGGTTATTTTTAAACTTTTTTGCATATTTTAGATACTATTCATAAAAGTTCTATATCTGGTAAATATTTTGTCCCATTCTGTGGGCTTCCTAGAAAATCCATTGTTTCTTTATGTTGCCTAAGTTTTCCAGTTTTATGAGACCCCACTTGACAATTGCTGCCCAACAGACAGACAAAGAGATTCTGACCCTTATGAGAACAAGATTAAAAACCTCTACCAACATAAGTAAGAAAACTAAAGATGAATGAACAAATTCATAGATTCAGAGAACCAGCCAAAATTAACTGAAGAAGATGTCAACCATTTGTACTGTGCCATAACATATTATACACCAGAATAGTAATAAAAAACCCTGAAATTAAATAAGTCTATGGCCAGATAGAATTTACAACTAATTCTAGGAAAGTTTCAAAGAGAATTTACAGGAAATATTTGTGTTCAGTAAAAATTGAAAGAAAACAGACACACCCAAATGTAAGGGTATTGTGTTGTCTCATGGTAAATAATTGTCCCACCCACTGGTCTAATAAAAAGAGCTGATTGGCCAAAGGCACATACAAACTCCCTCTCCCTCTCCCTCTCTCTCTCCCTCTTCATCTCCCTCTTCATCTCCCTCCAACAAACAAAGAAAAGAAAAATACAGGTACATGTTTCGGGTACATTTAGATTAAAAAATGCTCAGTAAATACTACAAGCACAGTATAAATCCTAAAGATTTCCCTCACTACCAATTTGAAAATGGTGGGTCAATATAGAAGTCAATAATTTCAATAAATCAAATAAGTAACTTACCAACAAAAACTAACAGCAAACGCATGATCATCTTACTACAATCAGAAACTGAGCTCTTGAAATAATCTAATATGCCTTGATAAAATAAGAGTAGGATTAGAGGGGACAACATATCAACATCAGGAAATCTCTGTGAGTAAAAGCCATAGTCAACATCATCCTATGTTGGAGAAAAACTTCAAGCAGTCTCTTGAAACACTAGCTAGAATAATATATCATGTAAAAGAAATTAAAGAGATACTCATAAAAAATAGGAAGTCAAAATCTTAGCTATTGCTGATATACTTAAGATATCTCAAAAATTCTAGCAGAAAGCATATATATATATATAGTTGTTTAATGGAATGGGTACCATTACTGAATGAACCTCTACTCACCATACTTCACCATAGCTGTTCTGTAATAACTAGTGCCAACAACAACTTGAATTCATCTCAGTTTCATAAATGCCCTTAGAGTGTTCTGATATACTATGTCTTATCTTTTAACCCTAAACAACATTCAGAAGATACAGCTGTTTAACTGATATGTTGAGGCTGTAAAGATACTGTCATTTGACAGGCACAGCAAGTATATAAAGCTGTTTTTATAAGCAATGGGCATATATATTTAGAAACTCCTAAATATTAGTCAGATGTCTGAAAACAAATATAAATGTGTTTATTGCTATGTGTTTTTACATTTTATGCTGTTGTACAACTATTAATTGATCCTTAAGTCCTTTTTCAGTGTGATACATGTAGTTACTATCTTTGGAAAATGTCTACAAAGATAGCTTTAGAATTCTAGAAAATTTGAAAATAATTGTAGGGCCTTCTTTCCATATCTTATTTAGTCACTTTCATAGCCTTTTTTACTAACATATTTATGATTTTGAGTTTAGTGCAAATTCTTATATTAAATATCAGATAAACTTTGTGAGTTATATATTATAAGATATGTATGTTATTTATATATAAATATATTTATGTTATTATATATAATATATATAAATCATATATATATAATGTTGATGTTCAGAAATAAGGCAACGAAAAATTTTAATATTAGTTCATATCCTCAACTGCTGTCTATCTGAGTATTTGAGAAAGGTTTTCTCCATGAACATGGAGCTCTGCAATTTGTATAGAATGGTAAGCCATCAAGCCCCAGGAATCCTCTTGTGACTGACTCTCTATTGCTGCAAACACAGGTATACACAAATCTATACAATGGTGTAATTTCATCAATGCTAACAGTCATTTACAACTTTATACCTGGAAATAATTAGGAAAAAGTTATTGTTCTAGAAATCATGAGTCAACATCATACTTAGGTGTAGTAGGAGGTTTCTGGCCCGGACTTTCTGGCCTAGCCTCAAGGTTTATACCCACAGACCCACAGACCCACAGAAACACACAGATGCTTACAAGAGTTTTAGGCTGATCGGCCTAAGTCCCAAGCATATAACTTTCTAACTCCTTACCATTAATCTAATCCATGACTTTTATCCTGTTCAGCCATGCGGCTTGGTACCTTTCCTCAGAGCAGCATATTTGTCCTCTGCTTCTTCCGGCTTCTCTCTGGCGATCTGTTCTGTGCTTCCTGTTCCCAGAGTTTTCTTAGTCTTGTAGCCCTGCCCACACTTCCTGTCTGCCTTTGGCCAATCAGCTCTTTTTAGTAAACCATTGGGTCGGAAAATTATTTACAAAGGAACAACTTAATCCCCCTACACTTAGGTATACACAGAAAAGCTGTGGTCCTTGGTTTTAAGTTTCTATTGTATCTCTGTTTTTCCACTCAAATAAACCTCTGTATCTTACACATTCTACTAACCTTGTAAAATGTTTCCTCATTTTTATATCTCCCCAAACTAATATTGTAGTCATGTATACTCATACATATTCTCTCTTATCTTTTTATACATATACACATATGTATGTTAATATCAGAAGTGATAAAAATTAACATACAAAATCAGCCATGTTTATGATGATTCAAAAATAAACAGGGAAATAAATTATGGTAAAGGAAATACAGATAATGATGGTAGTAGCTATATTGTTTAAATGATAATGATTTCAATGGTAGCTATGCTGTTTAAATGACATTGCACTTGAGCAATGAGCAAGACCTATTCAGTAAAAACTTTAAAGCAGGTATTAGGAACACATTTGATAAATTAAATAAAATATAAACTATTTTGAAAGGCAAAACAGAAATGTTCTTTTAAAAATAAATAGGTAGCTAACACAACACTATATTTATAAGAGATATGAATTCATTTACTTTATTGTTTTATTCAAAAGGTAAACTTTAAGGCAAAGATGCTTCTCTTTTAACTTCTATAAGAATTTTGAGATAAGAATCAACAGGAATAAATACAAACTCTCCCAGAAAGTAAGATATAGGAAATATCTTTAAGTTCTTTTTGAATTATACATTTCATTTCTATTGTATTATAGAATATTTACTTGTTTGGAAAAGTTATATGCTGATTGTGAAGCAACAAGGAAACCTTAGTCAGAAACAAAGTTATTGTAACAATTCAGTACATTGCAAATAATGAGTAGACTCCTTTTTTAGAGTACTCAAGGCTGAAAATTAATGATTTTTAAATATGAAAATTAGCACCCAGAGTCAGGCCTGGTGATGCAGGATAAGAATGTTACCACTCTTAAGGATGAGACAAATAATTACTTCAAGTATATATTTAGATATATATCAAGTCTTAGATGAGCCTTGCCAGTGAGTCTCTATTTACATATACAGGGATATACATAGCCCTGGATTATTCACATACATTTATGTTTAGAGAATATCCACAGGTTTTGCCTTGTGCTGGTTGTTTAGGTGATCATATTTTTGTGATTTCAAGTTGCAGTTTTTTTGTCATATGTAGAAGACACTATTCCACAACAGACATTTGATCTTAAATCTTTCTGCTCTCGCTTCTTGGATGTTCACTGAACCTTAGTTGTAGTGGTTGCAGAGTATGCATATCAACTGGGACTGGAAAATTCACATTAACTTGTTCTGCCATTTTGACCAGTTGTGGGTATCACTAATAGTTCCAATCTGCTTTTAAAAAGTGCTTCTTACTGAATATCACTGTGTTTCCTCAAAATGTAGTCGATGCACTTTGGAATCAATGTTTTTGAGTTCACTTAGTTTTGCTCATCATCCTTAAATGACTATGTAATTTCGATTCATTTGATCTTTCTTTATTATGTAATTTTGATTAATTTAATTTTCCTTGTAGATAATATATAAATATAAACGAAGTATTCATTATTTCTTTGAAATTCTGTACTTGAACATAATTCCTTTCCCTTTGGCATTTACATTAAAAGACTTGTCCTACATACTTAGATTGTGGACTATACTTCAATTGTGAAGTAACTAAGTGCAAAAATGTCTTATAAAAATTAAGACTATTAAAATATGCAAAGAATAAAATCTCAGAATATAATAAGCTTAAAATGTATTTGCTATTTGTTTGGTGCTTCCAAATTTGAGAAAAAAACAGGTTAAGAACTGAATTTACACAAATCATAACTTAGGTTGGCAAAGCACTGAGAAATTAGCCATCTATTTCTGCACATCTGTTAAATTCTTATAAATCAATAAAATGCTTGCTAAAACAAAGTAGGCAATTGTCTTAACAGTATGAGTACCATAAGTATTCTTCTTAATGTCTGAGTTTTCAATATAAAATTTGAAAACAATTATAGTTCTTCAGATAGGTTTATTTTTGTGTACTACTTAGATGCTTTGGCCTACATTTTCAGGATTTTTCTCCTGTTCCCAAGTTTTCATCAGGTGATAATTTTAAATATTTTTGTTTGAATCATGGATGACCTCCTTTTATATGTTCAATTCACCCCTTTTCCCCACAAATTTAGCTTGTCTTTTTATTCTAAATGACAGAAGGTGAATAAATTAGCTACTGTGTTTAAATACATAAGTTGATAAATAAGCATAAAAACACTTTCCATTAGTCTTTAAAAGTATCCAAAATTTATTTTAATTTTGTTATGAGGCTGATATACAGATTAATATACTATTAAACATAATTTTATGGAGATACATTAATCTCAACTATATGAAGAGACTCAATATCCCACAGTATTTTCTTTCTACTTAAAGAACTATATTTATAATATACATTAGTATTTCAAATGAGGAAACACACACACACAAGCACACAGACACACAGACCCACACACACATATATTTAAAAATATATATTTTACCAAAAAGATACCTTCAGTTCAAGAAGGATTGAGAGGTGTAAATAATAGGAGCTGAAGGGGTGGCTACATGGGAGATGTTTGAAGATGGCTGGGAAGGTGAAAGGAGCGATATAAGTGTATATTTTAATTAAATGATTAAGTACAAAAACTGAAAGGCATACATCAAAATTTAGTCTAGAAGCTACAAAATTCCTTGACTTTCCATAGAGCTTCTAAAGAAGAAAGCTGAAGAAGGAATAAAAATATATATAATGTAATAAAGATCTAAATAAATAGTCATCAACTAGGAAAAATGTGTCTCCCAGAAACACTTAAAAATGTATAGTTACTTCAAAGTTTAAATTGTAATTATGTTATGATTGTATTGCATACATTTTTTCATAAAAAATAACTGGCTTCAAATAAAATTTAATTTCATATAAGATATCAATGATAATAAAAGGTGTGGACATCATCTGAAAATATATAAAGTTAAACAAAACGTTTTCTCTTAAAATTTAATATTTTAATATATGATTAGTAAAATTCATGAGTTTAAGTAGCCTATTAGTAGAGTAAGAATAATGATATCCTGGATCAAACTTTACAGATAAGAGAAAGTAATACATTTAAATGAGAAAAGGAACATAAAATATTAAACATTACAATATTTAAAAGATATAACAATGTGAAAAATGTGTTATTTTAACTTATTTACTTTATTGACTACTAAATAAAATGATCATAGATTAGAGAAAGGCAAATTAGGTATCTTGACCAATTTAGAGTATGAAAAACACACTCTAAAACTAACTTACAAAGTATACGATGAAATATATTTTGCCAAATATAGAAACTTACAGATAGAAATTACATGTCCCTGTCTCCCATTACTCTGTGTATATTCATAGGTATTTATCTTATAGCTAATAATGGATCAATTAAAAGAGTTCACTTATACAAAGTAATGTGTCTTGGAGAAGCAAAATCAACAATTCTACAATAGTTCAGTATATATAAAGAGTAAAGGAATGTTATAAACTCTACTAGAAAAGTACAAAACTCAATATTGAATGAGAAACTTTTGAATCATGGAATTTTATCAAGGTTTGGGATGCCTCTTAGCAGAAAATATTTATGTAGTTGAAGGGCCAGAATATAGAACTTTCTTTTCAATATAGGAAAATGGTTTGTTTTTGCATTTGTTTTCTCAAAAGCGCTTATATGTATATTTATGTTTTTAAAGTACATATTTGCAGGGATTTTTCTTTGTGTATGTACATGAGTATGAGTTTTATGGCAATGGTAGGGTAAATGATAGACGGAAATAGTGCTCTTATATCAATATATAGATTCTCTAGTATCATCACAAACTTATTTCCCATTCCTAAGTATGAAACATCATATTGTGAGCATTGTGTCATATTTTACTTCAGTATCAAATGAACTGCTGGAGTCGAGAAAAATTCTATTTTAATACAACAAAGACACGTTTTTAAAAACCCTACCAAACTATTTTATAATATATAAATAGTATTTACTGGCTGAGAATTTAAATTTAAAAATCTACATTGAATCATTATGTTATAATAAGAAATGAATTGTATCAGTTTTATTAGATAAAATAGTAGAAAAATTGTACTTGTGCTGACGAAACATGTTAAAGCAGGTCACCTTCACTGATGGACACGGCATGCAAAATCCTTTAGATTGTCTGTACATTTGTGCAGAGTTATTGTAAATCTGTGCTTTTCAGTCAGATTGCAAACTTTGAAAGACCTATTTTGTTCATTTTATATCCAATATCTCCTCTAAATAATGTAGATCAATGAATAATTTTGACTGAAAATCTTATCTTTTAGAGAAAGTATTTCATAAACTCTACATGCCAGAGAGAGGAAAGCCAGGGATCGAACTAGTCCATGTAGTAGTGAGGTTTCTCTGGGTCCCGGGCAGCCAGAGGTCCGGAGACCCACAGACATGCCGCCCGAGACCGCCTAGCCGCCCAGCCGCCCGGGTCCCCAGAAATGACTCAGATGCTTCTATTAACTTCATGCTGTTTGGCCTATGGCTCAGGCACATTGCTAGCTAGCTCTTATATCTTAAATCAACCCATTTCTATTAATCTGTGGGCCACGTGGCCCGTGTGGCTCACCCGTGCTCCTTACATGTTGCTCCTTGGGCGGCTGGCGCGGTCTGCCTCTAACTCCGCCCTCCTTCTCCTACCTAAACTGATTTCTCCTCCCACTTCTTCTATGGTGCCCGCCATGACCCAATACAGCTCCTTTATTTAAAGATTGAGATTCACAGCATAAAGAAGGGCATTCCCACATCAAGTCCAAGCAAATTTAAAACATTCTGAAAAGTGCTCACTCTTCTCAGAACCACTGAGAGTATTTGTCAGTCATTGGAGGAAGTCACAATACCACCATTATAAAGAGTTTGGAAGATGCTGATTTAAATCAATATGGATAATATTCAAAGGTCAAAACTTCAATGCAAGAATTAAAGGCAGATGTGAGAAAGAGAGATGGGTTCAGCAGGGGAGCTTGGATATGGCTGAATTTCTTTGTCCTTGTGAATATTTGAATGCATGGAATACTTCTCACGGATAAGCAATGAAAGAAACCTTTAATGTTGAATCCACTTATGCTACTTACACTAAAGAAAGATGAAATATTACTTTAAAATAGCCTTATTTAAAACTTATTTTAAAATTGCAGCCATCTATTCTGAACAAAATGACAAGATCAGATATAGAAGGTAGGTATTTTCCATCATTATTGTTCTATATGACATCAACTTCTCTTTTGTTATTAATTGATATTTTTTTCTTGATAATTTAGGATATGGGAATTTGAACCCTTCCTTATTAATTATTATTTTAACTTTAAGATAATAATTATATCATTTTCTCTTTTTGTACCTCCACAGATTCCTATACACACCCACCCTGCTGTCTTTAAAATACATGATCTCTTTTGCTTTAACTGGTGTCGGTGTCACACACACACACACACACACACAGGAGCGCGTGCGCGCGCACACACACACACTCACTCACTCTCACACACACACTCACATAACACACACACATATAAATATTCCTACATATATAAAAATAACCTACTCATTTCTATAATGTTCCTGTATGTAAATGTTTTCAAGGTTAGCCATTTGATATTTAATACTTATTAAAAAACTCTGAGCTCTTTCCCAGGGAAGACTAGTTCTCACTCTCAGCATTTCTTAGATGTCTCAAGCTCATTGTCTAGTATTAGAGACTCATGTAATTCTCACTCCGTATTAGCATTTATAGTAGTCTTGTCTTTGTTAAGGTAATATTTAGGCACCCATTCTGGTGATGGCACTTCCTTGATATTACCAGAGAACATAATCTCACAGAAAACTTCCTATTCTGTTTGTTAAAATATTTCTGCACCATATTACACAGTGTTTCTTGAGCCTTAGGTACAGGAGTTGTATTGGAGATGATCAATTGAGACTGGGGTCCACAACTCTCCATTTAGATTGGTTGTGGGTTTTTTTTGTTATGATTTTTGTTTCTTGTAATGCAGTATTTTGCTGAGTGGACTGTGGAAACTATGCTTATAAGGTTGTAAAGATGAATATTTTAAAAAGCAATTAATCAAAATGGGCTATAAAAGCCCAAAGCCAGCAGCAGTTTTATGCAGCTATGAGATTCACCACCCATAGCAATTTTCAGCACTACTAGATAACACCAAGGTTGCAACAGTGGAACACTTACTATGGCAGTAACCATCTGATCTCTAATTAGACTTAAGGCCAGCACAGCAGGAAGGAAATCATACCTGTTACTGAGATTCTAGTCAATTAGCCAGAGCTAGTGCGTCAAGAACTTAAGAGATTTTACAGCTATAACTTTATTAGACCAACATAATCCTTAACTTTAATCTCAAATGTTCCTAAGAAACAAACTGATATTCTAATAATATTCTAAGTAATATTTATAGTAAAAAAAAAATGATTTATTCCTGTGCCAGTAGTGTTAGAAATAGGTATGTAATGAAAGTTTGTTTTTACTCATGTAGGATACAACTAATATACCAGCCTGCTGATTATAAATAAGAAATAACACCCCCAAGGACTAGGGACCAGTTGCCAAGTACAAGCCACTTGATTTGCCTTATTTTAAGTATTTATATGCATAGGGAGATAGATTCAACTGTTAAACATTCTGGCAGTAACACAAAGCAGCTTCTAGCATTTGGGTGGATCATTATTTTTCCACTGTAACAGATTAGCCAGGATGACACCTCCAGCTCCAGGAGGCAAAACGATGTCATACACAGTACAGAAATGAGACACAGCCCACAGGAAGGACTGCAGTGTTTGGCCAGGCAGTAGTCCTGTAATTGGATCTGAGGGCTGACAGCACTAATAAGCACAGTGACAGGAGGTGGAGCCCATCTGCTCTGGCCTGCTGAGTTGATCAGATCAAGGGAACTGCTGGTCAGTCTTCTAAATGTGACTGAGAGCCAACATTAGAATCCTGAAAGTTTCCAGGCACCTGATGGGAATATAGACGGAAGTCTGCCGCTGTATAGGGAGGAGTAGATACGTTCATCAGATTATGAAACTCTTTAATTTTCATATGATTGTAACTCATTTTGTTATAAAAGCAATATTATCTCTTTATGAAATTATATATTGGTTAGAGGTCAGTCTATCTCACTTTTATCATTTTGTTGCTGTGTTATTTTCAATAAGCAGAACAGCAAAGTCAAACTGTAACCTAGAAGCCAATAAAGGGCTGTATCATATATATCAGGTCCTGTTTCCTAATGAATCATATTTAACTACCTTTCCATTGCCAAATGTATCTCAGAACTTTCACACTATTCAATTTACAATAATACACACAATGAATGTTATCCTATATAGTTCTGTTCTTATCTTACGTAGGTAGCTAAAGAATTAACAACTGAACCTTTTTTTTTTTTTTTAATGTGTCCACTTTCAGTCTTGAACAACTGTCTAACAATGACTCTTTTGCCACTGTTGAATTTATTTTTGCTTTGATCTTGATTTTCTTTATTCCTTTGAAAATTTATCCAAGAACTTTGATTCCTCCTAAGTTATATAACACCAATAACGGTCTCAGTGTGCTGCAGTGTTACTGGCCCTTAAATCTGTAAAGGAGTCAGAGTGAAGAGATAAAACAGAGTCTTCTAGTCAGGAGAGCATGGGTGAAAGTCACTTTAGTGCCTTTGCATGTCTGTCCTACTGCTACTACTGGCCCCACTAATTAGGTCCCTTTGAATGAGCAGGTCATCAGCTCATTCATTGCTAAGATGTGCATAGTTGACTTACTTGAAAGAGGAATAAAATACAAGATATAAAGAGTATCGTCATTTATTTGCTATGTTAGCCACATGCCTTTCTTCTTGATTCCCTCAGGGCCCTTTGCAATATTTATAACCTTAAGCTTTCTGCCTATTAATATTTCTTCCTTAGAATCTCCATGTATACTGACTATGTAAAAGTTGAACTTTATTATTTTCTAAACTCTAATTTATTTTCTCTCTCAGTCATTTCTCAGAAGTACTTGAAAGCTTTGCCTGCTTTAGAACTCATGTCTTAACATCTACCAATGAATATAAAGTTTTCAGTAAATGGGAAAGTGTGCATCAATATATTTATTTACAATCTTGTACTAAGGTCTGACATCAGTATAAGCACCTGACCATGCTTAGCTTTTCTGATGGAGCTGCACCCTAAATCTTAAGCATTTCTGAACACTATGCCATATGATTCGCAGACATGAATGTTTCTTAATGTTGCAGAACCCCAGAAATCTTATTTTTTCAAACCAAACGTAACAGAATTACTCATTTACTTATTTTTCTCTTATATGAGACATCCCAATCACCATATGTCCTCTCCTTCTGCTCACTTCCCAGAAACCTTTTTTTGTGAATTAATTTTGATATTTGTGGACAACCTACAAATTATAAAATACAGGCGGATGTCTTACATATAACTGCCTTAAAAATAAAAGACAAGTAAAATTTCAATCAGTTCATCCAATTCATCATAAGTTCATTCAAAAAGATTATCAGATGAACTAACTGAAGCTTAGATTTTAGAAATAAAATAAAGACTTTGTTTACTTTCAGCCCCAGGGAAAAGGTTTTATAAATGCATAAATCAATAGAATAATAAATGAATATAACTAAGGTTCTGTTATATTAATTTAGGAATGTTGAATTTGATTATCTACCATTTTGATTATTTTATTTGAGTCAATGTATTCATTTTCTCTCAATCAGTTTTGCTGGGAAAAAATGACTTCACTTGTATTCAGAAGCCAATTATTCCAATATCTAATTAGGTAAGGTGCCTAATAATTAGATCTAATTAGCTTTCCTGAAAAAATGTTAATTCCTTTACCTGAAGCCAAGTGGAAGACTATGTGTATACACTATTACCATGATTAGATGTGGTTGTCTCTGCCATTGTCATGTATCAATGCTAAAGTATGTTGAAACATGTCACCCATGTTTGACCATTACTGCTAATAACACAGTTTTTATGACAGTCTTTGAATCATATTTGTCTTTCAAAGAATAATGCATCAAAATGAAAACTTGAATATTTTGTCAATAGTAATAATTACCCCAAATATGATAACTATTCACAGTATAAAATACTGTATAGCTTATAAGTGTCATAAATAAGATCACAGTTTCTATGAGACAGATATTTTGTAAAAATTAATCTATAAGAAATGAATCTGGGAATTGTCTGTTGACACAACTCACAGCTTTATTCTGCTGGTAGGTGACGCTTTTTCAGTTGAATTGAAAACAAAGAGAAATGTGTATGGAGGATTGTTGCAAAGGGTTTCTTGGTCCTGGGCGGCCAGAGGCCCAGACCCACAGACCTGCCTCAGCCCCAGACCCCTTAGCCACCTGCAGCTGTTGCTCAGGCCCCCAGAAATGACTTAGACGTTTATATTAATTCATGCTGTTCGGCCTATGGCTCAGGCACTTTGCTAGCTAGCTCTTACATCTTAAATTAACCCATTTCTATTAATCTGTCCGCCACATAGCCCGTGACTCACCTGTGTTCCTTACATGTTGCTGCTTGGGTGGCTTGTTCGATCTGCCTCTGACTCTGCCCTTCTTCTCCTACCTATGCTCTGATTCCCCACCTACTTCTTCTATGGTGCCTGTCATGGCCCAAAACAGCTCCTTTATTTAAAGATTGATATTCACAGCATACAGAAAAGCATTCCCACATGTAGCTTTTCTATTTTGAGTGCATTAATTGACTATCATAAATTTAAGGCTTTCAATAAATCATAATTGATTTGACTTCAGTTTCCTTTATAGTTTTTTGATAAACTTAAAATTCTAACCCAAGTTCAGGATGAATCAACTGTGTATATAAAAGAGCAAAGCTGTGATACCCTATACCTGTGAAAACCTAAATCCTCACCTAAGTACATATTAATGATGACAAGACTTCCAAATGATGTTTTTATGGTTATATTTATTAGTGGTGGGAAAGGCAATGACTTGAAGCAGAGGCTAGGTAATAATAAATAATTACAAAAGCAATTATTGTTCACTACATTTATTCTCAGTTTAGATCAAATGTGACATGTGCCCACCAGTGATAATATCTAACATTGAAGTGTCATACAAAACTGCTCGCTTACAATATATGTTTCTACTCAAGACTTTGTACTTAATTATCTCTATGAGGCAATATTGTAGTACTATCTAAACCAGTAATTCCTATATTTTAGCACAACTGAGTGAAACAACTATAAATGTACCATTAAGGCTTATATATTCAGTTACTCAACAATATTTGGAAGTGTTCCTTATTTTGAGAATACTGGCTAAGAACTGGGACTTGGGTAAGCACATCAATGATAGTCTAAGAAGTAGCAATATTTCAGAGTCACACTAAAGGGGACAAAGATCACTGCTTTACTGGGATTCATTTGACCAAGTGTGAACTCAAGTATTTAAACTTCTCTTTGAAACCTGTTTGTTTGTCTGCAGTGTCCCAATTTTGACTTGTCTTTAGTCTGCTTGTGTCATCTTATCTGTCCCTATTGCCTATATTTTGCCCCTAACAAACAGCTTTGTTCTGTATTCCTTGAACAGCACAGAACACATCATGCTTCATAGAAATGAGGGATCCCTTACTGAAAACTTCTTTACACTGAATTAAGTTATTTACTCCAGCTGAGCTCAACTGATCTCAAGGAACTTATGATTTCAAACACATGCTACTAGGCATTATCTGTATGCTGCTTTCAATATGTACTAGGAATTTGATGAAAAAGTTGCTTTTGACCTGTTTGGTGTTTTCAGCACATGAATATCATCACATCTATATTCTGTGTTTGGGGAAAGGACAAAGTATGTACAGGCATTAGGCTATGATGTAAAAGCTTATTACTTAGTAAATTCAGGGCAAGTAAGGTTGATTGTTAATTTTTTCTTTTGAAGGCAGGTTTAAAAAAAAAAACATGCTGAATGCACAGCAGGAATATCAAACTAAGTCAAAAATGTCCTCAAAGTATTTTATTAACTCCATTCTGACGCTCAACAAAAGCTTCAGTTTCTTAGAAAATAAGATAGATTTTCTTAAAAATGTATCACTACTCGAAAATACAAGTCTTCTCAGATGGTAGTGCAGAATTCTAAAGTAAGAGTGAAGTTTGGGCCATTTTAATGCTTTAGCGTGTCTAGTTGGAGTATAGTACATTATTAGACAAAGTCAGATTAAAGTCAATGGGAAGTCGTTCATTCTGAATATTTGCTCACTCTGAAACATGTTGAAGTCGATTTCAATTGGAACTTTAAAAATGCACTTATTGGAGGTGGTATTTATTAGGCCTAGTGGGATTAATCTTATAAAAGGTTGACGTATGCCTTTGATGCTCTCTCTTACCTTTGGCTCTCTCCACGTGAATAAAGTAGGACAAATATAGATACACCTATGTCTCCACATCTGTGCATTTCAGTGCATTTGAGCTTCTGGTGTTCTCTTACAGCTACTCGATGTGAAGGTGAGGAGAAACACAAAGCATCAAGGAAAATAACCCTCTAAATGAAAAGTGAAATAAATGCAATAAACTTCAGTGCGTTTACCGTGCAACACACATTGAATGACAAGTGACTCAAAGATGAGTAGCACTGAGATAAAAACACAATTAATTTTGAAAAATCAACTCTCTAAGTCAGGAAAACTTCCTTCATCAAAGTATAATGGAACATCACTCAAGCAGACAGAGTCAGCAAAGTGCTGAAGGTGTACTTGCTAGTTTTCAAAAATGAATGTGGTTTAGTCACTTGCACTTCAGTATATAACTTACTTGCTCAATAGGTATTATTGGGGAGGGAGAAAGGGGGGGCAGGGAGAATACATGAATAAAAAGGACATTAAATTAAACACTAAAAAAATGAACTTACAAAAAAAGAAATGTTGTAAATCAGTGGATGTGTTGTTTATGGAACAGCCCAACTGTAAAGGGTCATGTTAGTTACTTTCTGTTATTGAGATAAAATAACCACAGGTGAGGAAATGTATACAAACAGGAGTTTACTTTGGCATAAGGGTTCAGAAAAATAAGAGTACATCGTGGCAGTTCTTCATCAAAGCCGCATATCCGAACCCCCCTGAAAGAGGACCACCAGAAAACAAAGGTTCCTAAATGTAAGCCCACTGGGCACACTCCAGTTCAAAGAACTACAAGGTCTCCTATTACTGAAACAAAAGAAAATACAAGTTATTCATTGCAAGAATTCTTGGATCACTGTGATTGTAATTCTAATAATACTTTGGGGTGGCATTTTATTAGGCTTTTCTCAGTAAAGATTCTATGATTATGTTTCTTTACATTCCAATTCAATCTGCCAAAATTCTCAAGGCTAGAACAATATTCTATCTTCACAATATTAATTTACTGCGTAGTTTTTCACTTTAGAGTATGTACTACTGATAATTTTAACATTTTTTTCTATTTCAACTACATCATCAATTTCACGTTTACTCTTAACATGTATTTTAATTCATAAGATCCATTAGTGTACACAAGCACGTGTCTATGTCGTCATCCTCTGGGACATGAAGAACCTACTCCTGTCAAGTCTCCCAAACAAATATGACTGTCCTTCCGTCCCAGAGATGCCATTTACATTTCAAATTGTTAACAGTATCTCAGTTACAGATAGGGATTATTTTTTAAAACTAACTGGATGTCTTAAAAGGGTAAAATGTCTGAAGTAGCTGAGATAATACGTAATATTTTGAAAGGTTCTATGATCATTGAATGGTAATTATGTACATAAACTTACAATAGGTATGGTTACCTACTTAAAACCTTTATAACATAATGGTAGTATAAATTAAATAAAATAAATTTTAGGCCTGCACAAAACACTAATGAAAATATAAAATATCACATAATTTTGGGTAAACTGACTTGTTTTTCTGAGTGAGCTCTTTAATTTTTTTCTGTCAAGCATAACAAATAACACTAATTTATCTAACTCAGTTTAGTCTGTTTTTGGCACATGGCCTACACTAAACTATGGAGAAAGGGGGTAAGCAGTTAACTTACGTTGTGGTTGTAACAAAGGAATTAGTAAGAATATCAAAGGTGTAATATAGATTAGGGGAAAGAAATCACCGAATTATAAAACTTACAAGCTATTTAAATTCATAATTAGGTGTCAAAATCCAAATTATGATTGTTTTTAATATTATATTGCAGTACTTTCTATCTGGCAATAGGAACTATTTGAAGCTGATACATTTTATCAGAAGCACAGCTAGTGTTCTTCATCCTGGGTAATACAAAGCTATCCCTTCGTTCAGAATTCAGAACAATTCAAACCCCTCACTTCTCAGCATTAGGCTTTCTACATCGAGAAAGAGTTTAAGCACTTCCTCTCTGAAGAGGATTAAGAGCCATGTTTTTGATATTTATTTTGAAGTGACAGCTTTTTTGAGTATTAGATATTATTTTCCCATCTACACAGAGGCATCTTTCATGACAGGCATACTTTAGATACTCCAAACTTAAAATGTTATCATATTACTCAACATATATTCTTTATTCCAGTGAAAATTAACAGGCTTATTTCTCATGCAAAAACTGAGGGGAAATCATGTGTGAACCTTAACCGTCCTTTGCCTGTTTGACCATCCAACTCTTGAATGATGAATGGCCATTTGTTACCTTATATTTCAATAATGGGTAAATCTGCTTCAGTTAAATAAATTTTGAATAGGCGATAAAGACCCTGCATTTTCAACCCACCTAAAATTTTGCATCATTATTTCACTTAAAATAGCCATTTTTTTTCTGATGTAGCAATAGTGAAATTATGTAACCCACTGAATTAATTGCCTAAAATTTCTGTACACATAGCTATTTGCCCTGGGTTTTGGGATGGTGGAACATTCTTTATAGAAGTCTGAAATTCTTGTCATAAGTTCAAGTCACTTTGGAGGTGACAATGCCAGGCCTGAACAGGAGAATGAAAGAATGTTAGTTTTCTTTTGCCAGTTTTAAAACTAGAGACAGAGTCATAGATTCAAATGTATCATGTTTGTAGATTGGTGTTCAGGGAAAACTAGAATTATTTATTATTTATTGTCTCAAGTCTAACATAATCACCATGCTTTGGGATATACTGCTCATATTAACCCATGATCATGGTTGTGCAGTTAAGAAAATGTGGGGATTTAATAAAAGCTCCAGAAGTTTCAGAGATCTATCCACAGTCAGTCTAGGAGGATCAGAGAGTGGTGATTCACACCTTTAATCCCAGCACAGGGAGTATCCTAGGAGTGGTGACCTACGCCTTTAATCTAATCTGAGTTCCAGGTCATTTTAGATTACAGAAGGAGTTCCAGGCTCCCAAGCAGGCAGTGGTGGGGTCACGCTTTAATTTACCAAAAGGGTATTTAAGGCAGGGATAGAAAGACAAGGAGGGGAAGCCAAAAGAAGCAAGGCTGAGGAAGCTAGAAGACAGCTGGGTAAGATCTGACTCTGGTGTTTACTCTCACTAATATCTCCGACTTCCTCAGAGATCTATCCTTGAGTCTCATTTGTTCATGCAACAAGAAAACTTGCTGCCTTTACAGAGAATAAGGTTTGATTCTCAGAACCCATATTAGCCACTTCACAACTGCTTGCTACTGTAGCTCAAGGGAGCCAGGAAACTGACAGCCGTTTTTGACTTTTTTTTTTTTTTTCAGTTTTATAAAGTTTTTTTTTTTTTTTTTCCTTTACTGAGAAACTTAAGTCTTGGATACATCCGAACCAGTTTCTGGGAGCAGGAGAAAATCAGAACCCACAATAGAAAAAATAAAAATAAAAATAAAAAATAAAAGTTACCACCGGGGCCATAGCAGAACCCAGAGAATATACTCTTATAATTGAAAAATTCTAGGTGCCTTGTAATTGACCTTTTGATACAAAATAACCTATTGAATTTGCAACTTGTGGTTCTTGGTGTGGAGGTCCATAGAAAAAGGCGGATGTCTTCAGACCTTAGCTGAATGTCATGAGATGTTATTTGGCTTTTGATTCTTTTTCCTTGTCTAAGAGCTAGCAGCAGCAGTGCCAGAGCCCACTTTCTGGGCAGATTCCTTCTTGGCATGATGAACCTACAGGACTGCCACGGCTTCATCTACCTCACTTATCTTGGAACAGAGACTCCAGCATGTGGAGCAGCTCCGAGTTGTCGATTTCCAGCAACATCCCTGTAATCTTCCCAGCCAGATGTGAATGCATCGTTTGAATGAGTGAGAACAAACGCTCCCCCAGCCTCAGCTTCAGTTCCTTGGGAGTGTGAGGGTGGGGTGGGGGTTGCTGCAGCCATCCTTGAGGCAGTCAGCGGCTCCTACTGGACTGAAGGCTGTGGTGCCTGCAATGGCTGAATGGCAGGGTGAGAGCTGCGAAAACTGGAGGTCTATTTGTATGGACACACAGCCCTGGGAGCAGCAGCAGCAACTGCAGCCTGAGGTACAAGGCCTGGAACAGCCTCCAGACTGACAGCTGTCAGTCAGCCTTTGCTGGGCGGAACCAGCCCCACCAAAGTCCATATCCAAGTGGTTAGGGCACTCATACCCAACTCAATGAGTGATAGTAGCACAGCCAGGAGAGACCGGAGCATTACCAGTTGGAGCTAAATGGAGAAGAGCTGGAGGAGGCCAAGACTGTCATATAGCACTTGGCATTCCTTGGAAGCCTTGAGGTCTCCAGCCTTGCTGCCTATGCATATTACGCCTCAGCTGTGCTAGCTGGTTAGGTGTGCAATATGGAGATCTTCCCCGGACCTAGAACATTGTGCTGGAGATACAAAAGATAAGTCTAAGAAATTCTAGAACTACACATTTTGAACTTGACAGAAGTGTAAGAGAGGCAAGAGTCTTCTTCATCCATCTGAAAAATCTTTTTTATATTACTCTGTGTGTGTGCGCGCGTGTGTGTATGTACACAACAAATCATTTGCAGCTTATTTTGAGCTAGTGACAGGGTACTGATTTGGTCAGCAGAGTGCTCATACATATTTAATTACTTATTGGTCTTTGATTAAAAATAAATAAATAAATGAAAACTGTTTGTTTGCTCAAGTGTATTGATACCAATAGAAAAAAAAGGCTCTGGCAAGTATCTGAAATGCTTATTGTCTTGCGCATAGACTTTCAAGGAAAGCATTGTACTGCGGTAATGAATGAAATCTACCTTAAAATGTCACTTGATCTTGTCTCGTACCTTAAGAGCCAACCAAATTGTGTGGGTCTACAGCCCGGCTATGGGATCACCTCTCAAAATGCATCCACTCCTAGAAAAGTTTGCACAGCTTAGGTCATGCTAAAGAGACAGGCAGAAACCTGACCCTTTAAAGAGACAGCACACTGTTTCTCTGCAGAATTCCTACACCCTAGAGCAGTCTTTGAGAAAGATAAACAGACCCCTAAATAAATTTGTACACTTTTCTGTTTTACATTCTATTTTGTCTTTGGAGATCTGTTCTAAGAATGTTTTCCCCAGCACTGTGGACCTCTTACGTTCTCTAGAATGTCCTTCTTCATCCTGTATCTGTCTGTTACCGAGTGACTGATCCCCAGGCTGGTGTAACTCACAGGCTGTTGCTTTTTAACTCTTTCTCTTCTTTATTCTTCTCTTCTGGGCTGTTATGAACATTTACAGTTTGTCTGACTTGTGATTTGTTTTTATTTTTTCTTTCAAATTCTAATGAAAAAGTCCTTGAGATTTTAAATGAGACCATTCTTAATTGTCTCAAGTTATGAGACTAAGAATTACCAAACCCTAAACTCTTCAATGTCATCCATCTGGATAACATAAACACCTCCAATCTCTAGTAATATTAATGCTATAAATATAATTCAACCTAACTACAAAATTTTATCAGCAAGTAAACCAGATAATTGAATGGCTTTGATTTTTACTGTTTTTTTTTTTTTTTTTTTTTTTTTTTTTTTTTTTTTTTTTTTTTTTTTTTTTTTTTTTTTTTTGTTTGGTTGGTTGGTTTGGGGTTTTTGTTTTTTGGTTTTTTTGTTTTTTTTTTTTTTAAGCCACATCTGGCATAATACTCACTGAGATTTATGCAAGAGACAGAAGTAATATCGCTCTGCAGACATCATGGCACTGGGGTGTTCTTGATACATTTTTGGAGCTTGCCTGCAAAGTGAGGAAAAGACACTATTTTTATCTGGCTCTTATGCCATTTAAAAATAAATGTATGATTAATTGCCCCAATGTGTTAGAAATCACCAAAACTTTTGGTATTGGTTTCTTCAATCATTCAAACTATATTTTCTTACCTGAGAGAGGCACTCACAAATATAAACATGAGAGTAAGCCTATTTTAGTAAATGTAGATTTAGTGAACTGATTCTGGTATTAGATATTTAAATTCCTGTTATGTAAAACAAGGATGTCATCAGAGACCTGGAGTATTTTTAATACCATTAAAATGGAAAATATTTCAAGCCCAAAGTCTACTTGAAGTAGTAAGAACCCGTGAATTGTCAATGAATACATATATACAACAGGCAATGAAGACATTTGAGTTCTTCATTGGATGGTAAGTCCAAGAGCTAAAGGAGAAAAATAAATGAAACAAAGACAAAACCATGGCTCACAACACAGTAAGATCTAAATGAAAGTAAAAGAGAAATATTTGGATAATTATATAAAATCAAGGAATTAAAAACATGCCTATAATTACTTTGTTCTTTTGAGTTGTCACCCCGACTCTCTGCTTGATGAGCACCTTGCACTCCATCAGTACATTCCACACACCTGCTTTCTACTTTTTCAAACGTTTTTAATTAATAATTTTTGCAAACAGATTTCTTTCCAATAATAATTTCTGGTTATAGTTTTCCTTCCCTAAAATCCCCCTGGACCATCTACACTTCCCCAGACATGCAAATTCACACCATCTTATTTTTTCTCATTAGAAACACAAAGGCATCTAAAATATATTAATAATATTAATATTAATAAATAAGACAAAATAAAACCAAAACCCAAGATAGAATAAAACTAAATAAGAAGAGCCAAAGGAAAGCACCTCCCAACACACACACACACACACACACTGTAGCGCATATAGATGCTGAGACACACACACTCGCACGCACACACATAAAATCCATAAAAAGTTGCAAGCTATGCTATATAAGCAAAAGATCTGTAAATGAGAAAACGATCTCATAGATAGCACATTGATTCAAACTTCCTATAAAAATAACATTAAGTTGATTTTGTGATGACCATTTATTGCTGGGCATGGATCTTACCCTCAAGTGTGATTAGTATACCTGTTGGGATTCCATTGGAAAAACTATTTCTTTCTGAAAACAGATAAAGCATCTGGGTCAGGCACAGGAACTTGTACCACACCTCCACTAGGACCTCATCTAGAGCGTACCAATGAAGGCCCGCTGCATGCTGCCACAATCTTTGTGAGTTGATATATGAATCAGTCTTATTGAGTTCAAATTGCCTTGTTTTTTTGGTGGACTTTATCCCCACTGGCTCTTTCTTAATGTATTCTGTTTCACAGAGATTCCTAATTCCTTAGGGGAATAAATTGTTACAAATATTCCATTTAGGACTGAATGAACAAGATTTCTAAATCTCTACACATTATTCTATTATGGGTCTCTGTATTTATCTCCACCTAGTGTAGGAAGAACATTCTCTGATGTTGCCTGAAAAGGTATTGATCTGTGAGCATAAAGGAATATTATTAGGAGTTCTTTTATTGCTACTTTTCTTCAGCAGAACAATAACATTGGGTTTTTCTCTGGACACGTGGCCTCTATGGTCTCAGGTTCTAGGCTACTGAGGCAGTGTTGGAAAGAGTTCTATCTATGTATTGACTTGAATTCCAACCATTTTGTGTTGGTTATTCCCATATTTTTATTCCACTATTGCATCAATTATGTTGCACTTAGGTCACTATTGTAGATTCAAAGTTTGTAGCTGGGTCAGTGATTAACTTTTCCTCTGGTACTGTGCAGTGTACCTTACAGTACCACAAATGAGGAATAGTATAGATAGGCTTTAGGTAGACACTAATTTGACAATTTCTTGAGTTATGTATGTGTTGTCATCAGAAATTGGGCATTACCATAATTTTTGTGGAGACAAACAAGTAGCATTCCAATAGCTTGATCTATTTGCTGCTTTCAGTGGTGGTCAGAAAGTAGAGGAAGGATGGACGGACTAGAAGAATCCTGGGAAGAGAAAAGGCAGAGGAGCAGGCACCAGCAATTTTCAGATGAAGCAAGACCAGAAGACTTCAATGATAACAGGTACCAAGTCTAAACAGATAAGAAATATGGATCAATTTAAGTGTAAGAGTTAGATTGTAAGTAATAAGCCTGATCCATAAGCCAAGTAGCCTGTAGTTAATATTTAGCCCCTGAACAGCTATTTTATAAACAGCTGCAGGATCAACTGGGCTGGACACAGAAACTTCAGACTCCATGTGCTACACTATGACTCCATGTGAATCATCAGATGACCCTCACTTTTAGCTGTACCTTCTTATATTCCCTTCCTTTCTCTGTCCCCTATTCTGGCCCTCTTTATTTGATCTTCTTAATATATACTCTCCCTTGCTTTTGATAAAATATTCTTAAGAAAGTTCAACTAAATTGAGGTTAAAACAACACAGGTGGTAAAAAAAAAAAAAAGTGGCAGCCAAGCTTATTTGTAAATCAAAATTTGTTATGCATGTTCAACATAGCTTAGGTAGTTCTTTATTTCTTACCTCTGTATAAGGAGAGAGAAGCTGAGCCTCAAAAAGTGCCATTTTCAGCTGATGAACAACTTTATAAATTCTATTATTCTTTTCTTACTTTTTTCTTCTCTGTGGAATGTCACTAATATGTTCGATTATCCAGCAGTTTGTAGATGCTACCATTGTGTCACAGACCATTCTGACCTCATGATACTTACTTGGCACATCAATAGGTCAGCCTTTAGCTAAACATATGAAATCTTGGAAAGCTAACACAAATGAGAACTTTGTTACATGTACCTGTTCATGAATAACATCTCTGCCAGGATAATATTTGGAAATAGTGTTCCCTTAATTTTTGATCAATGATAAAACAATATAAAATGTTGCTATATTTTTTAAGTTTTAGGTTCATAGCTTTTAATTTCAGAAGAAGTGGATACGTTCATTAATTTTTTCTATTGAGGTCTAATATAAGCATTTTTCATGATTCTAGAGCCTGTAATGCAGAAGAGTCTATGTAAGGAAGGTCTTTCTGATAATTATTCTGGTATAATTATACCACTCACACTTTAAAGCTGCAGCAGACATAGTTGTTATCAGCCAAGTTTTTATCAGTATTATAATCTGTCATAATTGATAGATTTTTGCAGTATTAGCTAGTCATACACCACATGTAGTATAGTTTCTCAGAACTTTTAAAATGAATTCCTCTGCATAGCGGTTTATTTCTAAAAGATGCAGAAGTGTTCTTAAACTTTATGTATCTTAGGTTGTGCATGAATCAATTATTCAGAGCCATTATCTCTCTGGAATATTCAGAGATCTTTTCTTCATACAAAAAAAAATTGTTGTGGGGTATCCACCAGAGAAGATTACTCAGACATGTAGCCAATAGGCTGGTGACTACAATGTATGTTTGGGATCAAAGTATATTGTGAAGCTTTTTATCATAAAACCATATTCTGAGTCATCATGCTTTAGTTAACGTGAATAGTTAGCCAGCAGCACAAGCCCAAAACAAGGTTAGTACATTCAGAGTATTACCAGAACTATGGACTTTGATGGGTCTTTGTTTTCATTTTGGAAGTCGGTACTGTTTACATGCTCAATTTTATGGCACGAGTGGTACTTCCATCATGGAGTCAGTGGTGTTAAGTTCTGGAAACTTATAAAGTTTTGGGGGTCCATTTTATAAATTTGATCTACAATCTTTGCCCTTATCTTTTTATCAATGAGGTGCAGAGAAAGCAATTTCAGTGTTCTGGTTTCATTCATTTTGAATGAAGACTTGCTAAATTTTGTTTTCATAGCTTTTAAACTTTTGCTATTTCTGAGTAAATGTTCTCTATATAAAATTGGAAAAATTTTCCCTCAGCTAATGTTAGTAAAATAAATAAAACTTATGAGTGCAATAGTAAATAAGTTTGCTTCATTCTTTAATAATTAAAAACTAGTTGATCATGTACACAGTAGTCAGTACTTGCTACTCTTTTCCCATTTAAATATTTTTGTCCATGTTAACTATTGTGAACTCTTTCCAAGTTGAACCATGTCAAAGTGTGACTATTATTCTCTGAACATTAATCACATTAATGAATACTTTCACAAGCTACAAATTCCAATGTCACTGTCATTTCATAAAATTTTGTTTCCAAATAAGTATATTAAATAAACTTTAATAACATAAAGATGACATGCTTAATCATGCACTGTTTCTGCAGTTAGATATCATACCAAAGAAGAATACTTTTTAATTCTATTAATTTTATGATAGCTCAAGTATACAATTTTATTTAAAAAATACTGATAAGTATATGATTATTTAATTAATAAGACTTTCACGAAATAATGAATCACCATAAAGTATTAATATAAAATTATTCATTATCCTTAAAATTAATTTTATCTAAATAATATAGAGTTTAAACTAAGCTTGCTTTTAAAAATTATTGACCACTGCTGTAATATTGTCCTATACACTATTAATTTACTTAAACAACTATATAACAGCATAAAATATAAATATTAATATAATCACATGCTTAACTACTAAATTGATCTCAAGAAAAAATATGTTTTCCTTGTTTCAGTTTTTCAATGTACTTGATAATTGAGCAGAATTATAATCATAAATATTAAGTACAACTCTGAATATGAAGAGACCTAAGAATTTTTAGATAAAATTTTTACATAAAATTTGTAGATGGTTCTATAATATTGCAAACTTCTGTTGTCATTATGTATTATTGATAACGATGTAGAGAAGATAGATATATAGTCTTTAAAGTTGCTTTGTTTAATGCCATTATTTCAATATCCACAGCCATAACCACGCAGAAGAGTATATTTGAACTTATATCTACCTTCTTATTTATCATATTTTTCATCTCGTAGGTTAAAAATAATCACCTATAATCTTTATTTTGTAGCAATGAGTTCAATATTTTTATTATGCCAATGAAAGATAAAGCAATTTAGTCAATTATTTGTAACATATGTTGCTCTTTTAAATTTTTTATTCTATTTCTATATGCCGCCAGGTGGGCTTGCTGACAGTACACAACGGATCAAAAGAAGACCTCTTGATGTGATGTAGTCATATGCATTCAAGCAAAGCTCTGTCCAATTAAGTACTTGAGTCTGATTAAAATATGAGCACTAGAGCTTGAGAAAAAAAAATAGGAGGGGAATGCTTTACAAAATGACATTCCTTGATCCTTCTTAATTTAAGTAAGAGGCCATCCATCACCTTCTCGTGAGGGGCAAAAATTAGTACATGGGATTTAACTTATGTAACTGGCAGGCAGTAAAAGTAATTGTTTTCTCTTAATCAGATGGGTTATTTTCTAAATGGCCATATACTGTTTTCAATCTCAGAACAGTCAATAAGGTGACGTTTTCTAGCATAAATAATATATCAAGTACATACTATGGACACGCAGGTATATCCTCAGACCATTCTGTCTTCTTTTTCCCCAGACAGCTCAAATATGAGTGTTTTGTGCTTATCTTAATTGAAAGACTTGAAGTAACAAGGCATGCTGAGCAAACTAATGTGGAATGACTTCTAGATTCAATTTTACAAGGTTCCACCGAACACTGATAATTAAATAGTCTTATTTAGTCTTTCAGTGCTGTGACAAAAACACCATGACAAAAAAGCAACTTGGGGAAGAAAGGCTTTACTTCAGCTTATAATTATAAAGAAACAAATTCCAGGGAAGGAACTCAAGATAGAAATCTGGAGGAAGAAACCGATGCAGAAGCAATTGGGGTCTTCTTTCTGACTTTCTCCTCATGGCTTGCTCAGCCTGCTTACATACTCCAAGATCACCTGGTGTCCAGGAGTGTACCACCCACAGTAGGCTGGGCTCTCTCATATCCATAGTCTTGTTTATATTGGTCAGACATATGGAGACATTTTCTCAATAGCAGTAGCCTCTTTTCGATATGTCTAGGTTTGTAAGAATTTTGTTTGATGTTAATGTCCTGGAAATTCTCAATGTGATTGGCAGACTAAAATTTTGAAAAATATCAGACACATGGCACTTGTTTCTAAGTAATGCAAGATATGTTGTTTTAAAAATAAGAGCAATTCTGTACATTTTTCTGTAAATTTCATGTCTGTTACTTATTTATGTATCATGCAATTTATTGTTAGTAATGTAAAGTAATTTATTATTATGTATTATGTAATTATCAAGACAAGATTTTAACCGGTCAGGTGTTTTGAATACCATATTTAGGCATAGAAATAATCTCATTAATGTCCACTGCACTTTAGGATTAGGTTAGGCTGTTTTTATCTTTTTGGACATTTTCTTAAGGTTTTTAAAAATGTTTTAAATGCAGTTCACTGTTCATTAATTATTCTCTCTCTCTCTCTCTCTCTCTCTCTGTGTGTGTGTGTCTGTGTGTGTGTGTGTGTTTGATTATATGTGTATAATGTGAGTATATATTCCTTCAGAACAGAGGACAGTTACAGAAGTAAGTTTTCTCTTTCAAATTTGTAGGTGCTAAGCTCATATTCAGGTCATCAAGCTTGGTAGTAGAATCTTTACCTGCTCAGTCATTGTTCTAGGCAAATTTTTTTCAAGGATTTTACACTACTGAGTCATGTCACAGACATAATAAATTTACTCATAGGAAAGGTGAGAATTCAGATCGCATAGTTATGGTAGTGTCCCATTGCTACTTCTCTAGGGTTGACTGACTATTTGCTTCTTGCAGTATTAAAGATTTTAATAATTTAATTATTTTAATTATATATTAATTTTAAAAAGGTAAATATTTATAACATTTATTTGCTTTCTATTCCCATTTTCATATTCTCCTATATTTATATTTGCCATTTTTATTCTAAATGTATGTTTTCTTTGCTACAGCACTGCTCTGTTTTATTTTCAGGTCATCAATTCTAGTTATTCAGAGGATTTAACTAATCAGCATCCTAATTCTGATATCCAAATTTACCCAAAATGCACATCGAAAAACTCTTAAAGAAATAACTGTGTTTCTCAGTTTTGAAATATTTAAATAACCTTTAATTGGATACAATACTTTTTATTGCGATCTTACACTCTAATGAGAAGGTAGGTACTCTGAGGGCTGTGGAAAGATAAACCTGGGCACAAACCAAGCTACAAAACACTCTGAATGTGTCTCTAACTTTTTTCCTGCTCTTTGAACTCTTCTTCCCCTGTTGGGTTACCTTGTACCTGCTAAACATGAGGACTTTCATCTCTTCATACTGTATCTTGTCCTTTCTGGCTGTTGTCTCTTTGAGGGCTCATCTTTTATGAAAGACATGGGTCTGGGGAAGAGGGAGGTTGGAAAAGATGGGAGGAGTGGAGACAAGGAAAACTCGGGTCAGAATGTACTATATGAGAGAAATACCTATTTCAATAAAAAATTAAAACATAAAAGATGGATATTGTCTAGAGCCATCATGTTCATTTCCAGGTAGAGTACAGGATGCTCTAGTGTCACTGGTGAGTATGAGTTGATTGAATCAGGGCTTTCCAGTTTCACTGTTATATTTCAATACTAAAAGTGCTCTCCCCGATGGACATTCAACTGTCATGTGGTCTTCTTTCAGGAAAAAGATAATGGATGTAAGAATTCTTGATAGACTCTTCATTCATTTATTGTTAGTCCCCTCTTCTTTGTACTTGTCCATGTTGTCTGTTTTTCAACTCTCTATCATTCTTTCCCTCTCTTTCTGTTTCTTTATTTTCATGGTCTTCCCTCTTGTAGTAAAATTCCACATTTATTTCTATCAAGTTGTCTTGGCTCATTTTCATAAACTGAGGTAGCAGACTTCAAAACTGTTAACTACTTCTTCTTTTCTTAGGCATGTGATAGAATGTCGGAGTGTCAGCATTGCTAATAAAGACTGGCAAGGAAGGTTATAACGGTTAATCTTGATTGTTAACTTGATGATATAGAATCATTTGGAAACTGGCCTCCTAGCATACCTCTAGGAAATTTTCTTTATTGCTTAATTGAGATGAGAAGCCTGTTGTCTGTGGATAAAACTCTCCCTGATACCGTCAGTTGGAATAATAATTTATCGTTGTTTGGCCTTTTTCTTGCAAAAATTCTGGTTAGTATATGATGAAAACCCTGAGCCAGATATTGGGGAAAAGTTAGAATATCAGAGAGAGGAAACAGACCACAGTCAATTCTCACCAAGCCAACTTCTCAGGCTGAACAGAGTGAATACTATCTTTAAGAGTCTTCAGCCTGACTGGTTGCTAAGTAAACAGGATGCGCAAGCGACTTTCATAAAAATGTGAAAACTGAAATAGATGGCTGCTTGGACAGTCACCCAAGGTTCCTTTGTATAGTTGAGGCATTCATATTGGGCCTACAGGCCTAGCATATCTAACAGACATCTCTATGAAGCCTTATATTCTTAAAGACCTTCCTTGTTATGGGAAGGTTTAATAGTTCTTTTTGTGTGTCCTGCATGTCCATTTTGAACATCATACTGTCAGCAGTCAAGGCAAAGGCACTGTCTTGCTCAGTGACTAACTTTTGTCACAAAGAGTGTCAACTTCATATGGAGTTTCTTTGATGCCCACCATCTTCTCTGAGGTAGATTGGTACTACTAGGAGCAGATAAAAGTCATAAAAGTAGTAAGAAGCCATGTTATTAAAATGCTTTGAATGCCATATTCTGTAGATCCTGAGTGTTAAAAAAACTCTCTCTCTAAAATATATCTATAGAAAACATACCTAACATAACTATAAGTTTGATTTCCATTTATGACTACTAATTTGCTTTTCTTTATATACGAATTAGTTTGTAATAATAACATTCAAGAACTAGCAATTTGTGCTATGTTGTTAGATGGACCGTTTAGGTACCATACCTTGAATAAGCATAGAAATATATGTATAATAACAAGTAATCCCAACTTTGTATCAATATATACAGTTTGCATCCAATCCTTTTCAATAAGAAGGTATGCTGAGCTTAATATCTCTGGCTTTCGGCATTGCTATGGACACAGGGACCAGCTGACCCTGCTGCTATGACTTCATCATCATGATAGACTGAGGGCGAAATAAACACATTTCCTCTATATAGCTTCTGCTAGGTATTTTGTCAGCACCCTGTAGAAAATAAACAAACATAGAGGCAAACAAATGAACCAATCTTAATTATGTGCTTATTTTAGTGTTTGGTTTTTGGCATTTACTTACAATTAATTTTTTTATTTAAAAATCTTTTTTAACATATCCACCACTGTTCCCTCTCCCTTCCCTCATCCAATTCATCACTCAGATTCTCCCCATCCCATCTACTTCTCAATTCTATTCCTCAGAGAGGGTAAGGTTGGATTTAGAATGTCAGCTGTGATATGAGGTGTCTGTTCAATTGGTTAATAAAGAAGTTGTTCTGTCCTATAGCAAGAATCCTAGAAGAAATCTAAGCAGAGATGAGCCCAGAAAGCAAAATGTAATATAATACAGATAAATCCAAAGAGCTATATGCCAGTATGTAGATTAATAAAAATGGGTTGAGTTAAGTTGTAAGACATAGTTGGTAAAGAACCCGAGCCGTCAGCTGAGCAGTTTGTAATTAACATAAGCCTTTGTGTGGTTATTTGTATATAAGCTGATGCAGGACTTTGGACCCAGACCACAGGGCTAGGGTAGGCCAGAAACTTCTGGTTACACAGCTGTTCTGAGGTTTTGTTGGAAATCATTAGGAAAAATCACTCTGCAGCAAGCTGAAATTTATTGGCAAAATGTGACTGGTTTCACGAATGGATTGAGGTCTCCATTCCTCATTCTGCCTCTGTAGTCAGCCTCAAGTTCTTCTAAAATCCTAGAGAATTAGCTAGCCTTGCATCTCCATCTGCATAAACCATTGAATTATTCTCATTATTTCAACCACCAATTTCATCTATGTTTGAATTCTACTCTGAAAGATCCTACATTACTTGATATAGCTGGCCCATATGCCTCTCCTATGTAAAGCCATTTGTTTTCAGAGTGTACTTGCTTCAAAGCTACCTGTAATACCAGCTGCCTTGATGTTTGACTGAAATGTACGTAAATCCCAGTAAGCCTTGGTTCATATTATACACTTTCCTGCCTCAAACTATATTAGATTACTTTACTTTTTCATCCGTTAGAATAAGCACATTTTTTCTTCTTCCTTATTTGTATAATAAATGCAAAATATATAAGTATTAAAATTATTTTTCACATATAAAGGATCATTAATTTCTAGTGGTGAAGAAATCAGAATTTTTGTATGTTAGCTTTGTTTTTGTTTCTATCCTTGTGTTAAGTTTTTGTGTACAATTTAGAATCAAAGAAATTATGTTTTCTATCTTTGTATTTGATCTTATCCAAAGAACTGAGAATGAATTCTTTTCTTTTACATAAAAGATATTTTTTTCTGTTTAAAAAACAAAGAAAATGCTGAAAGTACATAGTTTTCTTTTTACTTTGTTCATTTTTCTTTAGTCTGTTTCCCAGGATAAATGGAGTAAAGGGTGTATGTATTGAACATTATTTCACATTTGAAGTGTTAGCAGAATTACCAGTGTAGCTGTATGTATTTGAAGAGGTGTTTTCTTGGATTGGTTTCTTTTAAGAATACACAGTTTCCAAAGTAGGTTAAACTGTTTAATTTTTATTTAACTTTTAAATATAATTGTTTTAGAAATATTACACGAGGATATTATTTTACATTAAAAATAACTATTAGTATCTTTTGGCTCATGTATTATCTTTGGTTAATCAGAAAAAAGAAATTAATAAGATATCTAAATATAAATATACTAACTGGCTTCTACATGCTACTGGTTTTAAAAAAAGTTACTCATGCAGCTGTCCTTTTTAGTAAGGCTAAAATCTATCAGCAAGTTGAGCATTTGGAGACCCATGTGTTTGGTTTTTATTCTTTTGGATCTTTTGGGTGCCCTCCAACCAACTCCCAGAGAAATCACACATAGAAGCTTTGTCTTACTTATAAATGTCTGGCCTTAGCTTGGCTTGTTGCTATTATGTGTGTGTGTGTGTGTGTGTGTGTGTGTGTGTGTGTGTGTGTTTTAACTTATCCCATCTGCCTTTTGCCTCTGAACCGTTCCCTTTTCTTACCTCTGTAATCTTACTTTCACTCTTTCTCCATGGCTGGCTGTGTGGAAGGGTGACTGGTATCTTCTTTGCTTACTACATCTTCTCCTCCCAGATATCTCTGTCTACATATTCTCTCTGCCTACTAGCCTCACCTGTCCTTTTTCCTGCTTTGCTATTGGCCATTCAGTTCATTATTAGAGCATATGGTGCCTTAGACAGGCAAAGTAACACAGATAAACACATGCAACAAAAAGGTAACACACATTAAAATAGTATTCTACAACAATGTGAGAGTTGATCTCAGATACTTCCTACATTATAGTACTGAGGCAGGATGGGTTTACTTTAAAAACCTTAATTCTTTACTCCATCCTCTCAACCAACTGGATGAATTTGATCAATAGCATGTAGAGAGTGCCATTTAAACTAATGAATTTCAAGTGAAACCAAATTCATGCCTTTTGTGGTTCCATGCTTTGAGCTCATTATAGCTTATGTATTTATTGTTTAGCTTCACTAAAGACATAAATTAATCATGTTTTTATATCTTCTACTTCAAGACTTTCAGCACAATGTTAATACCCTCTTGCCAACGGTTATAGAAGCCTATGAAATAAGACATATAACCATATTGCTATAATTTATCTTTGGGTATAGTGCAGTACCAAGAGAGAAACCCCTAGCTGTTTTTTAAAGTACTAACATAGCTTAATTTGTTTGAAGCATGAAGGTTATGAAAATTGCAGTTTCCAGAAAGTTATGGGTAAAAACATGATTGGGTCTCTGTAAGTGACATCTAGCAATCATCATCTTGCTTAAACTCATAAAGCTAAGTATCTTTCAAACTATGTGATAGACTTTCTACATCTTATGCAGCATATATATATAATTACACTACTTGACATTCCTCAGACCAGATGGAATCAATGGTTACAGTACTCTATGTTCTATTTTACTATTATAGAAAATGTATGCAATATATATTTTTGCAACAAATCTAAAGAGAATCTATTATTTAAATACCATAGTACTGGTATAAAATATTATTGTTACTGCTCAGTATCAAGTATCAGGCTATTGTACTTTTTTTATGTCAGTGCTGGTTGCAGGCAAAAGTTCTCCGTAAGAATTCATATATAGCATGTGTCTTCCAGTCTTCCATCCATCATGGCCCCTACAGCTAATGCTTACAATTGGCAAGTTCCATATGCCTAAACACTAATAGATTCACAAGAATCAGATGTCTTGATTCAGTATATAAAAATATAATTATGTTCTAGGTTTTTGTTTGCCATCAGTTATACTCAGATAATTTGAGACACCAGTTCCTTCCCAGTTTCAATTTCTCAAACTTCCAGTCTACCCATATGAATCATTAACATTCCCAGAGTTTTCTTCTCTTCTGAGAGAATATCCATGTATTCATCTTTAATGAAAATTTAACTTTTAAATACTCCTAGGGCAAAAGATCGAACTTAATTTTAGAGATGCCTAGACAAAAGGATAAATCTTTTATTACCAAGTCACAACCATCTTTTCTGAGTCATTTAAAAATTTTTAGATGTTTCCAATGTTCCAAGGAACGATCTGTCCATTAGCCATGACCTCATCTGCCACAGTGATATCTACTACTGTTGTTTTTGGACAGACTCTCAACTTTCTTCTAGTGTCTTCATTATTGTCCACAACTATCTCCATTTCTGCCTTCTGAGCCCTTTTGGTCTTGGGAAGCAAGACACACTCATACAGTGGAAATAAAATTATAACTCAAAAGTTCCCCTAAGATCTTCTGGTGGCTTCTGCATTCTGCTTCAGTTTGTTGACAGGCCAAATACCTAGTGAGTTTTCTATTCCAATGTAAAAATGAAAAGTAACTATCCTCATATTCATATTTTCCATACTTCATGTTTTAATAGAATGCCCTCTAAAATAATATATATTTATTCACTTAGATTATGCATTGATATTATTCATAAACTTATACCCATTTAAAATCATACCTTCACCAATGTAATATTTTATTATCCTCACTGTTAATTGATAGTGCCAAGCAGAGCTCCCAAACTGATTTACATAAGAAATTACAGACATATTATTTTGAGATTAGAGTCCATACAATAAATATGTGACTAATGCAATACTTTACTAATAAAATAAATATAAAAATTTAATACACATATACTTTAATTTCTTAATAATAGATTTATGAAAATAAATTTTGAAAAGTTAAAACTTTAAAAAGCAAATATGATCATTTGAATTTCATGTTATATTAGTATGAATATAAAGTGATTAAGGTTTATAATTGAGAAAATTGAACACTTGGAAACAAAGGAACACCTCTTTCCTAAAATAAAAATATTTAACAATTAAATATAATTTTTTGTTATGCCCTTCACTTTATAGCACATTATGAGAACTTATAGTCACCAAAAAAAAGTACAAACATGTTTGGTGATACTTGCATAGATTAGCTTCTTAGAAACTAGAATTTAATGCAATAAAACCTCTCTTGATTTAAATTAGTAGTAGGAGCTGGTACAGAAATATGAATCGTACTATGAACATATTAATAACAGCAGAAAACATTTGAGACTAAATGGGTACTGATATGCTTAAGTGCTTCCTCACTCCTCGGTGGTCATTGCTCACCACTATACTGTTAATAGTCTAATTCTGGTATCTTGATGCCCTGAACATGGTACTGCTAGCAAATACAATCAAATTTTTCTTAAATTTAAATTTCAAATATAAAATTATATTTACTTTGTCATTTTAGACTTTTTTGAAGAAAATATTTAGTTTTTCCTAAAATTTAGATTTATTTGGCCATCTTTTTAATTTACAGCTAGTTAGAATTTCTTTATTATACTGTTCAAATATAAGCAGTTTGAGTAAAACGCATGTAAATGAATATTCCTCATAATCTTTGTTAGTTCACCTCCTAGCACATTTATAAAAAAAACAAAGTATAGTCAGGCATTATGCTTCATGTCTAGAATCTCACCATAGGAACCTGAAGCAAGAAGTTTATCTGGATTTCAAGGCCAGTCTGTTGTAGGCTTGAGACCTTATACTAATAAATCATGAACAAATAAGTATAAAAGGGTCCAATGGAAGCACCCTGTTGTGTTTCTGTATAAAACAGGGACAGTTAAATTTATTAAGGCAGATAATTAAAATAAGCATCAGTTGCATTTTACAATTTTGAAGTTTTCGTACTTTGGTAAAAAGGAGAAATACATCTAAGTCAATATCGGAAAATGTTCATTAGAGATTTTTGTCTCTCTTGGGTCTGTTAATTTTATATTATGCTTGTGAATATGTACATATGTGATACAAGATAATGACTGAATAAGTTTAGATTCTTTTCATAATCTTAGTTTTAATACTTAAAGAGAAAACATTTGAGTGTATGCAGTGTACACACAGAGTCACATTTTGAACCTGAATAGGTATCTAATAAGTATGACTATATTATTGAACCAGGATGAAGAATAAAAAAACAACTCAAAATAGCTGCCAACAATACTTAATAAGTGTAAATAATAAGAAAATAATTTTATTTCTTTCCAATTTTACTTAAGTCAAATTTGAGGTATATTTCAGTCCTTTTTGTCCTCGTCTGCTAAAAACTACCTCACTATGTTTTCTAAAATTGATGTTTTTCTCTGTAGTAAACTGTGAAACATAAAAGATGTAAAAGCCCCAGATTTTGTTGATATTTGATCACATTTTAAGTAGTAAATATAAAACCAAACAACTCTGACATTGCATTTATATGCAGAAAATTTTCTAGACATATATGCCATGGCAAGCTCTAAATTGGTGACCTGGAGAACTCATCCTCAGAGAACTCATCCTCGGAGAACTCATCCTCGGAGAGAGAATGAAGGAAGACATGTTGTTCATTAGATGAATAGACCCAAGATAAAACACAAGATAAGTGCTAGGCTCTCAGTATGACAGAAATGATGAAGAGTTCAAAGTACTTGTCACTTCTTTAGAGACACGACCTACACATAACACAGTGTAGAATTCTCTACATTGATCAGCTTAAGCTGAGAAGCTTATTTCTCACAACAAAGAACCATGCTATTATTATTATTTCTCTGCAAATATTAGTGACCTTCATTTTGTCCCCTTTCATAGCTATCTTTTTACTAGTAGTTTGGAGGCTATTGTCAGTGAGCTACCCACTCTGGATGTACTTCACAACCCAGGCCCTGGTGACACCTGCTCCACATGCCTCTAAGCAACATAAAGTGAGCACTCATTTGGACTAAAAACAGTGTTTTCATCTGTGGCCTTGAGCTTGCTTCTAAGTCATATATTTGATTTTCAGTTGGAAAATTGAAGAGAATCTTAACAGGTTCAGATATCAAATTGGTCTGAAATTCGTGGGATCAACTGAAATCAGTGACATCAATGAGAATATCTCTGGTTTAGACTGTATTTGAGAGTTTTGTTAAATTCTACTCCATTTTTTACTGTGTCTGCACTTAAGTGCTCATGTCAAGACATGATCCACCAAGGAAAACATGTGTTTGATTTTGAATTGGCATATTAAATAATTTCTTTTATGTTGCACTTATAATTAGGTCATTTTACCATTCCCTTTTCTTCCTCCAAACCCTCTCAAAAGTCTCTACTGAATATTCATCAAATTCATGGACTCATTTGTAAGGGATTGTGTTGTTTCATGGTAAATAATTGTCCCACCCACTGGTTTAATAAAAAGCACTGATTGGCTAAAGGCAGACAGGAAGTGTAGGTGGGGCTACCAGACTAAGAAAACTCTGAGAACAGGAAGCACAGAGCAGAACACCAAAGAGAAGCCAGAGGAAGCAGAGGACAACCATGCTGCTCTAAAGAAAGGTACTGAGCCCCATGGCTGAACAGGAAGAAACATGGGTTAGAGTAAGGGTAAAGAGCTAGCAAGTGATATGCCTGGGCCTTAGGTTGATCAGCCTAAAACTAATTGTAAGCATATGTGTGTCTCTGCGAGTCTGCGGGTCTGTGGGTCTGTGGGTCTGTGGGTCTGTGGGTCTGTGGGCCTAAACCTTGAGGTTAGGCCCAAAAGTCAGGGCCAGAAAGCTTTTACTACACTCATTTCTATGAATCATTGTTTCATACATGTGTGCATCTATGCATGTTGATAAAGTATATATGTATGTAAAATTTTTACAGGCATAGACATGTACAATTTTATATGCATATCTAAAATACATATATATGTATTCCCTAAATAAATATAAATTCCATAAATGCACAAATACTTCTTTTTCAGTATGTATAATGTTATTCAATATATATTTTTAGGGTTTATTATCTGGTATTGGATATCCATTAGGCATTAGGTTCGCTAAGGAAATCTATCTTTCCTATTTTACCCATTCCTTAATTGCTTTTAGTTCTTTGTGTGTGAGATACAGAGATAACTTAAATATACTGCTCAACATTCTATTTTAGCTTAAGTTTATGGTCACGAGGAAATCATCTGATTATAACATAAATGTTTGAGCATTAAAATATTCCTCAGAAATGAATCCTATTCAACTACTACTGTGGCAAATTAAATTTAGACAGAATTTTGTTTCTCCATGAATAAATCAGATTTTTATGAAAGAAAAGTTTAAATAAGGTATCATGAAAGCCCCTGGATAGTAAGGATGAATATACATAAAGTTTTGTAGTTACAAAGAAAGAAACACAAGATGTGGTAGATATAGCCTAGCAACTGTGTGAGGCAATTCCTATAGAGATGGGAAATAATAATTGGGAAAATTCAATCATATAACAATGATATGTAAGTTCCCACATAGTTCCTAATTTATACCATGTTATAATTATAACAGAGAAACACATTGATATCAGGTCTTTAATGTCAAAGAATTACAGAAGGTCCTAGGAGCCCTTCTTATCATATGGAAATATTCTAAACATTACTGAATAAAACTAATTCATGAAAACACCATGTATCTAAACTGCATGTTCTGTGTGAACAATGGAACTGGAAAGAAGTCCTGGCATTATTGATATACTATATGGATTGATATACTATACAGTTTACATAGAAGACACATTAAATTCAGCTGTGAAAGTAATAAAGCACACTAATAGTACTATAACATCATGATGTATGATTCTCTTTGAGAATGAAACTCAAGATTTCACAGATAAAGAAATAAAAGGAGATGACAGGTACTTAGCAATTTCATTCATCCAGCAGTACTTATCAATTCTTTTTGTTGCAATACTGCCTGTGGGAAACAAAGTTCATTACAAAAATTAGTTTTTCTAATAGCCAAGCTCCGTTCACACAGTTGATAGAGCCTGCTTAGCTTTGCTGGCATTTTTTCTCTCCTTGATAATGAAGATAATTGCACAGTGCTTGCTGTCTCTGTAGCATATTGAGTTCCTGTTCTTAAGGTGATATAGATCCATGGATTTAAGCTATGTCTAGGCACACAATATTATCAATTTAATTAAATGATACTTACAGTTTCATGTAAAGTATCTTCATAATCACTTTGAAAGATTTATTTGGTTTGTTTTTATTTGCAGCATCTTGTTTGAAAATTGACACCAATAGTATAGATGAGCCAGTGTTAGAGACTTTAAGAACATCACTATAAAATGGTAAATACTAGCTTAAACAATCGTTTGTCCTAATAAAATATAATCCTCCATTTAACTCCAATTTTTAACTGTGAAATATATGCTCATTATTTGGGAAGGTAAGTGAATTTATGCAACACCTGTTAAGATTGTATACAAACATATTAAATGAAACTCTCGAGGAGAAATGAGTTTCTGAAGTCAATGACGCTGTATTTTTAGCAGCACACATGAAAGAACAATATCTCTTGTATTATTTCAACTCCCAGTGAGCCTGGTAATTGAGGACAATGGAAAGAGAGGTGGTGAGTGGAAAAGCTGAGAAACAGAAAGATGAAATAGAAATAAAGTCTCATTTGTGAAATGTAGAATAATAATGTAGCAAACTTTCTCTAAGAGTTGTCTCTGTCCAGTGATTAGAGAATTAAGAAATGTATCCTTCTTAAAATTTAATATTGATATTTCAAGCAGTATAGTTACTCTTGATGAAATGAACCCTTTCATATAGTGAATTTTACTCAGGATTATCTTATGGGATTGTACACGAGAGATTTGCACACATGTTACAGTCACTTGGGTGACAAACCACTTGAATGTCTGCAAAGACTTTTCAGTTATTAGACTATGTTATTTTCTCTATCATCTTATATAACTATAATTTGACCTACAGATTTATGTGATGATAGCTTTCTATTACTTTGGCTACCACGAATACTATTTTTTCTTTTATAAAACTGCATTAAACAAAGAAATGATGCATTTTAAGATATAGAAAATTGCATTTGAGGATGAAATAATTATTTGTATCTATAGACACACATTTAAAGCTTGTAAAGTATTTTGTAACTTTATAAAAATCCTCAGAAAATGTATTATTATTCTTATACAATATGTCAATATTTTAATACTCAGAAAGAAAACTAGAGGAATTATTTATTGAAATATTTCTGAAGTATACTGAAGACATCTCATATCAAACGCTGTTTAGAAATCAAGCATATGATTCTGTATGTTTAGAATCATTTACTGCTTCTTAATAACCCCTTATTTCTCATTCAAAACATGTTCAATAACTTCTAAAAATATTGAATGGGAAAGACTAGTTCTCAGAACCACTGCCCTCAAATTTGTGAAGATAAATAGCAGCAAATCATGTATATCATTGCTATTAGAGAACAGCAGAAAATGTATTCAGGGTAGAATTTATACAAGACCCAGAATCATGTTCAAGAAAGTTTTTGTATTCTAGCACATTTCTGTAAAAGTATTTTATGATTTCCTGAAAAAGTGGTGCAAATCACTTTAAGATTTCAGGTGTCAAAGGAATCTGCAGGGTGCAGGTTAGGGGAGAAGTTACTTAATTGGCATCTCTGCCAGTTCTCAACAGGATCACATATGCTGCCTTGAAAATCCATTATCCTAAAACGACAACTTGAAAAAAAAAAAAAAAAAAAAAAAAGAATGGCTGGGTTTACTCTGACTCCTTTCCCAACAGTGGTTTAAATAGTCAGACATCTGTAAGTACTATCCTAAATAAAAATGACTTACTCTAATGCAGAAAAGGGAGGTGGTGCCTACTATGGAAAACATTTTATCTCTATGAACCAGAAAAAATTAGGGCTCAAAAATATATGGGGAAGTTATATCCATGACAGATACAGGCAGCAGGGATGTCCCTTTACATAGATTTGTTTCTACTGTATCATAAGTAATTTGGTTAGAAGGATTCTAATTCAAAAGTGCAACCTTCGTTTAATGAGAAAGTTTAAATTTAATAAAATGGTTGGAAAATAGCTAAGGAAATTATACATAAAGTAATGTTGCTTTAGAGCATAACTGAAATCAAACATATGATACCAGCGGTACTTTAAATTTTCCCTGGCACAAAATAATAGTCCATTTAGAATTTTCACTAGTATCATGTCAGAAGTGGGTTAGAATAACTGTGGGTGTCCAGACCACCTTCTGAGAAGTCCTGAATCAGCCAGTAAAGTCCAGAAAAGGAGAGTTCCTTTAAAAAAAATCTGCAATCATTCTGAATCTGACACAAAATGGCCTCTCTCCCTTGGAAAATTAGCTTTGATTGGAAAAGGCATAACTAGTCAAGAGTCTTTGTACTAACCACTATCTTCCCTACTACTGTACACAAAGCAACACTGACACCCTAAAAAGATAGACCCAGTGTTCCATATACCCACCCAAAATGTGTACAGACATCACTGGCAGTAAACAAATCTACACAGAGCTGCTCTGGAAGAGGATAAAATAACTCAAAGCAAGTTTATGATGCACACCTTCAGCAATGGTATAGATAGAAAATGGCTGAAACTTGGAAGAATCTGCCCAGTAGAAAGAGCCCATTGGAAGAAGGAGTTTGGGATGCAACTGGCACTCAGTACCCTTGTGTCAGGACAGATTTCAAATGTTGCAATCTGAAGTTGTGAGCATCAGATTAAATATAAGCAAGTAAAAGTCCTCAAATTATCACTCAGAGAACCGGAACATCAATGAAAGCCATACTTGGAAGATGTTTCCTGCAGTCAGTAGATGATTTGTGCAGGAATAAACATAAGCCTGTAAGCCAAGGTGATCCAATGAGCAAGGCTCAGGGAAAGACCATAAGCCAAATATTTCTTTCATTTTCTAAATTTCCTAGACTCTCTTTTGGAATTTCAAATGGAAGCTAGGGAATTGGCAAACTGTATTTTAAATTCCATGCATACAAGCCTCAAATAAACACTAATGGGCTAAGGTATAGAGCAGAATTCAGGGGGTGGTTTGGTATATACACATCCATCAGGATAGTCTTCATTCTCCTAAAATTACTTCAAATAGTTGAAATCCTGAACTGTTCCTGTACATTACTGTGTTTGTTTTTAAATTTTGGTTATGTTTTATATCATTAGCAGACACACATGCTGTGGACTTGCCAGAATGCTTAAATAAACTATATAGAAGACAGTTGTAATCTTGTTATACTAGATTTCAAAAGATCTTAAGTCAAGAAAGAAAATTTGAGGTTTTCTTTGTTAACTTTGTTAACTATTTGGTAATAGATCTTCCTAATATAAAGAGCCTCAGGATGAGGAAACTGTGTGGGTAGGTAGATGACTGGATAGATACATGCATAGATGGACTATTAGAATAGATAGACAAAACTTGAATATATAATAACAATATAATATATACATATATTACTATTACTATTATACATGTATTATAACTGTGCATTTTAAGATGCAAAGGGGACTTTAACAACATTCATAGAAATAGTGACAAAATACTGAAAGTTTCTGTCATGCTATTTGTTCGTAATTTTATGATGATTTGGGACAAACAGAAGGTTGCAGTGACTGATTCATACATTTATTAACCAGTAGCTTTTAAAAATTGTATTAACTGATGGAAGTGCTGATTGTGAGAAAGAAAGAGTAAGAGTACATTAACAAGAAAAGCAACAGAAATAGATGAATATTCTTTTCAAAAGTTTCCTTTTTGTCAAAAACACATTTAGCTTATGTTGAGTAATAAAGTTGCTAGAAGTTGAGTGTTATGAAATAAGAAACTGAAGGCATTATCAAAAAAAAAAAAAAAAAAAAACCAACCAACCAAACAACCAAACCAATAAATGGAAACTCATTCAACCATTGATCAGCAAAGATATTATTGTAAGGGAGACATTTAAATTATTTTAATAAAATTGAATAATAAATGAATAGAAGAGATGGGTGTAAATATGACATTACGTGAAGGGACAATTTTTCAAGCATGAAAGCTTGTACCACAAAAATACCTAAAAATAAGCCAATTGTCATTCTTGGAGCTGATTAAAATATGTGCAGTATTATATCAGCCATCCAAACATATAGCTTTAATCAAAATTTCACTATGGTTTTATTCACTGCAGTTCTATACATGTGGGTTTTATAGTTTTATATACTGATGTTGAAAAGGGTTTAGTGACTTCACCAAGGTAGTTACTAAATGGTTGAGTTAGATGAAGGTCAACTTGACCCTGAAGTCTACAAAGAATAGGTTCTGTAAAAGCAATAATTTCTCACTAATTGTTACTTCTGAACAAAATAATACAATTAATGAAACATAAGAATAACTCCAAAAATAGGAAATAATTGTTCAAACTAAAGAACAGCTTGATTTAAAGTAACAAAGAGGTCACCATGCACCAAGTAGAATTAATGCATAATATAAAGCCCAGATAAATCGCTGTTGTAAGTTACAAAGAAAACACAATTTGAGTATTTCTTTTTAGAGGAAATAAATGTGCCAAATTATTAGAATTTTCATACTATAAAGTTCCATAAAACCTATTGAAATACTCCTTTTTCAACTACTAAGTGGAGAATTACAATGTCAACACATGGTTGATGTAGAAATATCAATGCTGCATCTCCTCGCATATCACTCTGTGTTGCCAATAACAATCTCTCTTTTAATCTGAAGAGCATTGAAAGTCAACTTATTCTGCATTAAGTAGGGGAAAGAAGGTCAAAACAATATGGTAGTCACAGTAGGCAAGTAGTAGGGCTATAACTTCCATGCTTTAAGGAATGTAATTGTTTCAAAGTATCTCCCTACATTTCTCTTTTACTTTATATATCATATGTGTCTATGTGCTATTTTAATTTTTATTTAATTTTATTTTTTAGGTTCAATAAATAACTACACATTTGTTAAAATAAAGACTAATGAAGCCTAAAAACCAAGACACTTTCTTCTTCTCCTTCTCTTTCTTCATCATCATCATCATCAACGTTACCTTTTTTTCAAAGTTCTGATTTTTTTTTTTTTTTACTTAAAAAGTTTTTATTCAGAATATTCAGGCTGCAAACCATACAATTTGTTCCTATCTCTTTTACTCACTTATGATCATAATTTACTCCGGAGATCTTCTCTGTTTTCCCTTCCAGGGGGATCCCTGGATGTCACTCTTAGATTCCTTCTGTCGGTTAGCTGTTCAGGGCTTGTGGTTTGCAGCCTGGATAATATTTGTTTAAGTGTCTAAAATCCACTTATGAGTGAGTGCATGCAATATCTATTTTTTCTGGCCCTGTATTTCCTCACTTTCCAAATACATCCACTTGCCTGCAAATTTTAGAATGTCATTTGATTTGATTTGATTTGATTTGATATTTCTTTTAATGCTGAGCAGTACTTCATTGTATAAATGTACCACCATTTGTTAATGTGATCTTCAGTTGAGGGGCATTGTTCATAGCAGCATTATTTGTAATTGTCAGAGCCTGGAAAGATACTTATTCTTAGTGTTAACACCCATGTGGCCTAGAACCTGAGACTATCAAAACAATTTCCAGATCTAGAGAAAACCAAATACCTTTGCTCCTCTAACGGAACACAACAATGTGATGATTCCTAATGACATTCTGCTATACCCACAGACCAGTGTCTTTTGCAGTCACGATCATTGGAAGCTTTTTCTCCTGATGTAGATGTAACTGAACAATTTTCAGACGGTGATGGAACTTGGATCTCTGTGTCCTAATTGGAATGTCTTTATCAAACCATTTCACTCATGGCTCAGAGAACTATGCGAAGAGGAAGAATAAATCCTGTAAAAGCCAGTGGAGAAGAAGATACTAAGGACACAGTGGATTTCAAAGGGAAAAGGACAAGTGTACAAATCAACTCACCAGACTGTCAGGAGTTGCTCAGCTTCAAGACAGTCGCCCAGAAATGAGAAAAGTAGACAGAAGCTTTCACCCATAAGCCAGAAGCCTTCTCCAATAATTGCCACCTGTAAAAGAAAAATTACTTTTATCCTATGTAGTCTTATTGAATATATAAACTACCTTTCAGGGAAGTCCCGTACCCAGCAATAGGTGGCAACATAAAATTAACTCCATGCCGCTATTTTTTGATAATGTTTAGTTCATAATTCAGTACTTCTCAGCCTGTGGGTCATGACACCTTTGGCAAACTTCTATGTGAAAAATATATGAATTACAATTAATAACAGTTATGAAGAAACAACAAAAATAATTTGATGTTGGTAGTCACTTATACATGAGGAACTGTATTAAAGTGTAATGGCATTAAAAATGTTGAGAACCACGATATCCTAATGCACTTGGACAGTTTTTTTATTACTTTTCTTTGCTTATTTATTATGTTTTTCAAAGTTGGGTTTCTATGGAGTTTTTTGTTTGTTTGTTTATATGGATTTGCTTGTTTGGTTGGTCGGTTTTGTTTTCTAATAGCCTGTTCGTGTTTGATTTCTAAATAGAACGAGGAAGTGTGGAAATGGATGCCTGTAGAGGTGGGGAGTATGTGGAAGAAAATGAGGAAAGAGGAAATAATGATCAGAAAGCAGTGTATGGAAATAAATGTATTATCAATAAACAAAGTAAAAATGATATTTAAGTGAAAAAAAATATTCTATGAAATTAGCAACGTGTCAGTTTCAATACTGAGCATTGTAACCTTCTTAATAAATATTAATATCTTAGAAAAATCATTGATAAATATTTGACAAAATGATTTAAAATCACATTTGATACAGTAAAATCCTATAAATATTAATCAACACTATACTGACTTAGCTGTTTGCCTTTGTATATTTATTAGCGTATATATAATAATTAAAGAAAAAGAGACCATAATTTTTTTAAGTTTAATAAATAAAATTGACTAATTACATACACTTTCCATACTAGACATTCATGAATGACATAAATTTAAATATTAATAAAAGGGATAAGTGAATAAAAATCTATTGAGATTCTAGAAAATAAGTTAGAAGGACAATCCAAGTTGTATTGGGATTGATAATGAGTTTCAGATAAATGACAAAATAAAAATCATGAAAGAAAAATAGTAAGTCAGACTTGATTAAAATTCTAGAATTTTTCTTTATGAAAAATATTCCCACGCATAATGGCATGTCAAGTGCTTTTTAAAGCAATTGTATTGGTTAGGGTTTGCTTCTCGGTTATATCCAGAAGACACGATCTTACAGCAAATATTCCTCTTCTGTGATGTCACCCAAGGCCTGGGTGCTGAGATACATCAGTAGGGCTCGGGAATTTGTAGTAATTATTCTTGGTTGTCAACTAGACAACATCTGTAATGAACTAAAAACCTAAGCAATGGTGCACACTCGTGAGGATTTTTTCTTGACTGGATTATTTGAGAGAAATAAACAAATAAACAAACAAACAAAGAACACCCAAGATCTGGCTACAGAGTCTGTGGCAGTCCACTTAAAAAGATACAGAACAAGCAAGTTATAACTCGGCCTGCTGTTCTTCACTCCCACGGGCAGGTTCACAGCCTGTTTCTTGTCATGAATTCCCTGGTATTCGAATCTACCTTTACAGTATAACAGAAGCTAAACACCATCAGCTCTCTGACAATCCCCCAAGATGCCAACACCAGATTAGGACCTCTGAGATATCCAGTCTTATTGACTAACGAGCACAGGAATGCTGGCTTTTCTTTCGTATGACAGCCATTATTTATGGCTGTAATAGAGTCATAGCCTGCTAGCTAGTCTAATGTATTGTATGATTTATATACTTTTAGAGACCTCTAATATAGCTCCTCAGGTCAGTTCTGTGTTTTGACTAGTTGAGGGTTTCTCTAATAATCTGTACGTTTTTGATGAAGGATGACAACTGCATTTACCTGTGGATTTAAAAATAGGTACTTGAATGCAATTATAATTTATTGTTGCTTATGAAATTCTCATAGCAGATTTTCATCTGAGATCTAGGGCATCACTATTCACAAATTATTGGCTATATTTAGAGTACCGTGCATGCTTATTTATCAGACTTCAAGTCCAATTGGTTATTGGTTACCACAAAGATACGAGGACCATTGATGCATTAGCAGTGATATTTAGCTATTCTGAAAAAAAATTTTTTTTTGGTTCATAGATATTAAGAATATGTAGGACTAGTGAGTGTCTCTCGGCGGCCTACACTGTAGTTTCCAGTATTATAAAAGTTAGTTCAGAGGTATGAGGCTTTGGAATCTTGTTCAGCTTGAATTCTCCAAATTGAATTCTTTCTATTTTATGTTGTGTCTTCAGCAATAGGGGCTCATCTTTAATATATAGTCCATATAATTTGAAAAGATTTTGGACACCCCTTGTCAACAGTTTGAAATGCTTCTCCACTTGGTGGCTTTTGTTGGATAGTTTATGGTTCTAGAAAACATTGCTATTCCAAGTGGCACAATTTTATTTAAACTATAAAGGCATGCATATACATATGCTTATCTGTGTTATACATAACCCTAGGTAAATACAAACTATGTTATTAATTTATTTCAAGCATTCTTAGCATCATTTATTTCTACTTCCTCTTTCCCTACTCTGTATTGACCTGTCACTCTCCTAATAAATTTGTGCCTTCCTCTGTTTGTCCTTTCCTCCTTTGAAAGCAGCTCTTTCTGAAAAACAAATAATTCTAGTATAATAATGAGACAACAACCACACAGATTCCAATTAAGGTGCAATCAACAAATGCCTGTCTAGTCCTTTCTAAAACTCTCAAGGATACTAAATAAGAAAAATATGAGAAACTCACAGCCAAAAATAACCTAAAGAATTAAGATAACTTAGAGCAATCTATGCCAAAAATAAAATGTGCAATCAGGATTATTAAAGGAAAATTGATATAAATATATCTTAATAATTTTCAATTATTTTAAAATATTATTATTAATCTTTAATCTACAAGACTTACACTATAATGCAAAAACATTCTAACAGGAGAATCTAGGCATGGTTCTATATTATTTATTTTAAATTAATTCACTTAATAATCTTGCAATTGGAAAGCTAAATTCAGAATACTCTCCAAATGAAGAAACTTTTTCAGCATCAAACTGATTCAACTTGTGGGAAATCCAACTTTACATCTTAGGAGATGAATTACATTTAAAAAGAAAGAATTTACAGCATTGTATATGAACTATGGCTGTTCTTTTTTAAAAAAAAATAGAGAACTTATCCTCAAGATCACTTATGACATAGAAATGCTAGTAATATAAAATACAGGATAATTTTTAAATATCCAAACTTAGTGATTCCAAACATTTCAGATATGGGCAAACAAATGACATCATTGCTTCTCACATATGGTGACCACTGTCGAAATATGAAACATTGAACAATCTGAATATTTTTATTTTAAAATCAAATCATTATTATATTTTGGTATTTAGGGACAATACAAATTCACTTTCTAAGTCTATTTTGCCTTAATGTCCTTTCCTAGTGCAACAAAACATTGGAAACAGACAATTCCAATGTCTGTCTTTTTTGCAAATCACTCTCCCAGTTTGGGGCTTCATAACAACAGCCACACATGTAAACATGTCTTTAAACAATGTTCTGTCATAGAGTGAGATGATAAAAAGAAAAGAGCATGTTTATGTTATTTTCAGAATACAGTTTAATTTAAAAAGCCATTATGAAACTAATAGTACTTGTGAATTCAAAGGATAGTAGGTTTGCTGGACTTGTTGCTGTCAGAGTTCCTCTGGTGGTTCATGGATCACTTCAGTATCTACCTGATTACTCTGATCAAAATTCTTAATCTACTTGCTGGGTTCTCACAAAGTGATTTTACATGTTATCCTAAAAATGATACATTAGAAGATAAATAAATGTAGATATTCTATTATCATTGATACTAAGCTTTATGTTAATGATTAGCCTAAAGAACAACATATAGTAGATGATATATAATACATGCATTAATAACTGTGATAAGTTTGAAGGAGCATGACATATTATATCTACCTATTAAACAACATTGACAACATATCAATAGCAAATGTGAAAGTAAACACCAGGAATAATTAGAACACATTAAATCTTAAACACAAACAGGCTTGAGAGTGACAGATCTTACAGACTGTGCATTATGACGTTTCTTGTTTATTTATTGTTTGCTAATCAATCTAGATTTTTTTGAACATAGGGTTCCTAAGTATGTGAATGACGTGTGAATTCAAAATTGCTGATTACATTTATTGATGTTAAACTGTACCAAGGAAATTATGACTTATTCTGAATCAAATTCATACTCTTAGTCTGCTTTATTATCTAGGGTGAATCAGCAACCTCTATTGTCTATGTTATCCTGGATGTTGAAAAATTAATCATATCACCTATAATTATTTTGTCATTATTTCTGCAATTTGTGTTCTTTTTTGTGATATTTTATGGAAGGATATATTGTAATTAATTACATGATTACTGTTTCTGGCATGCTTGTGGGAGGTTTCTGATAGCACAAGTAAAGAACTCCATATTTTATTACAGATTTTGTTATATGGCTGCGTGTAAATTATCAGATTAGTGTCACTAGTAGAATGTTTCTTTTATGAAAATATTTGGTGTAGGAGGTAAATGTGGTCAAAATATGTTATATAAAATTCTTAAGAATTAATAAAATATAATTAAATATTTCAAAAATATAATATGGAAAACAATATCCTAAGAAAATGTGAAAGTAACATAAATATGTCAGAAAATTTCTAATTGACTCTAAATATTTTTAGCACTAATAATCACCAATGTTAACTACAGATAAGTTGGATAAAACCGGAATTATGTTTTATTTTATAGTTGCATTATTTTAGAAGCCTTGATAAAAATAAAAACATGTTAGTGATGGTTAATTTTAGCTGTCAATTTGCCTGGAATCAGGAAACATTGATTAAATGTCTGCTACTATCAGATTAGCTTGAAAGCGTATCTTTTTGAGCATTTAATGGAATGTTAAATGATGTCGGAGGGCTGAGCTTACTCTGGGCAGCCACTGAGTTCATTCCTGAACACATTAGCCTGGACTATGAAAGAAAGGCTGAACCTGAGCTGGAAAGCAAAGAGTACACAGAGTTTTATGGTTTCTGCTTCTAGTTCTTGCTACCTGAAATGTGATGAGGTGTATTTATTGTATGTAAAATAAGGATGGAATTTGTTTTCATATTCAATCTTCTAGCCTGTGCTTTTTAATGGCCAATCGAGTTTATTAATATTGCAGAATATTGATGACCAATGCTTATTAATTGGTGCTGCTAGTGGTGGCATGGTAGTGTGTGTGTGTGTGTGTGTGTGTGTGTGTGTGTGTGTGTGTGTGTGTGTGTGTATTCCCTTTTTCAGATTTTGCTGATGAAAAATTATATATTGCCTTTGTTTATGGGTATAGTTAACTCTTTGGATTAGTTTTCTACCTTGTCACTTACAATTTAATAATATACATATTTATGAAAATTCATTGCAAAATCTGAGATTGTAAAAGATAGAGTTGTTTGGAACAGACTATTCTTGGCAGTACACAGCTAATCACTGTATTACAGCTGCACAGCTGCTGAGGAACTGACCTGATTCCAGACACTTTTAGGCTGTGGTACTATTGATATACATTGCAACAGGTTATGCCAATGCTCTCTTGCTGATGACTTTGTAGATGTTCTTTGTAACTTTCATTCTCCCACTATGGCCCTATACTATTTTCATGAGGTCAGAGATGTAATATTAGTTATATATTTTTATTGGAGACATTTTTCATTCTAATTCTTTGGGCTAGGTCCAATTTTAATAAAATTTCCCTTACTTACCTACCTTACATGTAAGAAAGAATACTTAATGCTTCCTGTCGACGCATGAAAGATATCTCACTTCTGGAATACAGTGCTTGAGCCAACCTGAGTCCATATAAAATGTTAACTCTTATTTCATACATTTTCTCAATTTTTACCATGAAACACATTTCTTCAATGATTCTACCTCCAAAGAGGATGCAAAAGCAGGAATAGCACCAGATACTTAAACATAACTTGTCATTTTCTTCTTAATTCCAATATGGATTTGAGTTAATGAATTATGAAAATGTTATGGGAGTTTGTTTATATTTATGTGAGTATATTTGAGCTTCAAGTAATAGAAGCATTTTAAATTTACATTGATTTACAAATGAGTTGAAACAATTGATTATTGTGTTTCTGGAAGGTAAATGCTAAAGTTTGACCATTTAGTTTAAATGTGTGCTTTACATGATCTCAAGGCAATCATTTAACTACCTTAAATTTCAAAGAATTATATATAAGTATTGTCACCTAAATTGGTTCAATAAAATGCTGATTAATCAATTTGAGATTCCTGATCGAGTCAATGTGTCTTTGACTCTTGCGCCTGCTTTTAGGACTCTTTTCCTTCTGATGGATTCTCATGTCCAACTTATATTTTGATAGTGTCTCGTTTTTCTTATATTTTATTTTGTCATGTTTGGCTGTTACCTCTTAGAAGCCTGTTCTATTTAAATATATATATCAACCGCAGTTACCTTTTCCTCCCTTACTCCCACTCACCCCCTCCCACCTCCCCCATCCCACCATCCTCTCCTCAAAGAGGGTAATGCCTCCCATGGGGAGTCACCAAACTCTGGAATATCAGGTTGAGGCAGGACCAAGCCCTTCCCCCTGAAGCCTTTTTCTTTGTTTGTTTCGTTTTATTTTTCTTCTTTTTTTTTTTTTATTTTAAATTGGTATTTAAAGTTTTTTAAATCTTAAATTGGTTTATAAAAAGTTTTTTATTCTTTTTATTATTTTCTTATAAAAAATGGTTTTTATCCATGAATCCCCCGGTCTTCCTCCCTTCCCTGCTCCCAATCCCTCCCAGTCAGCCTTCCACCCAAAAGGGCAAGAAGTCTCAAGGTGGGTCAGCTCAGCACTGCACATCCACTCCATGCAAGTCTGATTTCCTCATCCCAATATCAACATTCAGTTAGGATCTGCTCTACAGAGAATGTGCTCCAAGGTGCCAGCTCAGGCACAGGAACAGAGTCTGATCCCATTTCTCATGGCTCGTGTCTCCACGTACTGTCCATGCCAATCGACAGTTGCCTACCCTTGGAGGGCCTAGCTCCTTTTCCCTATGGTTCTCCAACGGCTGTTCTCTATTCAGTGAGCTCCCAAGAACTCCAGCCAGCCATCACTGTGGGAATTTTCCTCATAATCCCTATCCTCTTGCTCATACAGACGCTCCTCCCCTGCTCTCAGCTGGACCAGGAGCTCTACCCAATGCTCAGCCATAAGATCTCTGCCTCCACCTCTATTCATTGATGGATGTAAGTTCTGTGATGACACTTAGGGTGGTTATTCACTGATTATAGGGAAGGTCCTGTTTAGGCAACACCTCCACTATTGGTTGGAGACCTGCCTGAGACATCCTGTGAGTTCTTGGAGGTTTCCCTAGCACTCAGTCTCTTTCCAACCCACACTGGCTTCCTCTATCCAGCTATTTACCCTCTTCCTTTGTTGCTCCTCTCACTCAACCATCTCCTTTCATGATTTGTTTCCAACTCTTCTTGGTTGCAACCTGTTATGATCCCATTTTTTTTTTTTTAAGTGAACTTCTCAATTTTCTCTTCTTAGGAGAATCTCTGGATTTCTCTCTTAGGTTTCTTCTGATTCCAAGCTGTTCAGTGGTTGTAGTTTGCAGCTTGGGTATTCTGATTTCAGTGGGATTGCTTTGAGTGTTTCTCCATTTAGTATGATGTTAGCTGTCAGCTTGCTGTACATCACCTTTATTATATTTGGGTATTTTCCTTTATTCCTGATCTTTCCAGAACTTTTATCATGAAGGAGTGTTGGATTTTATCAAAGGCTTTTTTAGCCTCTAAGGAGATGATCATGGTGTTTTTTTTTCCTTCAGTCTGTTTATATGAATTGGCATTCACAGTTTTCCACATGTTGAACCATCCCTGCATCTCTAGGATGGAACCTACTTGATCATGGTGGATGATTTTTTGATATTTTGTTGGATTCAGTTTTCCAGAATTTTATTGAGTATTTTTGCATCAATATTTTGGGGGAGATTAGTCTGTAATTTTCTTTCTTTGAGTGACTTGAAAAACATGGTAATTGTGGCTTCATCAAGAGTTTGGCAATGTTCCTTAAGTTTCTACTGTATGGAACAGTTTTAGAAGTATTGGGATCAGTTCTTTGAATGTCTGGTAAAATTCTGCACTGAAACTCTCTGGTCTTGGGCTTTTTTTTTTTTACTTGGGATACTACTAATAATAGCTTCAATTTCCTTTGGGGTTAGAGATCTGTTTAGGTCTTTAATCTGATCTTTATTTAATTTTGGTAAGTTGTACCTGTCCAGAAAGCTGTCCATTTCTTTCAGGTTTTCCAATTTAGTGGAATATAGATTTTCAAAGTATAGCCTGATAATTCTCTGGATTTCCTGGGTGTCTGTTGTTATGCCCCCCATTTCATTCCTGATTTTCTTAATTTGGATACTTTCTCACTGCGTTTTGATTAGTTTGGATAAGGGTTTATCTATCTTGTTGACTTTTTCAAAGAACCAACTCTTTGACTCATTGATTATTTGTATTGTTCTCTTTGTTTCTATTGTATTGATTTCAGGCCTAGATTATTTCCTTGACATCTACTCCTTCTAAGTGAGTTTGCTTCTTCTTCTAATGCCTTCAGTTGTGCTGTTAAGTCTCTTGTGTGAGATTTCTCTAGGTTTTTAATATAGGCATCTAATGCTATGAGTTATCTTTTTTTCACTGTGGCCCATAGGTTTGGGTATGTTGTGGATTCATTCTCATTAAATTTTAAGAAGACTTTGATTTCTTTCTTAATTTCTTCCTTGACCCAGAAATTGTTCAATTGAGAGATGTTCAGTTTCCATGAATGTGTAGGCTTTTTGTGATTTTGTTGTTGAACTCTAACTTTAGACCATAGTGGTCTGCTATAATACAAAGGATTTTTTTTTATGATTATTTCTATTTTTTCGTATCTACTGATATTTGCTTTATGACTATGTTGTCAATTTTAAAGAACGTTCCATGGGTGCTGAGAAACATGTAAATTCCTTTGTGTTTGGCTGTTTTTTTTTTTTTTTTCTAATAATAGAAAGGTAAAGAATCTGGAGGAGAAGAAAAGTAGGAAAAAACTGGGAGTGGTAAAACGGGAAGAGACTATTTTTCAGAAGTATTATATGAGAAAAGAGTCTATTTTAAATATAAGAAATTTTTGTTAATACTGCTGAATATTGTTCACATTGTTTAATAAAGTATTCAGTAGCACTACTAAATTTGTGACCCAGATGAAGAGTAAATATTTTCCATTTGGCTAACAGATCCATTGTAGGAAAAAAAAATGTTCTACTTCACCTTTCTCTGGACCGAAGGCCACTTTCATTCTTTTATATAAAACTCATATTTTAAAACCACAAATGGTTTCAGACTCATTCCATCAATTTAAATCTAGTAAAGTTATTCCCATATTCATAACAACATGTGATTTTTATTGATTTTGAAATAGAATCCAATGTGCTATACTAACTTTCATACCAAAAAAATAATGAAAATCCCATAAGCAAACAGAACTGTGTGTATCATTCATTTCCAGAGACCCAAAGTTATACATACTTCCAGAATATTATGCTAGAAATAATTTTAAACATTCCTGCATATTTAATGTTTCTACTTTATATGAAATTATAAAATGATACAATCTTTTTTAATTTCTTAATGACTGTAATACAAAAACCAAAATATGATATAATAATCAGGTACCATGTCTTGTTTAGATATAAACATGAATTATGTAATATTTAAGGCAGGATAACTATGTCTGGTCAAAAATTTTAAAGTATTTTTTAGTTCTTTGGAAATTTAATACAATATATTTTGAGCATATTCAACTTACCAAACATTTGCCAGAACCTATCTCTTCTCTACCAAACCCAACTCTGTTTCCTATCTTTTCTAAATACATCAACCCATATGTGTTGTCAAAATCTCTGAGATATATGACCTTCCTGTGGAGCATGGTTTATTTGTCAAGAATTATACTCTTAAAGAAAACTGACTCTGCATTTTTCAGCTAATAACTATTGCAAAGAGCTCCTTGAAATTGGTGGGATTTGGGACCAAATCACTATATAATGCTGTCATTTAATGTATTTTGCTTTCACAGGTCTCATTCATAATGTAACAATTCCTGATACTTCGTATGTGCAAATGTCTTCCTGTATCTATAGGACAATATAGTCATCTTTATAGTCATCCGTGTATTCATCTACCACGTCTGGATCTCACATGCATTTCACCCCCATCATGCAAAAATCCCTGAGCATTTGGAGGAAAGGCTGGTATATATGATCTATTCTGTAGTCTTTATTGTGTTCCATGTAACATGTCCAATTGTAGGACTCTGTGTTAATTACCATCTACTGCCATAAGTTGCTATGATAAGAATCAAAGAGCATATTGATTCATAAGCATAATAGTGACTCATTAGGAGTTATGTGCCATATATACTAAGCAGAATATTATTATTATTATTAAGTTTGTTTTATGAGCCTATAATGTGTCTTAACATAGGTTATTAATTCTAAAATGATATAAAATATAGGTTTTATCTTATATATGAAAACATAAATGCAATCATAGAGTGATTGTTTATAACCATGAAGATTCAAACATGAAAAGTACCCAATAGGTATAAGGTTCCAGGTTAGTACCAGCTTGATTTTTTTTAATGTTGAAAACTCCTCTAATACATATTTTTAGACAATTCAATATATTAGGATGTCTAAGCTGTATTAACAGAGTGTTGGTTATTTTAAGTACATTTCCAATGTATTAATCACTAAATAAAGAGAGATCATAAACCAAATAGATATTGAGGTGGATAATTTTTTTGAGATGAGTTTCAGGTGTCTAATTAGATAGAAAATATTTTCACATTTCATAAAAATAGAAAATATTGACATTGAACCTCAATATTTTTCTCATTTTACTAGTATAAAAACTTGTATATACAAATGTTTATATTTTATAGGATTTTTCTTTATTGTTAATCTTTATTCTTTGCTCCTTTGGTGCCCAAAACACCGCTCTCAAATAAGTGCACACACCAACGAGACTTATTCTTACTTGTGAATGGCTGGCCTTAGACTGGCTTATTTCTAGTCAGCATTTCTTCACTTAGTTTTTTTTTTCCATTTACCTTTTCCCTCTGGGCCTTTATTTTCCTCTATTCTCCATACCTTTCCTTACTTCTTACTTCCTGGCTTTCCGTGTATCTGAGATGTCCTCCTCTCCTCCTCTTTTCTCTTTCCTTAACCTTTTCTCCCCGTAATTCTTCTCCTATTTATTCTCTGTTTGCCAACCCTGGTCGTTCTTTCTCCTGCCTAGATATTGGCCATTCAGCTCTTTATTAGACCAATCACGTGTTTTAGGGCAGCGAAGTAGTGCGGCTTCACAGAGTTAAACAAACGCAACATCAAAGAATGTGACACATCTTTACATCACTAATGTTCCTCAGCATAAAGGAATGTAACATATGTTAAAAAAATACCTAAGGAATTTTTATGCACAAAATATGAAATAAATCCCTTTAACATTACTAGGAATTATGCAAAGTGGTATGAAACAGTAAATTACAAATGTATTGTACCATTTATATAAAGTGTCATTCACTGTTAATAGAAATTAATCTTAGTTTTTAAAATAGATGAAGAAATTAGTAAGTAAGAATAACTAAGTGGTTAATATAATATAATCAACTACGTTATTAAAAAGAATGTTAACTTCTCACAGATAAGTAGGAGGCTGCTTACCTGTCTCAAACATTGAGACTTTGAGATGATGTTAAAACATTGGCAACATAGTATCATTACATCTTTAAGCATCAAGGCTTAAAGATATTGACAGTGGGACAATCATGTGACACCCAGGTGAGGTGTCCCATGGCAGAATACTCCCAAACAATGGATGTGTTTACTGTAAGTGTTTACCAATCTTATTCACATAGAAATAGCTTGTCTACAGTAGAAAAAGAATGAAATTATTACTGTAATATATTCATATCCATTTTGTTTGGATAATTTCTTAAGATTAGTAATACTTGATGGTGTTTAAACCAGGATACCAATAGGAGAAAATACAAAATAGGTCATTTAGACAGAAGTTATTAAGTCTTAGTCAAAATGATTTTTAAAATGGAGATATTTAAGACTATGAGTAATTTCAAAACTCTTATTCCATTGCAAAGGAAGGAAGAAGAAGGAAACAGATCCCGTAGCAAAGCAGTACTGATGGATGCTGTAAGCAGACAACCTCAGAATTTAGTTATCTTCTGCACAGGCTTCAGTCCTCTGAGACAGTCTATAGCTTCCGCTTATGCTGGTAGCCACCCTCGGACACACATGTTGGAGGATCACAGGCACTGAAGTCAGTCAATTCTCACTATTAAATTGCCAAGGATACTTCTATTACTCTTATCCTTGATTTGAGCGCCAAAGTCAAAATATTCAGAAGAGCTATATACTCTATTATTAAATGAAGTCGACATTACTGAGAAGAGAAAACAAATATAAAAAGCATATCAGTTATGCCTATAATTGAGGACTTTAAATAGCAAATATATTAAGGAAAGAGATGACTTGAATGATATTAAAAGAATCATATCTTTGTAGAGATGAAATTTCTATATTTTTATTACAGATTTAAGTGTGTTCAAGCAGTAAAATGAAATATGGCTACATACATTTTGCAATTCACAATGGTCTGATTGGATACTATAAAATTTTATAACAAATGGTAGTTTTGGGTAACTGGGACTGCTATGCTAAGTTTTAAATACTTATGAAAATATCATTTTTAAATAAAGAGCAATACATATGCGAACCATTTCTTAAATAAATCTTTTGATTTTATACTACTATGTAACACTGATTAAGAGATGCTCACTGGAGAAGTTCGTGATATTTAGTTATTTAGTTATACATAGTTCTAGAGTAAATATCTCTTCATTACAAGGAGTAACAGTAATATAATAACTTAATAAATGAAAATGTAATAGAAAGCATTTTTCATAGCTGTCAATCAAATTAAACTTTCTCCTTGAAAATACAGTACTAAAAAGACTTAATTAATTCCTTTAATAAAATGCCAATAGTACTTATGTTTCTCAAGTGCTCATGTGTAAAAAAATGTGTACAAATACCAAATGACTTACATTTTAAGAAGACATTATAATATTCCCTAAGTCATGTTTTACTGCATAGTACATGACCCATGACAGTTGTTAAGTTAATGACTGAAACAAAATACATTGATTCTACTAAGTTTTAACTTTAATCTTTCCTGTTTTACAGTATACAATTAAGTTTAATATAATAAAATTTAGTTGTATGCTTTAAGTGTGGAATTTTATGGATTAAAGCCCTGGAGCTATGCAACTATAAGGGGATTCACTTCAGACCTAACTTTATATACAAGACAAATTGGTATGCCAGAATGGTTTGAGCCACAAGTTGGTTTTTTGTTTTTTCAACTAGGTCATATCTACTTCTTTTTAGGTTTTCTTGCATAAGGATAACACCTATACCAACAAATTTGCAGAAGAATTAACAAAAGAAACTAGTCTTTATTGCCATCATATATGGACTTTTGTAATAACAAATTTATATCTTTGTTATATGATGAATATGGATATAAAAACTGTGAATGATAATGCCTGTACTAAGAGCTTTCTGGCACACTTTCTACATGAGGGTTTTGTCTAGTAGAACCTGATTTTCCCATTGTTTAAATTTACCAAAAAAGTTGAAAAATGTATTTTATTTCTTCTGTAGAATATGAAACATAATTTTATAATTCACTTTCAGTAATGTTACTTGCTTTATAGAGTATTTGATCAAGCTATCTATTTCTAACTATTTATCTTAGAGAAAAAAAAACTTGAAAGCATACAAACTCTTCCAAACAAGCATTTATTCATTACTGCCAAAACTGTAAATCTTTCAGTGTGTAAATATATTGATAGAGATGTTTCCTTTGATTAAAGCTTTAGTTGGGTTCTTCTAAGTCTGTCTTCTGACTAGTCCCAAGCTTGGACTCTGTCCACCATTGACAACTATGGATCTGTTCATTTAGTCAATGTTTAGAATAACATGCCTTATTATATCAAATATAATAGCCATGTAGGCTATTCAAAATTCTTCTTTGATAATTCATTTTTCTATAAAAATGTCTTAACATTTTTACTTCTATGACTAATGTTGCAGATTTTTATGATAGAACTAAACGTGGTTGTTTACTTTCATAGATGTATTGCATGTATGAGTCTCTTTCTATTTGTGTGTATATGTGTGTCTGTGTATGTAACTGTATGTATATACGTGTATTTGTGGTGAACACCATGACATGGGTGAAAACCAAGGATAATTATATGGAGTCAGCTTATTCCTTCCATTTCTATCTGGGTTCAAGTGATCAAACTTGCTTCTTTCTTCTGAGTACTGAGATAAAGGACATATACCACTATTATGGTAAACTTTTAAGTTGATATATTAATAAAGACAAAAAATAAAATATAAAATCATTTATATGTTTGATTAAGATAATTTATACACTAATACAAAATTAAATATATAATTGCCATATTTTGCAGATGCTTCTACCTCTGTTTCAAGTATTTTACACAGTAGTATATATTAAGCATACTATTGTCATTTACATTATGCAATTTCTACCTCTGTTTAATTATACTAGTCATGATTATATAATTAGATAGTTCCTATCTCCAAAATTGTCTTAAGGTTCAATTTATATCATAAATGTTCATATACCTATCAATAAATATTAATCCTTTATATGATATATTACTAATATATATTTATACAATAAATTGGTCTACATATATGGTAGTTTTTAATAATTATACCTTGACTCATTAGATAAAATATCCAGTTTTTACCAACCAGGTAAATGGGAATCTTTTGTTCAGCAGAAGAGATACAATAGATGACACTTACATTGTAGATAATTGAGTCTTCTATTTCTTTCTCTGGCACTTTGTCACTTGGAACCTTTGGGACCCTTTAGCTATCCTTTTAGGAGAATTGCTGCTGCCCCTCCCACTGTTGTGCTGGTACCAAGAGAGTATTCGCTGCTGTCTTCATAATGCTGTGGCTCTAGTGTTTCTTATATCTCCTATTCATGCTCCTTGCTCAGCCTTCTCTTCTAACAATAAAACCAATGGCAAACAAGAGCCCACTTGAGAAGAACGTTGTAATGATATGAGTGTTTCACCAAAACCTCAGTTCAGAAAGAGGTTTCTTGAGAAACTGAAGACACTGTGGCTTATTTATACAGCCGAGGAGAGGTGTGACATGGATATGGTGTGCAACGGGAGTGATTGCAAGTTGCACTACAACCATGGGCCTCAAGAAACTCAATAATAACAAAGCTCTTCTGCAAACGTACTGTTGTAATCTGCTTCAGCTACTCCCGTTAATCGACAGCAGGAAAGTATTTTCTGAGAAGGATGAAAATAGACATGGGGTCATCTAAATACTTGTCTTATTGAGAGTGATCCTTTCCAGGGTCAGTAGTAGCTAGAGTAATCATAACTGGAGCTGATCTTTCCCTGTGATTATAAGGATTCCTGGAGCTGCTAGAGTGTCCTCAACATGATTGAAAGTGTTCGCAGCAGCAGGACTGCAGTTAAAGAGCTCAACTGGTTACTTCTAAAGGGGCTGCTTGGCTGACACTTCCCTGCTCCAGGCAGCAGGCCTAAGAGAAGAGCTTATCAAGGAGCCCACTCTTGACACATTTAATCAAAAAAGCATTAAAATTATGTTCATTAAGGGTTTCATGAAAGCTCAATGGGAAACTAACAATCCTAATAGCATTTAACAGTACTTAATAACGTTTGACACTGCTTAAGAGTGATTATCGTCTAACCCAGTGCCCCAAAAATGGCTGCATCTCTCTGAACTTTCTCTTAACAAGTTCAGAGCATTCCATTCTTTTTAGCTATGGCTAATCTTAGAACAGAAACATTTATTTGAGTCTTCTTAAGAGGCCCTTATTCATGGAGGGCAGTTATGAATAACATCCGCCTTTTACATTATCTTCCACCAAAAAATGGTCTGGGTGATCCTCATCCTTCAACAAAGATATACTTGAATTATAGAAACTCATCCTTTGTAGCTATTTTTACCCTGTAAAAATACTGTTGTCAGATCGAGGCTTCTGTTAGCTCTATTCAAAGGAAAGAAATTGAGAATTATGTCCTACGTGTACGTAGCTATTATTTTTTTTAATCAAAATAAGAATGGCATAGAATGGAAAATCCAGTTCCTTTATCAGATTTGAACTTTTGTGAAACACACTTTTTCTTTGAGATATTATAACAAGTCTTTTTTATACATTGGAATGGAAAGTCTTTGCTGGGTGAGGGTATAACTGAAAAAAAAAATTAATCCTTTACCTTTACCCTGTGAGGAGGTAGAAAATGCTACAGAATAGTCTCAAAAAGCCATGTACACTGGTGTTCTCCGACATGATGCTCAAGATAAACGCACTAAATTAACTTTGCCCAACAGTGGCGTATCATATAAAATATTAGCAAGCCTTTATATTAAGTGGAAAAAGAATATTCCTAAAAAGTTTGTCTGTGTTAAAGTATGTCCTAAACCTAGAATGGAAGAGAAATTTTCAAAACCCGTGTGGCTTATATTTATTTTTTTTAATTCCAAAATATAAAATCAATTCCCTGTGAATTCTAGAATTAAAAATAAATAATAGTATGTAATATACAAATTAACATATAATAAATAAGTTAACAAAGTAATTCTGGTTTATAAGAACTGATCTTATTAGTCTGGTTCTACTCTAGTTTCAGAGTACACGTATGTCTCATTAGTGCTCTTAAAAGACAGAATAGCAAATGTGGTTAGTAATACACATTTCATATTTAAAAGATATGTAGGAAACGCAATTGCATGAAACAGAAAGAGAACTCAATTTTCAAATAGAAGTAATAGAATATAAACTTGGCAGAATTAATTTGGTTTCATTTGGCTATATTAGAAAATTAAACTAAACCATAGGATAATAAGCCAGAGAGTCAAAATGAATTCGTGCAGGATGTTTTATATGAAAACAAAATAGTATGGCAAGTAATCAAAAACATCCATATTGATTCTTCTGTTTGTCTAAAGTTTATTCAAATGAAGCTGTAATTTCTTCATATCAAAAAATAACTAGATACAATATTTTTCCCTTTATGGAAAAGTTGGCAGTACAGAAGTATGTATTGTTTAGAAGATTCAATACTGAAAAGAAAGGACTCACCAAATATTTAAAACTTAAAGTTTAAGCCTCAGAAATGTAAGTCTGATCTTTACGTTATCAAATTTTGCCTCCTGGCTGAATTCTACATAATCAGAATCTTATAAAGTCTAAATAAAATTAAAATCACGTTTAAGTGATATATAGATTCTTTGGACACAACTGTAGATTATGAAAACAGACAGATACAATATGTGAAACATTATCTAGTAATAACAATACCAACATAATGAAAGACATCTAGAAAGTAGTGTTAAATCTCATCAGAAAGAGAAGAAAATGGAAGTTAGAAAAACACTTCTATGTTCACAGATTTGAACAATTAATATGTGAAAATGACCATCTACTTAAAAACAATCTCCAGATTCAATGTAAACCCAGTCCAAAACTCTAAGACATTTTCCACAGCAACAGTAAAGGTCTGTCTTACAAGTAGCCAAAAATCATGAACAAAGCAAATACTAATTATAATGTGTTGTAAGAGGTTTCTGGCCCTGACTTTTGGTTCTAGCCTCAATGTTTAGGCCCTCAGACCCGCAGACCCACAGACCCACAGAGACACAGAGATGTTTACAATTGTTTTAGGATGATCGGCCTTAGGCCCAGGCATATCACTTGCTAACTCTTTACCATTAATCTGACCCATGATTCTTCCTGTTTAGCCATGTCGCTGGGTACCTTTTCTTAGAGCAGCATCATTGTCCTCTGCTTCTTCAGGCTTCTCTCTGGCATTCTGCTCTGTGCTTCCTGTTCTCAGAGTTTTCTTAGTTTGGTAGCCCCGCCCACACTTCCTGTGTGCCTTTGTCCAATCAGTGCTTTTTATTAAACCAGTGGGTGGGACAGTTATTCACCATGAAACAACACAATCCTCTACAATATTGTATTTTAAGAAATAGCACCAAATTAAAATAGTAAAGTCAGCTTGGTACTGGTGCTAAAGCAGTCATTGCGAATCAATAGATCAAAATAAAAGACTCAAACTTGAGTATACAAAACTACGTATTTTTCAGGTGCTGGGTAACATCATAAAATAAGACTTTCTAGATAAAACAGGGAAGCCAGGTATATGAAGACACAGTAATTTTGACACTAGGCACAAGACTTCAACAGTAGCAAGTCAAAAATAATCAAGAGTTAGAAGAGAAAAGATCACAACAAACTCCCAGCACTTGGTGCCTAGCTCTTGGCATTTGGTGGCTGTTTGGCAGAGGCACGGTCACTTTTTGTTAAGTATATGGGTTCTTGGCATTAAATTCAGGCCCCTGTGCTTCAAAGGAAAGGGCTTTACTCATAAAGATCCTTTGTGTATATATCATGGCTTCTTGGCCTATGTTTTTATGTGATCCTTTTGGTGTAAACTCTGTGTCTCTGCATCTGTGGGTTTGTGTGTGTGTGTGTGTGTGTGTGTGTGTGTGTGTGTGTGTGTGTGTGTGTGTGTGAGTGTGTATATGTGTGTATGTGTGTATATGTGTGTGTGTGTGTGTGTGTGTGTGTGTGTGTGTGTGTGTGTATACAGTTTTTCTTTGGCCCTTATACTACTTAACCCCTTAGATGCCTGTCAGTTTCCTAATGAGATACAGAAAGGAGACAAATACATGTAGAAAGGGAAGTGGTAAAGAACTTTCAGAAGTATAGGTAGGGAGAAACATAAATAGAATATAATGTATAAACAAATATTAGCAATAAATAATAATTTAATAAATTCCATACTGTAAAGTTGTTTTACTTTTGGTATCTTTTTTAGATTTTGTCTAGAATCTTTAAGTTTTTAAAAAGTCTATGCAATATTTGTTAATGCTAGTTCTACTTGCTAATTAAGAATCTTAGTTGCAGCAATTAAATCTGTGATTCAACTAAAAAAATAGAAAATATACTAAGCATTAAGATGATGTTTACTTTTTCTCAAATATGTTCCAAAAGGATCTAGCATTTTTCAGTAAAAATGACATTTAGAATCTACAAATTAAAACTTAGGAAATGGCCTTAAGAGAGCAGTGGTTATTACACATACCTCTTCATAATAATTAGCAATTGAAATAAATGACTTTCCTGGAGTAGATGGGCCACTCTGAGCTGACCCTCCTTGGGACTTCTTGTCCTTTCAGGGAGGGGATGGTGTATGGGGAGGGGAGAGGCTGAAGACTGACTGGGAGGGTTTGGGAGGAGGGGGAGCAAGGGGATATGTGGATAAAAAAGACATTTTTAATATAAAAATAATAAAATGAAGAAAAAGATAAATACACATACAGAAATATAATACACACATAGAAATATACAAAATACATAGTGTCGCAGGAAATAATGAGACTCAGGGATAGATCACTGAAGAAGTTGGAGATGCTAGAGGGAATAAACATCACAGTCAAATCTTACCCAGCTGTCTTTTAGCTTCCTCAGCCTCGATTCCCTTGGAATGGCTTTCTCTGTGTTTGAATCCCCTCTAAAGTATTCTTTTGGTAATTAAGGCATGGCCCCACCACACCTGCTTGGGAGCCTGGAATTCCTTCTATAATCTGAAGTGACCTTGACTCAGTTGGATTAAGGGTGTAGGTCACCACTCCCAGGATACTCCCTGTGCTGGGATTAAAGGTTTGAATCACCACTCTGATTTTCCTAGATTGACTGTGGTTAGAGCTCTGGGACTTCTGGAGCTTTTACTAACCCCCCACATAGACTGTGGGTAGATTCCCTCTGATATCTACAAAACTTCTGAAACTTTATTAAATCCCCACAACATAGATATACAATATATTGGCAATTTTTGCTTTTTAGGGTAATATGATGTGGTTTCATGATGGAAACAAATTTGAGCATGTGTGTGATGTAGCTTTTAGATTAAGGTAATTGAAGTAGGAAGAGTCGACCTAAGAATGGATCATGCTGCCATATGAACAAGAATGCTAAGCTAAATAAGACATAAAACAAAAAAAGCAAGCTGCAATATAGATTGACAGAAGGAGAGACTGTATGGTACAGAACTAGAACTAGGCCCCCTCAATGAGTGTGACAGTTATGTAGATCAATTTGCTAATGGGCCTCTTGGCAACAGGATCGGCAATTATCCTGGTCATTTTAACTAGCTTTTTAGAAAACACGTCCTATGTTGAGATGTCTTGTTCAGCCTTGATACATGGAGAAAGTGATGGGACCTGCTACAGTTTGGTATCTTAGCCTGTGTTGATTCCTCAAAGATCTTTCCTTCTTTTAGGAGTGGATGGAATGGGGGTGGTGGGGAGGAAACAGTGAAAGCTTTTAAAAGTCAAAATGCTTTTTAAAATAAAACTAAAGGGAAAAAAAAAAAAGGTGAGCTGAGCATTTCTTTTTCTCTTTACCTGACCAGTTACGTTTTATGTTATATGGTTATGTTATCTGAGAAAATATAGCATCAATTGATAAAATGTCTTCATAAGATCCAGCTGTAGACTAGTCAGTAGGCATCTTTTTAATTATTGACTGATAAGAGAGCACAAGTCCATTGGTGGATTATGGCTTTGGTATGATTCCAACCTTTACAATATCTTCCAAGTCTATGCATCAAAGCTTGCTGTCTGGTTCCTGTTCTGTTTGATTTCACGTCCTTACTAACTTCAAGGATGAGCTGTGATATACATATGTAAATAACATACATATTTCCTGCCAAAGCTTCTTGCTTTTGGTCAAAGTGTGTCATCATAGCAATAGATATCCTAACTGAGACACTATCTCTAGAGTCTTCCTACCATGATTTCCCTATCATTATGGATAGAATAGTTACACTACATTTCTCAAATAGCTATTGTGAAGTGTTTTAACCTGTCAACATGTAAAATAATTAATATAAAATTCCTCAATCCTCTGCAATTTTCCTTAAGCCTTAGGTGCAACAGTATTTTATAGATTTCTTTATTGGGACCGTGCTTTACAAATATGCATTTGGTTGGTTGTGGTTTTCCATAGTGGTCTCCTTCATGAGAGAGAATAGGGAATAGAGAACTTTTGTAATTATATTATATCCTCAATAAAAAGAATGCACTTCATGGTGAGGAGGAATAATTAACACATAAAGCTGATGTAAAATACATATGGAAACTAATTACAGTAAATGTTTTTATATATATATATGTTTCCATATATACATATATATATATGCAGTTTAATGGACTGAAATACAAAAACTAGAATTCATAAATTGAATCAGTAGGGTGAAGGATCTGAAAGAATTGGGTAAGAGGCAAAAATTTGATGAAAATATATTGAATGAAATAGATATAATTTTAAAAAGAATATGTTAGAAACTAATGATTTGATGAAAATCAATTAAAAATTAACCCTAAATTATAAAAATACTAAACTGAAAAGGTTCATCAACAGCCATAAACTAATAAAATTCAAGAATTTGAATTTCTTCAATGAGCATGAAAAATGACATGTGTAAAATGGGATATATCAGAGAATAGTTACTTTTAAAAGTTTGTTTGGCTTTGCTGACTTAGTGTTAACATACTTCTGAACTGAAGAGGCTAGAAGACATGAACAGAGATGGAGAGACTACCTAGCAATGCTGGCATTAATCAAACAAGCAATGTAAATTTCCAACAAGTAAATAAGAACAATTGAGGTAAAAATGAATATAATGTTTTCCAGTTTTGGTTATTTTAATTTTGGCTTTGAGTTTTTGTAAATCCAAGGCAGGATATGTAATTTAAATATTACACTCATGTTTACAATGATATTTATTATATAACACCAAGTATTATTTTGAGAGGATAAACCATTTAAATCTCATTATGGAAATTTACAAATTATTATATCGGAAGTGCTTTTTGGAGGCACAATATAAATAGAACTCGAAATAATTTTACTAATTTATGGAAGCAGAAAGCAGGTCAGTTTGGCTCACTGTGCATAGCTTTGACAAAAGGAAAGCAGAAGGATGCAGTGAAAGGTTTTCTAGCGATTGGTAGGAATTTTTAGCTGGCTATTTTAGTACCCTGACTCAAAAGGTATTCCACCATTTTAAGCCTAAATCAAAATTATAGGATATGTGCCTGATTTGTTGAAGTTTAAAACTGACCAATTTTACAATGACATACTATGTAATTCATATCAAAATGGAAACATATTTAGGTGACATAAGATTAAAAATATCTTTTTAAAAATAGAAAAATAAATTCCCTAAACTGTATAAAATACACATACGTGTAGAGCTTAAAATGCATTCAATAACTGTGTACTAAATGCTTTTCAATAAAAATAGAATGAAAACAATTTTAACATTTCTTACTTGATTGGAGAGAAGCAAAGGGGAATAATGTTGTGCACAGAAATTCTTGACAAATACAAAAAACAAGCATAATAACTACAGTGAATTAAAGCATTCAAAATTGTAAATCTCATAAAAATATCTAACTTAAGTCAAATTCTTGTTTAATTAAGGTGTGATTAAGTCAAGGACATCTTATACTGAGCTAATGAGCACATTTGTTTGCACAAAATGACAAGATAGATAGTTCTTTCATAGTTCATTCAGAATGTTCTTAAGTCATACATTGTGAATTGAAGCAATACCCCTTCTTCTGAGAAACAGAAAAATATAACTCAATACTCAGTTACTCATATAAAGAACCCAGAAATCTATGCCAGCTCATCGCTACTGTTTCTGGCCTTAAAATTTAGGTTGCTCGGTTCAACTTTCACACTCCAGAAATATTACACTATCATAAAGCCACAGGAGTTCTCATTGTAAGCAGGCATCTTGGCACGTGAATATACTTGTTAGTTATTGGTCTGTCTCCTTCTCTATCTGGTTCTTCTTCTCCCCACTAACTTCTTTTTCTGACAATAGTTGCAGAAGCAAATTAAACCAGTAAACACACGGCAAGCTATTTAGAAATAACTATATGCTTCAATGTGTTGTTATTAGGTTGAAATTTCAAACATAGAAAGCATAATTAGTTACACAAGAAGCATCAAAATTGGTCATATAATGAGTTTGTACACATTTTTTTTTTCTTTTCAGAAGAAAGAAGAACCACTACTTGGACTATATGATAAAAGCAAAAGGCTCCTGCTTAGCCTATTATGATTTTATAATATTATATTAATAGGCTATCCTATTAACATATTAATTCAATAACATATCCCCAAATATATTGGCCTTTCAATACCAAATTATTTAGATATTCTGTATGTCTTTCTTTACATGGAATAATAGAAATTAAGTTAGAGAAAGAAGACTTGAAACCTTAGAGCTGACAGTAGACGAGAAAGGAGAGTGAGGTCAGCAGTGTGCATCAATATCAGCTTTGATGCTGGAATAATAGAAAGTGGTGACTAACCGTGTATCATACCAAGCAAAATCGCCCAGGTACAGAGGGACAAGTGCTCTGAGATACTACGTACATGATAAATCTAGGCTGTTATAGTAGTTTCAAGAGAGTTAAACTTATCACAAGGCTTGTGGGGACAGGCTATGAGGTCCTAAACAAAGGTCAATTATGTTTGCCAAATGACTAAGTCCTGGAGATATGGCCCGGTTTAGCACTAGTACAGTGTATACATAACATTTTGTTTAAGCATTAAATCTTATGTTAACTGTACTTATACATAGCAACAATAAAGGAGGAGAGCATAAGTATGAATTTAACATAAATTTTTGGTGAAGACTTCCCCGTGGGTATTTACTAAACTTCAAATTCCTTAAGTTGTCTGACAATGTTAGATGTATACATCATTCCTATGTGAGTCATGTCTCAATAAAGAAAGAAATAACTAATACAGGAAATACCTCATTGTGTGTCTATGTATGCCGTCATGTTTGGGTGCATGTGTGTATGTATGTGTTTGAGACATAGACTGGATTAAATTCCACCTTTCTATCTTATTTCCCAGAAGACCAAAAGCATGGATTGTAGGCCTCTGGTGTCACAGTCTGGTGACAAGTATTCACCTATATCTACAATTTTAGCATCCAATGCAATTGATTATTTATTCTATACTAGGAGAGAGTTATGATAGTAAATTTAATTACTGTGCATGAAAGCTTGTAATTGAAATACCTTGTAAAAACTTTCAAATAAAAGTTGGGTTTAATCGGGGCATAAAATCCTTAATAGGAATTAAAATCTCTTAACCACTAGAGATTTAAGTCAATAAAAAAAAATTACAGGTAAAAATACAAGATGATGGGAAGCTTCATAAACTCAAAACATGGAATAATTTTAGATGTAATAATGGACTCAAAAAAAGAACATTTTTAGACAAGCACTTAGTTTAGAAACAGAAAGAGATGACAAAGTGATCTCAGCCTTTTCCATAGTTTTGACATTTCTTCCTTTTTGTATGTTTTAGAATAGTCATTGTTCACGTGGAAACTTACTCTGTTCAAATAGTATACATGAAATTAAAATAATTAATAATTGAAAAACACATTTCCCCAGTGGAATTTTAGACAACTGAAAAGTAATTAATCACATAGATCTCAAAACATGTATTTAGTAAAGAAAGAAGCCTTTGGCGGGATCACCTGGAACAGAAATGGAAATCTCATTGTCCAAAGCTGCCGCTTTTTTCACAGTGACAAGTAATGTTATGAGCTCCTGGCTAAATTCGTGAGCACTGAGGCTGGGAACGTTTTCTGCTACTTCAGAAATGATTTTAGAATGTATTTACACAAGCCAAGTCTTCCTCTTTCCTCCAAACCCTAATATCAAGAACAACAATAGCTGTGAAGAAAGAAAACGGTCAATAAAAACTCCAGGTAGTCTTTTTACTAATGAAACTTGCTAAGATCAGAGCCTCTCTAAATGAGTGGATTGGAAGAAGACTTGGTAAATTTTATATGCAAATACCACAAAACTATCACCAATACCACAAAACTATGTCTATGTTATTCTGAACATGTATACATACATACATATAATCTGAATATCTAATTTCTTTTCCCTTTACGTCAAGATAATGTCATATGTTGTATAGCCAAAATAAATAAATAAATACATTTAGAATTGTTTGGAGAAGATATTATCAAATTTAAAATTAAGTGATGAGTTTGAATAACTTAGCAGCTGGCTGCATATCTTCATTTCTCAGTAGACCTCTGCTAAGGTACAGTTGGATACTCTGTATCTGAAGTATCTGTATCTCTGTTAAAAAAAAAAAAAGTAGATATTCAGACTTTCAGGGCTTCAGCACATACAGGAAGTTATCAATATGGATACATGTGAGCTTCCCGATGGCTGATCAGTGTGCATAAAGCTGGGGAAGCATGGCACATGCCAAATAATTAAATGGAGTTTTATATTTATATGCTAATAATAAAAGTTAATGCAAGTTTGTAAATCATGACAATGCAAAAACATAATAAAATTAAATAAGAAGACAGAAGAGAAAAATCAATAAAAATATGTAATGAAATTTGGAGACGGGTAGAGTAAAGAAAAATGGAAGACGATATTAATTCATTTTTCTATGCTTTTGAACTTCTGGGCTGTTAGTCCTTTCTAGAGTCAGCATTTCTAAGTAGAGATACTAATTTATATTTTCATATTAACAATAACAGCTAGAAGAAGTATACTAGAAAATTTAATGTAAAGTTATGGAATTGGAGTGAGGTCAAAATTAACCTTAATAACTACTACTCTCCTTTTTTAGCATAATTATGTTCTAAATGTTTTCTCTTACATAGATTATTTTATTTCATTTGAAGAATGAAGCCGATACACAAAGAGAAAAGAGACATGTGATGTCCTCTTGATGACATGGATTTTATTTAAGATTTCATAGCGATCATAAATAAACAAGACATATATCATAAAGATATAATGTCATTTTATAATCAATGTAATATATGAATAATCAAAATTATTCTTAATTGAGTTTTATATTACAAAATATTTTGACATAAAATGATCATCATAATTTCATTTCTGAACTTCTTATTTACAGTGATTATTTCTGGTTGGGAGTATTGTCACTATTTCAAATGTTAGGGCAATAAGAGTAATGGTTTTTGTTTAAAACACCAGGAAGACCCATGATAGTGAAAATGAGGTAGAAAGCAAATGCTATCTAAATATGAACGCTACAATAATAAAATTGAAGGCAGTCTCCTGGAAATTATGTTTGGTTTAGGTTTCTTAGATTTTCTCCGAAGAGAATATTTGAGATTGTATAATTCACAGACTTTTTTTTTAAAAAGGTCAAGTACATGGTGATGACAATATTTCTAAATTTTTACTAATCTCTTGACAAGAAGTCAGCATGGGACCAACACAGCACTGTGCATAGATATTGCTGAGAATTTCTCACTTCTGCAGTCTCAATCCTCCATTCCTGTACAGTAAAGGAAGCAACACTGTTTTCTTTCAAGTATCAGCTAGTTGTGTACCCTGGCAACGAAATATGGTAGTTGAAAATATTCAATATTTTTTGCAGAATGTGGCATTAGCAACTAAGCAATTAAGAATCACTGTTTAGAAATAAAGCCACTCCAGGCCACGCTGAGCTGACCCACTTCTTATGGGGAGGGGGTGTTGGGGAGTGGGGAGACTGAAGGTTGACTGGGAGGGATTGGGAGGAGGGAAGGGAAGGGGAGCCGGGGGATACATGCATAAAAACGGTATTTTTATAAAAAATAATAAAATGAACATACAAAAAATGCAAAAATGAAATAAAGCCAAGTTTTATTACCTTAATTCAAAAAATTATTATTTATTAATGCTGCCATATTATTTGGTAATATCTCCTTTTAAACAAAGCCAGAACAATGCAAGCAATGAGAAAAAATGGTTTTGTTTTCTTTTTCATGATTCTTTATGATGTTTTTAGTTCAGAGGTCACAGATTTTTATTTCAAAATGATTATAAATTAACATAAGAAATGTGCTTTAAAATTAAAACACAGAGTTTCATAAGGATTAAGAAGCATGCCTGTCCACCGATCTAGTTACTTTTCCATTGTTGAGATAAAAGATTATGTGGGTGGTAACTGACCAAATGTAGGGTTTATTCAACCTTAGGGTTCTGTAGTATTGCAGATGACATGGCATCATGTGATCAAACAAGGCAATGTAAACAGAAGCTGTGTTAAAAAGAATGAATTGGGAATTAAGTATGACTTTGAAGCTTTAAATCCCAACCCTAGTGACATATTTCCTTCAGCAGGACTATATACGCATCCTAATGCTATTCAAATGGTGCCAACTCACAGGACCCAACGTCTGATCTTACAGTGACATTTATCATTCAAACCACCACATTCTTTTCCCTGGCCTTAAACAAAACCAGAAACAATTGGTAGGTTGACATCACAAGCGGTGTAAGCAGAAATGGATTGAAATAATGGTTACTTTGCAAAGAGCATGATTTTCTCTAGACCAGAGAAATCTGTAATGTGTAAAATGAAAAGGTTCAGACCCAAAACAGGTGAGAGGCATTTATCCGTTTCCTAGTTACCCAGATTACAAATTTCACCTCTTCTTCAGGCAGTTTATAAAGGTAAAAGTGGCTTATTGAAATTACAAATGCTGATAGATATAACTCCCACACAGTTAGCTCATTGGCTGTGTATCTTATTACAATATAGTAAGAAGCCTGTTACGTTCAAAATGATTATCAGGTGATGAAGTTAGATGAAAGGAAAAGATAATACTGGGCTGGTCCTTGGTAGCAATTGTTGTTGGTCTAAGATCTTCCTGATCAAACCTTCATAACGATCAAAGAAAAAATTTATTCCGAGAGAAGCTTAACTAACTCTGCTACTTATTATCAATCAAAGAGTCAGTGTGAAATAAAGGCTACATTTCAAATTACCAAAACCAGTGTTATGTGTGAAAAGAAAGTCTTTTTTGTGGGTTTTGTTATCTTCAAATTCCTTAAATTTTTTCCCTAAAAGTAGAAAATAAAAAACTAAGAAATCAAGTTGATTTTTATTACTATAGAAAAAAAAAAAGGTTATTTGGGAGTTGCCAAGGTTCTTATACTTTATTATTTAATGATAATTGATTGATGTTTAGTAATGATTTATATGCACAGATTATTCAGGCTCAGCCAGTTAATAAAATGTACTGACATTGTAAAACATGTTTTCTATTCCTGGCAGAAGAAATGGGCAATGAGCTTTGGTACAAAGCAGTTATATTTCCCAAACTTCAGAAGTTGAGGTGGAAAGACTGTGAGTTCTATGCCAGATGGGACTATATAGCAAGATCATGTCTTACTCTGACCCCATGTTGAAGTCGTTAATAAAGAAGTAAGATACACAATAAATCAGGAACACTGGTAGGTTAAATGCTTTTAGAAGATTAATTAAAATATTAGTAAAGGTAACTGTTGTTAAACATAAAGAACTATCAAAAGTCTGTTGGATCAATCAATCAGATCTTTTGCTGGTTCTCTAATGTGAGAGGAATCCAATGAAGTCAACCTTATCTCAGTTTGGAGGATTTTTGAAATAATCAAAGTATAAAGATTAGGCATGTTTCTACCTGACTATATTGGAGTGATAGATACACAAGTGAATTTAAGAGTCAATGGACAGAAAAGATTCTATGATTTAAACTTTTGCATGAATCTAAAGCTATATGCTTGAATATGAGAAATTAGCTTTAAATAAAAGAAGAAATAAGTCTTTTATTTTAAGCATTGTGGCAGAGAAATGCAACCCAGGTTCTAAAACTTTTTTTCTGTTACATTTTTAAAATTTAACATAATTAATTTGTTCTCTCTGTGATGAACTCTTGACCATATAGAGGTCATTAAAGTGAGGTTTGTATGAAAAATTAGATATTTTTAGTGGTCTTTATAGAAAATTGTCACATTTCCCTTATTTGGAGATATTATTTTAATAGATATGTTAAAACAAATACTTTATTTTTTTCTAAACTATCAGGAAAGTTTAGCTTTGGACAAGCTAAATTGGCAAAGAAATAGACCTCTACTATAGCTCAAACAAATATTTACTATCACATAATATGGAATAGCTGGTGGGTCAAAGATATGACTTCAATTTATAAAGTCCTGGAACTTCGAGTATAGGTGTTGGGTTTTTTGTTAGTTTGTTTGTTTAATAAATAATCTTATATAACTTGTGAAAAGTTAATAGTTCAGATAAACTAACAATGGTGTGTTGGAGCTTAAACGAAATCTTAGAAAGACCCAATTAATCTGGATGTGTTCTAACTGGTAAATAAAATACAGAAGGCTAGCAGAGGTTGATAACAAATGATTGACCTTACAAGTTCTTTCTTCAGCACATCAGTCTTGGATAAGAATCAAGTGAAGTTAACCTTAATATGAGAAAGCTCAAGATTTATGATGCTATAGTGCCACAGGGATAACAGAATTTATGTATTTACTGTAATAACTTAAGATAATAGGATTGGACATAACTCGGATTCTAAGTATAATAATACACCATTTAATGGACAATATTACCATACCAGAAACAAAATGGCAGGCTAGGACTTATTTGGATGCTCTTGTTACCCACCTAAGCTGTTTAATAAATCCAGAAGTAATACAAGCTTCTGTATAATTAATAAAATAAGTTGAAATATTCCAGTGTTTCTCAAGAGACTAAAACCTAAACTCAGTTGCTGATTATTGTTAAAATCAATGAGAAACGGGAGTTTCTTGGGTTTCTTTTTATTTTAAAAATACACATTTTCTGTGGAGAGATATTTATACTTCCTCTGTGTGACTCTGTTATTCATTCCATTTCTTATCTATTGAATAACTCCAGCACTGTTTGGAAAGCAAGGTTCAGGTTATTGAATGGCATAGTCCGGAATAAAAAAGAATCACATTAACTTCAGTATATGAGTAAACTAGACAGGAATATAGGCAATATTGTTCTGTTTTGCAATTATCAGTTAAAAAATTGTCACCAAATAAAAATTTTCATCAAAGATTGCTTTTATTTCTAGAAATGTTATTACACATGAGAGAATTATGATATGAGATTATCTATCTATAGTGGTAGACTGAGTGGTATTCTGCCATGGCAGTCTCCGTAGATGAGAATTCTATCTCATTGATTCTTAGGACATCTTTCCTAGCTCAAATCTATGAGTGTTGCTGAAAATGAAACTGAAGTCACCAACTTCTGGACATGGTGACACCAAGGGCTAAGGCAACCACTTCTCACATTTTTCTTGCCTAATTACTGTTTTTATATTTTTACTGCTTTACATGAAAATTGATTACAAGAAAAATCACCCTAAATTATAGTATAGCTTTATCTACCCCTCCTTACAAAGTAGGCTTACCTTTTAAAATTAGTTTCACTTAAAGGTTAAGTTATAAGGATCAGGCAGACAAGTGATATGTGTACATATATGCAAGAAAAACATTCTCATACATAATAAAACCAAAATGAACAAATCTTTATAAGTAGTAAACTAACTTTATTATAATATATACATATATATATACACACACACATACAATGAAATATGAAACCTCCTCTACTTATCAACTCATCATCACCCCCAAACTCATCTCATATGCTTCCTAATATGTCTGCTTCCACTTTTGCTCTTTTATTTACACATTTCTATAAATACAATTAGCAATTTACACATGTGCCCAAATGTGGGACATTCTACGGGAGCATGGAAACTCTACCAGTGGCCATACCATCGAGTAAAATTATTCTCTCCTATGTCCAGCAGCTACCAACTGCAAATAAGAGCTCAACAATTTCTTGGGCCTAGAGATCACGTCTTCGACCTGTTTCAGAATTTTGGTTGGCACGAGTCATTGTCAGTCTTCTGTAGGTAACTAGTGTGTGTAGGAATTCTTGAGAATGATAGCCGTGTCACAATCAGAAGATACCATTTCATATTATTCCTCTTCAACATTAGCTCTTAACTCTTGCTAACTCTTTGAAATGTGTCTCTGAACCTTGGTGTAGGAGAATATGGAGCTTAGTTTCTTAACTGTCTTTCCTCTCAGAGTTATGCATCTCTCCAATGACTGATGACAACTTCTTTTCAAAGATTGAGAGGAGCCAAGAACTATGGAAGTAAACAGGGATATTGAGAAGACATTTTGACACATGATCATTTACTAAAATGGTAAAATTAAATTGTACCCTCAGACCTATGATAGCCATCACCATGGATTTCCGACTATTATTATAGTACCAGACATCAATCCTTTCCTTTGGAGAATGATTCAAATACAGTAAGAAAGTGTTAGGTTACACTATACAATCTTGGCTATATTTTACCTGACACATTGATACAGTAACATGTCCTTTCTCCCTTAGTAGCTCCAATAATAATGTGAAAATTATGAAGACTAGACAGCATGGCAGAAACATTCTACTCAATTTAATTTATATATATATATATATATATATATATGTGTGTGTGTGTGTGTGTGTGTGTATGTGTGTGTGTGTGTGAGTGAATGTATGTGTGTATGTGTGTGTGTGTGTGTGTGTGTGTTTGTGTGTGTGTGTGTGGTCCAGTCAGACTGATGGGAGTTTTCAGGTATAAGGTCTAATCATGTAGTTATGATAGATAAAGAAAAGCAATGTTAATCGATTGTTTTACTTCTAAGAACTCTGGGCCTAGCTGAACAATAATTTGTAGAAAGGTAACCTGTATCTTGCATGGCTAATTTCATTTAAAAACCTAAGATTTCTGGGAATGTTACTACTTGCCCATTCATTAGAATTCCCTTCAGACTGATTTTTAAACTTGACTATCTTACCAGCTAGTGTGTTCCATAAACGTCTTCGTAGTTACCTTGCTTTGTTTAGTTCAGCTATCTCCTTCCTGCCTTCAGCCTCTCTCTCATCTTTATTCCATCCCTAACTCCCACCATGCTTCTTCTTTCCTACGACATGCATTCTAAGATCCCTCAAAATGTATAACTTTATTTGTGTCGAGATAGTGGATTTTCATATTCATTCACATATCCTTTCTTTGTGTTATCCACTCTTCAGCCCTTTTGATTTTCTTATATTCCTCTGCTTCTGCTTTCTCCTTCAGTTTTTTACATTTCTGCTTTTGTTTTAGCTAAATATACTACCCCTGATTTCTTTACATGCTCCTTCCACTAGCAGGCCCCATCATGATATCAGCTCTTCTACTTGTGCTGCATCTAAAACACAAAAAAGCCCAAAGGATGAAGCTATGATTCAAATATGAGAAAACAAAAACATGATTGTCTTTCAGGGTCTGAGTTACCTCATTACCTCAGTCAATATATTTTAATTCAGCTTACATACTTTCAAATTTCATTGTTTCAATTTTTCTTTACAGCTGAGTAATGCTCCATTGTGTGTGTGCGTGTGTGTGCATGTGTGTGTATAAATTTACATTATATTCATTATTCAATTAATCCCCCAATTAATGGTTATTCAAATAAATTTTGTTACATATCTATTAAATAGGGAAAGAGTAAAACCACAAATAAAAAATGTACAAATGTCTCTATTGTGGAATATCAAGATCACTGGGTATATATCAAAGACTGATATACTGCCTTAATGATAGTTATAGTTTTTTGAAAAAATTTTCCCATTTCTGAAAATATTTCATTCACTAGTTTACATTCTTACCAAAGGTGTAAAATTTTATTTTCACCAAATTCTAACCATCTTTATTTATTATTTTTATTGCTAATTCTGACTAGGCTGCGTGTAGTTTTGAAGTAGTTTAAATAGTTTTAAAGGTTAAAGTAGTTGTAGCCTGCTTTATTTGAAGACCAAGAATGTGGCAGAATTTACAGTGTTTGTCCATTCTATTTCTTCTTTCAAGACATTTCAATTCTGCTCCATAGCTCATTTTGTAATTATACTGTGTATTTTCTCAGTGTTTGCCTGCATTTCTTTCTTTATTTCTAATGTCTTTTAGTTCTTTTTATATTTAAAACTATAAAATATCTATGTTTTCTGTCAGATCAATAGCTGGCAAACTTTCCTCACATTCATGGTATCACCTTCTATAGAAACAAAAAAATTTACTATAACATTATCATAAATCTAAGAATTATGATCAGCCAATTTACATATTAGCTGTATATACGAAATTGACAAACACATTATATGTAAATATTCACCAGATAGTTTGGGACTTACCAGAGATTAAAGAAAATTAAACCCACATTTCAAGATTATTATTTAAAAACTACTAGAAATTCTAAGAGAAAATGTACAAAAGCCACATATAATGGCATCTATATTTTTTTTAAATTTATGGGTGTTCTGTCTCTTCCCTTTCACCACATAGATTCTTAGGAACCAACTCAGGTCATTTGGCTCAGTCTCAAGTATCTTTCTGCTAAGCCATTTCACAAGCTCACAATGAGAACTACTTAAACTAGTTATCCTTCCAAAACCACATCTCTGCAAGTTTTCAGAAGTCTTTGTTGTTCAACCACTATCTTTGTGAATGGGATTGTTCATGTGTCTGAAGCTATTGGGTTAGTCATGGTTTTAAAATATTTTTACAGTTAAAGTACCTTCATATTAAACAGCACATTGTCTACTTCCTGATGATTAAGTGACTGAATAAGAAACAAAGCAATCCAGCTCATAAGCAATTTTACACATCAGCCTTCTTCAGAGGATAACAATGGGGAAAAGAGAGCATGAGTTTCTGCTGGGAGAATCTCATTGTTTTTATTCTGTCTTTCTACACTGTCTTAAAAAATAGAAGTTCAATTATCAGTATCACAAACAGCCCTACTGAGATGAGGAAACACTTTGAATATTCACTTTAGCATAGAGTAGTGATGCCTTCAGATTTCTCTTCTCTTTATTCTCTTGTATAAAATTTTATTTATGACAAACTTATTTTCTAAATATATTTTTCTAAAGTATTTCATTTTTGACTATTTGGAGTACTTTGAACAGTTTCAGGTTGTTATTAAAGGAAGACTTTATAATATTTAATATTTGATGGTCATGGTGACAATTAGCAATTAATTTAAAATATTGCATTCTGAATCTTTCATTAAAATTTAGTAGCACATGCCCACATTTGTTCTTGAGAGGTCCTTTGAATAGCACGGTTACTCATAGAAGGGGAAATCTGGATCAAATTTTGACGGTCACTTCCCAAAACCCATCACCATATTTGTTCTGGTCCTTGTATCAATTCTGAACAATTTGTCATTAAAATCAGCATTGCTTTTATCTATTATGAAGCAACTGGAACATTTTGTCTTCCTGAAAGACAAAGCATTGACAACCAAATACTAGCACAGAAGGAAATGAATCAGCTGCGGGAATCAGAGATTTAAATCTGATTTGCCTCAAGACAATAAGCTCTGTTAGCAGACTGTTACTAGATTTTTGAACATTAAGCTTTCTTGAATTTATAAATATGACAAAGAACATTATGCTGCTATATTCAAATACAATTTGTTTTAAAGAACAGGCTTAGATTTATTTGGACAAATTAAACTATATTTGCTGTCTTTTCTATAAATATATAGATGACACTTTTTAATGCCCTCTCTGTAGTACCCAAATTCATGTTTAAAAATAAATATCAGTAATATTTAACATGCTAAATAAGGTTAGTGTGTCTTGCCTTAACTAAAATTCCTAAACTTGTTTGATTCACTTATATCTTTTGAAAAGAAAAAAATATGTAATAAAATGAAAATAAAAATGTTAACTTGAAGAAGGTAGGAACTTATTAAAATATGTGAAATCATACATAATTTTTTTCTTAATATAAACATGGAAGAAAATATACAATTTGTGAGTGAAAACATTAATATAGCTAACGTGGCTATTAAATAGTTATGTTCCTGAGTTAAAATAACTTTTTCTATATCTGAGTGTATTTTGTTGATCGACTTTATGGGAGGCTTCAGAAAAATAAAGTGGTGTTCTGTACATGTAATAAATTCAATAAGTAATATCCAAGCCTAAAATTACAAAAAAAGCCTTAGTGATTCATATGGTTAAAAAAAAAACCAGGAAAAATAGAGAAATACAGTTATGGGTATTTATATTTAATTTAATATTTGATTCTCATTTCATGCTCAATTGACTATCCTCTTTATTATAACTTCATCTAAATATTTTATCATAATTGTATTATCTTTGAGAGCAGGATATAAGGGAAACTTTTTAAATCCTTGAGATAGTTGAGGAAATCTTATAATAATATTTTCCTAAATGTAGAATCATTATTGTAAGTATTTGTCTTGCTTTATAGTATGCTGTTAGAAATTTCAATAAAGGCAGATGTGTTCTTCATTTCACTGATTAAATAATTACTCTTAGAGGAAAAAATAGCCTTTAAAAATGAGTTTTCATTGAAGAGAAAAAGGAGCTGGAGAGATGTCTCTGTAAAATAGACTGTTCTCTCCTGTCTGCCAGTTCCTGAATAACCACTGAGAGACTTAATTTTACTTTTAAATGCTCAACCAGTATCTCAGGCTTGTTAATAACAATTCTTACATTAAATTTACCCATAATTCATATCAATGTTTAGCCACCTGGCTTGGTACATTCTCTCAGTACACCATTCTCACCTTGTTTCCTCTGCATTTGGCTGCCACAGATAACTTGGCCCACTCCTTCCCATAATTCTCAGTTTGACTTTCCCATCTAACTTCCTGCCCAACTACTGACCTGTCAGCTTTTTATTAACCAATGAGAGTAACACATATTTATAGTATAGAAAAAAATTGTTCCACAGTATGCCTCGGTGATTAAAAAAAAATTTTTTTTTCAGAGGATCTGGTGATAATTCCCAGTGTCTACATGTTGACTAACAATGGTATGTAACTTCAGTTCCAGAGATAAAATACCCTCTTCTAGCCTCAGGCACTAGGCATACACATGGTATGCATATATGCATGCAGGCAATACATTCATACACTGAAAATAAAAACAGACAAATCTAAAATATGGATGATATACTCTATTACAAACTATACGCTTACACACATGCTTGGGAATAGCAAGACAAAAGGCAGGAGAGTACTGGGGTGATAATGAAGATTATTTTCATATAAATTTGACTATACTACCTGTAGATCATATATTAAGAACAGACGTATATTAGTTATAAACACTAGTACAAATAGTAACAAAAATGAAAATTAATAAAATTTATAATTGCATTGTTTAAAAAAATATATATAATGGGATAATATAAAAAGATTAATTGAAATCAAATAATAAATGACAAAATTGAGAAGCTAAAGTAAGAAAAAATAAAAGGACAATGAATAACAAAAATAATGAGTACACTAAATGTAAGTTAAACCATACCATAATTTTAAAATACAACAAGAAAAAAATAAAAGGCTCAATGATATCTTGTCTTTAAATAACTCATTTTATAAACATAGACATATATGGATATAAAGTTATGAGCCAACAAAAGTAAACTGGTGTTAATCCAATTAAAGTGAGAATTGACAGTAATTTAAGAAAAAAAAATACTAAAAGATAAAACCGTTGAAAGAGAGTAGCATTGTTCCATAACAAAATGCTCAATCTCAAAGAACACATAACAAACATTGATTCCTGTGCACCTTAGTTTGTTGTGAAGCCGATGCTGAATCTACAACCATCTATTAATGATTTTCGAGGTTATACCACACTCAGGGCTTCTTGCTAAGCAGACAATTCACACATAGCACTTCTCTGAAGTGAGAACTGTGAAGTAATGGGTCGTTTTGAACAAAGCTTTGTCTCTCATTATACCCAGTTTCTAGGAATGAAACATAAGAACTCATCACAAAATTATTTGATTGCACAGGCGGTAATTGTTATGTAGCAAACGAAGATTTATATAAAAGAAATAATCATGGAAGAACCAACCTCTGTAGAATGGACAATGCAGAAGCTATGGTGGTTAGATATTGAAGCATGTGAATTATAAGATAAAAGATAAAGCTGAGAATATATTAAAAGGGCAACATTTTTAGATAAAATGAATGCTAGGTATAAGGCCAGAAGAATACACCAGGTTGGACATGGGAAAAGAGAAAAAAGTGTTAGTGTAATTGACAAAAACAAGTGAGATGAGAGATATTAAGGATTCGGGATAGAATAGTTGTAAGACTTTTACATTAAGTAAAGAACTGAACTTTTGGACTCATTGATTTTGTTAGCTTTAAAGTAATTTGAAAAGTGGTAAATTTTCTTGGGATTCTTTTGCCACAACAAAATTTCTTTTTCTTTTATTTCATTTACTTATTTATTTATTTACTTTGAAGACTATGACTCTATATCCCATGCTAGCTTGAAGCTCACTTTGTAGCTTAGACTTTTCATGAACTTGGAACAAACTTTTTGTCTCAGCCTCTCAAATGCAGAGATCACAGGTGTGAGTCCCGACTTCCATTCCAGTTCATAGAAGAATTTGCTGAGAATAATTACATGGAATGATAGCTATTAATCTATAAAATAATTTTATGAAGAGAAAATGTGGATTGTGTACATCAAATTAGTTATATATGTTTTAAAAGTGGATGATTTGATAATGAACATCAAAGCAGTAAGTAGTGAAGAATACCTGTAAGATCTATTGACCTAGAATCCTTGAAACCCATGTTGCTACTAAAGACAATTAAAATGTAGTGGAATCAAGGTTTTTTTGTGTATCAATTAGTGTGAAAGCACAATGTTTCAAAGACTGCCATATATAATTAGTTAGCTGTGTTACAGTGTTCACTGGGTGTGTGAAATTTGAAAATAACTTCAGAAAAAGTTCTTTGCTGAAGATACTAGTGAATGAGACTATTTTAAAATGCTCATATATTCTAAAACCTAAAGTACATATGCTATTTCAAGAGTGAATACTGAATAATATAAACATTTTAAAATATTAATACTTTTTAATACTACAAAATAAGTATTTTTCTATGCAGAGAGATTTATTTATTTATTTATTTACTTTTTAAAAAGGAAACAGAATGATGTACCAAAACAGAATGAAACACTTCTAAAAAACTATAACTCACTGTAGGAAATACTTCTACCAAATTTGGTAAGATTTGAAGTTGGTCATTGAGTTTAATGTTGCAAAAACTATTCTTGATACATGGTGTTTTAGGAACAAAATTTTCATTGGGGTAATTTTAAAGATGGTAGCAGAGATAGAGTAGAAATAATTGGTTTATTCTGCGTCATTGTGACTACTGCACTAGGTAAAAGCTAATTCATAAAGGAAAGATTCATTTTGTCTCACAGCTTTGAACAGATTGGGCCCATCATGTAAAGGAAGGCAAGGCTTTTCAAATTAGCAGATGGTGGTGGAACCCTAGCTAGAGTCTGATCACATTCCAGCAGATGAGAAAGCAGAGCATGGAGAAAACCTGGGGCTGAACAAAACCTAACCAGATTTACTACTAGGAAGTTATTTTGGCCATGTAGGCCTCACTTCCACACTCCACAGTTCCCCCCACACACCCCAAATATCATCACTAGGGACAATTAAACCTTTAAAATTCAGAGGGTAGTCTTGATTTAAACATAGCAGTAGACAAATGCTTTGGAAAGCTCCATAGCAAAATAAAGCAGAATTTTAGTTTGTATATCCAGATAGTTGTTAAGTGCCTTAAGGAGCTTTTTAAATAAAAATATGAGATGTTCATTCGGTGTTTATGTTGATAAAATGAGGAGAATTTTTATAATAAAGATGGTAAGATCACATTGGAAAGAAGGAATCAGTTCTAATATATTAATTAGGAGATTCAATTTTTCATCACAGCACAAAATTACCAAAACATTATGTGGAGTTTGAAGCAAGAACATAGAAGTTAGAATTTTGTTTGAAGGGGAAAATCATGTTTCACTTACAACAACTTCAGGTTTCTTTCAATAAAACAGATAGCATATATGACTTAAAAATGGAAATTAGTGTGAAGAATTTAGGTAATTTAAACCATTATAGTATTCTGGTTTTTCTTTTATGCATTTGCTTCAAACTCAGTGAATACTCTTTTAAAACATTAGAAAAGCTGAACCGACTTTATGTTCATCAAAGTAAAATACATGCCAAGTTTTTTAAGATCATCTTACTGATTGTTGAAGTTATTAACATCATTTTCTTTAGTTTAGGCAACATGATTTAAAACTAGCTTCTCCTAATTCTTAGATTTGATAGAGCTGTTGCTACAGGAGGTGAGGACTTAGCTTGGTAGCTTCAGAATTACTTGGTATTTGATTATGAAGTTGTATAGTCTGAATCATTGCTAGCCAAAAATGAGCGCATAAGGAAACTAAGTATTTTGTGTGACTTTTGCTAGCTGTAAGAATACTTGCCTTTCTAGATTTCTTTTTTCCATCATCAAAAAGACAGAATGGTCATCAATATATAATTCTTTAGTTGTTATAAGTTAACTGTAAGTAAGTAACCTTAAAAAATTGATATCTACAAGAAATCTATCCCGTTATCAGTAAAAGCATTTTTGGGGATGTGCGTGGTTTTGTCTTACTTTGTTTTGGGGCATTTTGTTTATTGCTGTTGTTGCTGTTCACTTGGATAAAGGTACAAATCGCTGAGGGAAGGAGAAATGCTAAAGTTAGACTGTCTGGTTTCTGGTCTCAGCTTATCTATACAGATCCCATTAATAATATTTAATTCTTCTGCCAGACCAAGGAAGCATTTGGAAAATATGATGAGCACACTGCATTACTTCAATTTGATTTCAACTGGCGGCCCTTCAGTTTCATCTTATTAATCCGAGAACTACTTAGCTGCATAAATCTCAATAATGTCACTGATAAACACACCCACTTGCTTTAGTTCACTACCTGATGGACAGAAAATAATAGTGGAGATTCTACGTATGAATAATGTATTAGGAAGGCCTTAAAATAACTGCGACTATTTTATGAGCACCACATGAACTTCCACACATGAGTTAAAGATGTAAAAGCACCTTAGGAGAGGTAGCATTCTTTTCATATTTGGGGAGGTAATGAAAGTCTTAATGTAAAACTTTTTCTGTGATATTCAAATATGGCTTACTACCCTGTGAAAATTTGTATAGTCAGGGTTTTAAGAACCCCTCTGTGGAAAATATTTCCTAATAAAATGAAAACACTGTTGAAAATATCCAGAAGAAATAAACTATTAATTCTTTGTCACTCTGTTTAACAATTGATTTCTGTTTCTGGTTTCTTGTCATGAAACTTTGCTTCTGTAGCTCACATTAAGACTGGCTCAGGTTTAAATTTTCTGAGACACAGGTCTTGTGCCTAGATTCACAGCCACATTGAATGGTGAAAAATCACAATAATGCAAGGCATGGTGACTCTAATTAATAATCTTAGCATCTAGAGGCTGAGAAAAATAGATTAATATTTCAAGAGAACCATAAGTTAGGTATAAATCTGATAGTAGCTGTCTGGAATGTGTGAGACCTTAACGCTCTAAAAGAAAAGGCATAAAATAAAGAAAAATATAAAACTGTACCATCTATTTTATGCTTTTTTGTATTTGTACATATATATGTATATATATAATTTGTGTGTCCAATTTGCATTTATATATGTAAATATTTTGTTAGTTTTCAATGTTTAATATCTAAACGTTGCTTCTGTCACCTAGAATAATTCTTCCAAATGATAAGATAAAATTAATCTTTCATCAATTTCGAGAAATATTTTAAAGCTGAGACATGAGACTAGAAATGTAAATTACATTAATTAAATACTGATACACAGAACATAGATTAAAGTAAGATTACACCTTGAAGTGATGTTTCTCTTTGAAAAAGAAATCACATTTACTGATTTATTTACTTAGTGCATATGGTATGTGTGTGTTGTATGTATGTTTGTTTTATGTCTGTGTTTGTAGAAACAGGTTTGTCTGAATGTTACAGTGTTACATGTGGAAGGCAGACAACATCTTGGAGAAATATGTTCTCTCCTTATACCATGTGGGACATAATATTTAAACTCAGGCTGTCAGAAAAGCAGCATACACCTACACCTGGTTGAGAAATCACTCAGGCTCTTGATATAATTGTATTATTTTAGGTCACACAATTTTACCTAAATATCAGTAGTTTTGAAATAACTGGGTTATTTTAAATATAACATAAAAGGTGACTTTTACAAAAGTAGAAAAGAGAGAAAATGTTGAGGTTAAACTGAGCATTTCCCAATCAAAATAATTATAAATAATGAATATACTGCAAATGCTCTGGGTTCTCAAATTACACAAAATTATTATATTCAATGTACGTGACAACTTTCTTTTTTGAAAATAAAACAATAATTTCGAAGTAGTTTTTGAAAATTATTTGCTAATAATATTCCTTGAGAACCCTTAAAATTACTATTTGAGTAATATATCTTTTATGGAGAAAATATTTGAATTTGTTTTTTAGGATATCCCTTAGTTCAGCAATGCTCTTTTAACTATGGTCCAGGACTCAAGCGTACACCATTTAGTGATCACGGACTGAAAGGCGCATAACTCTGTATTAAACACCCTTTCCTGAAGAATATATTTCAGGAAGCTGAACATTCCTATCCATGCAAACAATTTTCCAATCAGGCTAACTTAGTTTATCTCTACTGCAAATAAATAAATAAATAAATAAATAAAAAGTTTCATATGCAGTTTTCTCCCAATTTGCCCTGTTTGAGGAGAACACTTTCTGAAGTTTACAATGGCTCTTTTTCAGAGCTTCCCACCTTGCAATTTCAAAGTCACTGTTGACTCCTTTCATCCTTTGTTTATAGAAGCAACCTACTCCCTCTGCATTTTTGCCTTCCAAATTCACCATGCTCTGTTTCTTTTTCTTTCTCATTTTTTTTTCTTTTTTCATTCAATGTTGGTTTCCACGTCCAAGCTCTTTTTTTATGTTTACTTAAAAGAATAGCCATAAAGCATCATATTCCAAAACAAAATATTTCAAAATCACATTTTTAGCAACAGCAAATCTTGTTTCCTTCTGTATGTAAGACATGTTTAGAGGGGGAACTAGCTAAAAGCGTCTCTTTAAAAAAAAAAATAAACGAGTTCTCTAAGCTTTAAATATTTGAGCATTAAACAAGTGACTTAAAAACCCATGTTGGAAAAAAAGGAAATAAGAAAGGTGCAAAGTTGGTGGTAATAAGCTTTAACAAATAAAAAATAAACAGAATATAACAAAAAACTAAATAATATTTGTGGAGTACTAACTCAACAATTGTAGTAAAATATTAGTTACTTAAAATAATTTATATTCTGTCATTAGAGTTCAGATTAGTTTGTGTGTGTGTGTGTGTGTGTGTGTGTGTGTGTGTGTGTGTGTGTGTGTTTGGGTGTGTGTGTGTGTACTCTCTAAGAAACACTGTATCTTGGATTAAGGAAAAAAGAGTCTTCAGGGATGCTGTGAGAAAGATGGCACATTATACTTAGGTATGGTCACCAGCAGGAAGCTTCCCTCTTAAGCCTCTCCAGCATGCCAGCATGTTTCTAAGCTTGCAGCTAGAGGACCTGCACTTTAGAAATCTACACTCTTTCTCTAAGTTTACAGGTAGTACCAGGATTCAGTTCTCTCATCTGTCAATCTCCATCAAGATACAGGCAGACAAACATACATACACACATACACACACACAACCACACACACAGGTACACACACACTCAGACACATACATGCAGACACACACACATACACACACTCACATTCAGACACATACACAAAAAATACTTTGAAGTTTACTGTCTATCAGGCAAAATCCAACTTGTCTATTTGGCAAAAGTATGTCTCTTTTTCTCCTCTTTCATCTTGCTGAACATTTACAAATATAATTTTCTTGAATGAACCAAATGTTGCTATCATAGATCAAAGTTCAAAATTCTAAACAATTAACAGTTAAAAGTAATATAATTGTAATAAAACAGAATATTGAAATTCAGTAGAACTTCCTGAAGATAAAATTCTGTTTTCTACAGAGCAGAGAATGATAGGAACTGTGATATTTTATGAATTATAAGCCCAAACATATTGACAAATACGACCATAAATAAGGAAAAGAATAGAAAATCTTCAGGAAAGCATAGACAAGTCATTATGTAAATTTTAGTTTGATGAATTTCTGAAAAGAACCATGAAATAATAGAGAGGATGTAAAATTAAAGACACATGACAGACGGATAACTGAAGTACAGGTAAACACCTCAAGAAATTTACAAGATAAATGTGCTGAAATAGCAGAACATCGGAAGAACAATACTTAGCACTTTTTTTTTTTTTTTGAGGAAGCAGGAAAGACCATTCCATAAGGCTGTGGTTGCTAAAAATAAAAACAAAATGAAAGCAATCTATTGTTAATTCAAACTTCAAAAAAATACAAGTTTGATCAATAAAATAAAATCTATACTCTTACAGGATATACCAAAGCTAAGTAACACAGTTAACACTGTTAAAAATAAAAGTCAGGTGACCTGGATTTTCTTAAAATGGTTAGCCATTTTGAATAATAAACATTCATAATTTTCATCATATAACATAGACAGAGAAATGACTCAAATAAGAAGTCCAGTGAAAAAATACCTGGACTAAAGTTAGTTTGCTAATTGTACTGTAATGACGGAATATAGAAACCAAACTCTGCACCAGAACAAGAGAGGTAGTATAGCCATGTGTATCTGCCAGGACAAAGATTTCTGCAAAAGATGTTATAATACTGTTGGAAGAAAGAATATTAAAAAATACTAATTATGGAAGTAATATGCATTCAGACTTAATAGAATATATAATTAAGGACTTTTAAAAATACATGAATAAACTCTACTCTAAAATGAATATTATTCCAAATATCTGAACGACCTTTGTTAAAATAGAAAAGACAGAGTATCAAATATAAAATGGACATTATGACAAAATTAAAGTCAAGCATACAGCATCAAAAATGTAAAGAGACCTAGCTTCATGTGGAAGTTATTTTCAAGTCATAACATAAACTCATAGCAATTCTAGTTTTATGTATAATTCTAATCTAGATGTTAAAGTTTACACTTTATTTAAGAAAAATAAAATTTTACACCAGCAAAGACAAAATAAAGAAAATGAGAACAAAGAGAGTGAATGAAAAAATGATGGCATTAGATAGTCAAGAGGTTTAATTCAGAAGATAAAGATAAAATGTATCTCTGCCTAAATTATCTTAGGGGGGGTCAATCATAAGATAGAAATTCCATGAGGTATAAAGAGAAAAATGCAAATTTAAAGAGTAATCACTTTATTTTAGTTCATCAGCAAATAGAATAGTAGAACAAGCAAATAAAGAAATCTAAGAGAGTTTAAGCCATAAATAAGCACTAAGCTTGAAATAGCTGATTGTATAAATGGTGTAGATACAGATATATGTCTCTTACATCTCTAAACTGATGCATTCTGGGCTCTATTTAGTATTTCACTTAACTATTAAATATTTTACCTTTTTGTTTCATTCCTTTTTCTCTTTTGACGTCTATTTGTTTAATCTAACTCTTCCCTTAAATCCTTCCACCCAATTTATACCTAATTAAGTTATGGCTGGGCTTTGCTATAAATTCTGAGAGATTGCTGCACTGTAATGAAGCAAAATGATGCCAAATTCTGTTGCCAATCGCTAATTCTTTTATGGCCTCTTTCTGTAATAATATTTGAGGATTCTTTATTTCTGACTAAATTACATACAAATTTATCCATATGCCTTGCTAATATCTCCAATGTTTATGATGCTACCCAATTTCCAGCTCTACCCCTCAATTCTTCCACTTATTTTTACTCTTATGATCTGAAATTTCTTCTGTCATTTAGAGATTTGTTAACCAAATATTTATATCTACTTTGCACAGCTTTTGATCTTCTATGGTGATTCCAGTTAATAGATCTTCACACAAATGCTATTGCTTAAAAACTGTGATATATATAAAGTAAGAAATGCATTCCTGTGTTTTAAATTCAGTTCATACTCTTTTCCTCCACACTGTCCTTTTCTTCCTATGTGGTGGAAAAATGACTCTCAGCCTTCAGTGTTTTATAAGGTTTCTGGCCTAGCCCCTTTAGGCCTGGCCTCAAGGTTTAGGCCAGCAGACCCACAGACCCACAGAGACACACAGAATTTTACAATAGTTTTAGGCTGATCGGCCTAAGGCCCAGGCATATAACTTGCTAACTTATTAACCTTAATCTAATCCGTGACTCTTATCCTGTTTAGCCATGGGGCTGGGTACCTTTTCTCAGAGCAGTATACTTGTCCTCTGCTTCCTCCGGCTTCTCTCTGGAATTCTGCTCAGTTCTGCCTGTTCCTAGAGTCTTCTTAGTGTGTTAGCCCCGCCCACACTTCCTGTCTGCCTTTGACCAATCAGTGTTTCTTATTAAACTCATAAGCGGGGACAATTGTTTACAATGGAAACACAGTCCCCCTATACTTCAGTATGAAATTATTTTTCAGAGAGTATAAAAGTAATTGAAAAGCAGTTTTTACCCATGGAGGCATACTATTTTAGCCATAATATGTATATATAGAAATAATGGGGAAACTACATCAATTTGGAGATATTTATAATTCTGTATTGGTATTCGTTCATAATTGATTAGAAATGATACCTCTTAATCCTCAATTGTTCTCCATCTATTTCTGTCAAGATTATGGCTTACATTATTGTCAAAGATACTTATGACAAACCTGCAATACTTGATGATTCATTTCAGCAATCAAAAATGATCAATGACTACAATTTAAATCCACTACCTATTATCATTTTTATATGTTATCAAACTTATACTGCGATAGCTAATCTTGTCAACTTGATGTGACTGAAATCACTATGGAAAAAATTTTCTTAAAGGCTTCCTGGTTGGATCTATAGAGATAGGAAACTCACTTTTATTATAGCATCAATATAACTTCGGATAAGCTTTTGACCTTAATGAAAAGAATATTTATCAACACTTAAAGAAAAAAAAATTAAGTTGAAAAGAGAACAAAAGATAGGGCACATGGGAACTTTGAGGAAGAGAAGGAAAAGGTGAAAATTATGTAACTGTAATCTTAAAACATGTTTTAAAACCAAGATGACAAGATGCTAAGAATCAGTAATCATCACTTTCTCTACTTCCTGAGATGCACCATGGCCTACTGCATCAGGCTGCTGCCAACATGCTTTCTCTGCCCATGATGGAAGATACCCTTGATCTGTGAGCCAAAATAGACTCTTTCTTTATTAAATTGCTCTGTCATATTTTGTTACAGTAATGACACAAGTGTCTACACTATAACTGTGGCTTTGCAAATCCTCTGTAATGTTGTTATTTTGTTATTCTAGGCATCTTGATATTACTCCTTGAGTTTTAAGTAAAATCGTTCTCCATAGTGTGAGCATGGCGGTTGTTTGCCATTCTTGCATAAGCAGAAATTTATATTTGTTTTGAATTATACACTTTCTAAAATAAATCAGCTGTAAATATATTTGTGTAATTTTTTCTTTATCCCTTTAAAATTATCTTGGTTATATACCAAAGTTGGAATTGCTGAAAATTATGATAAATTAATGTTCATGTTTTTAAAAATTACAATAGTTTTCCAACTGAAAGTATTATTTTCTACTTAGCAATAGTGTGTTTAAAATCCAGCTACACTACACAGTTGTGATTATTTGCTGTTGCTAACATATTAATTTATATTTAAGTGAATTTGAAATTTTAATTTTTGTGGTTTATTATGTTTTCTTTGATGTTATAAATTCAAGTCTAATAATAGTGAATTTGATTAGTGAGAAATTATTTTAGACATCTTTAGCAAAATACAGATTTCTTGACCAGGTGATTGAATATGCTCCAGTAAGAGCTACATATAATTTAGCTATGGCATCATTAAATATTGCTATGATATTTCACAGAAAACTAAGAAAACACAAAGGATTTATAAAAATAATTTACCATTTTTTCACCTCTAGGCTTGTGATCTGTCACATTTTTAGGGAGGACACAAGCAAAGTAATAGTGGAAGCTCTGGATTGAACTCCTCAAAACAAACTCCCCATCACCACCCTCACAGTCTCTCATAATCTAGCAAATCTAGCATGTCTAATTAAAGGTGATGATATTTCTATATAGTTATCTTTTGTAGTGATATTTTATATATCCTCTGAGAAATAAGATTTCCTGAATTATTCTGCTGGAAGTGTGATTGATATATTAGAAGGTCCATTTTACTCTGATTATATCTAATCAAATAAGAACTATTTGTTAGTTTTATAAGTTAGTTTAGATTGAATGGTCATATCTATTGATAAACTATTGCCTCTTCTAATTAAGAACACTCTTTTGTTGTGTCAATTCTAATTTTTATATAAAATATCTGCTTTGTGGTTTCTCCTAAATATTTTTTTATCTCCTATAGCTATTCTATCATCAAGAACATTATATTTTTTACAGTAGGCATTAAGGTCTTTGATTTCTCTAGAAGAAATCTTCCCCATAATCACAGGAAATGACTGAACTAAATTTGATACAGGAGCATGTCAGAAGTCTTTTTTGTAATTTACATTTTTGATCCAGTTCCAGCCTTTGCCACACAATCTTCATACTCCAGAATGGAGGGGTATTCTGTTTGTGATATTTTTAGGGAAAATCATTGTTTCTAAGAATGCCCCAATATGATCCTCTTTTAGATGAGCTTGTGTACTGCTACTGAAACACCTGGCATTATGAGTTTTCTTCAAACTCATGGAAATAACTTCTATTCAAGCCTCATCATGATTATGAGATTTAATATTGAGTGTATGTTGGATCTATTCTTCTAAGGGCATTTCTAATCTTGCCATTAATGACATAATTACATTTTTGCATTGTAGATTAGCTTTCTCAATAGCCATGGAATAATTATCATTCATCTAGCTTCTGAATTTGGTATCATTCTATTCACTGCTGTAGTCAATCTTTGTAAGAAATCTGTGAAGAATTATTTTGGGCCCTGATTAACTTTAATAAATGACTCAGTTTTCTTTTCTACTACAATTTTGTCGCAAGTATTAGGCTTCTGTACAGCATAGAGCCAGGGTACGGTCATCATATAGCAATAGCCTTTATACATCAGTGTAATGTCTCTCTCTAAAAAAGTTAATCTTGTGAGACTTCCATATATGTAGCCATACTTCATTATCTAATGTTATTAGCCTGTCTTTCTACCTGGTCCTTCATTGTAATTGAGGATCAGGCTCCAAGATTGCTGTAACCAAATGTCTCTAGTCTTGATGGATAACTTTATTACAAGTTGACTACTGGATTAACTCTGTTTCACAAAAGGTGAATGCGTGTCTTCTTAAATCCAAAATTTGCACAGAAATACCTTCATTTTTTACATAGCTTTGGGGATATCAATCATTTGGTAGTTTCTATAAATTACTGGATAAATTAAGGTTGGCTGTGTGAAAACCTTAGACTGTTTATCTCTAACCATATAATACAATGTTGAGATCGGTACTTTAAATTCCTTTGTCTGTGTCTGAATATTTCTATGATCAGTTTTAATAAGTTTTTCTGAAACTTGTATTTTGGCAGTCATATTAACAAACTTTTAAAGTGATAAAACAAAAATGGTCAAACAGATAATAGTTATAATTGACACCATACAAATACCAACTAAATTAATTATTCTATCCTTAAACCACTCCAATTTCAAATAGAGATCTCACTCCTTCCATTATAATAGTGTTTTGCATATTTTAATGTCAAAAAAACTCTCTCTTTTAACTAATTTCTACATTTAAGAATTCTCAGTGGTCTCACCAAATCTTCCAATGATGACTGGAAAGATGTGAGGGTGAGTGCTTTTGCATAGAACAGTAGAAGTCACAGACACTTTTTCAGGTAGCCACCTAGTGTGGTAACAGAACAAAGAGGGGGTTCAGGGAAAGCCCACAACCAACCAGGATGAAAGAGGTCAAAGAGCTAGCTTTCTGCACAGAAGAAGATGGGAAAGAAACTAACTCCTCTAGGTTTTGAAGCCTGGGCCTATGGTGTTTGCTGCAGATAGGTTGCAACAAAAAAATTCCAACTCACTCAGAGGTTTGGGAAAATAAAGAAAACCCTTAGCTTACTAGCTAGTAGTGATTCCAGCCAAGTGTAGTTCTGATCTCTGCTAGTGGACTCTAGATATAGCACAAATTGTAATTGGTCTTAATAAATAAATAAAAACAAAAACAAAAATAAACCCAAAGCCATAAACCTGAGTAATTGCTGAAAGATCAGAGAAACAAAGAATCAAGACACAAACTACCCCTTATCCTTGCCAACTCCTCAGCAGAAAAAGACTAATCTCCTGTCTCCACCCAGCCTTATCAATTCTCTCTGAGCATCCATATCACTTCCTGTTTCCTCTTCCCAAATACTGGGATTACAGGTGTGTGTGCCAAGACTGCCTGGCTTTAATGGTTAAAAAATGGCTAGCTCTTATCCAGGCAAGCATATTTATTAGAGAACAAATGAAATACTGGCATACTTATAGATCTTAATTCCATGTGTATTCATATCTGTTTTCTTATATCTGTAATTAAAATGCTAAAAGCCTATGTAAATTCTACTAATTTCATATCTACAAAAATTATATTAAAATGTATTACTAATTTAAATGAGAGAAAAGTTATATTCTTCCATGAAAACTATTAATATATTTCCCAAATAATTAATATATTTGTTTAGATGATCTTTAAATAATTACATTGTCTTTGCAATTGAAACAAAGTAATTCTAAGTAAAGCAAGTGATTACATTTTTCTAGAAACTGTTTTGAATTGCACTGGAGCAGTTAATACAACATATAGCTCATAGAACACTAGCCAATAGGAACTTAGACAGTTACCTAGTCAATTACTCAAGGAGCCTCATGATTTTGATCTGCTATATTCTAAAGTCAAATAGAATTTTGTAATTTTTTTGGAAATTATTTTTTTTACCAGAATGTTATTAGTGGTTTAACTTGGAAAAAGTAACATGATTCTAAAAACCTATGAAGTGATATGACCCTCTAAGAAGTGAACAGAAAGGATATATTTTTCAATGCTACAAACAAGTACTTACACTTAAATTACTGGATAACCATGAGACTATTTATTTTAAAGTTTATAGCTCTATAAAATGTTCTTTTATATTTTTATCAGTATAGCACTCAACTTTTACCATTATTATTTGTATCTCATACTGTACATATTTTTTAAATTAACTTGAATGGTTGATTAATGTTTAGAATTTATCTGCTTGTATTTGTTTATTCTTTGTTCATCTTTCCTGAAGTGAAGATTTTGTTTTCATGTAAATTGTAGCATCTCCCAAGCTCTCTGTGCTCCTCTGATTTAAGAGAATCAATTTATTTGATCAATCAGATATTTTATTAGCCATTGTCCAAGTTTTTTTATAGGCTGCTTGTATTTTCCTACTCAAGAAATATTTTCCTTTAATATGCCAAGCAAAGATATTTTCAGAAGAAACTTTGTTTTTAAACTCTTTTAAAAATCATTGCTATGTTTGGTTTAGAATAATTAGATTTATTTTATAGTTATGTTCATTTGCAAAACTATTAATATTTTGTAAAAAATACCTTATATGACTTTCAAATTTTGATATTTGAGAATGATCAAGGGATGTTAATAAAGGATAATAAGAGAACAATGACAATCTTCTCTGTAGCTGCTTATGAATTCTCAATAGCTAATAGTAGCTCTATTCTCATGTAATGAATAAGATCAGATCACCTAGAGAATGACAATTTTCCCTTTCATGCCAACATGAGGGGATACAGATGCTTTGTTACTGACGATCATTTCTTCACTAAGAGCACATCAACTGATGTGTTCACAGTTAAAACTGGTCTACTTCAAGTTCAGGAGAGGAAGAAAGTGGCCTGTTGAGATTCTCACAGGTAGGGACTTATACAGTATTTTAGCTCCCCTGGTCTCTTGACATACGTGATCCAATCAACACTACTACACTTATAACAAAGTTATTGTTTTAAGATATCAACGTGTCTAGTTGGAGGTAATTATTTTTTATCTTGTTTCCTCTGGGTTTCACATATAATCTTTCATTGCTGCTTAATTGCTCTGTTGTTTATTTTATTTTATTTGAGCATCCATCACCCCTAGTGTCCATTAACTCATTCTGCAGATATCTCAATTTTCTCTTACATCTCTTAATTATTGATACATTTCCCCATAGGTGCTTTTATTTTGCTAGTAAACTATATTATAAGCTTAAAATTGATTTAAAAATTACATTGCTATATGTCAGGTGACTAAGAGGTATTTCAGCTCCAAAAGGAATGTTTCAATGTATTTCAGACTATTTCTGGAACCAATTGTCTCCAGGACACATGCTGTGAAAAAAAAGTGTGTGTTACTGTAGTTCAATGCATATCATCTTCACAGACAACATCTTCAATGAAGTAAAAGTGGCAACATAAAGGAGAAAGGAGTTGTACTGAAGCAGAAAAATCACAGTATTTTCTGAATCTCTCTCATGAATTAATCATTGAATGTTTCTGCCACATGAGGATAGTGTCCTTTAGAAAGCAGATACTTTATAGTTTCTGAGAAATACACCTAACTCTGAACTTGGTATCTTTTTATAATGAGTACTTTCCTTCTACTATGATGATCTGATTAGCAAGCTAGAAACACATTAAAACAAAATTATAATTCAACCATGCATACCCAAACTCTAATATATGCTCCAATATGTCCTATGATTATAATTTTCTTTGAAACACGTTTAACCTATTTTTGTTTTTGAGAATTTCAAATGTGATTATTTATTTGCATTATTGCCATCCATACTTCTTTCTCTCAAACTCTTCTGTGTTCTCCTATTTTCTCCCAAATATATAAACTCTTCTTTCTTAATATTGATGCTACATATAAAAATGTATGTTGATAAATTAACACATGTCATTTATCTTTACTCATATTTGCATATGTTTCAAATTTACTACTTTGAATTGAATAACCTAAATGGGTGACTTTCTCTGGAAGAGGCTGACACTTTATTTCAGAAGATATATTATTTGAGGTTTTCTAGAATCACTGAACTTATGAAATATATATGAAATTAATGGAATGAATTACAGTCTGTAACTGAACAATGGCTACCCTTTAATGAAAGTTCAAGGAATCTAGTAATTGCTCATTATCACAATGATACTTTTTTCTGCTGGTCTTCTGTATATGTTGGAATTCTAAAGACGAAGTCTCTAATGGCGGTGAAGAAACGGAAAAGCACGGGCAAGTAGCCAAAGAATGGAAACTTCCTTCCTTCTTTGTCTTATAGAGGTTTCCAAAAGAAGATGTGACTTTCTGCTTCAAGATCTGGATTAAAGGTATGTTTTATTCCCCTCAAGATCTAGATGAAAATTTTGTGCCTTTAGCCTCAAAATCAGGATCACAGTTGTATTCTTCATTTCTCGATTGTAGTTCATTCCAGAAATAGTCAAATTGACAAGGAAGAATAGCCATAATAACAAATATTGGCTAACTATGATTTTCACTCTAGGAATCGAACTGGGTGGGATTTCCTTTATCCATCTTGCCATATAAAGTAATTTATCTTTTTTAGATGACATTTATGAGATTTTAGAGGTGCAGCTCTCCTGTCCCATGCAGAAGTCACTACCTCACATATAACTATATTCTAAATTTTTATCCTTATATGAACAGATAGGTGTAGTCATGTGCCAAAGATTATTTTTACATAGTTTTGCAATCTTAAGATTGCTTTAATTCTTTGCAACCTCTAAAAGAGACACTTTATAGTTTATATGTAAAATGTGGAATGGACTGGTATTCTAGATGGTTTAATTTTAAAGACAGTACTTAATTCATGAAGAGCATATATTATTCTATTAGATTAAGAACAAATTATATGTCATTCTGTATTAGTGGTAGTGTAGATGATGATAATGGTGTGTGTATGTATGTATGCATATCAAAAATCCAAATTATAAATAAAATTTCATATTTATTTAAACATACTAGAGCTTTTAAACTTTAAGGAACTCAAGGATAAAGACATAGAGCTATACAAGGCTTTGGGACTGGATTCTAGGTATCTCTGCTTTGGAAACCTCAGAAGTGGGTTCAGTTAAAAAGGGAAATAAATGTCAAGTAATTAACAAACATAACTCATTTCAAGCATAATCCCAAAACTGGTCTTTTGTTTGTTTGTTTGTTTGTTTTAGGAATATATCATGCAGAGAGAAAATTTGGATTTCTTTCTTCTTCATAGAAAACACAGAAAAACCAACAAAAAAGCAATTTCTACAGCAAAAATGAAACTAAAATCTAACAAATCATAGTCTCTAAAGGTGATTGGTGAACGTCAGCATGTTTTTACACCTTTATTTCCCATAAAAACATAAGAAAACAACAAGAGAAACAACAAAAGACCCACCAAGTCTGATAAGCAGCTTGGTGCCATTTGTACAAATAAAGCATGTAGTAGCCTAGATAAGATTTTTTTCATATTTCTTGATTATAAAATTTTCTTAGACAGGCTTAGACTATAACAAGTTTAATTGTTGTCTTAATTCTTTTCCTCAGAAGGAATCAATATAACTTCCCTGCTACGGTGAGTATAATGTATGGCCTTCTTTATGCTACTTCCAATAGCAGTCCAAGAGTCTCAATATTATCATATATGTATGGAACAGTCCCTTTGTTGTGTTTGTTGAATTGTTGTTATAAAATATTCAAGTTTCTTTGGTAAGTTTATTTGGTTCAAATAAAAATCTAATCATGCATAATATAAAAATGTAAGACAAAGGGAATGTTTGCCAAGCAGTTCTTTGACAGTGAGCCTTTGGATCTATTTTAAGTTTCGGGCAAAAGGTTTAAAAAATAAAATAAAAATGTACTAGTGAACTTATGAAGATTTTAGAGGAGTTTCCACGTTGACACCACTTGTCATTTTTAACAAAATTAATTCAGAATAAAAAAATCCATGGGAGTCAATAGCAGGTACCAAACTTGAAACAAAGTGATTGCTTTAAACGATTTTCAATACATCATATCTTATTATATTAGAATATGACAAGCTAAGCTGTGCTTCATTGAGTTATATAATATCATTTTGAATATAACTCCAAATGTATCTAATATAAGATGATAAATTAAGAAATAAAATGGCAAGAACTCATTTACTTCTAAATCCTAAATTAGATTTTTCTGTCCGCACAAATGGAAGCCAAGAAGGTAGAAATGGCTTCCAGGAGGGTAGGTTCATTTATGTCAATGAACAACTATCAGCTACTCTCCTGAGTTCTTTATTAAGGTCCTAAAAATCTCCTGTCTTTGTAAGAACTGGCAGAAATGAAATAGCACGTCTGGGAACAGTTACATCTATGTACTTATATTTGTAAAGGGTAAAACTGTCAAAAGAATTCTTTCAAATCTACAAACTCAGAAATCCATTGCAGCTAAAAATATTTACTTAATCTCATAACATGAACAAGACCTTCTGTGACCACATTAAAATACATTTAATCAAAGAAATGCACTTTTAAAAAAAATATTTAAAGTTTTAAAATACCAACGACAGTTTTCATTTCTTCCTTTTCTTCTCTCCATTCATTCCTCAACTTCCTCACCCACCCACCACCCACTGTCTCCTATAGGATACTGTCTCCAATCGGGAGTCATAAAGTCTGGAGTATCAATTTGAGGCAGAAACATGCATCTCCACCCTGTATTAAGATAGCACATGGTATATTTCTTTAGGGAATGACTCCAAAATCCAGTTTATGGACTAGGGATAAATCCTGGTCCCACTGCCAAAGGCTCCACAAACTGCCCAAGATACACAACTATGATTCACATTGAGAGAATGTAGCTCAGTCTCATGCAGGTTGCCCAGCTGTCAATCAAGGATCAATGAGCTGGAGTCAGCTGTCTTCATAGGTTTCCCCATCATAATCCTGATTGATCCCATTGCTTGTATAATTTCTTCTCCAACCCTTCAACTGGACTTAGTGCTTGACACAGTGCATGGCTGTAAATTTCTACAGCTGTTTCCATTAGTTGCTGGATTAAGGTCCTATGATGGCAATTAGTGTAGTGTAGTCATCAGTTGGATTACAGAAGGCCAGTTCAAGCATCCTCTCTATTATTGCTAGAAGTCTTAGCTGGAGTCATCCTTGTAAATACCTGGGAGCTTTCTAGCACTAGGTTTCTTGCTAATCCCCAAATGGCTTTCACTGTCTACATATCTAATTTGTTGTTCTACCTTTCTTTCCATCCTATGACTGTACATCCTGTTCAAATCAAAAGACTAAATAATCTAATTAAAACTGGAATACAGATCTAAAAAGAAAATTCCCAAGAAAAGAATCTCAAATCTTTGAAAAATACTTAAAGAGTGGATCAGCATCATTAGCCATCAGAAAAATGCAAATCAAAACACCTCTGAGATATCTTCTTACAACTTTCAGAATGGTTAAGATAAAGTAAACACTGATGACAGCTTATGCTGGAGGGGATGTGGAGCATGGGAACACTACTTGATTGCTGATAGGAGTGTAAACTTGTACAGCCACTTTGGAAATCGCTATGATAGCTTCTTTTAAAAAAATTGAAATCACTCTATTTCATGATCCATTAATACCCCTCTTTGGAATATACCCAAAGGAGGCACAATCAGACTTTAAGGAAAGGACATTTTCTCAACAATGTTTCTAGTAGCATTATTTGTCATAGCCAGAAACTTGAAAAAATCTAGACTCCTCTCAACTGAAGAATGAATAAAAAATAATCGGTACATTTTACAAAATGGAGTATTATATACCAGTAAAAAATGGCATCTTGAATTTTAAAGGCAAATGAATGGAACTAAAAAATGTCATTTTTAGTGAAATAATGCAGACCCAGAAAGACAAACATGGTATGTATTCACTCATAAGTGGATATTACACATAAAAGAAAAATAACAAGTCTACATTTCATAACTCCAGAGAAGCTAGTTAATAATAAGGACCCTAAGAATGATATTCATGAATCTCTCTGGGTAGTGGAAAAGGATAGGATAGGCTGAGTGCATTGGGTCCCTGCTTGGGTAAGGAAGGGTAGGAAGAGGAGATGAAAAAAATATACTTAACGATGAGCTATTTAAAAAAAATATTTAATCATCATACAGGCAGTAAATGAAATGTGATTTAGTAAATGGACGCAGGAAATAAACATTAAAGATAAATATTTTTTAATTAAGAGAAAGAGAACATGGTTTAATCTAGTGTTAAACAGACTCTGGTGTCATGACAAATAAATATCAAAGTCATTTAAAATATGTCAAAAGTTTACTTAGTAGAATGTGTGTGTGAGAGAGAGAGAGAGAAAGAGAGAGAGAGAGAGAGAGAGAGAGAGAGAGAGAGAGAGAGAAAGAGAGAGAGAGCAAGTGAGAGAGAGAGAGAAACTGTCAATCAAATATATGCCATCCCAAGAGTGTAAGATATTTTAAGAGAAATTTCAATTAGAGAGCAGTACTCAAAGTCATTTTTCTTAAAAATTTCTTTGCCCGCTCTACTTCTAGATGCCCAATCGTGAAGCAATTACCATTGGTCCATCTTCCAAGTCTCTGCGCAACAACCTGAGTAAGAAGTCATTATTTCTGTGGGAACAAATAACTGCTAAGGCAGACAGACAATCAGTCACAAAGAGGATCATGTTCAAACCATGGCCTGGTTTAAGGAAAACAAAGTCTATGCCCCTGGCTAAGGTTAAAAAGAAGTAATAAATGAGGCCCAATGTAAATGATTTATCACCTCTCAAAATTATATGGATTCTGCATTCTTACCATTTACTGATAGCAGAGTATAAGTATTTCTGGATATTTTGTTTTGTAATACATTGATTTTGTGCTACTAATATTTATATTTTCTATTTAAATTGCTGTTGAAAATTTTAGCAAACAAAACAAAAATATTTTTATTTCAAAATTTTCCTAGTTAATAAAGAGATATTTTTAACTCGACATGCAAAACCTTTTAATAGATAACTTTATAAAAGATGTTATTGGTAGCAGCAAAATGACTCAGCATGCAAAAGTTCCTTTTTTTTTAGGGTGAATATAATAAATTTGTATTGTATGAATGTATGCCGTTCTCAATTAATCACATATTAAATAAAACAAAAAACAAAAATAACTGGATATCAGTGATGGGAGGTGCAGTGCTCCCCCTAATGCACCTAAGAATTGCTGAGAGGCACTTTCCATTTACAATCAGTCACTATTGCTAATGCCTTATCAGTATCTTTTACAATTGCCTGCTTCATCCTTGGCTTGTGTTCCCCTCTTATGAACTTTGAAAGGTGTGACAAGTACATGTAATACTGAAAAAGGCTGGAGGCCAGCATGATAAGCTGATAGCCGCCACAGGTAGCCCTATGCCCCTTTTGCCAGAGGTAAGGAAAATGCAGCCTTTAGGTAGAGGGGAACCAGCTAAACAATTTCATAAGGAATTTTGTCTCCTATCTAACAAGAAAAAATTCTCCTGTAGTCCAGATTGAACTCATTTCTGGATATTTAGTGTGTCTTTTGGAGTTTGTAGGTTTGGAGCTTCTTTGATCCTGGCAATGACATGTTAAAAATCAGTCATGTTGGATAATCAGTTCTAAGCTGATCCCTGCTATGACTTGCAATTTGTTGTCCATTACGCACTGTTATTTGTGTCAATTCTGCTTCCAGAAGCTAAGGAGAAAAGGATTGACATAGGTTTGCTATCTAGCCTGGAGCACAGCTGAAGAAGCAGGTAAAAGGTCCTACTGTCTACCTTAAGTCATCGTTTCCCCGAGGTATATTCTTGAAATCCAAAAAGGTGGAGAGACTTAAATAACAACATTGTCCTATAATCTTTTCATATGTACTGTGACATGCATGCCAGCCTCCCTAACACACATCATAAGTGTGTGCATACAATAATGATAATTAAAAATATTTCCATGTGTGCTTACATGTTTGCACAAGTGGGTACAAGTGAGAGTAATATGGGTCAAACCTTCTGGTGCAAGATTTAAAGGGAATTGTGAACTACTCACATAGTATCTGGAAAACAAACTTAGGTCTTCTACCATATCATGAAGATATTTTAACTACTTAGATTATCTATCATTCATCTAACATCTATGTAGCATCTATCTATCTATCTATCTATCTATCTATCTATCTATCTATCTATCTTATATCTATCTATTCACAACCTAAAACATTTTTTAAAATCACTGGTCTGATGGTATCGAAACATGTATTTATTGTAAAATTAATAATAATCAAATAGTAACAGTATCATTGATACTATAGATTTCTTTATATATCAAGGTTATCTCTCTCCAAGTGTTAGAAAAGTTAGGAGGACTCATCATGAACTGAACAAAATATTTCTTGGAGAGAGACAATGGTTAATAGTGACAAAATTGCTAAAACTTGCATTATCGTCTCATGAGTGTATTACAGAAATAATAATGTGAATAAGTTTTATTTGCTGTGACTAGTGAAAAAATACAGAAATAAATTAAAGCATTTACTATGAGTTGTCATGTAAATTAATGTAAAGCTATATTAGCACTAGCTACAAATATGCTTATTACTTCTTAAGAATATTTAAACATAATCAAAGACCAGAAAACATGGGTGCAACACATACAATATAAAGGAATATATCTCTTTCTCTTCTCCTGTTGGAGAACGCTGGTTTGCTGATAATTAAATAGTAAATATGTATTCTTACTTTTTCACACAGATATATTAGAATGACTTTCAACATTTAGAACTGTTTTGCCCAGAATCTGGCTGCACTCCAACGCAGATGATTATACTCTATTTGCCAAATCCCTGCTGTTCTGAAAGTAGTGAAGTCTGCACTCTTCTGAAACACAATTGGAGGAGAACTTTCCATGGTCCAAAACAAGGATAATTACATTTGAAGATCAGAACAAAAAAACATTCTCATGTTGATAAAATGACTGTTGAAAAATTTTGAAAGAAGGCACTGAGAAAAAATTACAGGGTTATAAGTATCCTAAAAAAAAAAAATGCGTGTTTTGACATAAATTTCCAATTGTGACATAGAAAAAAAGCAATCCAAGAAGCTTCAAAACTTATTGTCACATACAGTAAACCTTAAGGTCTCTATAACTTCTCTCTTATGCAAACGCATGGAACACTTTGGAAATACCAGATAATTATTAGGTCCCCTTGCATGCTTTGAGTTACTTTCAGTTTTGGCTTGCTGATTCGAGGAAGATACATTGTCAGCCACACAAAACTATTAAATACTACTTTTAGTGTTGCAGGCAACCTGCTCTACTACTACATCCACCTATCGGATTCTATAACCTAAAAACCTCAGTCTGTCACACAGAGCCACCAAAGCCATCATCCTCCCTTAGCTAAACACCCCACACACAATCAGTAGCCCTTAGTGACACAAGCACCACCTGTACCCCATTATCAGACCTCTCAAGGAATATCAGAGATCATATAGGCACAAGCACCACCCATAAAAGTTGGAGGAATAAGCACATGAAAAACCTATTCCAGTTGGAAGAAGAGACTCCAAAGGAAGAGGCACAACCCAGACCAGGTGGAAGAACACATCCCATAGTCACCAGTAAAACCGGCATCATCAAGAGGAACTGGACAGTAAGCTAAAACTAGACACTCAGACTCTCATCTGCTAAAACTGACTGTCAGCTAAAATCACCAGAACTCTTGATCATTCAGACCAAAAGGCCAAAGAGGACATTCACAATAAAGGATCAAAAAGCACATCTATCAAAGAAATCAAAATAATCCACAACTGATCTTAAATTTATCTCAAATACAAATGGGTAAATGGCAGTAAAAGAGTACATTTAGAAATACAAAGAGCAAAACGGCACCACCAGAACTACGTGATTCTACAACAGCAAGATCAGAAAATTCTAATGCAGATGGAGCAGAAGAAAGTGACCTTGAAAATAAATTTATGAAGATGATAGAGTCACTTAAAAAAATGGAGGAAACAACAAACAAAAAATTGGGGAAAAAAACACGTGAAAAAAACAATTCAAGATTTGAAAAATGAAATAGAGGCAATTAGAAAAACAAAAACCAAGGGAATTCTGAAAAAGAAAAATCTGGATAAACCAACAGGAACTACAGATGCAAGAAAAACCAAAAGAATATAAGAGAAGACAGATTCTCAGGCACTGAAGTTACAACAGAGGAAATGAATTCATTGGTCAAAGAAAAATTAAATCTGGAAACTTCTTAACACAAATACCTAGGAAATCTTGGACACCGTGAAAAAAACCAAACCCAAGAACAATATGGATAGAAGGGGAAGAACCTAGCTCAAAGGCATAGACAAAATCATTGAAGAAAACTTTTTCAACTTAAGAATAAAAAACGACATGCCTATGTATATACACAGATACAAGAAACTTACAGAACACCAAATAGACTGGACAAAAACAAAAAGTCCCCACCACAGTCAGAACACTAATAATACAGAATGAAGAAAGAATATTAAAAGTTGAAAAGCAAAGTGGCTAAGAAACATATAAAGATATAGTCATCAGAATAAAACCTGACGTCTCAGTGGAGACCAGAAGATCCTAGACAGATGTTTTGGGGAAACTAAAAGACTACAGATGTTAGCCCAGAATTCTATACCTAGAAAAGCTAACAATCGCAATAGATGGAAAACACAAGATATTTTTACGACAAAACTAGATTTAAATAATACCTAAATTCAATACCTAAATTCAATACCTGAATTCATAAATTCAGTCTTGCACAAATCCTAGAGGGAAAATGCCAATACAAATAAGCAAGCTGCACCCATGAAAACACAGGAAATAGATAATTTCAAACCCATGAATTACAAAGAAGAGAAATACACACACATACACATACACACACATACACAAGCTCACACACACACACACACACACACACACACACACACACTACCACAACAAAGAAAACTAAAATTTAACAGGAACTAACAATCACCTTTCATTAATAGCTCCTAATATCAATGAACTAAATTCCCCTATAAAATTGAATGGATAGAAAAAAAAAACTATCATTTGGTTGCATAGAAGTAACACACCTCAACTTCAGTGACAAAGATTACCTCAAAGTAAGGGGTGTGAAATAGAGTTTCCAATCAGATCTAAGAAACAAGATGGTATAGCAATCCTAATATCTAACAAAATAAATTTCAAACTAAAATTTGTCAAAGTAAATGGGATATTTTCTATTCATCACCATGAAATCTATCAAGATGAAGTCTCAAATCTGGCCATTTATGCACCAAATACATAGCCAGCCACATTTGCAAAACAAACATTAGTAAAACTTAAATCACACATCAAACCCCACACACTAATAGTGGGAGAAATAAACACCCCACTCTCACCAAAGCACAGGCCAGCCAGAAAAAACTTAATAGAGACATAAGAGAACTGTCAGACGTTATTATTCAAATGAACTTAAATGACATTTATCAAGCATTTCACTTAAACACAAAAGAATATATCTTCATCTCAGCACCTCATGTAACTTTCTCTAAAATTGACAGGTTACTCAATCACAAAGCAAATCTCCACAGATACAAAATATTCAGGACAAACCTCTCTATAATATAGGATCACCATGGCTTACAGTTAGAATTTAATGACGACACAAGTTACAGAATGCCTACAAGCTAATAGAAACTGAACAATGTCCAACTGAATCACCACTTGTTCAAGGAAAAGGGAAAGAAATTAAAGACTTTTATAATTCAATTAAAATGAATGCACAACATAACCAAATTTATGGGACACTGTGAGAGCAGTGATAAGAGGGCAGTTCACAGCACGGAGTGCCCACATAAAGGATTTGGAGAAATCTCACACAAGTGACAACAGCACACCCAAAAGCTCTAAAAGAAATAGAAGTAAACTCACTCAAGAAGAGATGACTGGAAATAATCAAACTGAGAGATAAAAATAAAATAGAAATAAAGAGAGCAATGCAAAGAATCCATGAAACAAGGGATTGCTTCTTTGAGAAAATCAACAATATAGACAAACTATTTTTTTCTAAACTAACCAAAAGGCACAAAGATAATGAACAAATTAACAAAATCAGAAATGAAAGAAGGGACATAACAACAGGAATTGAAGAATCCCAGAGGACAGTTAGGTCAGACCTTAAAAACCTATACTCAAAAAAAAAAAAAAAAAAGAAAGAAAGAAAGAAAGAAAGAAAGAAAATCTAAAAGAAATAGACAATTTTTTGAGTAGGTAACACATACCAAAATTAAATCAAGACCAGATAAACAGTTTAAATAGACTTGTAACCACTAAGAAAATAAAAGTAGTCATTAAATTTCCACACACTAGCACCAGGGTTCTCTATAAATCCAGAAATGGCTCCCAACTAAGGCTCCAAAAACTAGTGGAGAAAGTGTCTGAACTGGCTGGCCTTGCACTGTAATCAAATTGATGCCCTCCCTAGTTGTCATCAAAGAACCTTCACCCAGCAACTAATGAGAACAGATGCAGAGATTCACAACTAAGACTAAGCACTGGGTCAAGCTCCCGGTACAACTGCAAAGATGGTGGAGAGGTTATAGGAGCAAAATGTCAGTATCAAGATGAGGAAACCCACAGAGACAGCTGACCTGAGCTATTGGGAACTCATTCACTCTGGACTGGCATCTCAAGAACCTTCATAGAATCAAAGCAGGTCCTCTGAATGTGCTTGAAAGTTTTGTGGTGAGCAGGTTGTGATGCATATGGAAATGTGAGCAGATCTTATCCCTAACGCATAAACTTGTGTTTACTCCCTATAGAGGGATACCATGTTCAGCGTTGGTACTTGGTGGAAGGGTTTGGTCCTGCCTCTATTTGATAAGCCAGACTTTTGACCTCCCCTTGGTGTTCCTACACTCTCTGAGATGTGGATGAGGGAATGGGGTGAGGGCAATCTGGGGGTGACTTGGAAGTGGGGAAGGAGGTGGAACAGTAGTTGGTGTGTAAAAAAAGAAAGAAGGAAAGAAATAAAACAAGAAAGAAGAAAGAAGGAAAAAAGACAGAAAAGAATTCTCTTTCTAGAAATGGACAAATAGTTATGTTCCATATTATCTCAGAATATGCTGGAAGATTCATGGGCCCTTTCTCATTGTCCACTGTTCAAAGTTGAGATTACTTGGCTCAGAGATTCCTGGAAACTAAAGAATGTGTAGTACCCACAGAAAAATGTATCTTGATTCCACTGTCTTGCTTAAAGTTATATGAAATTATGTTAATAAAAGTCTCCCAACCAAAGCAACAACAAGAAAAGTACAGGGCCATATGGTTTCAGCACAGAATTCTACGAGAATTTCAAAGAAGATGTAATACCAATGACAGCCTACAGAATGGGAAAAGATATTCACTAGATCCACATTTGATAAAGGGATAGTCTCCAAAATATATAAAGAATTCAGGAAACTAGACATGAAAATACCCAAGAATCCAAATTAAAAAATTACCTACAAATCTAAACATAGAATTCCCAAAAGAGAAATCTCGAATGGCACAAGACATTTAAGGAATTTCTCAACATCCATAGTCAGGGAAATATATATGGAAACAACTCTGAGATACCATTTTACATTTCTTGGAATGGCTAAAATCAAAAGCTCTGATGACAGCTTATGTTGGAGAGGATGCAGAGTATGGGGAACACTCCTCCACTGCTGATGTGAGTGCAAACTTGTACAGCCACTTGGGCAGTCAGTTTGAAAGTTTCTCTGTTAATTAGGAATCAGTCTACCTCAAGACTCAGTGAGAGCACACTTGGGAATATACCCAAAGGATGCTCAGTCATACCAAAAGGACAATTGCTCAAATAAGTTCATAGCAGCATTTTGCATAATAACCAGAACCCAACATTAAGGTAGTTTTTAGTATGAAAAAAAAATCGTTAAATCAATGTTGTTTGTATTGATGCTGGCAATTTAATGAAGTTTCTGTATTGCTAACTCAAAATATTTGAATTCAAAATTATGATGTTTTATTTTTACCACAGACAAAACAGACTGAAAAGAATAAGATCTTCATAGATATTATCTTTGAAATGAAAAGATTATTTTCTGCTCAATTCAAATAATGAAACAATAGCAGAAACATCAGACAGGGAGGCTTGTAGGACTGGATGACAATGAAATACTACTGAATAAGGTGAAGGTGCTTTATTTTTATAGATGTACATATAATCATGATATTTTATTAGCACTTGCCCTGTTTAAATCAGCATTTTCTCTAGCTTGAAATTAAAATAGAATTGACAGCCAAACAATTTCATGTAGTGAAGTATTTCATTAACGCATTTATACTAGTTTATAAGTCCAGAAATGAGATCAGATATTAATATAAAATAAAAATGCCATTGTCTTTTTTGTTCTCTTTTACAGAAGATGCTTAAATTTTGTAATCATACTAGGCATTATATAATAAAGTACACACTTAAAATATGTGCTATAGAGTATAGAAAGCATAGCTAATAAAAGTAGGGCAAACAGGTAAACAATGATATAGTCAACAACAGATTGTATAGAATTTTAATACAGTTTTGCTGGGAAGGAAGTCCTGATAAGAAGATTACTTTGCTCTGCTCTTGTGGATGCTACAGAAAAGTATCTTGTATAATTTTTGCAGAAATTCCAACACTATCCCTACTGATATACACATGTTTTTAATAATAATAAGTGAATCATTCTGTGTCCAGTTCTTACAAATAATACTATGTTTACAATGAAATTGTTCTTTGGGAAATTCATATTAATCAAGCAATTCTGAAGGAATAAGTTGGAGTTGCTTCAAGAGAAACATCTTTCCTTTTTCATAAATGACAACTTTCTTATATCATTTGTGTATCATACACAGGAAAGTGTAAACAGAGTATCAGTTAGAAGAGCAAGGAATAACTTCCATGAGTATAAAAGATCTCCATTTTTTACATCTACTTTCATTTCAGAGTCACCATTACCTTTCTTTTTAAAAAAATTATCAGTCAAGTTTGGTAATAACTAGATGTCTAAATTTTTGAGGAATTAAACAATACCAGGTTCTGTGCTATCCCGTGTTTTTAAACTTGTGTTGGAAAACACATTATTTTGATTACATATCGGGGTATTATATTGTACTGATAGGAACTATAGATATTATATTACTTAGATATATTATTCTTTATGTATGTACCTCATGCTGGCCAAATGCTGAATTTAGAGGTGTGTACCACTTTGCATCAGTATGGTGGTATAATACACAAAATCAATTCATTTATTGACTCTTTCTTTTCACTTTAAGTGATAAAAATGTCTAAAAGATGTACACTTTTATGTATAAATATGTATATAGTACTTACTATGGAATAAATAACAGATTGTATAGTCTTCATTTAAATGCTTCTAACCACTGTATAGTTTTTATTTCCCGATTGGGAGAGGATATTCTTGACCACTGATTTGCTGACTAACCTAACCCCTTTTCTATCTCTATTTCTATCTGTGGAAGGACTGGACAACTGTACTCATGTAAGACATTTACTCCAGCATGGTGTAGGGATGCAGAGCCCAGGAGGTACATGTAGGGTGTTAATGAATGATCTTGTGCATTAGAAACTTAAGAAGCAATACATCACAATGCACTTGTAAAACACGGTGCCCAACAAACAAGTTTCCTCTCAGCAGCAAACACTATGGTGGCTGCCTAACAATGGTCTTGTCTTAGAGAGCGTGGGGGAAACATGTCTTAATCTCCAGTTTCTATCACGGAAACAAGTCAGAGTGCTAAGCCTATTTCAGCCTAAGAGCCTGTGAGCTAAGGGTCCAGATGAGTCTGACCATCTTGAAATCTGCTACTATCAGTGGGAATCACTAGCCCAGGTAACAATTGATGCACTACAATTTGAGTGAGTACATCCGCCTGGAACATTAGTACAACACATAGGGCACACATCTGGATAAGACTGTTAAAGCACTTTTTTTCTTCATTAGTTTACATGGAACCTTCTGAATATATTTTAGCTTATCCATACCCTACAGACAAACAATATCTTGAATTGTTCTGTGTGCCTCTGAGACCTTCATCATTCAAAAATAGTCATCGCACACGTGACATTTGGGCTTTTGTTTAATAATCCTATAGCTTTGAGGAAAAACACTTCTATAGCATGTGAATTATCTTCTTTCATCTTTTTCCACCTTTTCTTTTAAGGTTGGTTTTAAATTAGAGATTGACGTATGGACTTGTTGTAGTGGGTTTTCTCGGTCCCGAACGCCAGAGGTCCCGGTCCCACAGACCTGCCGCCGGAACTGCTTATCCGCCCGCCGCCCGGGTCCCCAGAAACGACTCAGACGCTTTTATTAACTTCATGCTGTTTGGCCTATGGCTCAGGCACATTGCTAGCTAGCTCTTACATCTTAAATCAACCCATTTCTATTAATCTGCGGGCCACGTGGCCCGCGTGGCTCACCCGTGCCTCCTTACATGCTGTTCCTTCGGTGGCTTCAGCTCGGTCTGCCTGACTCCACCCTGCTTCTCCCACCTAAGCTCTGATTTCTCCTCCCACCTATTCTACGGTACCTGCCATGGCCCAAACCAGCTCCTTTATTTAAAGATACAGCACACACAAATGCATTCCCACTTCATGGACTTTTCATTCTGCCTTTATTATTTTTTTTTTCTTTTGAACCTCTGACTATTATCTCTTTAAATGTCGTGTGAGAATAAAGTTTGCTTGGGCTCCTTTCTGTGTTCAGCCTTTCATCCTGCAATGTAAGCTTTATGACATGAAACTTACTATAAACTATCATTTCTATTGGGCATCGTATTATAGAACATCGAGATTTGTTTATTCTGGATGCAGCCTTTCTAGTTTCTGTATAAATAGTCCCTCTCATCACAGAAAGCACATACTGTTAGGCATAAATGCGAGACTTTAAAACATTGGATACTGATGTTTTAAAGATAAAGATGTATCAGTTAATTTTGCTTTTCTTCCCTCCAGTACCTGGAATGGCTCTAATAAACATTTCGTTGCCCTGGTTTATTCGCCTCTCTCTTCTTCATGGCGTCTACAACTATCTAGATCCATGTTTCATCTCAGGGAAGCAGTGCACTGTATAAGGAATGTCTATAAGCATCACTTAGTCAGAAGTTCTCTGATGTTTTATTTTGTGGTCCATCATTGCAATCTGTAATAGTGCATAATTCATCTTCCGATGCTCAGATTTAAAAAATAAATCCAAAGAAGATTATTTTGTTAAAATGAGTATTATTGATTTAGGTAAGATAAGACATTAAGGCCTAATTTGAATCCTTAACACTATCAATCATTTATCCAGCTCCCTTTACAATCAAGAGCAACCCTGTCTCCACTTGCTGTCTGAACATGATAGATTATGAAGAAAAAAATATAATTTTTATGAGTGATATTCAAAAAAAGTATGTTATTCATGTTGAAAATTAACTTACAAACTTGCCAACACAAGACAGGCTGAGGAAGTTTTTATATGATTTCCAGATCAACGGGGGTAATGTGATGAATTTTGAGACAGCTTGAGCTTCAACATGAGACTCTGTCTGAAATCAAAATAAAACATTAAAAACTAATTACAATTTAAAAGATAACATTGCAATTTTAGTAAGATCATTTTGTTCATCTTTTGCTGTTCCTGGTGGATGAATTATTTCAGTTTTTATTTGTGTACATTGTACTTTCTGAGTCATTCACATATGATACTTATTTTGGGCAAAATATTTTGTTTATTAATTTTGTATTCATAGATGTGACATTTACGAATAAATCAAATATTAATTTATATAATCCTCACTATCATGTTGTCATGTTAACAGTATTATCCTAAAAATGCAAAACAGAAATAAATGTGCAGACAGGTTGAACAATCTTTCAGGGACATGCAGCTTCCACATTGTAAGATCTGCTCTGGAACCACACTGTTTTGCTTAGAAAATGTTACTAGCAATAATTTAGCATGATTTAAACTATGAATGCAAAATATTAAAATACAAAAGTAAACTTTCAAAAACATTTTAGATTAATTTCACTTATCTTTGGGCAGCAAGAAATGCAAATAAGGACTGGAGTCCTACTGTAATATAACTTAAATAAAACAATGACAAATAAAAGCAGACTTGAAATACAAAAAGGGATTGAGGTGGGGTCTAAATAAATTTGAAGGTTTGTTCACTATGTAGGAGGACCTGAAATTGATCAACAACAGCAGAACAATTAGAATTAAATGCAGGAAAAAGTACAGAGAAGGAAACAGGAATGCAATCAATGTAATGTCCAATCCCTAGAAATCTACATAAAAAGTCCAGGGTCACTGTGGTAAATCTTTGGAATCCCATCCTCTGTATAATAATCCCAAATGCTAAACAAATTCTTTAAGAACGGAAAAAAAGACAATTTTATAGTTACTTAAGTGGTTTTAGCATGTTAGTTCATTAACACTGAAGTGTAGACTGTTATTAGTTCCTACAGACAGAACAACAAAAAACATCAGATGTGTTTAAATCAGCATTTGCATATTTAAAGGGATGATGTGAGTAAAACATGCTTAAATACTTGTAAGTTTCTGTTTGCTTAGGTGATAACTTTCAGTTCCACAAAGTATTTCAAGAACTGTCACTCCTATAATAAACAAGGTAGGCTTGAATATAATTTGCTATTATGTGATATAGCAACTGATAAGTATGAATAATGAACATCCACTTAAATTAATCAACAAAGGCGAAAGGGAAGAGGAATGATAATGACCTGACCATTTTAAGATTTGTCAATGGCATAGAGAATAACGGTTTCTTAGGGCCAACAGTATCTTCAAAGTTAAAGGTGTTAAACATGTGAAATAAAAAAATCCAGAGAGTTTACATTTGCAAACCACATATTTCTTCTAATTAATCTCTATTTCCTTATTTCTAGGTCACACAGAAGTGAACATTGTGTTTATATATGTTCACGTGCATGTTTGGAAAACTGGTCATAAACAGTCAGTGGAACAGATTTAGTCAATCAATAGTCTTTATCAAACCCTGTGCAGCTGGCACTGGGATCCTGCCTGACTAGATTAGACATTTTAATCTGGGTAATAATAACAGAAAAGGTTTGAAAGTAAAGATCATTTCATATTAAAAGTCAATAAAACCACAATGCTATCAATGATCTTGAATTATAGTCACCACTAATAAAAAAATTAACAAATATATAGTCCACATAACTTCGTTATTCTTAGCATCAAGCCAATTGTTGAAAGCAAAGGGAAGGTATTAACAGTCATAAAAAATTAAGTATTATTTTTTTCTCTTCTTCAATGGGGTCAAATTCTTTTTAAAAAATTTCAGTTTCTAATAAATGGAAACAAAAAATTAAATCCAGTGTATTTTTCGGTATTACTATGCTGAAACTGAATGCCCTGATGCACCCACTCAATGAAATCCATATGTGGTGATTGTCTTTGGAGGTGGTGGGTATTTTTGTATTAGTGAAATCAAGGGAATGTTATTGAAAAACTTAAGTTCTAAGGTTTCTGTTTTCTCACAGAGGGGTGTCCACAGGTCATGGGAGCACTGAACACATGCTTGGCTGATACCATTTACTAGTGGAATTTTAGAGGCTTTTTATAAGCTCCATCATCACAACCTCATCAATGGTCAGACACGTGAATTCCATACTTTTTATGATCTAATATTTAAGTGTAAACATATGTGAGTAAAAATGAGCAAACATACACCTATGGAACATGACATCGTCATTTGGACTTTCAATATGGATACTAACTGAGTTCCTAAAAATGAAATTTAATTTCTTAAAAGTTTTGGAATGTTATGGAAATATATAAAAGGCGATCTTGGGGCAAAATATTAATAAAAACATGTATAATGATGGGTAAATTATTTTATTACCACAACCTACAAAGTATACAAAATGGTGAAGAAACAATTGTTCAGATTGTGCATTAGAAAGAACGGAAGGGGAAATAAAGAGCTGCAAAATAGAGGAACACACTATAGGTTTAAAATAATTTGATTTTTATGAAAAGAACAACAAATGGAATATAAAGATTTCAATTACGAAAGTTCAATTTGGATGTAGAGTATCATTAAAAACTAAAAAAAAATAAACTTAAGGCTAATTGAAAAAGAAAACTACAAATGCAAAAAAGCTAAATCATAAAAAGACCAAATTTGTTTTTATTAATAAGAAAATGTGATACATACAAAATATTCTATTATATCTTACATTAAAAGATTTTCTGTGAAAATATCATAGAAATTTAGTTAGAGAAAATTTTGATGCTATTAAGAAACAGAAATATAGATTTCTAGAGCTGATTTGTGGGCTTACATCCATGTGGTTGGTCTCTTTCCACATAATACACTTCAATTTTATTATTTTATCCAAATAAAAGTAGTATCTAATAACTGATATGTAAAAGAGCTGAAATTATTAATTATTGAACTAAAAGTACAAGGGCCATGAACAAAGAGCATAGTTAAGATACATATTATGGCATTATGAATTATACAAAAGCGATCATCAATAATTTATACATTATAATGTCTATTTACAAATAAAATTATCTACACTAGCATTAAACAATAAATTGAAATTGCTAGATGTTTTATGATAATTATTATCATGCTTTTAAGCAAGTTTTATTTTCTAAATCACCATTCTGGGAGGCAGAGATATTACTGACAAGGCTAGCATTCTCAAAATAAACCTCATTTTTAATATGTGCATATATATTGTTTCTTAATTAATATCATTTCAGTTCAGGAAAGGGTGTGTGTATGTTTGTGTGTATCTGTGAGTGTGTGTGCATTAATGTCTATGATCAAATATAATCCAAGAATCAAAACAACACTATTTGTAAGTGACAGAATCCAAGATAAAACATTACAAAGTAGTTTATTTCCCTTAATTAGAAAACTTCTGAACCATATACTGTAAAATCAACTTTTTATGTTGTATCCTCATTAATTTATCAACAAGTAATAGCATGCCTTTTGAAAATTCTCCTTTGTGCAAAACCAAAAGATTTCCAAAACTTCTCCACATTTGACACAATAAACTGCCATTCTTTACATTTACCTCATTCAAAACATATTAGTTAACAGGAAGTTAATGTGTTCAACATTTATTTAAATGTTTTTCAACCATCTCAGATTCCTCTATTGAGAATTCTGTTTAAATCTATTTTATATTTTTAAATTGGATTAGGTGACTTTTTCGATATCTAGGCTTTTGATTTCTTTACATACTTTGAATGTTTGTCCTGTATTGGATATGGAGTTAGTCAAAATCTTTTCCGATTCTGTATGCTGTTGCTTTGTCTGACTGACAGTGTCCCTTTCCTTACAGAAGCTTCAAAGTTTCTTGAGGTCCCATTTATTAGTTGGGATTTTGATGTGGATTACATTGAATCTGTTGATTTTGGCATTATGGTCATTTTCACTAGGCTACTCCAATTTATCCATGAGCATGGCAGATATCTTCAACTTATTTTGTTTCTTTCTTCAAAAACTTTACCATACAGGACTTTAATGAGCTCTTTAGAGTTACCTGAAAATATTTTATATTATTTAAAGCTCTTTCATTAGGTGTAGATTCCTGATTTCTTTATCAGTACATTTGACCTTTGTATATAGGAGAGCTGCTGTTATTCTTTTGTTTGTTTGTTTTGTTTTGGTGTGTGTGTGTGTGTGTGTGTGTGTGTGTGTGTGTGTGTGTGTGTGTGTGTGTGTGTGTGTTTTAATCTTGTATCTTACCACTTTTATGAAAGTCTTTATTAGCTATGGTATTTCCCTGGTGGAATTTTTAAGGTCACTTATATATACTATCATACCATCTGCAAACAATGATACATTGACTACTTCTCTTCCAATTTGTATTCTTTTGATTTAATTCAGTTGTCTTTCTGCTCTAGCTAAAAGTTCCTGTGCTATATTGAGTATATGAAAAGAATGGACACCTTGTCATATTCCTGATTAAGTGGAATTGCTTTGACTTTCTCTCAATTTAATATGATATTGGCTACAGCTTGCTATAAATTGCCTTGATTATGTTTAGCTAGGTCACTTTTACCCATAATTTCTTCAGGACTTTTATTATGAAGGAGTGTAGGATTTTCTAGAATTCTTTTTCTACATATAATGATATGATCGTACTTAGTTTTATTCTTTTATTTTGGTTTTTTATGCTATTTACTGATTTTTAATATATTGAACCATTTCTGAGATGAAGCATACTTGATCACATGAATGACTATTTTGATGTGTTCTTGGATTTGGTTTGTAAGTATTTTATTAAGTATATTTGCATATATGTTCACAAAGGATATAGGTCTATAATTGTCTTTATGAGTCTCTTGTGATTTGTGTATCAGTGTAACTGTGGCGTCATAAAATGAATTTGGCAATGTACTATTTTTTCTAATTTGTGGAATAATTTGAGGAGTATTAGTAGTAACTCATCTTTGTACATTAGAAATAATTCTGAGCTAAATCTATCTGAAGAATTTAATGGCTGTTTCTATTTTAATAGGGGATACAGTTCTATTTACATCGTTTATTTGATATTGGTTTAATTTTGGTTGAAAAATTATACCTTATTGAGAAAACTATTTTTTTTGAAGGTTTTCCAGTTTGTTGGAGTACAGGTGTTTGAAGTACATCCTTAAGATCCCCTGTTCTTCCTTCATATTTTTTGTTATGTCTGCCTTTTTTAATTCTAATTTTGTTAATTTGAAAATTCTTTTTCTCTTTTTAAAATTAGTTTGAAGAAGGGCTTGTTTGCCTTTTCAATGTCCTCAATGAATCAACTCTTTTTGATTCACTGATTTTTCTATATTGTTTTCTTTTATTATTTCTGCCCTCAGTTTAATTACTTATTGAATAGACTTTTCTTGTGTGTGCTTACTTATTTTTTTTTTCCTAGAACTTCTATGTGTGCTATTTAGGGTGTTAGTTTGAGATCTTGACAATATTTTTTTTTTAATTTTTACGTAGGCTTGGATAGTACAAACTTTTCTCCCAGTGCCACTATCATTGTGTCTCTTAAGTCTATAAGTTCATTTTCACTGAATTCTAGAAAGTCTTTAATTTCTCCTATTTTACACTTGTCTTGACACATTTGTCATGTTGGCAGTGGTCAAGTTTCCGTGAAGTTGTAAGTTTCCATTGTAGTGTTTTTGTCGATATTCAGCTTTAATCCACAGTATTCTGGCAGGATGCAGGGAGTTACTTTAATTTTCTTCTTTCTGTTGTGACTTGCTTTGTGTCTGAGTACATGGTCAGTTTGGGGAAAAGTTTTATGAGGTACAAAAAAGATTTATTCTTTTTTGATATTTGTTCCATGTGTTTGTTTTATAACATTCATTAGCTGCAGCATTTTTCTGTTTTTTTTTTTTTTTTTTTTTTTTTTTTTTTTTTTTTTTTTTTTTTTTTTTTTTTAGATAGACCTGTCTATTGGAGAGAGTTTGGATATTAAAATCTCCCATTATCAGTGCGTGAAGGTCAATATGTGATTGAAACTGTAGAAATATTCCCCTCACAAATTTGGGTAGCCTCTGTTTGTGGCATGGATATTAAGAATTAAAATGACATCCTGGTGGATCTTTATTTGTTGGATATGTAGTATCCTTTGGACCTCATTTGATTAGCTTTGCTTTGAAGTTTAGTTAGATGTTAAAAATAGCTATATATGTAGTGATAGCCTGAAGATCAGAGAAAAGAGTCAGCCATAGGTTTTGTCCTTGTTTGTTTGTTTGTTATGATAACAAACAGGGGCATCTCTGTTCCTTCCTGGTAGCACCAATCTAATTCAGAGAAGATAACTGGCATCATAGAAACTCCAAATGGAGTTTACTTTCTTTGTGACAAAAGTTAGCCACTGGAAAACCAAGTTTTCTTTTCTTAACTGCTGAGAGTATGTTGTCCAAAATAGAACAAGTGGGACACAAAAGAAAGGAACTTTCGCTGAACTTTGCCAAGACAAGGTAGGATAGACCTTCAAAGTTTCTTGCTTCACAGATAAGTCTGTCAGATACTTTAAGCCTACAGTTGGAGATGAATACCTCACTTCTGCAGAAAAACCTTAGATGACTATCCAAGCAACCAGCTACTTCTGCCATTTCTCACATTTTTGGGCATTGCTTGTACTTCCTGAATACTCAGAAAATATTCCTTTCTTCTCAGATCTCTGGTGAAGTTAAAGACTAGATAGTTACAGTTTTCTAGTTACAGATTCAGAAAAGAAACTTACTGAAGAGATGTGAAGTAGTGAATATACAAACTAGGATTGAAGGTGAAGCAGGGACATTTCAGACTGACAAAAATAGAATGAATAACGGAGTAATATCTCTGAACTTGTCAATTTTTACTGTAGTGGGTATTGTTGATGTAATTATGGCCTTTATATATTAAATATATAGTTATTGTGTTTATTGTATATACTTTTTCTTATATTGGCTATAAAGTTTTAAAATTTTTGACAAAAATGGAAATGTGTTGTATATCGAATTAAGATTGAATATCTGAGAACATAAACAGTCACAGAATTGGTCATAGAGGTCAGGGAGTGGTGGCATATACCTTTAGTCTCAGCTTTGGGGGCCAAGATCTGTTTGGTTTCTGTGAGTTAGTTCAAGGCCACACTGTTCTTCATTAGACGAATCCAGTCCAAAAGAGAAGCAGAGCCAAGCAGTGGTGGCACACACCTTAAATTCCAGCACTTGGGATCACACACTTTTAATCTCATCACTAGGAAGGTTAAAACAGGAAATGATAAGGTGGGGCAGAGAAAGAAAAATAAGGCTAACTTGGCAGAAGGCAAGGATTCCCTTCTTTCGGGTCCCTTCGCTTTCCCCATTCAGTCTGAGGTTTTCTGTATCTTCCCCCTTTTGCTTCAGGATCCAGCAGTGGTAAGAAGTTTTTCTAGTGACTTGTTCCTCAGTCTCTCTGATCTTTCAGATTTATTATAAGACCAATTAGGATTCGAGCAATATATACAAGCTTTCTTCTCACGTCCATTGGCTTGATATGCCTTTCTACAAATTTTACCGAGTTAATGTCAGTTTTTGATGTTGATGTATGTTATAAGAAATCTTGTTTAAATGTTCCCTTTGATAGGCTATGCCTTTTTATTTGGGAATTAAGACTATTAATGTTGATATATACAATTGAGCATTGATTCCTATTACTTTGCTATTCTTGTTGGGAATAGTAGTGGTGGTAGAAGTGGTGTGTGTGTATATGTGTGTGTGTTTTCTTCTTTTTGCCTTGCAGATGTGTGGGAGGTTGTGTTGTTTCATTTTAAATAATTGTCCCAACCACTGTTTTAATAAAAAGAGCTGATTGGCCAAAGACAGGCAGGAAGTGTAGGCGGGGCTACCAGACTAAGAAAATCTCTGAGAGCAGAATGCCAGAAGAACACCAGAGAGAAGCCACAGGAAGCAGAGGACAACCATGCAGCTCTAAAGAAAGGTACCGAGCCACATGGCTGAACAAGAGACATGGGTTAGATGAAGGGTAGAGAGCTAGCAAGTGATATGCCTAGGCCTGAGGCTGATCAGCCAAAAACTAATGAAAGCGTCTGTGTGTCTCTGTAGGACTGCGGGTCTGAAGGTCTGCGGACCTAAACTTTGAGGTTAAGCCCGAAAGTCTAGGCCAGAAATCTCATACTACACAGATGTGTGATTATTTCCTATATTTTCATGAGTGTAGTCGACTTCTTTAGGTTGAAGTTTTCTTCTATTACTTTCTTTATGGCTGGATTTGTGGATAAATAGTGCTTGCATTTTACTTTCTCATAGAATATCTTATTTTCTTTATCTATAGCAAATAAAGCTTTGCTGAGTATAGTAGTCTGGGATGGCAAATGTGGTCTTTTAGAGTCTCCAACACATATATTTAAACCTCTTTGGATTTCAGAATTGAGAAACCAAGTACAATTCTAATAGGTCTGCTTTTATATGTTAATTGGCCCTTTGTTCTTGAAGATTTTTAATATTCTTTCTCTGTTCTGTATATTTAGTGTTTTGATTATTAAAGGCAAAGGAACTTTTTTTCTCATTCAATTTTAAACTTTTATAGACAAATTTTCCTTAGATTATTTTTTCAGTAATATTTTTAAAAATTATCTTTTGGGTCTTTAAGCCGGGAATCTTCTCCTTCTCTGATTCTTATTGTTTTTAGGTTTGGTCTTTTTATAGTGTCCCGTATTTCTTGAATGTTTGTTTTATGAATTTTTATTATTAACATTTTTTGACTGATGAACCTATTTCTTCTATTGCTTCTTCAATGTCAGAGTAGAAAGATGTGTCTCTCTTTCTATGTAGTCATGCATGTCCTAGAACTTGGGGCTTTCTCTTTAAATGAGGCTGGTCTAAAACCATTCCTACTTTGTCTTTTAAAGAACTGGGATTAAAAACATGTGGCACCACATCTGGGCTTGTTTAGTATTTTGAGTTAAGAAGTTGTGGTAGTTTGACTCCGTTTTTTATTTGTTTGTTTTGGGAATTTTGTGGAGAGGGAGAGCCTGAAAACAAATGGGTACAAAGATCAGAAGTAATAAGAAGAAGTTTATGGAAGGGACAAACCATGCCCAAACGACAGCATATAAAAATTAAATTGTAAATATAATATAAACACACAAAAAAATAACCTATGATTCTAATGATCTGGAGCTAAAGAAGCTGCCATTTTAAATAAGAGAATGACCCCACTGAAGGGAAACATGCGCTACTTGGACAAATGAGGTTGTTTAGTTGAAGCCAAGAAACTAACAGTGATTAATAAGACCAGCATCATGGGACAGAATCTTTGAGAAGTGTTTCTTCAAAGTCTGTACAAAGGAGCTATATTCCTGTTGTGCCCAAGACTGTATGTTGTGAAGGCACCTAACTTCATGACGTTAAAATCACCCAGGTGTCACTCACTTTAAAGGCATGAAGAGGTCATATAAATCACCCGAGACTTTGTTGGGATTGTCTGGTAATGTTAGCATCCCTGAAGAGGAAGCCAAGGAGAGCTCATTTTGGAAAGTGTAGACTCAAACGCAACAGAAAGTCTAGAATCGAAGGAGCCATGGTTGAAGAAAATGCTGACATTCGGCACTTTGTTACAAGGTTATAATCCCTTATTAGAACAAAGGTAAAGCTATTATTAAAGGCATTGCCTAATTCCAGCAGCATCTCCACAATTCAAAACTGAAATTACCAGTACCACAGAATGTCATAAGTGGCAACAGCAGTGATGAACTTGAACAATTCCAAATGATAGGACAGAAGCGTAGAACCAGTTGATCAAGTCTATCAGAGTCTGAAGAAGAATAAAAAGTTTTCGGGAGTCAAGTCATGAACTGTTGATATTCATTTTTGCTTTTATTTCATAATATCTGTGTCTTGGTACTTTCTTCTTGGAGTCAGAAAATACTTAATTTATTTTTCATGTTATAGGAATCCATAGTTGAGAGATCTAACTTTTAACGACATTTAGGGATTCTACCAAGACTGAAGTTTGAAAGGCTTCAGATTTTTTTTAGAGGATTTAGATATTTAATAAAAAGCACTAAAGAATTTGAATTTTTAAAGACTGCAGGACTTATAAAAGTAAAAATATTTATTTTGTGATATTAACACACAAACTTCTTGACAAATGAAAATAAAATTAAAAAAAAAAAAAGCTCTGGGTGAAAATGATGTGTTTATATGTTAGAACTCCAGGGGTCAATTCTGCTGGGTAGTTTCATATCAATTTGACACAAAGTAGATTCAGCTGAGAGAACTTCAGTTGAGAAAATGCTTCTGCCCTGTGTCCTCTGGATAAGTGTTTGAGGCATTCATTGATAGGCTCTGATCAAAAAACAGAAGTTGAAATAAATTCTTTTACCTCACGTTACTTCTAGTCATGGTGGGTTTGTTGTTCTTTTTTTTTTTTAATTAATTTAAAAAGGTTTTTTTCCATATATACCACTGTCTCCCCTTCCCTCCTCCAAGTCTCTCTCAATGCTCCCCCAGCAACCTCCCATCTCATTCCCTAACCCATTCCTCAAGAAGGGCAAGAGTTCCCAAGCTGAGTCAGTTCAATCTGACATAGGCAGCTGAAGTAAGTCCAAGTCCCTCATCCCAGTATTAAGACTGGGTTAGGAGTTCTTATACAGGGAATGGGCTCCAAGATGTCAGTTCACGTACAAGGATCATAGTCTAATTCTACTGCAAGAGACTCCACAAACTACCCACACCATTTGACAGTCATCTACCTTTGGAGAGTTTAGTGCCTTTGTCTGAAGGTTCCTCGCCAGTTGTTTCTGATTCAGTGAGCTCCAAATAGCTCAGGTCAGCCATCTCTGTGGGTCTCTCTCTCATGATCCTGATTCCTTTGCTCATATTCTCACTCTTCTCTCTCTCTTCAACTGGACCAGGAGATCAGCCTGAAGCTTAGCTATGGATTTATGCCTCTGCCTCTATCCATTGCTGGATGAAAGTGCTATAATGACAATTAGGGTGGTCATTCTTGTCAATCATTTGATTACAGGGGAAGTCCTGTTTAGGCACCCTCTCTATACTATTGCTTAGAGTCCTAGCCAGCATCATCTTGTGGGTTCTTGCAGGTTTCCCTAGCACTCAGTCTCTTTCCAACCTCACCTTGGCTTCCTCTATTGAGACATCCATCTCTTTTCTTCTCCCTCTTTGTTGCTCCTCTCACTCATCCATCTCCTTCTCTCCTGATTTTTCCCCACCTCTCCCTGCTTGCTTCCCATTATGATCCCAACATACTTAGGAGATTTTCTCTATTTCCCCTTCTCAGGGGATTCCCTGGATGTCTTTCTTGAGTTCCTTCTGTTACCAAGCTGTTCAGGAGTTGTGGTTTGTAGCCTGGATTGTCTTTACTTTATGTCTAAAGTCCATTTATGAGTGAGTACAAACCATGTCTGTCTTTCTGGATCTGTGTTACCTCACTCAAGATGACACTTTCCAAATTCATCCATTTTCCTGAAAATTTTAGAATATCATTTTTTTCTGTTGAGTGTACCCCATTGTGTAAATATACCACAATTTGTTAATATATTCTTTAGTTGAAGGACATCTAAGTTGATTTCAGGTTATGGCTATTATGAATAATGCTATAAACATAGTTGAGATAATACCCTTGAAATAAGAATGTGCATTCTTTAGTGGTAATGCTGGATCATTGGATAGATAGACTCCCAGTTTACAGAGGAACTGCCATACTGTTTCTCAAAGTGGCTGTACAAATTTACTCTACCACCAACAGTGGAGGAGTGTTCTGCCTGCTCCACATTCCCTCCAGCATAGTCTGTCATCTGTGTTTTGGCTCTTAGCCATTCTGACAGATGTAAGATGTTATCACAGAGTTGTTTTGATTTGCATTTCTCTGATGGCTAATGATTTTGAGCAGACATTTTTAATTCTTCTCTTGGGAATTCCCTTTTTAGCCCAAGAAGATATTACAAAATGGAAAAATCTCTCATGCTCCTGGATGAGTAGGCTCAACATAGTAAAACTAGCAATTTAAACACATCTGTAGATTTACAGATTCAATGCAATCCCTATCAAAATCCCAACACAATTTTTTTTGCAGATCTTGAAAGAACAATACTCGACTTTTTATGGAATAACAGGAAATCCAGGATTGACAAAGCAATTAAGTTAAATAATAGAACTTCAGGAGGCATCACCATCCCGTGCTTCAAGCTATACTATATAGCTACAATAATAAAACCAGCCTGGTCCTGCCATAAAAACAGACTGTGGATCAATAAAATCAAATCAAAGACCTCAATCTTAATTCACACTCCCATCAACAGGTCATTTTTGATAAAGAGGCCAAAAATATGCATTGGAAAAAAAGATATTATTTTCAACAAATGGTACTGACCTAACTGGATGGTGGTATGTAGAAAAACGCAAATAGATCCATATCTACCACCCTGCATAAACTCACATCCAAGTGGATCAAAGACCTCATTATAAACCCAGCTACACTGAACTTGATAGAAAAGAAAGTGGAAAGTATCCTTGAATGCATTGGCACAGGTGACCACTTCTTAAAAATAACACTGGTGGAACAGACACTAAAAACAACAATTAGTAAATGGGACATTGTTAAATTGAGAAGATTCTGTAAGGAGAAGGGCATGGTCAATAACACAGGAAAGGATCGATCTCTAATGTATATAGAGAAAGAGGAAACAAACTAGTGGTCAAAACCCCAAATAATCATGGAATTTTGTCATATCTATATATTCTCCAAGTAAGACATTTATAAAAGTATCGTATTATAAAAGGACATAGTTGATTTACTAATAAAACTTTTCATTTTATTGTGATTTATTTTCATGTAATTTCTTAAAGTTAATTTTCAAATATCATTGCATTGGGATATTTTTCAGTTACCGGAGTGATTCCAAGCCTGTATGGTGTCTTTATTTGATCTAATTTATATGCGAAGTCATAAAAATAGATCCAGTAACAAATAACTAATTTCATCATTTGAGAGTCTACAAAATCAGGCGTTTAAGACCATTCTAAACTATGGTCCAAGGCAGGCCACAATATGCAAGATACTGTCTCAAATAAACAGAATTAATAAAGAAAAGAGACAAAGGCAAGAAGAAAAAATAAAGAAAAATACTATTTCTATATAATATTTATTTGTTAAATACTGAGTACATAGAATATCTGTAAGGAACAAAAATTACGTTCTCACAAGCATAGTAATTATCTTGATACATATGATTATTTTCATTATGATTGTATTAGTGTATGATTCATTAGTATTCATTAATCATATATAGGAATAATAATATACATTAAACAAAGCATTCTGTGGTTAAAATGCTTTTGTTTACCATTGAAGAGCTATAATTTCATTTTTTCTATTTATCTGATTTTACGTTATGTCAGATTGCATTATCTACTTATTATTTTATATAATACGTATATTCATATAGTTAGATTTTACACCTATGCAGTAGCAGGGTCATTAGTGATATTTCTAGTTAGTGGAAGAACTTACAGAGTACTTTCAGTGAATATTTTTTCTTGGCCTTTGACTTCACTCGGCATTTCTATTGAAACATGAGTTAATACAGACAATTTTTATATCACTCTGAATTTTTATTTATATTATAGCTCTCTATTGTTTGGCCACAACAGGATGGCTTTTGGAAATATAATCCCATTATATTGGAAATAATATTGTAAAAACAGCTATAATTGAAGCAACTGTTTGAAAATGCAATGGATCAATACATCTCAGTAAGTTATGTGTCTTCCGCTGTATTTCTGTGATTATGGTCAAATGGAGATTTGCTCACTCTAATGAAAATTAAAAAATTTTTTAGTCTGTTTTGTTCATTTATGCATTTGAAAGTGACTATTGACATAGACACTAATGTCCAAATAGTTCTGTACAAGTTACTTGTGTACTTCCTGACATTCATTTTTAATATTAAAAGCATAAATTAGAGAAATATTTTATTGACGGTAATGTGTTTTACAACTTGGGTGGTACAAATAGATTTTCAATAATACTTAGCCATCACTTAGGATTGTGTTTTCTCTCAATTTATAAAACATCATAACCATAAATATTTAATAGTGCAATTTTAGACATTTAATTATTTACTATTTTGAATTGAATTCAAATGATATTTTAATATATATTTGTATGAATGTCTCTTATATTCCATATTTAATTTAACTATTAAATATGGTTAGTCAAATTTTAGCTAAAACATAAAGGATTCCAGTTTATTATATATATAATATGATTAATTAAAATTAGTTGCTAAACATCACTATACCATTTTTAATAAAATCCTTGAGTTTCCATAATAATATGGATATTTTTGTTTGATTACAAAAATCTAAGGGATTCTGAAAGATCACTTAATATTGGTCACTTTTTATCCTTTGTCTTCTAACATCAAACCATGTCACCTTACTCAAATGTCACTTTTGACATTAACTGATTTATTTATCAATTTCCCAAACCTTTTAGTGTACATCACAGTGCATCATTTATCAATGTTTATGATAATAAATCTTTATATAATTTAAAACTATGGCCAAGATTATGGGTTTATGAAGCTACATGCTTACCACCACAGGAATAGGAAAAAATCTGGCCATAGTTCATAATGATTTAATGAGAATCTTTTCTGGTTGGATTTATTTCTGAGGTTTGCCCTTATTTCTACTTTGTTGCACACAGCTTCTTAATCACTGAATTTCTTCTTCCTGATAGAAGACATGTTTCTATTCATTCACACATTCATGACTATCTGATAAATGTCTGAAGTAATATCTAGGTGAATTATGACATCTTATTATCTTTATACTATTTAATTTTATAAATTGGACATCTGTTGTCAATAATTAACTTTTATTATAATAAAAATCTATCTTCATGAGAATTAGCAGGATATAGATTATTTCCCAGACAATAAGAGTATAGACAGAAATTAATCTATCACCTCGGGGAAGAAAATATCCAAACCACAACAATATGAATCATACAGTACCAGTGAATAATATTAAAGTAAATAAACAGTAGACACATTCCCTGAGTGAATATTGCTTACTGCAGTGGGTGAAATCTTCTCAAGGTCTAGGCAGAAGGCAGACCTCTTGTTTCATAAATTAATGGTTATCATTTTATACTGTTTTATCTTCACTTTACCATTGTTAGAATATCTTCACAATGTCTTATGTCTATTTTTACAGATATTTTGAAAACGTTCCACGCAATCAGTGGAGGATACATACAATGTTTATGTTGCTTGAGAAGAAATTGATTACCCACTTTTAATGTCATACCTCTACTTGCGATTAATTATTTTAAAAAAGTAGAAAAATGTGCTATATAATTTTAATTTTTTTCTTACTTTGCTGTATTTTTCTAATGATTAAATATGTCAGAATTTAGAAAAAATGCCTAAAAATACTTAAAAAAGAAAATTTATGAAAATGCATGACGAGATTAGATTTAGAAATATATTGTGGATGTCTGTCACTGAAAACACTAAATTCAATCTACATTGTTTTTATAGAGGTAGCTTACTGACAAGCAACCCAGACAAGCATTTCTAAAGGAGTCTCACTCATTTATAAAGGTCAGACTAAAGCTGGACTGATATTGCTATTATGCATCTCTCCAACCCAGACACACAATCTACCATAGGATTACTTCGTTTTATAAATTTATTATAACAAAATTACCTACAAACCACCTAGTAGAGCAGTGTAGCATTATAAATTGACTCACAATGTGTAAACAAGTTATAATTTTAAAGCTACATAAATAAGATGATCTAAACAATTACCCAAACTAATTCAGACATTAGTGGATGTCAGTAAAAACAGAAGATCACTTCCTGGTGAGTGTAGAGGCTTTCTGGGATTGTCAAACCTAAATCATGACAAATACTAGCCCTTAGTTTAGACTTATGCCACTAGCTCAAATCATTTAATTTATAATGTTTCTCTTAATATACATTTTGGCTCAGGACTTTTTATCTTTCATTCATTCTGTATGTCCAATTTTTCTGCTTTCTCCATGTAAGGCTGCCTTAGTTCTTTCTCAAGCCTAGATTCTTCTGGTTTCTTTTTTCTGCCTGTCATTCTGCCTTTCCCTGTACTGTAAGCCTTTGGCCCTTTATCCTTTAATCAGCTCAATAATGTGTCTTAGACATGCAATGTGAAACAGCAGCGAAATAGCCACACACCTTCATATAGTCAAGCAAATGCAGCATAAACAAATGAAACACATCTTTAAATAGTTAAACAATTATTCAGAGATGCAGACAAATGTAACACATACTAAACACATAATCTATTCCACAACATGTGAAATTAATAACTTCATTGTGAGTGTTAACATTGAGATTTGCCAATGTCCATTATAGAGAATATAAGGAAAATCAAATGCTAGTTGGAGAAAAAAAAGGAGATGTAAGGGAAGTATTTGGCAAAAACTGTTTATCTTCCTTCTCAAAAGTAACAGTCTAAATTATAGTAATGATCCCATAATATTGACAAATATTATTAATATTTATCTAACTGATAATATTGATGGTACATAATATACAAGCTTATGAGGGTAATCCCTTTGTTTCACATGTGTTCTAACAATAAATTAGAATGATATTCTGCTTTTCTACATTTCATGTTACTTGGTAAGAAAATACATTTTGAATAATTTTAAAGAATTGTTTTCTTTTTTACTATAAAATTCAACTCCTATATTCTTATTTTTTACATTAACATAATGTTTCATTTGATCAAAATTTTATCATTCTTACTGTTTATAAAGAGGTTTACATGGATGAGAAATAATTCTACATATTTATCCTTCCAGAGGTCATTTGGTGGTGAGGGTGTACTGGTTCATTAAGACTTCAGGAAGGTAGAAAGATAATGAATTGTGGTACTTAGTCTTAACTGTAAGCTCTCAGAGCTGAGAATGCCCAGGATGAGCGGCCTTGGTATATACTTATAAGAGATTATCTTGATTACATCAATTCAAATGGGACCACCTCCCCACCCTGGGTATTAGGAAAAATGAGCATAAAGCATGCTTTCATTCTTCTCTGCTTCCTGACTGTAGATGCAGTGTTATATATATATAACACTTGTATACATAACCATTTGAATGTAATTTGCTCACATAACCATTTGGGTTGTGGGGTGTGGCTTTGTTGAAGTAGATGTTGCTATACTGGAAGAAGTATGTCGCTGTGTTGGTGCCCCTTGAGGTCACTCCAACCAAGCCTAGTGCCTCCATTCACTTCCTGTTCCATGACACTCCAGGTGTAGGACTCTCAGCTCCAAAACCCTATCTGCCTACATACTGCCATGTCCCATCATAATAGTAATGGAATAAACCTCTTAAACTGCAAGCCACCCATTAATTGCTTTTCTTTGTGAGAATTGCAATAGTCATAGTCTCTCTTCGTGGGTATAGAAACCCTAAATAAGAGAGTGAGTTAAAATTTAAACTGTATGACGTTGTCAATAAATGACTTCTCACCATATTAATTTATATATTCAAAGAAATGACATCATGACACAAAACTTTTTTAAATATAATGATTTCCCAATAATCCTTTAAATGCAGAAATAAATACAAATAAATACAAAAAATCCAGAATAATAAAACCTGTCATGGACAAAGAAAATAGTTAATCAAGAGCATATGAATGTTATTCACTCTGTAGCCCCATGAAATATAACTATAATATTGACATCATTTAATCATTAAAAGTTAATTGTGATAACCAGAATGAGTAGCTGTATTCTCTAAAATCATTCAGTTCTATATGGTGTGGAATAAAATCTATAGAAAAAATGAATTCAATGATTAAGTGTAGGGGATTGTGTTGCTTCATTGTAAGTAATTGTCCCACCCACTGGTTTAATAAAAAGCACTGATTGGCCAAAGACAGGCAGGAAGTGTGGGCGGGGCTACCAGACTAAGAAAAACTCTGAGAACAGGAAGCACAGAGCAGAACGCCAGAGAGAAGCTGGAAGAAGCAGAGGACAACTATGCTGCCCTGAGAAAAAGTACTGAGTCGCATGGCTGAACATGATAAGAGTAATGGGTGAGATTAAAGGTAGAGAGCTAATAAGTTATATGCCTGGGCCTTAATCAATCATCTTAAAAATTATTGTAAACATCTGTGTATCTCTGTGCGTCTGGGAGTCTGCAGGCCTAAACCTTGAGGCTAGGCCCAAAAGTCTGGGCCAGAAACCTCCTACTACAATTAAGAATAGCCAATTGATAATTGTTAATATTAAAGTTAATAAATTTCCTAGAAGGGTTTAGAAAGACTATATAAATAATATTGTGATAAAATAAGAAACATTAATTTGCTTTTTTTTCTAGTTACAGATACAGATTTATTTATTTATCATGTGACAGGATCGTAATTCATGATCCATAATAAATAAATTCTTTTAAATCCTAGTAATATTTGTGTTCATGAGTGATGTGGGAATGCCTTTTTGTATGCTATGAATATCAATCTTTAAATAAGGGAGCTGTTTTGGGCCATGACAGGCACCATAGAAGAAGTAAGAGGAGGAATCAGAATAGGTAGGAAAGGCAGGGCAGAGTCAGGAACAGATTGAGCCAGCCGCCCAAGAAGAAACATGTAAGGAACACAGGTGAGCCATGGGCCACGTGGCAGACAGAAATGGGTTGATTCAAGATATAAGAGCTAGCTAGCAATGTGCCTGCTCCATAGGCCAAACAGCATGAAGTTAATATAAGTGTCTGAGTCATTTCTGGGTGCCTGAGCAGCAGCAGTGTCGGCAGCTAAGGGTATCTGAAGCGCAGGTCTGTGGGTCTGGGCCTCTGGCCTCCCAGGACCAGAAACCCCACTACAACACATGAGGTAATGTTTTTTGTGATGCCGTGGATATTTTGAGAACAGTATCTGGTTGCTAGAGTAACTAACCAAACATGGAACTTCTAATCCCATTTCTGTTGTTCACAGACTATGATTCAATGTTAAATTGATTGCTGGTAGTCAATTCTAGAACCAATGACACTTTTATGGTGCTCTCATTAGGTGATACTTGATGGGCTCCAGGAAATCTTAAGGATTATGTCTGTTCATTTGAAAGATCAAGCTTTAATGATTAGGTCAAAATTTCATCTGTAATCTTCCTCAGGGGAGGCTTCTCTAGAATTTCAGTTTAAATATATATCATGACAATTCAATAAAACTTACATAACATTTCTAACTTATTTATCTCAGAGTATATTCATCTGGTGAATTAAAACATATGATGGAAGAATAGCACATTCCAGTTCTACTGGATAGGAAGCCCTGTGCTCATGATCTTACCAGGTATTCTTATACATTGTTATACTGTTCATTTTTTTATTCTGTATAGCATCCTGTACAATGAATCAGGAATAAAACATGTTTTTTATTATAACTAAAATGTATAAAATTATATGAACAACATACAAAATACAAAATTGGAGATTATTACTACAGCCAAGTCAGAGAGATAACCCCAGTGTTGGAAACCTGAAACTGGTGGTTATAAGGCAGGAACTCTTGTAGGATTGATCTTGTAAAGGGTATGCCTCAAACCACTTGAGGACAATTAGCATAAGAATTTAATTCATGTCAACAGATATAAAAGACACTTCAACTTTGACTTTGGGAAGGTTCTGTGGTACCAGGTAGATCACAAAAATATCATATAGTATATAAAAAACCATCCTTTATAACAATGTTACATGAATTGTTGAAGTCTACTTTGATATAAAATCCAAAATAAAGCCTACAACAATCTGTGGTGGAATTTAGGTGTTAACTGACAAGGCTTGGAGGAGTCTCCAGAGTTCTAGGAGCTTAAACGGGACATAGCCAGCCCCATTAAAAAGACTTTTAAGATCTTAAGTTGTCTTGTTTTGTTCTTGCTTTCTTGGAGAATGGATCAGCAACCCCATCAGAAGACTATCTTATCTTGAAAAATTATATTAAGGTTTAATTTGTATCCATGAGTGTTAAAATACCCTTTAATCAATATTAATATTTTATATAATATATTACAAATAAAAATTACTACAATAGCTGGTGACCACATGGATTCTATACTAGCTGGGCACCCACCAGCGTTTGAACACACCTGCTCAGTGCCCAAATAACAATAACCATCAACCTATTTGAATAAACATTTGGGAATATTTCTATGATCTGCATTTATATTTTGTGAGAGAATGGTGCACATCATATATTTTTAGAAAAATTAAATCACAGCTTCTTTCTATCAACATAACCTGTTAACAGATGAGAATTAAATAATGTGGCTGCTTTCGATCAACGGTAAGTACTTGAGACAACCAGGAGAGCTAAATCCGAGAATTAAAGGACGGGGTTACATACATGAAGTATTAGGAAATGAGGAATCATCCTCACATTTTATGTTGATAGTTTGGAATTTGATAAATTAAAGTAATCACTTCTGATGTCCATAGAGACAGCCTTGACAAAATGAGTTCAGGACTTGCCATTTAAGTACAATTACGTAATTGAAGACACTATGCTCCTGGGAAATTTATTGATTTCAAAGGCTAATTCACACAAGATAAATAAGAAAGGCTTAAAATATCCTTTGCCAAAAAGTAAGGATGTGTTTAGCAGTGTGCTGTATATAAGTTGAAATGTCACAGATATCAGTTTGTGAGGCTTTTGTTAATCAAAAATAGTTCAAAATTTGTGTAGCAAAATCAATGATAAAGTACAATAAAGTAAAATATGAAATTTTAAGTTAATATTAGTAAATAAGACATTTATTAAAATTGGAAAATAACTATTTAATTGGTTAATTAATTGGTTAATTAATTAATTCATGTACATGAGGTAACTTTTACCTCATTAATTGGTAACTATTAATTGGTTACTATTCATGTATGAAATGACATAACTTGTCCTGAATGTAATATCTTTTTATTAAAAAGGAAAAATTATGTACCTTGTAATATTATAACCTGGACATACACATATTCAAAGGTTCACAAAAAACCTATTCCTACAAAGATAAATCAAAATAATTGGATTTTTCCTAACATATGTATAAAAGGCTTGAAAATTATGCTAGAAGGAAATATAAAACACCCCGAGGGAGAGGTTCAAATAATGGCCTAGCACACACACAAACATGAAATTCTATGAAACAAAGGCAGAGATCCGTCATGTGGAAGTAAGCTTAAAAACTGTTCTAAAATGAAATGGATATGTTATAATGGGTTACACTGTAATGTTATTTTGAATAAAAAATGTTCCACGAAGACTCACAATGAGCACTCACTGATGTTTTAGAAGTTTCACCTTGCTAGATCACTAGATCAAGGAGGGTTTAGAGAGTAGTCTGCTCTACACCCAGTTCTCTCTCTCCCTCCCTCCCTCCCTCCCTCTTTCTCTCTCCCTTTTGTGCTTATGAGAAAAGATGCAACCTCTAAGCTCTGATTCCCACCACATGCCATCCACTTGGCATGCTACCTGCCATGATGGACCCTTTTCCCCACGGAGCCATAAGCCAAAATAAACTCTTATTTCAGTAAGCTACATGGACATAAAATAAGAGCCTAAGCAAAAATAAATGGTTTTTTTCCTATATGCTATCTAGCTCATAGTACTTAACTGTCACAACACAACAGAAAACTAAAATCTAAAACTAATATTTGAGTAGAAAGATAGGCCAACCTAAAGTAAATTGTGTTGATAAAATTTGGATAGGAGTCATGAACTAAATAACTTTCTTGTATCTAAAAGTATTCTGAATTAAATTTTGTTACATAACAGGATCCTTTTGAAATATTTAGTACAGCATGGGACCTCATAGCTGTAGTGTAAATAGAGAGAAGGCTGAGTGAGGCAAGAGGATTGCACATTTGAGACCATGCAACATAGTCAAAAAATAGTCTGGAAAACAATTATTGCAAAAAGTTCATGTTGCTTAGAATTTTTATATGAGAGACTTAGAATTAACAAGGAATTTTAATGATTTTTATTGATATTTTTCCCTTGGAATTTTCATACATGTGTATAATTCATTGTACTATTGCCACTAACCGCCTCTTTTATGCACTTCCTATCCCTATTACTTCATTTCCTCCTTAAAGTCCCGTTCTCTCGTTCATATATTTTTATCTTTGACTCATTGATTTTTAACCAGTGTCATCCATGTGAACATTATTCACTGGATTCCGGTTGGCTTGTCAGAGAGTACACAACGGAAGTCAAAGCTTTCCTCACCTCTTCAATTCATCAGAATTAAATTCGTCAGCAAGGAATTATAAGGCCTCCGTGAGCTTCTCCCTAAAATGTGGTTACTATTGACAAGCTCAGTCTTGTGCAAACTGGGCAGTTACCACAATTCATTCCAGAAAGTTGGGTTTTTTTTTTTCTGATTCAAGATGAGACTATTAGCACTTTCCTCATAAATATGTGTGTTTATAAGGCACTTGATACTATATCAGTTTAGCAAAACAGCAATAGTGAATTCCCTCTAATACCCAAAGATTCCACCTGCTATTAGTTTAGACCAGGCTGACAATGCTGAATATAACATCCTCTTACAGAGTGTACCTCAGATCTAGTCGGATATGGTTATTCTTATAGTCACAGCACAACATGCCCAGCAAGTTCTTGTTATAGTTCTGAGATTGCATATCTGCATAAGTCCAGGTATCCCCTTATTTCTTCCAGCAGCCTTGAGAGATATCTTCCAACTCTAGAACACTAGACTAGCTGAGAGAGAGTCCCAACTCTATACCAAATTGATTTGTCTATATCCTGCAATCAAGATGTGGGGTGTCTACAACAAAAGGATTATATACAAGTTCTGGTGAGCACCAAAGGGGGTATAGAAGCCATTTTGACCAAACTCTTCTATTTTCTCACCTAGACACCTCTTTTCTAAAGAGATTTAGATCAATTTAGCACAATTAAAGCTTCATAGTTGTGTCTAATGTTATACAGATTTCTTTTTTCCACACAGGCTTTCTTCATTACACGTATTGACCCTAAATGCAAAGTAATGTACAAATTCTAATAAATTGTCTCATGGCATAAAAATTTAAAGATTTCTTGTAAAAAGAAGAAAAAACAGGAGACACTTGTATGACTCTGCATTGCTTTGTTCTCTCACATTGTCAGGGAAAAATATGAAATTGAGAGATAAAACTAAGCAAAAGATATATGCATTTAAAAAATCTATTATTCTGTTAGCTTTGCTTATTCCCCTACAAAGAGGTTTCATTTTTTTTTCTAAAATAAAACAAAAAACATTTTAATATGGTTAAATGTAATTATTAACACTCTGTTCTAGGCAGGTTTGATTATTTCCTTAGTATTGCACACTAAACAAAATCTAAAATATCCATTAAAATAAGGGAGTACATAATATAGCAAAATCACCCTGGACCCTTCCACAGATGGTCCTTCTTTGGTATGTGGAATATAAAACCATGCAAATACTAATCTGCTCACCTTTCTTACTCATGAATTTTACTTTATTTGGATAACATTTAGGAAACAGCTTGCAGTTTAGACTTGAAAAGAAAATCTATGAATTTTATTCACAAAATGATCCTGGCCACAATCCACGTATACATAGAATTTATTCAAATGAACACCAATGGCACCACAACTTGTCTCTTTGTCCAAACATGTCTATTTATCATTAAGAACAAAAGAAAATCACTGAAAGAGCAATAATAAGAAAAAATATTAAGACTATAAAATATATATAAAAATATATAATAAAATTGTAATCATGTCTTAAAATTATGATTTCTACTATTTTAATTAAGATTATTTCACTCTAAAAGGTAAAAATAACATACTATGATGCAGTTATCAAATATGAAATATAAATTATGAAGACTAAATTTTTGCTCAATTTTTGTTTTTTATAATTGTTCATTGTTCATCTTAGGAATTATTTTATTGTTTCTTCCGGGATAAATGGTCTTCATATTGTCCTCTTTCTACAAATGGTTTTCCTGATAGCATTTGTTTGTATTAAAATGATTTTTAAATAGTTATCTAAATGTATATCTCTATTAGTAATCTTAATAATGACATTCATTTTTTTCATTGAGGGCATTTTGTCTTCTTCAATTTTACTTAACAATCATTATGCCCCCCACTTTTTTTACTCTTTGGTATTTTAAACATTTTTCTTTTAATGTTTTTATTTAAAAGGTTTTTTGTTGTTGTTGTTTGGTTTTGTAACACACCTACCACTGCTCCACCATCCTCCCATTTCCAGTCATTCCACAGTCATTCCCCAACCCCATCCACCCATCATTCCACAGAGAGGGTAAAGATTTCCAGGGGGAATCAATAAAGTCTGGCATATCCAGTTAAGGTAGGACCAAGCCCCTCTCCCCAGTATCAAGGCTGAGCAAGGTGTTTCTCTGTACGGAATGGGCTCCAAGGATTTAGTTCATGTACTAAGACTAAGTTCTGGTCTCAGAGGCCCCATAACCTGCCCACAACATCCAGTTGTCATACACATCTTTGTGGGTTCCTGGATATTTCCCTAGCACCAGGTTTCTATCTAACCCCACAATGAACCGCTCTATTAAAGTATCCCTTTCATTGCTCTTCCTCTCTGCAACTCCCTCAACTCAAACATCTCATTCCCTCATGTTCCCTCCTTACCTCGCCTTGCCCAACTGCCTTATAATTCCTCCTTGTTACCTAGCTGCTAAGGGGTTGTGGATTGTAACATGGTTGTCCTTTAATTAACATCTAAAATCCATTTAAGAGTGAGTAGATGCCATATTTGAATTATGGGTCTTTGTTACTCATTAAGAATGATTTTTTTATATATATAATTCCATCATTTACCTGCAAATTTCAGGTTGTCAAATTTTTTCTGAGTTGTACTTCATTATGTAAAAGTGCCACATTCTTTAAATTCATTTTTTATTTTAGGGACAGCTAGGTTGTTTCCAGATTCTGGTTCTTACAAATAATGGTGCAAATGCCCTTGAGGTAAGAATGTGAATCCTTTGGAGATATTCCCAGGAGTGGTCCTTGCTTGATCATTAGTGAAATTTATTTCCAGTTTTTTGAGAAACCACCATACTGATTTCCAAAGTGGTTGTGCAAGTTTACAATCCCACCCGCAATGAAGGAATGTACTTTCTCCAAATCATCATAGGCCATCATTAGTGTTCATATCTTAGCCACTCTGACAGGTGTTCAGAGTTGTTTTGGTTTGCATTTCCCTGGTGGGTAAGAACATTGAGTAGTTATTTAAGTCTATGTCAGCAATTTGAGATTCTTTTGCTGAGAATTCTCTATTTAGATCTGTACCCCATTTTTAATTGGGTTATTTGTCTTTTAATAAATATTTTAGAGATGAGCTCATAGGCAGATGTAGTGTTGATGAAGATCCTTTCCCACTCTGGAGGCTGTCATTTTGTCTTCTTTACCAGGTCCTTGCTTTACAAAACCTTCTCAGTGTCTTAAATGTTTTTCTCAGCGTCTTTGCTACTGGTGTTATATTTAGGAAGTGGTCACATGAGCCAATGTGTTCAAGGCTATTTTCTAATTTCTTTTCATTCAGGTTCAGTGTAACTGGGTTTATATTGAGGTGTTTGGTCCACTGAGACTTGAATTTAGTGCAGGGTGATATACATAAATATATTCACATTTTCTACATGGCAACATCTAATTATGACAGCACCAATTGTTAAAAATGCTTTTTTATTTTGGTTGTATAGTTTTTTGGATCTTTGTGTCCTAGGTGTGTGGATTAAACAGAGATTAGTACAGCACAGTCTTAAATTCTGTAACATTGATCCACTTGTCTGGTTTTTATGCTAATACCATGCTGTCTTTTATATTATTTAATTTATTTTTTTATTACTGTAGCTTTATTGTAGAGCTTGAGGTCAGGGATAGTAATACCTCCAGAAGTTCTTTTATTGAACAGAACTGCCTTGCACTCCTAGGCTTTTTTTTATTATTATTTTTCATATGAAGTTGAGTATTACGTTTTTTTTTTGAGGTCTGTAAATAATTCTGTTGGGATTTTGATAGAGATTGCATTGAATCTGTAGATTGCTCTTGGTAAGATTGTTATTATTACTATATTGATTCTGCCTATCCAAGAGTAAGGGAGAGCTTTCCATTTTCTGATATTGTCTTCAATTTCTTTCCATTGACTTTAAGTTCTTGTCATATAGAACTTTCACATCTTTGGTTAGAGTTACCCCATGATACTTGGTGTTATTTTCAGCTCTTTTAAAGGGTGATTTTTTTCTGATTTCTTTTTCAACCCTTTTATCATTTGTGTATAGGATGGCTATTCATTGTTGAGGGGGGTAATTTTTTTTTTTATCCTAACGTATTCCTGAAGGTGTTTATCAGCTGCAGAAACTCTCTGGTAGAATTTTTGGGTTCACTTAAGTATCCTATCAGAGCATCTGCAAACAGTGAAAGATTGACTTTTTCCTTTCTGGTTTGTATTTCATTGTCTTTTCCCCTTGCTAGAACTTTGAGAACTATATTGAATAGATATAAGGAGAGAGGACAACCTTGTCTTGTTTCTGATTTTAATGAGATTGCTTTGAGTTTCTCTCCATTTAGTTTGATGTTGGCTGTCTGCTTGCTCTTTACTGTCTTTATTATGTTTAGGTATGTTTCTTGTATCCCTTGTCTCTCCAAAACATTTATCATGAATAAGTTTTGGATTTTGTCAAAGGTGTTTTACAGCATCTAACAAGTTGATCATGTGATTCTTTCCTTTGAGGTTGTTTATATGATAACCTTGACTATTTTACAGCCCCGGCATCTAGGGATGAAGACTACTTGATCATGATAAATGACTTTTTTTTTTTTGATGTGTTCTTGAATTTGGTTTGTCAGTATTTTATTAAGTATTTTTGCATCAATGTTCATGAGAGAGAATGGTCTGTAATTTTCTTCTTTGTTGCATCTTTGTGTGGTTTGATTATCAGTGTGACTATAGCCTCAAGGGGGGAAAAAGGAGTTGACAATTCCTTCTATTTCTATTGTGTGGATTTGAGGAGTATTGGCTTAGTCTTTCTTTGAAATTCTGATCAAAGTCTGCCCTGAAATTATCTGGTCCTGTGCTTTTCTGCTCTGGAGACTTTTAATGCATGCTTCTATTTCTTTAGGCCTAATTAAATCATTTATCTAATTTTTGTAAGTGGTACCTATCCAGAAAGCAGTCCATTTTTGTTAGGATTTTCAATATGCAGAGTACAGGCTTTCAAAGTATGATGTAATGATTCTTGGTATTTCCCTTGTGTCTGTTATTATGTCACGTTTTTTATTTCCGATTTTCTTAATTTGAATATTTTCTCTCTGCCTTTGGGTTAGTTTCGATAAGGTGTGTCTATCCTGTTGATTTTTTCAAAGAACCAATTCTCTCTTTCATTGATTCTTTGTATTGTTCTCTTTGTTTCGATTTTATTGATTTTGGCCCTACTCATTTATTTAACAATCTTATTTATTTAGACATGTTTGTATTATTTTTGAAGATGAGATTAAGACTTCAATTATTGACTATATTCTAAACTTTTATTTTTATTTAGTTGTTTGCACATGTGCCTGCTTGTTTGTGAGTGTACCTTTTGGGTGAAAGCATTCATGGTGGCCAGAAGAAGGTTAAATATCCTGGACCTGGAGCTATAGGTAATTGTGTTCCTCTTGCTATTTATTCTTGGAATATAATCTAGGTTCTCTACAAGACCAGTAAATGCACCACTAGATACATTTTTTTTGGCTGTTTTCAATATTAGTTTAATTATTAAATTAGGTACAGTTTTTATTTACAATTATGTTTATTCATAATTCAGGTCACAAGTGTAGGCATAGCCTTTTAATTGCAGCATTTGGCCGGTAGAGGCATTTGGATTTCTATGAGTTTGAGGCTACCCTGGACTACATAGTGAGTTCCATGAGAGCAAGAGCTATAGAATAAAAACCTGTCTCACCCTTCACAAATGGACTTTATGCCTTAAAAGAGTTTGTTTTGACAAACCCTTCATGATCTCCCTTATCTGAAGCTTCTAGCTCAAAATATTCAGCTGTGAGTATATAAATACAAGTGACTGTAGCAACTTTAAAAGCATAACGGGACCACTGTCAAAGTGGGTGGGGAGAAAGAAAAGGGTAAATTGTTGGGTACAAGTGATCTGACCCAGAAAATGTTATAAAAATGCCTCAAATTCGAACAGGGAAAGAAGATAAAGGCTGAAAAAAAGGGGAGGAGGGTAAAATACAGTAAGGTGTCAGGGAAAATCATAAGGAATTATAATATTAACTACCCATTATATGTAAATATGTATACATAATATGTATACGGTTTAAATAAAAACTTTTCACATGGGCTGATGACTCCTCATCCAAGAGCTCAAAACCATCCAACAAACCCCAACATTAGGTATAAGAAGTCCTCTTTGAGTTGCTGGTCAGGGTTATTCAAGACTCTCCTACAGTACATACTATTATTACTGCACTTTCTTACCCCCTAGAAGTGGAAGATTTGTCCCTATAGTTGAACACATCACCACTTCAGATCCAGGATCCAGAGGGATCTGAACTGGAACTGACCTTAATATCTCTTGAAGACTATGTTTCCTGACAGAAGTCATGGTGCAAACAGCCCTACCCAGCTCTGATAACTCCGAACCACAACAATGAGTAACAGTACAATATCCCTAAGGACAGTAAGTGGCACACATACCTTCATGATAATCAAAAACTCTCTAATTTGACACATTCAGATCAGATGTGTTCAGCAAGAGAAACATTTTCCCTGGGACTATAAACCTAGTCAAGTACTCAAGAACAGAGAAGCCATGGATCTTGGAGCATTTACAACCACCACTGTATTAAACCAGAATAATCCCTAAATACGTTCTAAATATCTTTCCTTATGTTCACAGATCAGTGGAGTTTCCCCACTTTATGAAATCCTTTCTTTGCAAGACACAGTGGCAATTATAGAAAACTGCAACCGTTCATGTTAAAAGCACAGAGTTGTAAGCTCAGTCCCTCAAAAAAATAAATAAATAAATAAATAAATAAATAAATAAATAAATAAATAAATAAATAAATAAATAAATAAAAAAGGAGTTTCGGCATTTAAGACTCGGAGAGCATGACAGAATGAACTTTTCATGTAAGAATCAACACTCCTGAAGTCTCTACATTATGACTGCCTTAACAGGAGCAGAAAAAAGACAACGAGAAACATTCTAAAATGTATGGGGGATAGCTCACAGGCCTCCGTCCCACATAAAGAACAAGAGACAATTAAGAAATGCTAAGAGTGTGTTAACAGCTTATCAATTAGTTATACAATTCTAAATGTCAGCTTTGAAAAACATACATCGAGTTAATACACTAAACACAGACATGTATTTGTATCCCAGTATTAGTAAAAGGGGCCATGAATTTGAAAGAGAGGGATGCAAGGGAGGGTATGGAGGAAAGAAGGGGAAGTGGAGAATGATATAATCTCTGAAATGGAAAGATATAATAAACATACTGGTTAAGTTTTCTCTACTTATACATGATTTATTATTTCATCCTGTTATTTTTATGCTCAAGCTTGTTTATGTTTATCATTTTAAATTCTAAAACTTTGAAAAAAAACTAAAGGAAAATGCTGTAGCTTCATTAACTTTTGCATTATACTATAAGACTAAAATCTTAGAAATTATTTTATAAATTCTAAAAATAATTTTCTTTTTGAAAATATGTTATTTGTATGTGTGTGTGTGTGTGCACACGCACACGCGCGCGTGCACCTGTGTTTGTATGTGTATATACAAGTGCACATGAAGGAATCTGCCTTTGAAATCCAGAAGTTAGATACTTTAGATTTGGAGTACCAGACGGATGTGAACAGTACAAAATGGATCCTGGGATCTGAACTTGGGTCGTCTACAAAAACATTGTTCCTTTACTCCGAATCTGTCCCTCAAGTCAAGAGGTTCTCAATCTGTGGTTTGTAGTCACTCTGGAGGTCAAAGACCCTTTCCTAGGGGTTGTATATCAGGTATCCTGCATATCACATAGTTACCTTATGATTTATAACATTAGCAAAAGTACAGTAATGAAGTAGCTTTGTAATAACTTCATGGTTGGGGGTCACTGCAACATGAGGAATTGTATAAAAGTTTTGCAGCATTAGGAAGGTTGAGAACCACCGCTTTAGACACAAGTTCATAGTTTTAAAAGTAAAAAAAAAAATGCAGAGTTATTTGAAGAACTGTTGCCCTTGATTTTTCACATTGATGGTTACTGTCGTTATGGTAGTCTGATTATTCAATAGCCTCATTAAATATTATGACTATCACTATAATCCACTGAAATGATGAAATACTCAAATGCCTTAAGGACGGCGTGTTTGTCATATTTCCTGAGGACATGAAACAAAAGAAATTACAAATTTTTGAGGTTAATTTATGAGTGCAAAATTCCCTTGTGTTATTTAAAAGTTTCATCATTACTTATTTACCAAAGTACTATTACTTTGGGCATTCCCTGTTTACAACTCTGAACACCTTTGCAATACAAACACTTTCAAGATCTTATGCAATCTGTTATTTGAAAAGCTTCTTTAAATTTACCACTGTTAATAGAATCTATAAATTGTAAAGATAAATTTGCTATTTCATTTATTATAAGCAATTCTTCTTGTTTACCTTATTGTAAGCATGACATTACCTATTGGGAAAAAAATGAGATGTTGTGTCAATTATCTATCATTATAACAAGTAGATACAATGATGAAATTATAAAGAAGTTTTGGCTCATGATTTAATGATGTAAGTCAATGTTTAATTTTACCCATTATTTTTAGCTGGTGATGAGACAGTACCTTATGGTATATTTAATGGTAGAAAATATCACTGGACCGTTTAGCATTAAAAAAAAATAAAAAGTGTTTTGTATCCCAGAAAAAGCTGCAAGGGTATTTTTCTTGCTGTAGTTTGCCACAAAAGTATGGATATTGAAGTCTTATTTCCAAACATGTCCTATTTTTAGGAGAGAGAAACAAAAGGTTGTAGGCCTAATGACATAAATTAGGTCATACAGTCATTCCCATGATTGAATACTAAAACTCAAGGCCCAGCATTTCTCATTCTCACTACTCAGATATAATGAAGTGAGCAACATCTCGCTATCTACAGAGAAGGGTCAGATATCCTGCAACTGGAGTTACAAGTGGTTGTGAGCCAATATGGGGAGAGGAAACAGAACAAGGTCCTCTGCCAGAGAAGCACATGTTCTTATTGCTGACTCACCTTAAGAGCTTTCATTTTCTTCTTCTTTCCAGCCATTTATTCTAAAACATATTAACATTTGAATGTTGATATCTTATGAATATTAAAAATATTTTCCTACTTTCTCAAAGAATTTCCCATTTATTATTTCTATTGTTTTTAAATTTGCCTTCTGTTCATTTTTGATACTATCTTGCCTTGGGCATTTAATTTTCTCATAAGCTCATTATTTATAATTAATATTTTGCCATTTAAAAGTTATATTTCTTGCCTGGCTATATTCTGCAAAGATTTTCATGATGTGTATGTAGTATGTTCAAATGAAAATGCATACTAAATTTCTTATAAAATTTTTTTTTAGCATTTACAACTCTATCAATTTACCCCTCTACTGACATAGGAAAAGTACAATTATGATCACTCAAAATGTGTTTTCTAGTGCTCTCAAGCATACTACTCACAAACATGAAATACTATATGAAAAGTAAAATAAAAAAGCACCTTAATTTAGTAATATCAAATTCCTAAATGCTTCTGCAACAATGAAGGAAGCACAATCTCTGAGCACAATACAGTTACCAGGACGTTTCCAGTACTCCCAGACACATTTATTTTGATCAGTAGAATAAAGAATTGAAAACTTCTTATAGCTTGGGTCAATAATAATGTGATACAATTTATAAGCCTTGTAGAAAATATAGTCATTGGTTCTTCCTACAAAACAGTTATTGATACACTAATATTTTCTGAAGAAAAGTGCAATTATAACACAAGTTTGAAAATTTGAAGGAGGGGACCAATTTGCTGAAATTGCAATAGTTTAAGCCTGGAGAAAATGAATGAAATACAGTCTTCATAATGACTTTGAAAACAGAAAATGTGACAAATTAATACTAGTGCGCCATATACAAAATGAACCTTAGTAACCAAATGTAAATATGTAAGTTAAAGTTCAAATAATTGGGGAGTTAAATATCCTTAAATGATGTGTAAGTTTATATTTATATATAATGAAGTACACTTTTATAAATATAAAGTTGAAAATCTTTTTTTCTACTTATGTTCACATAATTTGGAACTATTTTATTTTATGAACAAAAATAAAATATATATTCAATAACCATGTATTTCTTATCTAGCTTTACACTCATTGTGTAAGTGAAAGTAATATTACTTATTTATTATTTCATGTAACTTTCAGCATGTATGTAAAAATCTGAGTTTTGTTTTATTATGATTGACTTTGATGTAAAGAAGAATGTTCAACCCTGGTGGTCTTAATGCAATATTTTCTAAATAGTCCTTTCCCCAAGGACTCAAGTCCAAATTTAAAGAATATAAATTTCCCTTATGTAATGATTAAGTGCCTATGCTTAAGAAATATGTTCAATGACAACTAAATTTATCATGATAGCATATGGACAATATTGCATGAATAGACATGTACTGAGAATTGTTCAGGTATCCAAACTATAATTATGGCTTGGGGAAAATCTCTCTCCACAGGTAATAGCAGTTCTGTTTTTACTTGGTAGTCTTTAAATATTTTACCAGAAATGAGGCCGAAGAAACATAAGGTAAAATTAAAAGAAAATCTAGGGCAAAGTTCATAAGACTGTACAGTTTATGATCTTATATTTCTTGCAACCACACAATTAGACATTGTTGCACATGCCCTTTTATGGGTCAACACATCTATAGTCCATTTCCTGACGTGTCAGTAATAAATTGAATGATATTGCTGCTAGTGTGAAATGGGCTGACTATAATGTAACAAATGAACAGCTTAGAAACATTAACCAATTCCCCATGATAGATATGAAGATAAATAGGTAGAATTAGTGCCAGTTTCCTTGCATAAAAGTAATCAATGGTATGTGACAGAAAACTACTTTCAGACAAAAAAAATATGAAAGAAAAGAAAAGATAATATACTATATGTACTATGATGATCACTGAAGGTAGTGTGAAAGACTTAGTTGGTTAAAAATAAAATTCTCTTTTAAATACCAATTAGTCAGTATTTAGACTAATAGGCAAACGCACACATCACTGGTTACTGGTTATTTATTTTCTTCTTTTAATTGAAAATAAATTTTTGTGTAATACAATAAATCTCAACCAGTCTCTCCTTTCTCCACTCTTCCCGGGACTACCTCTCCTCTCTCTCCTCCAGATTCACTTTCCATTTATTTCCATTCATAAAGGAACAGGCCTGTTTTTTTTTTTTTTTTAACTAAGTCTCTATCATAGTTTTTACCAATAAAAACTTGGGAGTCCATTGTTGGGAGCAAAAACCTGCAAGATCAGAGAAGCCAAGAAGCAACCAGCTGACCTTCCTTTTTTTGGTTAGCAACCAAGCAAGAGATTATGTCTCCATTCTTTTACACCGAAAAGAACTTTGAACATCTAATTCACTCTCTACTCTCTCTAGTCATGTATCTGGCTCCTCCATAATCTCAGGGGCTAATTCCTGTTAGTCACTAACTGGGTACCCTGATCTAAGGTTGATTTTATTAACACGATCTTGGGGGTTCAAGATATGATCAAATTTCCTACATTATTTCTTCCTTTTGTTTAAATAAAATAAAAAGCTTTTACCTCTATGAAAGTAAAAGTATATAAAATAATTAAAATTAACAGGGGAGAGTTATGTTTACAATGAAAAGGGTAATATGAAGTTTCAGGCCTGAATTTTCTGGCCTCAGCTGGAGGGTCAGACCCACTCACAGCCCCACTGCAGCTTTGCCCTAAATAATCACACAAGGCTTAGATTAATTTCATGATGATTTCATTCTGAAAACACACAGACTTTTAAAAGTAACATGCATGTCTGCATTAACACAAGTATGAAATTTATAGTATGCATAAATAAGCTAAAAATGGTTCTCTGCTCTATGTGTGAGCAGGTAAAGGGCATCTGTCAACTTTATAAATATGCTTCACATTGAATCTGGCTCTACCTTAGGTTTCAGGACTCTTGAGGTTCAAGTTTCTGGACATCCAGGTAGTATAAACTTCAAGCTAAGATAGACTTTGGCTGGCCACTCTCTCAGTTCTGGGTAGCCATTATCCCACTGTAGATCAGGATGATAGTTGGTCAAAGGATTTATGGCTGCGTTGGTTCCCAGGTTTTTCTTTCTGTAGCCTTCACACAAAGAGTACTTCACACACCGAAGAGACTAGACCATTCAGGCACCACCTGGGCACCTCTATTTTCAATGAGTTGTATGGATGTTTTCCTTGAAAGGTCCCCCTCAGTCATATTTTGGGGAGTGACCCTCTGTCCTAGCATAAGCCTGGGTTGTTTGGGGATCTCCACAGGACCCCCTAGTCCAAAAACACAAAGTAATGTAACCCAGTCCCCTTACCTTGCCACAAAAGATAACAGTTCAGGTTCCATGTCCTCTATAATTAGGAGTTCTCCCTAGAGTCACAATCATAGATTTCAGGAAGTTCCTACTGCACTAAGTAAGTATGCGCTTCAACTTCTACATTGGTTTTTCAAATATTTATCTTCAGAAGAGTAACTCTTTTTCTGTAGCTGATTTTATAAATTTAGCATTTAAATAATGTGCTTATACTTAGTGAAGCTTATTTTATAATTGAAAAATAACCTATTGATATGTATTAGTCATGAGTGACACATTTAATTTTTCATATTAACTGTTGTTGAGATTACCATTATTATAGAATATGCATATAATATAGGTATATATAAGCATTATAATGAAATACTCAGTTTTCTTGCAACATTATAGTGTTCTAAGTAAAGAAACCTATATCTTAATAAACTAAATTAGTAAATGCAATTACACAGCCACTTACAAAGACAAGCTAGGTAGCCTGTAAATTTAATGTACATAGTAAGAATTAGGAAAAAAATGACAGGTGATTACTTCACTAGAGTATGGAACATGATGTAAAAAGGAGGCTAGTATGCATGTGGGTTTGTAAGTGACATTGGCATCCTTTACATGCAATACCTCTTAACAAGAGTCCTGAATGCCTTAAGGGACTAGGAAAAATGAAGTGAGTATATGATTGATCATCACAGAAAATAGGTAAAATTTGAAAGTTAATCCTCTACCAAGTGTAAACAGAATATCGAAAACTTAAGGATGTAGATGTTATTTAGTGTTAGAAAACTGTTAGTCAATCAAGCTAATAATACGAACTTCCCACTTAGACTTTGTTTGGTTTGATTAAAAATTATAATAATACATATTAAAAGGAAAAGTTGTTTGTAATATTAGGATTTTCTCTCTTTATCTCACCATCTGTCTTTTCTTTTCTGTCTATTTATCTAACTATTTCTCTATCTCTACCTCTATCTATACCCCATCCAGGCACCTTTTAATCATATTTATTTAGCTTTTCAAGCCCCTGTTCTTCTGCCATCAGTGCACTTTATTATTGTCATTTCTACACTAGTAATACAAGAAAAAATGATGTAAGGGGAATATACTAGGTGGTCACCTGTGTGAATATGAAGCTGAACAGCTCCTTGAGGGTCACCAGCTGTCAGAAACGTATTGGTGTGAGAGATAAGCGTGTGCTCTATGAAAATCTCACGGTCATCACAGTTGCGGAAAATGTCCTGGATCTAAAGTGGAAAATATACCTGGTCCAAATCAATGATGGGAATTAAACAAAAGAAGTTTTTCCATAAAGCATGTTGTCTTGACCAACAAGAAGAGCGTACACACTAATGAGTACGGGACCTTCCTCATAGAAACCATGAAAAGCTGGAAAAAAGATACACAAGTCTGTTCAGGCTTTTACTGGAGATGTCAATCTAAGTGTTCTTGGTTATTGTAAAAGAGAGAGAGAATATATTGTTGTCCTGATAGATAACAGTGGTTTGCAGCTCTGCAAGCTAGCAGAATGCACTTTTTTTTCTTTTTTTTTTTTTAGTATTTATAAAGGAGATGGTTTCCAACAATATGTTGTTAGAATGCCCTTAAGCAAGGATTGTAAAAAGCCAAATATTCAACATCAATATACTCCATGTGTCTTACAATACAAACACCAACATAGTGCTCTAAAGAAACAGCACACAGTAAAACAAGGAGAAAGCAGAATATGCTAAAGTTTGGCCAAGGAGATGAAGGAAGCCAAAGAGTAAAGAAGGAACAAATTTCCAAATGATATCAGTCATCTTTATTGATAGCTTCTACTTAGAATTTGAGTCCAGTCCAAAAAAAAAAAAAGAAAAGAAAAGAAACTATAAAAGCAGAAAATAATAAGCAGAATTGAATCTCCAACAAGAAAGAGTAAGATTAAGAAGAAGAATGAGAGAAGGAGATGGAGAAGGGAAGAAGTGAAAGAACAAGAGGAGGAGAAGGGAGAATGGGAAAAGAAGAAACGACGAGAGGAAGAGGGGGAGGGAGGGAGGAAGGGAGGGGGAAGGGGGAGGGAGGAGGAGGGAGGGGGAGGGAGAGGGAAGGGGGAGGGAGGGAGGGGAGGGAGGGGGAGGGAGAGGGAGGGAAGGGAGGGGGAAGGGAGGGGGAAGGGGGAGGGAGGAAGGAAGGGAGGGGAAGGGGGAAGGAGGGAGGGGGAGGGAGGGGGAAGGGGGAGGGAGGGAAGGGAGAGGGAGGGAGGGGGAGGGAAAGGGAAGGGGGAGGGAGGGAAGGGAGAGGGAGGGAGGGGGAGGGAGGAAGGAAGGGAGAGGGAAGGGGGAGGGAGGGAGGCGGAAAGTAACAGCAGACTCATTTAAATGTCTTGTTTTCTATACTCAAATAGAGCCTTCATTTAAACTACAGAACTTAATAACAGAATAACTTTTGGATAAAAGAACACCAATAAATAGCAAATAAAACTATGAATATCACGTGTGGAGACTTTGTAACTTACTCTTAGCTCATCTATAAATATCTTGGCGGTATTAACACTTTTAATCAAACAGTCACTAAGAACAATATACTTAACAATGTCCATGAAATTCTCAGACTGTATAGAGATTATTCAATCCAGCAAAACCGAGTGACAGATTGAGCATGTTAGGCCAAAGATAAGCCTGGGAGTTTAAATAAATGAGTTATTAATTTGTGCTGATAATATAGATATGTTTGTGTAAGAAGAATTTGTAATATCTTATTTTCAAACATATAAGAAAAATATGTTTACAGTAAATCTAATCTTGTTCTGACTTGTTTTTATTCATTTTAATAATTTTCACTTAATAAACTAAGTTTTCTTTAGTGAAAATATTGTATCAAATTTAAAAGTAGCATAGAGTCTATCTTGTTGAATGTAATATATATTTGAAATGAGCTGAAGAGTCATGATAGAATTACAGACATATGAGAGGATGAAAGGGGGAAAGGAGAAAAGTAAAGAGAGAGAAAGCAGGAGAGATGGGAAGTTGGGGAGAGATATATCTTTGTATTGATGCAATGAATTGCTTGAGTGACAGGTTGGCCAAAATGATGGAGACCCTAGGAATGCTGACCCAGCAAAGCTCAGTTCTTGGAATTTGGACCACAGAAGGGAATACATATGAAAAATTGTTTTTTTTTTTTTTGTTTTGTTTTGTTCTATTTAGAAAAAAAAAATCACTAGATTTCTTTAAAACAGGGTTTTTTAAAACCATAGGAAGAGTAAAATATATGAAGTGTTACACAATTTGAATATATGTTGAATCTCTTATTTAAATGCTGTTTCCCATTCAAATCCAAATGTGTGCTCTTTAGGGGAGACTGACAGCTGACAGGGCTCATATATAAAACTTTCTCGTTTCCTGCTGAAGTTCAATGCTGTATCTACCATTGTGTCTCTTTTATTAAATAAAATTTCAAATCAAACAAATTAATTTAAATTTTAAAAAGGCTTTTATTCATATTGTGTCATGTGCTGTTAAGGAAAAAGAAAGAAAAATAAACAGATATGCTATAATTGTCATATAGTGTATTTCTTCATTAGATAAATTTATCTTTATGTATTTTAAAAGTGTATGATTATTTTGTTTCTGTGAACCTCTGTGCATTCAACACCTGCAGAGGCCAGAAGAGGTTGTCTGGTTCTCAGAAATTGATATTATAGGTTGTTGTTAGGGAGATAAAAATCTAACTTTTTTATCTAAAGTATATGCAGATATTGTAAAAATAAATTAAGCCACATACCAACAGAGATATATAATTTAATGTGTAGAATATAATTTAAATTATCTATCATATACTATTATATACATTAATTCAATATATAAATAATTGAACAATTTTAAACATTATAATGTTATTTCTTGTTAAGTTGCATTTTGTTGAATTGGGTTTATCCCTGTACCTCATGCTTAATTCAAGCCATAACTCACAATCATCCTGCCTGAACTTTCTAAATATGAAGATTATACATAGGACTCATGTCAGAAGGTTGATTTAATTATTAATATTGCTCTTGACTTTTCCAGAAGTAAAACAGGTTGCATTCTAAGAAGATATTTAAATTAAGTTAACTTTTTTTATGATAGGTTTCCTGAAGAAATTACTGAAAAGACAGCCATACATATAGCATTAAATGGAATTGATTTGTTATGATGAAAAAACTTTCTCCATAATACATTTTGAAAAACAATAGTAAAAATGCATTGCTGTCAAAGCAAGAACATTTGGAAACTCAAAACAACATTCTAAGAACCAGGGAGTAGGGATAAAAATGAACTTCCAACTCATAATAGAAGTTTCACATTTTTCTATATCCCCCAGGTTTATGAGGTTTGTAAATAGTCAAATATTTCTGTACTGAAATTATCTTGCCCCAAAAGTTCTCTGAGTACTTTCAGTGAAAACTAAAGAAAATTGAAATGAAATCCTATGAGTATAATATCTTACATTGTAATGCTCAGCTTAAGAACCTGTGTCCATCTGAAACTCCATATTTATAATGTAAAATTCTGAAGTACGCATGAAATTCAATTTTCAGAGACACTAAAACATTATGTTTGTTACGAAAGCACAGTTATTTATAATGATTTCATCTATTTTACTTTATAGATCAATGTTCCCCAAAGGCCATACATTTAGGATTTTGTTCCCAGGTCAGCTTTATTTGAGAGGTAAAACACAGTGGTGAGTCCTTTAGCGGTTTTCTGTGAAGAAACTTGAAGGACTGAAATAATTTTCTGTTTGCCATTTTGTGGTGTTGTTGCTGCTCTGATTCCCAAGTACAAAAGTTTTTTCTAATGCTTGTGCCTATAATGAGCCACAGTCTGACCACTTTCCCATAACAACAACCCAAGTGAGCATGGCTTAGAGATTTCAAAATTCTAATTCCAAAAGATAGTTGAATAAATTGATCATCACAGAACACGGAGAATTATTTATCCTAAGAGCTTCTTACAGACTAGATGAATTAAATTATTATTCTAATTGTTTTAAAAAGTCATGATTTGTGTTTTTCCCAGATTCATACTCAGTAATTATAGCATTTAAAATAAATCGTTACCAATATTTTCTTATATGTTACTACACTTTAGTTACCTTGTAGTTAATTTGACATTTTAAATGACACAGTGATTTACATACTTTAGCTTTCTAGAAGAATGCCTTTAATCATTTGCCTGAATTTCAAAGCAGTAAAATAAACTTCCCTGGTTCTTCATCTAAGGTTTAGCTATGTTACTTGCCTTTCCTATAGCAGAGGTTCTCAACCTAAATGCCTTTCTACTACTTTGGGAGTCATATATCAAATATCCTGTCTATAGGATGCTTATATTACAATTCATAGCAGTAGAAAAATTACAGTTAGGAAGTGGCAATAAAATAATTTTATAATTTGGGATCACTACAACATGTATTAAAGGGTCACAACATTAAAAAGGTTGAGAATCACTGGCCTATATGCATGATAGCATATTCCTTTAAAATGTGTCTCTATAAGACCATTTAGCTCTGCATAACCTATTATTCTTTTGACATTTCCAAGTGAAGAATGTCCCATTGGCCCTAGCATTACGACATATGTGGGGAAAAGACCTATCAAAGTGATGACCAGAACTCAGCCGGAAGCAGAAAAATCTCTGACAATTTTCAAAATCCAAATCAAGGAAGCGATCATTCTACTTCTTCTTTGTTCCCCAGCCTGCAAGTAATACTTCTATATTGTGGATGCTAAATTCTCAAAATCGTTTTCTGTTTGAATTTGGCCACAGTTATCTAATAGACCTATGCATTTTTCTTAGATGTTCATATGTATATCATTTGTTGTCTTTTCCTAAATTAATAAACTTAAATAACTCTCTGAGTTGGCAATCTGCATCATCATACACCCACAACTGCTGACCCTGAAGCCTCCTGGTCCAAAGTGGACTAAACGCCAACTAAGACTGACCTCTGTGACAACTGGAGAAACACAGCTCCTTGGCCTACATCCAACTAAGACCCTAATACGAGAAGCCTCTCCAATTACTGGAGACTCTCAGCTCCTGAGCACACTACTGACTAAGAGCTGACTAACATTGGACTGAGGAAGCAGTATGCAGATACCAGTGCAGGAACATACAACAATAAAAGAACAAGAAGAGGCCACCAGAAGAAGCTGGTGGTTCTACAGCATCAAAATATGAGCATAATAATGAAAAGGAAAAAAATGTTATAAACAACACTATGAAGAGGAAAAAATAGTCACTTAAAAAATAGAAAAACATACGAACAAAAGGATTAATAAATCCCTGAAAGAAACAAAAGAAAACCAAGAAAAAGAAAACCAACAGGTGAAAGAACTGTTCCAGGAATTAAAATTGAAATAGATGCAAGAAAGAAGACACAAACCTAGGCAAAGCTGGAATTAGAAAACCTGAAAAAACAAACTGGAACTAAAGATGCAAGCATAACTAACAGAATTCAAGAGATGGAAAAGACAATCTCTGGAAAGGCAGAGTCAATACTGAAAACAGATACATCAGTTAAAGAAAACACTAAAACCAAAACAGTAATAACACAAAACATCCGGAAGATCTGGGATGCCATGAAAAGACCAAACTTGAGAATAATTGGAATAGAAGAAGAATAATACCAGCTCAAAAGTACAGAATATATATTTAACAAAATCATAGAAGAAAACTTTCCCAAACTAAAGAAGGAAATGCCTATAAAGATACAAGAAGCTTACAGAACATCAAATAGACTAGACTCCTCAAAAAAGACTGCTGCTCAACACATAATAATCAGGCCACTAAACCTACAGAACAAAGAAAAAATTACTAAGAGTTGCAAAGGAAACATGCTAAATTACATAGAAAGGCCCATCAGAATAGCACCCGACTATTCAATAGAAACAATGAAAGCAGGAAGGTCCTGGTCAGATGTTATACAGACACTAAAACAGCATGGCTGCCAACCCAGACTACTATACCTAGCAAAACTATCAATCACCATAGATGGTGTAAATAATATATTTTACAACAAAACCAGATTTAAACAATATCTCTCCATAAAACCAGCTCTACTGAAGCACTAGAAGAAAAACTCCAACCTAAGAAAACTAGATAATACCAAGGAAACTACCAATAATTGATAATTCCATAGTAGAAAAAACCAAAGAAGAGAAATATACGCAAGATAACACCAAAAATAACAGGAAATAACAATCATTGGTCATTAATATCTCTTAATATCAATGGATTCAATTCACCTATAAAAAGACACATCCTAACAATTAGAAGCAAAATCACCTAGAAGGAGTAGACAGCAGGAAATAATCAAACTCAGGGCTGAAATTAAAAATAGAAACAAAGAGAACAATAAAAGAATCAATAAATCAGAGTAGGTTCCTTGAGAAAGTCAACAGGGTAAATAAACCCTTATCCAAACTACCAAAAACCAGAGAGAGAAGTATCCAAATTAAGAGAAACAGAAATGAAATGGGGGAGATAACAACACATGCCCAGGAAATCCAGAGATTGAAATTCATACACCACTAAAATGGAAAAAACTAAAAGAAATGGACAGCTCTCTGGATAGGTACCACTTACCAAAATTAAATCAAGATCATATAAATGACCTAAACAGACCCATAAATCCAAAGGAAATTGAAGCTGTTATTAAAAGTCTTCTAGGTATAAAAAGCCCAGGACCAGATGATATCAGTGTAGAATTCTACCAGACATTCAAAGAACTAATAGCAATACTCGTCAATCTGTTCCATACAGTAGAACATGAAGGAACATTGTTGAACATTTTCTATGAGGCCACTATCACCCTGATCCCCAAGCCATTCACATATACAACAAAAAAAGAGAATTACAGACCAATCTCCCTCGTGAATATTGATGCAAAAATACTCAATAAAATTCTGGCAACCTGAATCCAACAATATATCAAAAAATCATCCATCATGATCAAGTAGGCTTCATCCCAGAGATGTAGGTATGGTTCAACATATGAAAAACTGTGAATGTCATCCATCATATAAACAAACAGAAAGAAAAAACTCACATGATCATCTGCTTAGATGCTAATAAATCCTTTTGACAAAATCCAACACTCCTTCATGATAAAAGTCCTGGGGAGATCAGGAATGCAGGGGAAATACCTAAATGTAATAAAAGTGATATACAGCAAGCTGCCAGCCAACATTAAACCAAATGGAGAAAAACTCAAAGCAATTCCACTAAAATCAGGAACAGGACAAGGCTTTCCTCTCTCTCCTTATCTATTCAATATAATAGAAGTTTTAGCTAAAGCAATAAGAGAACAAAGGGAGATTAAGAAGGTACAAATTGGAAAGGAAGAAGTCAAACTATCTCTATTTGCAGATGATATGATCTATACATAAGTGACTCCCCAAAATCTACCAGGGAACTCCTATGACTGACACGCCTTCAGCAATGTAGAAGGGTACAAGATTAACTCCCAAAATAATAGTCCTCCTATACACTAAAGATAAATCGGCTGATAAAGAAATATGGGTAACATCACCCTTTCTAATTGCTGCAAATGGCATTAGATATATTGGTGTAATTCTAACCAAAGTAGTAACAGATGTTTCTGACAAAAATTCAAGTCACTGAAGAAAGAAATTGAAGAGGATACCAGAAAATGGAAAGATCTCTCATGCTCCTGGTTAGGTAAAATAAACATAGTAAAAATGGTAATTTTACCCAAAGCAATCAACAGATTCATTGTAATCCCCACCAAATTCCCAGCACAATTTTTCACAGACCTTGAAAGGACAATACTCTAAGAAAAGTTGTATTGGTTTTGAAAACGCAAGCTGTGCTTTGGAACCAGAGGTCTTCTAGTGTTTATTCCAAGGACTTTCAGAACCAACCATGAGCCTCAGGAAAATCCAAACACCCTAGTAGCTTTCAAAGTTCTGTAGTGACTACTGTTTTGGGCCACCTGCCTTTCATATATATGGGTAAGTTTCTTTATCACCAGAAAGAAAAAAACATTCATCCTACAAGAAATCTACTGGCCAAAATCAGCCTGAGTATTTTGGTATAGCTCTTCCATTTCCAAATAAATATCAATCCCAGTTTATGGGTCTGCCCTCATCTTAATTACTTTTCTATTGTTGTGGAAAATCACCAGAACCTAAGAAACATATAAAAGAATGTGTTTTATTGGGGACATAATATTTTAAAGTGTGAGTTCATCACAGTTATGACAGGGAGCATGGCAGCAGGCAGGCATGGTGCTGGAGCAGTAGCTGAAGCTTATATCTTAAGGCCAGGACCATTAGGAAAAGGTAGTTAATTGGAAACAGCACAGGTTTTTGAAACCTTACAGCTTACCTCAAGTGACTTCAACACGGCTATACTTCTCATGTTTTCCAAAACAATTCTATGAACTGGGGGAACCATATTAAAATACATGAGGCTATAGAGATCCTTCTGTTCAAACCACAAACCAATTTGTAAATTCCTAAGTTTCATATTAAAAGTCATTCTGAACTAAGGATAGAATCTCTGTGGCATGTTCTCCACCTGTGTATCTCTTAAGTCTTTGATCCACATACTAGCTAATCATATTTTAAGTTAACAGATCATTTTCTAGCGTCTTCTTCTTTAACTATAATTGATAAATGTGTCAATAATATATATTATATATGACATATCACCCATGTTTAAGGGTGACCTTTAGGGACTGACTAGCCTATCAGGTGGCTCATCTCTGGAGAAGATAAATTTTACCTTACACAAGAGAGATCATCAGTAGCCTCTGATTCTTTGTCTAGGTTTAAGGCCATACGTAATTTTTTTATTTTTTTATTTGTTCTGCATGTCATTTGCTGTTGTACTTCAAGTCTTGTGCAGGCCCCATGTTGTTGAGATTTCTTGGTTTCATTTCCCTATCATACATAGAATAAGCTATTTCATAGCAGACATTGAGTCCTTGTCCCTGAGCCATAACAATCTTCTGAATTCTCTTCCCACAATACGTTATGATCCTAAGGTATAGGTATTGTTTTGTCTATATATATATATCCAAGATATACACATAGTTACATACACATAGATGAAATTATTCTTTAAAAATATGTACAGATAATAAACTTAGTATTTTAAATGGTTCACATACACAAGGATACATATGCTCACAGCCACATACATATATATGAAATGAATCTTTAAAAATAGGTACATGTAGCATGAATCATGGTTGTATTCAAGGAAACTCAGATCTAGATATAGGGGGAAAGCTGGAATACCAAAGAGAGGACACACCACAGTCAAATCTCACCCAACTATCTTCCAGATTCTTCAGCCTCATTCCTTGTCACTTCTACATAATAATCTGTCTTCCTATGTCTGCCCTAAATGCCTTCTTTTCTAAGTTGTTTCACACCCAGGTTAAGATTAAATAAAGGTGTGGGCTACCCCTATTTGGTAGTTAGCATTGAGCTCATAGAAACACAGAAAGATCTCTGTCTTTGCATTTATGGGATTAAAGGCCTGGCACCACCAATGCCTGCCTGAGAGCCTGGAACTCCCTCTGTAAACCAATCTGGCCTCAGACAGATCTGCTGGGATTAAAGTCGTAGATCACCACTCCCAGTCAGATGTAGGTCTCCATTCCTGGTCTTTTCCTGTGCTGGGATTAAAGTGTGAGTTAACACTCTCTGATCCTTCTGGCTTGACTGTGGGTGGATCTGTCCTCTGATATTCCAGACTGGCTTTATTAAATATATAACATATCACCACAGATACAGATAATAAATGTAGTATTTTAAGCGATTCAGCTAAAATAAAGAAGATAAGATTGTTGTGAACAGCTACTACCTTTTTAATATTTACTTAGTACCTATGTGATTTTATTTTTGGCTCATACTTCTTTTTCTTGTTGTCTGTTGTTGACTTGTTACTTCATTTACCACAAAGGTCGAGCAATCAAAATAGAAAAATGTCAAAACAGAATGAGGAAAATAAAAAATGTATTAATTCAGCAAAAATTCTTCTTTAACGACCTGAAAGAAAGCTATAATTTTACTGTCATTTTTTTTTTTTTTGCGAGGTGGTAAGAGATACTAGACAACACTAATAGCTGTTATGAAATATAATTCAGGTTACGTTAGAAATATAGTTTTCAAATGTTCTAGAATGTTATTTATCCCTTAATCACCATGGGAAAAGTATAATTCCAGTTTTAAAATATTTTTATTAGTATTACCCTTCCTTAATATTCTAATCACATCGAATGTGTTTATCTTACTTAGGGTTTCTTTTGATGTGAGGATGCACCATGACCTCAGAAACTCTTATAAAGGAAGACATTTAATTGCATGGCATTCAGGTTCATAAGTTTAGTCCATTATCATCATGGCAGAACATGGCAGCATGTAGGCAAACACAGTGCAGGAGAAGGAGCTGATAGTGGAGGAGCTATGGTTTGATCTCACAGGCAACAGGATAGTCTGGGACCCATTATATGACATGAGCATATGTGAGTCCTCAGAGTCCACCTCCAAACTTACTTACTTCTTCCAATAAGACATACCTACTCCAAAAAAGCCCCATCATTGAAAATTGCCACTCTCTATGAGTTTATGGTGACAACAGATGAAAAGATTTTTTGCCTGGACAAAACTAAATGAGGACTTCAGAATAGGCAGAGGACCAGCTAGAACTCATGCCTTACACTGGTCAGAGAATCTATACAAAGCGTAATTCACCATTCCATGTGGTGTCCACTTGTGGGTGCTTGGAAACAGGTTTTGTTGTTGTACTGGAAACTGTACTTTGTAAATGTCTATTTGTAATGTTTTCAATGTTCCTTAAAAACAATAACACAATAATTAGGTTGAATTATCATAGAGAGATAATATCCAGGGAAAGTACATAATATATTATAACAAGAACCTTCAGGCAAAATTTTTATGCTTTATATTCTGAACATATGTGTCTCCAGAGTGAAAAATTGGAGTTCTCTATTAAAAATTGATTTTCTCAGTTGCTTATGATTATAAACAGACTTTTTATGAATGACTTTGTGATGACAGGCATGCAAAACTATGATATTAGTCTATTCTTTTTCATAGGCTTTGGATGTTTCTTAGAGAAATTAAATGTATGTTGATAACCGAGAAAGTAACAAGATCACAAGTAGTAAAATTTGTAATACCAAGAAAACCTTAAAATTTCAAACTTTATAACTGGTGCTTTCTTACCCATCTTTCATTTGTCTTAAGACAGTCTTCGCTCTGAATATTAATTATATTATTTTGTGGCTGTGATTTTGATGTATTTGAGAATAATGCAACCGAGTACTTAGTCCTTCATACATAGTTGGAAAAGTGTATAACAGACTGACTCATAATTGCTTTGGCAGTTTCACAATATTGAAATAAAATTTAGTGTAATCACTATTTATATAAAAGTAAAATATAACACCAAAAATATGAATAGTCCTTTCAAAGCTTAAAGCAAATTATGCAAATGACAATTAACGCTTAGATTTCCAAGAACAACTTTGAAGAAATAGATAAATCTAGTAGTTTACTGGCAAAAATAATTGGATAAGTTACACTTCAGCTTAAAGACAAGAGAAATCTATGGAAGAAGATATCGGAGAATGACAAGTAGAAACTGAGCCAAGAACACGTAACTTCCTTTCATTTTATTTTATTTTTGAGAATTATATAATCGAAAGATATATCCCTTTCATTTTCTTCATCCAAACCCTCTTCAAATATCTTACCATGTTCTCACTCAAATTTATAGCCTGTTTTAACATTATTATATGCTTAAATGTATATATTTCCAAATATATCTTGTTCAGTCTGTATACTGTTACTCATAGGTCTGTTTTCAAGGCTGACACTTTGGCTCTGGACAGCAAAGTGCTCTGCTCTTCCCAGGAGCAGATTACTACTTCCTCTAGCTTTCTATAGCTCTTTGTGTCTAGTTGATATCCTGTGGGTTTTATCTGTCCATTTAGGCATGCTATTGTTGTAAGCTTATGTTGGAACAGTCATGTTGATGCGAGTTTATGTGTGTAGCTTTTGATATTAATAGAAGACACAATCTCACAATAAAAATCTTGATTCTTTGACTCAACAATTTTAATGTTCAGAGCCTCCAATTATCTACTGATATTTGTCCTCCTGACTATATATTCCTTGAGTTTATTATTCTCCTACTCAATATATATTTTTGTTATATTAATTAATTAATTTATGTGCAATTGATAACTATATATTTTATTCCTCCATTAAATATCGTTTTAAAGCCAAATAATCGAGACTTTCTTTGGAAATTCAAATTTTTATGAAGTATGATAGAGTTGTTTTCACTGGGGATCTAGAGGAATATTAGAAGTGTGTGTGTGTGTGTGTGTGTGTGTGTGTGTGTGTGTATGTGTGTGTGTGTGTGTGTGTATTAGTGAACTAGGCCTAGAATAGCTAAATTTTGATTAGTACATTTTAAAAATGACTTCATTATTATTGAAAGCATGGCTTTATTCATTTCTTTCAGGCAAATTTTTTCTTTCAATCCATCCAATCTTCCATATTTAATACTAATCCCATGTAGTTTATCACAGTTTGCTTTTTCTACTCATAACTGTAACATTTTAATATATCATCCCTTTTGCAACTGCGCCGCACATTTACAATATATTCATATAACCTAGCTACATATCCACAGAATTTCTAAAGTTGTACTGCTCTTTGTACATATTTTTCATTAACATTATCTATGCAATTTTTGAAATTGCGAATCAGTGTTTGATGCTAATTTCTTAGAGCCAAATATAAAGTAGTATTTCTCTCTAAAAACCTAGGAAGGGCTTAAAATAAAATTAAAGCTGTATCTATAGAAAGCATAGGTTTAAAATATAGTAAACATTTTATCTTATTTGAGAATGGTTATTAAGTATATCTTCATTTTCTTACAATAATTGATAACTTTGTGAATTATTTTTAATTATAACTCCTAAAAGCCTAAAAATTAATCAGAGACAAAAAATTAATAAAGTAATTCAACTGTTGAATAAGTAATGGACTAGGAAATCTTCAGTTACATGCTCAGCAGTCCATATACAAGAGTCATTGTAAAACTAAAACTAGGTATATGTTTTCATTAAATTAATTATTAGAAATTCACTTGTATTATTTTTAATTTAGTAGACAGTAGCACATTATAATGACAATAGTATACATACAGGAATACTCAGTATAGGAACAATATAACTTAAAAACCAAATATCTTCAATGTTCTAGAATTAAAGCTTGGAAGAGAGAATACTATGGGACATAATATGAGGCAGAGAATATTAATGCTGTGTATAAGAAGGGGATGAGGTAGAAGCTCAGCAGAAACCAATATAAATGAAAATGATACAAGCTTATGGACTATTTTATGAGCTATTTTAAAAGCTATATTAAACATTTGCATAGAGAATTCACTAGTTCCTGCTTTAAAAATGTAAGACCATACAAAGTAGAGCCAAATAGACCAAGAGGAAGTTCTAGGTATATAGTGTTGGTTTTGTCTTGTTCTGTTTTGTTTTTTCCTGTGTGTAAACTAATAGCAAATCAGAGAAATAGGTATATTTCATTTCACAAGTTAAAATCCACCATCTCATTCAGGAAGCTTTTAAGCAGAAAAAAAAAAAAAAGTACACTATATGGTTTTTCCCCAGACCTTAAACTCAGATCTTTTTCTTAATCCACAGGACCTCCTGCCTATAGATTAAATAGTCTCTAGTGGACTGGCTCCTTCTACCTCATTAATTAAATAAGGAAATGCCCCACAGACAGATTACAGGACTCTCTGAATGTAGGGAATTCTTCAGTTGAGGTCCATTTTACTGACATGTCAAATAACAACCAACATAAACTCAAAGTATAAACAGAAGAGGAAGAGGAGGAGGCAACATCTAAGAGAAGTTTAATTAACAATAATAAATAAGTCATTTTTCCCCAAACTAACAAGTCATAGAATCATATTTTTCTTAACTCTATTGATGATGTTGGTAATGAATAATTATTAACTCAAACACTAAATAGATATACAAAAAATACTGTATTAGGAAGAGGTTAAAAAGAAACATATATTCATTGATATGACAAAAATTCCATCTATAATTTTATTATATTAATATTAATTGTAATAATCTCCATATTTTCTACCCTGTAAGTATATAATGGCTTCACAGAGAAGAACTATTTGATAGGTGTTATATTTTAAATTGAAAATTGCTACCAACTTTTATCATATTTTATTTGGCTCATTTGGGCTACATGGCTTCTGATGTCAGATAATGAAAAATATTTTTAATTTGAAAGTGATGCAACATTTCTCTTAAGTATTTAATATTTGCCTTTTTTCTGTTCTTGTAAACATATTTTCCTGCAGCTATATCACTGTATTTAAATATTTCTAAGAGGATCTTTGAAATCTGTGCCAACCTCAATATATATTGATCAACTTAAAAACAATTAACAATTACTTTTTCTCCTTAAATATAAGTTATACTTTCCAGGGTCTCTGTAAGTCTAGTAACATTTTTGTAGTTGAATGTTGACCATATTACTTGCAGTCTCTATCGTAACCTAGTTTTCTTGTTTGCTTGTGTTTGTGTAATCTGTCTCAACAAGTTATGAGGTAACTGCTGTCCCTAATGTTCTTTCTTATAAATTGTATAAGCTTGCTAATGTAAAGCACTCCAGTGTATATGTGGATTAGTGATTGTTACAGTACTTTTACAGGCTTTCCATGATATTTTAGGCTTCTGTTTTGTGTCAAAATAACATATACATGTGACCAGGTTTCTCCTATATTCTTGAGGTCTTTAGTCTTCAGCTTTTGATCTCCTAACCCATCTAGGCCCACATAGAAAGTGAACCAAATGGCCCATTGAAACGTAGAAGTTTTATGTTATACACTTTCTGGTTGGTAGTGTTGTAGATTTTTCTTTATTTTGTTTTGAGACAAAAGCACTTCTGTTCTATTATGTATCATAATATTGAAATATGAGATACCATTGTCTTATGTGATTTGTAACTCGGGGTAATAGAGGTATTTTTAAGCCGTATTTGTGTATCACAGTGCATTAAGTTAGTAATATATCATCTTACTATCAGACTACAGGGGGTTTGATCAAAGCAACATGATTAGGTTGGGCTAGCCAGAAACAATTACAATAAAATTTAGTTTGAGCATTAGCTGCTTAGCATATTTGATGTATAAAAACAATTTCTGTCTCACTCTAATTTTCCACATGCCAGTAATTTATAAAGCCTGGTTTCTATGTGTAAGTGAAGTACTATCAGATTATCAGTACACAACAAATAAAACAGATCTCTTCTTTTATTTTTACTTTATTGGCTATAATCATATCTACCCAATTTATTTTCTAGCTACGTCTTAATATCAACAACTTAACATTTCAGAATCAACTCCTTCTCAAGAAGGGCTAAAATCCTTATTAATAAAATCCACTGTAGTTTTTCATTCACTTCAGAGTTTTTTCTGCTTATGTAACAAAGTATTAGTAGGCTTCTTACTTATTTTATAAAAAGATCATGATCTATCAACCAGTGCCAAATCTCCATATGATCATGTTATCTTAAGTATCAGTTTGTGTTGCCAAATACAGTTACTAGGCTCACCTTGTTTTTAGTGATTGAGTTCTGCCCATGGGCTGCTACTATTCCATGATCAAAGTAAGTCCTACACATTTAATTCACCAAAGGTTCAACAGTATCTTCAAACCTAGCATCTGCCATAAGAAGACCATTACCAAATCTCTTCAAAAATGGTGTTATCAGTTGCAGAATTTTGTGTTGTATGACCCTAATGAAAGGCATTTTTTTTTAACTTTCCCACTGTGAAGAATTAGGTTTCACCTAGTTTACCCACTCCGGCCTTGTAACTTCCATGAACTTTAAGATCCCTTCATCAACAATAAGCCATCCACAAGTACTTTTCAGTAAGATATCCTTTTCAAATGCTTCAGCCAACCAACTAAATCAACTTTTAACACATATTTAAGCTGTGAAACTTTCCATAAAAAACCTAGAATCTCTACTCTCCAGGTCCATATCCATTCACTCAGCTTAATCTGGTATCATGTTCATTCCCCAATTACTCCTCTCATATAAAATTCATTCCCACATATATTATCCAGATTTCTTCTTGAATGACTTAGCAAACACATTAAGCTCTTCAGTGTTGTAGTGCCTTTTCTCATTGAATATACTATTTTGTCTTTCCTCTGGTAACCTGCTTAGCCTTAAATCTTAATATAAGTCTAGAGGCATTAAATGGTAGGAACAGAAAGAAATCAGTACTTTCATAGATGATCACTACAGTTTAGGCTCATAATGAAGTACTACTGCTGTCAGACAGGTGGAGAAAGCAATCCTATGGAAGAAGAAAGGTTGTGATTAATTCTATGTAATGAGTGAAGGATTTCTGCCTCATAGGAGATCAACCCGTCAGAGCCTAAGGGCCAATGTCCTCAGACTAATTGAGTTCTCTGAAAATCCAGTCTGGTTCTCTTAACTGCTGACCCTTCTCTTGTCCCTGAGTCATAACTTAGATCAAAAGGATACAGATCATCTCTGTTTTCTACAAAATATAATGTACATCCACTACATTGATAATGTTGTTTTGCTAAGAATTGCTGGTAGCAATGGATTCACTGAAGGCCATGAGAATATGCAGCAGGAGCCACTAGTATTCAACAGGTTAACCCACTGGATGAGTAATTCTCTTTTAGAGAGCCCCACTTGGCAAAGACTGTGAAGTTATAGACTGTGAATGACTGGCTGCTTCTGACTGTAATTTTTCTCATGTGCTGCTACACTTCTTGTCTAAGGACAGGTATTGGTATTTTCCAAACTATTCTTATATTTTTCATATATATAACAATATATGCAATATATAATATAAAAAACATACACATTCCATATACTGAGCATACTTATGACTATACATAATCAGAAAGATCATCTCTTCTTAACCTGTATAATTTTGATAAAAAGAAATTATATTAGGATTTTTTAATAGCTGACACAGGAAAATAACAATGTTCTCAGTCACAAAGACAACTAATTTTGGACTTTAGAACAAATTCAACACAGAGTGGATGTCCCTGCAGGGAATACGCAAAGACAACTTTCCAGGTGTTAATTGCTGAATCACGGTCAGGCATGAAGCAGCTTTTGAGTTTCTGAATGTACCCCTAGAAATCAAGGTGCAGCCAACTAATTGTTTATAGCTAGTCCTAAATTCCAATGCCACTTTCTGCCTAGTAACACTATAACCACTCAGAGCTATGAGATTTCTTTATTCACCATACCTGGTCAGTTTGACTTCCAGAGCCTGAGAAAAACTCTGTGACTTATCTTGTGTTATGACCGTTGGATCCTGAAAATGTAACATATAATTGTCCAGTGTTTGGCTGTGAAGTGGGCCTGGGTATATGTATGTGTATGGTATGTATATGTGTGTGTGCGTATGTGTCTGTGTGTGTTGTATATATGTGTGTGTGTAGTGAAAGGGGATGTAGCTGAGTGTGCAGAAGGAGAAGTTAGACACATGTAAGAAAAAGTGCGTAATACTGGGTGAGTAAAGGAAGAGTGAATGATGTACTAGTGTAGGAATGTAGGAAAGAAAATATCAGAGACAGAGAAGAAATAAGTATAGAAGAGAAATATGGAGCTATGTGTGTGTGTGTGTGTGTGTGTGTATATGGCTATGCAGGAAAGAGAAATATGGTATGAGGAGAGATGTATGTGAAGGAAGAGATGTGACTTTATGGTGAGAGAGCTATATAGATGAAATGTGTAGCTATGAATAAAAGTATATGGCTGTGTGAAGGTACCTGTACAGGAGAGATACATATGTATGTAAAAATAGAGAGGTAGATGAATGTATAGAATGTTACTGTATGGAGACAGAAAGGTTTTTAAAAAAATTTTTTCAAGATGAAGTAAAGGAGAAAGTTACCATGAGAAAGTGTGCATTTCCCTAGTTTCCCCATAGAGAGAAAAAGCCCTCATCACATTTGTTGACTTTTTGCATAGCCTGGTCTGCTGGAGGATCATTCTCCAGTAAGTAATAACATTTGTGCTTCTTGGACCAAGTGAACAGAAAGTAGCAAGCACATTGGGCTTGTTGATAACACAGATGTACAACAATGTGGAGAATGGAAAATCAATCTATTCAAAATTTTAAAGTTCTTTGGCATAAGTGAGTTTTTTTCCCAGTGGTATGGAGCATAAATGGATATTCCTCTTAAATTAATGGATAACTTATGTCACCTTGCCCCTCCCACCACCAAGAAAGAGACACAATATTTAGTGGAACTATTTAGGTTCTGGAAGTAGCACATTCCTCATTCAGATATGTTAGTTAAGCACTTATGTCAGCTGACTTGAAAAGCTCCTGGCTAGGGGTTTAGTCTGGAACAAGTGCACACTGCCATATAGGCTGTTTTAGAACTGAAACCATACCATTCAGCAGGATGTATAGCGTCTCAGGTGTCAATAGCAGATTGAAATCCTGCTTGGAGTCCTTGGCTGGTCTATTTAGGTGAGTCACAGATCACATCCTTGGGATTTGGGATCAGTACTCTGCTATGATCTGCAGAAAACTATTGTTTGAGATAGCTCTCCGCCTTCTACTGTAACTTTGTGAAAGCTGACCATTTGACAGTTGTCCACTAAGCTACCATGTGACCTGAGTTACTCATCACGAGATGGGTATTATATGACAAACCATGCCATAAATTAGGACATGTTCTGCAGCAACATTTTATCAAATGACACTGGTGTATGTGATCAGACCCACATAGTTATGGAGAACAAAAGTTACATGAAAATGCCCATACTATCTACTACTATTACAGTGCCTTTTGTTTTCAAGAATGTACACACATGTGGCTTAATTGTGGATGCCCTATGAATAACTGACTGTAGAAATTAAGCCTAGGCTCTCATTTATTCATTGTTCTGCACCACACACTACCAGAATTTGACAGCTTCACATTCCTATCATTTTCTGAGAAACCTAAAGACACAAATGATGCATTATCTTCACAGTGTGAATATCTTCTGTACTGTACATGGTCATACATGTTATTCAGAAGGCAATATCATCAGATATGCTGTTTCTTTGTTTATATGCTGTAGTCAGTGGTTTGTCTGAATGGTCAGGGACTTAGAAAAAAATGATTATATAATTGTGAGAATGGGCACTTGGATAAGTATGTGGAAAAATCTCCCCAAATGAGAAAATGATATAAGTGTTTTCATGTCTTGTGTTAATGATCATCTAAAGCTAAGTTCAGCATGGACGGAGTTTAATAATAAGGCAGACAGCGACCAATTCTGTTCTATTGCTGATCAACCTCTTACTCTAGCCATTTCTTTCGATTCCATTTGTATCCATGAGCAAATTAGCCATTATGGAAGAGATAGAAGTTACTGGGGATCTCCACAAAATGGACTGAAATCTGTAAACAGCATAAAACACATTGAAATGAGACAAAAATATTCTTGGTTATTTTCCCTTACAAATTCTTCCAAGAATTATTCACATTAGATATACTATCTTAAATTAGATTGGTTTTGTCTTCTACAATTTATGAGTGACACCTATCCAAAGAGATTTAGACTTTTTATCCAATGTCTTATCCAAAGGCCAATCTCTTATGAAATAATCTCTGAGCTGTGGTTATTTCTTCTGGAGATCAAACCTCATAACTCTGTTACATGTTACTGTCTTTTTTATAGTTAACAGATAGTTTCTGTTTTAGAAACTTCAGATATAATTATTTCCATTGTTTTGTCATTTTACCAGTGTTATTTTTTTCCCTGATAATTAGGAGAAGAAAAATTTCTATTGAGGCCTGTATTAAAATATCACTTCTGCTCTATCTTGATAGCTTGCTTAAATTGCTTTGAAAAATTTACATTTACCCAACACTTATATTCCTAGGAGTTGCTTAGAAAACCCTGACTGGTAAACTCTAGCTGTTTTTCTTTTTGAGTTTTAACGTCAAGTGCTTATGGGAGACACAGAGCCCACATCTAAACCAAGACCATGATTAGTCTTAAACAAAGGTTTCCAGGTATCAGTAACACTACAGAAACCTCCAGGCACTTTTCATCCTATATTAATATTATTATTTCACTGTAAATCAATATTAATATAATTAATAATTTTTCTTAAAATATATCTTGCTGAGGAAATTATTAAACAATCAAATAGTCCTCTGGTTTTAAGTAATAATTTTAGGCAAATTCAATTTGAAAGCTTTTATTTAAAGATAATAAGTGTCATAATGTAATCATATACAGATATTGCTAAGGAAGTATGTTATAAGGTAGGATCATAGGAGATAATTATTTAAAAAGGGTGAATTCAACATTTGTTTTTGGTAAGAGTCTGTATGTTAAACATTAAAATACATTCTGAGAACAATCATAAATGATGTATTTAAAACATGTCCAGTAACATATAGACAGATTAAGTTACCTAATAATACAGATTTGTTAAGTGTTGGATCAGTGTGCAAATGAAGTTTACTAAGTTAAGTATAAAACTGCCTCTATAATTGGCTGAAATATTTATAATGGTTATTATATGTAGCACCATCTTATATGGGACAGAACTCATGAATACATTAGGAGTATTTTTCTATGAATTCCTATGATTATCTGGCTCACCATATGCCTTATTTCGAATGAGTCATAGTAAAATCATAAGTTTTCAACCAAATATAAATCTGAGGATTTAAATTCCAGTGCTTACTTCCTATTAACTTCTCTACGACCTTGATTATAAATGATTCCAGTATGTTAAACTGTGAAACCATATTAAGTAGTACAATAAAGGATTACCATTGCCTATATCATAACTAGTTCAGAGAGAGATTATTGCATCTATGTGAATTAATACTAAGAATTAAGAAGACACTGTCAATATAAAAATTTTTCAGAGATATTACTGAAAATGAAATATTATTCCCTTAAAAAAAACAAATTTTCACTTTTAAAATATTTAACATCTTAAAATGAAATTATAACCTCTCAATTAAGCAAAAGATTTGGCCCAAAGATTGATTTTCATAGATATTATGATAAATATATTTAACAAAATATAATTTTATATGTTTATACATATTAGTATTATATATATGTCTGTATATGACATTTATAAAATTAACTTATGAATTTTAAATTTAGGAGGCAAGAATATCTGAAATTGTGTCAAGGCATGAATTCAACAAGTTAGTCTAATTACAATCACTGTCAATGTAGAATATAGCAATTAATCAACAAGTGATGTTCTTATAATATCAGCCTCACAAAAGTAAATGTGGCAAAAGTCAGTAAGCAAGGGCATAGACTGGAATCCAAAAAGTCAAGTTTTCAATTTTGGATTAAAATTTGTTTCCTACTGAGTTCCTATTGCCCCAGGTTTGAGAGATTGGCAGGAGGCACTGTGCTTTCTTTTATTTAAAACTCAATGGTATGCAGTTTTGCTTTGTCCTAGATAGAGTTTCCCTGTGGTATGTTGGTCTTTGTTAATTCCCAGTTGGATAGGTAGTACACATGATGCTTTTCTTGAAAACTCTACAGACATTTCATACTGTGCAAAACACAGCAGTTTGATTCCAAGCCTAGTGAGCGACTTTGACATTTGCAGAGTGAGGACACTGCTCAACACTGGACATCTGGCAGCAGAAGGTTTTCCAATTATTTTTTTCAATTGTTTCCAACCAGAGCATGCTCCTTTCTGCAACACTAATCTGAGCTCTCTTCCCTCTTACAGGCAAGCTGTAGACACAGCCCAGTGTCATATGGACACCAAGGACTCTTTCAGGCATTAGAGGGCTTGCATTCACGTTTTAGTTCCGTCATATCTCCATTATTTACAAATGAACCATTTTCATGTCTAGCTGTTAAATGAGTACTGTATACACAAAGATGCCTTGGTTAAATATTATTACCAGTACTGAGGTGCTTAGGGTTGTGTCTTATTTATCTTCTAACTTAAAAAGATTGGAATGAAACTTTCCACTAAAACTCTATTTCATTAATTTTCTGTGTTATGCTTATTCAAATTTTAAAGCAAGATAACATTTTCTTATTCTTATACTTTATATGCTCCTTATCATTCCACTTTTTACTATAACAGTTGAAATTTTATTTCTAGAAATTATCGTGAGTGCATTTTAATATTAAATAACATATAAATTATTTTTTTCATTTAACATCCCACTAAGAGAACTTCCTGTCCTATTTCTTTATGTTCCATATCTTTATAAAAGAGAGGGGATGCTTACGGAGCTTAAGGTAAATGAAGTACTATCTAAAATTATGAGATTATTTGTAAAGAGATATATTTTATACAGTCTTGTTCACGAGATAATATTTTTATTAGAAATGACAAATACTTATACAAATATAAATTGTGTTATTGTTTAGAACACAGCAAATACTTGTTGGGAGCTATATCTTGAAGTAAAATAAGTAAATATTTAGAAATCAAGACTGGATATCAATCCAGGTAATAAAAGAAAAAAAAAATCAAGGATAATATAAAGCTTCAGTATTCCCGAGAAAAGTTCAAGTTTGGGAAAATGAAATAAAAATAATTTTTAGAATATTTGTTTGATTGTTTTTTTCAGGGATACATATAAAGATTTATTAGAGAAAATTTGCACGCAGTACAAATTGGGTCACACAATCCAATAAACTCAGTGCCATCCCAGTTTTGTGTTCTAATACAGATGCTTCAATTACAATTACAATTACAAAAAGTTATCCAGACAAACACAACAATATCCTGAAGACATAACTTTAATAATTTACCAGTATTATGTATTTGGACACCTTTCTAATATTTCAGGCATTTATCATATACTGACTAGCATTAAAGCCAACAGTAACTAATTTCTAATTAAGTCTTAGGATGGATGAAAAAAACAGCTTCCAAATATCTATAGTGGCTGCTTTGGGACTGTGGCCTTTCTAAATAAATGACACCTATCCAACCATAGACAATAAAAGTTTTATATAGTATGTTTTCATTAAAAAAATTCAAGAAAGCAAGGTTCACAAAGCTTTGTTTGGGGTTTGTTTTGGTTTATTTTTCCCGTGTTGACTGCTGTGTACAAAATGGCACCTGGTTAATAGTGAGGGGCCCAATATCTGTTGGTTGAATAAATTCTACATTAACTTCCCTTAAGTACTTAAATTACAAGCAATATATATATATATATATATATATATGTATATATATATATATGTATATATATACATATATATAAACACATATATATTTCTAAAGTAAAAGATAAGAATATTATAATTTACAACTTCTGTGCAGCTAGGAAACAAGGAGAAACATAATAGAGACAACCATGGACCCTTCTGGGAAGGGGAAATAGAGAAGATCTCCTAAGTAAAATGAACTATAGCAGGAAATGGGTAAGAATAGATGGGGAGCATGAGAGAATGGGATTGTTGAGAGGAATCCATTGTGGGGCTAAGAGAAATCTGGTACTAGAAAAATGCACACGAAACCACAAAGATGACCCTGGTTAAGACTCCAAGCAATAGTGGAGAGGGGCCTAGATTGACCTTCCCTACAATCAAATTGACGACCACCCAAATTGACATTATAGAAACATCATTCAAAAACTGATGGAAGCAAATGCAAAAACACACAAATAAGCACCGAGTCAAGCTCCAAGTCCAGGCGAAGACAGAAGAAGAGATTATATAAGCAAAGTGGTCAAGATCGTGATGAGGAAATCCATAGAGACAGCTGGCCTTAGTGATTGGGAACTCATTGAGTCTGATTTGACAGCTGGGGAACCTCCATGGGATTGAAATAGGACCTCTGAATGTGGACGACAGCTGAATGACACGAACAATTAATGGGACTTCTGGTTGTAAGAATTTATTCTTACTTCATGAACTGGCTTCTTGGAGCCCATTTTCTACAGAAGAACACCTTACTTAGCCTTGATACTTGGGGGTGGGATATGGTCCTACCTTAGGAGTTATGCCAGACTACATTGATTACCCTGGGTTCTTACCCTCCCTGAGGAATTGATGGTTGGCTGGGTGGGGAGAAGCTTGGGGATGACTGGGAATAGGGGAGGGAGGGGAAGTGTAATGAGTATGTTAAAAAAATGAAATAATATTTAAAAGAATATTTACAAAGACATGGAGCACTGAGGTTTTTTTCCAATGGATACTGACATGTTATTGAAAGTCATTGCCTTTATGTTTATCACATTTCAAGACTGGCATTGGGGAAAATAAGGGATAGAGAACTAACATGGAAATAAGGCAGTGAAGTAACTATTCAATTCTAATGACATTAGAAAGTGACTCAGAAAACATGTTAGCTATTTACCAGACATTCCTGATGGAAAATTTATAGAAAAGTAAACTTTTTGTGTTAAGTAAGAGAAGTAAGCCTCAGTACGATAAATACTTAATATGTAACCTATATTAAAATTATTACTATTAAATAACTTACATGTTATATATTATATAAAATAACATAATTATAATGCATAATATAAATATGTAATGTATGTATGAATCTATGTAACTTTTTCCCTAATTAACATACTTTAGATTTTGTTTGTAGGTTTTAGATTTTGAATTCTTCCTTTTCCGATAATGGTACTGGTATCATCATGAAAACACAACTCCAGGATCAAATCAAGTTGTTTCTAAAAGAACCCTTTAAATACCACTGCATTATGGCTTAGTATCAATGTCTTGTAAGATATAAGAGATGTGATAAGTAGTAGATTGCATGTGGCAGGTGACAGGGCCATACAAGTATAATATATACATGTATCCATGGTTAAACCCAGCTGTGATCACTCTCCCTCAAAATAATAAACAATTTGAAGAAGATTTTCCCTATCAGTGTAGTATTAATAGCAAATGTTCCAGAGATAAGCAATGGTCTACTGATGGGAAATAAGATCCACTCCACAAGAAGAAACTTACTCATACCTGGTAAGTTACTTACTCATACTTTAAATCTGTTCAAATCCCATGACTATTGATGTCTCACACTCTAATAGAGAATCCTCTGATTTTTGTTTCTAAATGCACAGAGCTTCAAATTGTCTTCTAAATACTTAACGTTATATCAGCATATTAGTGCAAGTCTTACGCTTCATCAGAGAAGTCACAATGTAAAACACTCACTACAGAGAGACACTCAACTACTTCAAAGATGGGAGAATAAGTGATGTGGCTTGCTCAGTCTCACAATGGACACCTGTGTCATCTGCCACCCTCAAGGCTCATGAACCACTGACGAAGAGGAGGACAGAAACACTGCAAAAGCCAGAGATCAAAGAGGAGTGCTGCAATTAATGGCTTTTACATATGACATGGCTCTTGTACCTATGAACTCAACATGAATATGGAAACCTGGCAATGCCTGAACAATATCACGTCAGTCAACTCTCCAGAATAGATGGAGGAGAACTTATAACGCCCCAGTCCTAGAGGGAAGCTAGTGTCCACGGATGACTACAGGCGGAAGGCTTATCAGCTTTGTTCAGGAAGGCTGTGTCTCCTAGGTTCTCCTGCACCAATGGAGGGTCCTAATTGGATTGAATTGGTTATAGTTTTCTTTAAATTAAAGGCTATGAATTTGGGAATTCAGTATAGGTGATGTAAGATAAGTTGTTGAAGATAAAAAGCATATCAATATAATCAAAATACATTGTATATATGTGAAAATATTTTTCAAAGAATAAATTAATAAAACAAATGAAGAAAAATATTTGGTTTTATCATTTGGTCAATGGATATAAATTTTCAATATGTATTCAAATAGTAATAGTAGCTATGGTTTTAAATGAGAAGGTACTATTACTAGAAAAAAAAAAAGATCTTCCGTGTGATGATAACTTTACCATTTAGAAAAGCATAAGAATATGCAGGATTTTTTAAAACAAGTATTCTCAAAAAGGAGAAATTTTTGTGAAATAACAGTAATAGATGATCAAAAGCTTTTGCTTGCTTTCCTTAATGCCTGTGGTCACATTCAGAATATCTTGTGTGGACAATGTACACACTTCAATAGTTCATCTTTGATACTTCATTGCAGAGAAAGAGGAGATCCTCATACACAATTAGTTTCCAGGGGAAATGATGTGTCTATTAAGAAACTGGCACAGCACATTCAAAGGTAAATCCAGATACTTCTCCGGTGCCACCTTAAACTTCTCCGGTGCCACCTTAACTTTTCAGTAAAGAGATGAATGAGATCAAAGTAGTCCCTGTTGATTAGGTGCAGCCAGATCTCCTTTAATTAGATTCTCTGGATCCATTTTAAAATTTTGTCATTTGTTAACCTCTAGCAATCCACGTTTCTGATATGGACACATTATTCATTTGAACCACTGTAGATGTACATTCCTCTTGAATTTGGAAAATGTCATCTCTAATCCATTTCCAATAAAGAATTTGTAGACAATGATGTGAAAAATCTCTTATAAACATCATTTCAGAAGCTGAAAATTAGTGAAAATATGTTTATGTAAGAAACAAAAGATTTCTATAGTTACTACTTTGATTTAATCAATTTCATTTACATCTCAGAATTACTTAAGCAAGGGCTGATTTCCATATAAGTGAAGCCTTCTGTGGGGATTTAATAAAAGATTCAAAACTTTTGGAGCTATCAGAGACATCTACACACAGTCAGTCTAGGAGGATCAGAGAGTGGTGATTCACACCTTTAATCCCAGCACAGGGAGTATCCTAGGAGTGGTGACCTATGCCCTTAATCCAAACTGAGTTCTATGTCATCTTAGTTTACAGAAGGAGTTCCAGGCTCCCAAGTGGGGCCATGAGTTACTGATCAAAGAGAGTATTTAAGGCAGGAGTAGAAAGACAGAGGGTTGGAAGAGGCAAGGAGAAGCCAGGCTGAGGAAGCTGGAAGACAGATGGGTAAGATCTGATTGTGGTGTTTATTCTCTTTAATATCTCTGACTTTCTCAGAGATCTATCCCTGAGTTTCCTTTATTTGTGCAACAGCCTTCAGCCCTTGCAATGTTTGTTTATTATTTCTTTCAAAATTCTAAATATATTGGAAATCAATGTGAAAAACTGAAGTAGTGTATTATATTTGAAAATATCACCACATATCCTCTTTTGTGTCAAATTTTAAAAAAGAAGGTTATAGCTAACATAAGAAAAACCATATACAATAGGTACAATAATTGTATACAATATATATAAACAATAAATGTATAATGTCCAGTCCATTAACAATTGACAATTCAAAGAAAATATTTCATTAATTATCCTATTTTGATGAGTCCAAAGGATTATACTTAATTCACTTTCTTTCTAAATTGTATTACTAACTAAAACTATTATTTTGATGTCTCTTAAACTTATACACTTTAACTTCAAAGTTTCTATTCTAAAACTTTCATTAGGAAACTATAACTATTTCATCTTCAATTACCTCAGAGACCCAAGAAGGAAATAATATTTACCTAAATAAACAGGAAGTGCAAGCAACTTTCAAAATCTAGAAAGGACAGAGATGACACTTATCTGCCTGGACAGTCACCCAAAGTTCCTTTAAAAAATTGGGGCTTCCATCTTCAGCCTACAGGCCCAGAGTCTCTTTTCATTTCAGTGAAGCAGGAAATCTTCTCTGCCCATTATGGTGTAGTTCAGTGGCTTCTCCTTATGTCCTGAAGAATATCTGACAGTTTTCTCTGAAAAGCAAGAACCTGAAGGACCATCTCAGCTTGTTTTGTCAAAGTTCAAAGGTCACATTCCTAGAAAATTTGCATGGCCAGTTTAAACAGCATACTGTCAAGCAGTATTGTATTGACAAGAACAAGTTCTTGTCTAGTTGCTAAGCATTGCCACAAAGAAATTAGACTCCATATGGAATTTCTTCAATGCCAATTTTTTTTCTTGAAGTAGATTGGTGCTGCCAGGAGCAGACCTGTCTCACTGTCCAGAAAAGTCTAAGTTCTTAAAGTAATATAAATGCCATATTCTATAGATCTCTGAAGTGTTTGAAGAAGACCTGTTCCTTTAAAATATATTTGTTTGATCTTGAAAACATACCTAATATGACTATGTTTTAATGTAATGTCTAACTACTAACTTGCATTACTTTATATTCTAATTAGTTGGTAATAAAGTTTGATGGACTATCAACTTGTATTACATTGTTAGATGCACTGAATAAGTATAATACCTTAAACAAGCATAGAGATATTTGTACAGCAACACAGTTAATCTCAATATACACAATTTGTATACAATGTACAAAAATCCAATCCAATGTAAAATATTTAAAGCTAGTAAATCTTTTGAAAAGAAGATTCAATAATCTATTGTTATATCCTATATATCTGTATCCCCTTTTTATTTCTATTCTTTTTAAATACAAATCTTGAATCTAATCGTTCTTGTTTAACTTTTTTTCTAACCATAGCCATTAACAATTTTTAGCATTTACTCTAAACAATGACAATCATCTACAACCCACTGAAAGACCAAAAACCACCCATCCCACCTCTTGGGAATGTGGGTGATGTGTTCTTAAATTTACTGCCTGTTGTCCGGGAGGTGATGCTATCTTTAGAGGATCCTGAAAAGAAAAGTTTTGTTAATTGTTAAGTTCTGAAATAAGAAGCTGTATCATTTGTTGTCCAGTCTCTGCATAATAGAAAAATGCATGGCTTGTCTCAAGTTCTGGCTATAGGAGTCTGTGAAGCTGCTTCGTCTCAGCAAGCTGCCTTGAAATTGTCCTGAGAAGTTTGTAGTCCAAGTATGATCTTTGGTTGGTATTTGTCAGCCTAGTTTCTTTGTCAGAGTTCATGTGAAATCATCATTGTGGGGCCCCATCTTCCTTTTGGATACTTCAAGTTCACAATTAGGCATTTCAGGGTCACTTCAGAAAACTGATAAGAGACTAAAACCCAACACAATGTACAGGAAGCTAAATATATAAGTATTTTTTCAGCCTAGGATTGGTAGCAATAGAATATTCCCTTACTTTTAGTTATTCTTCTGTCCCATATCAAGTGGCTCTTCTGATATGAGACAGAGATTTTGTATTTTTCTTTAACAAGTATGCTTGAGTTTAGAGAAAGAGAGAGTCACACTCCAACTCTAAAGCCAGCTTTAAATTATAATTAAACTGGGACATCAACTTACAAGAAAAATATTAAGCAATGAGATTTTTACCCTATGAAGAATACTGGTACCAATAGGTCCGATATTCTTTTGCTTGTAAGTTGTCCTGGGTGGCCTCCCTTTTGATTTAGACATTTTTTGAAGATGGGTATTTCCATTTTTCTGTAAAGACAAAAACAAAAACATGTCCAATACTTTGTTTTTTCTTACAACTTAAAGAATTGTAATATGGGTGGATGAGTTAGCAATTTTTATTTTCATGAAGTTTCTCTGGTTCAAATAGACTCTATTAATTTTGATGGTGTCCATAACATTTATTTATCTGTAGAAACAAAATCAAAACCCCTTCCCCAATGTAGCACATATCCTGGCTTCCATTCAGAGGTTAGTACATCTTTGAAGTAAACAGGCTGATTTAGTTCAGTTGTTTTTTCTATGGTCCAATGCCTTTCAGCAGCTGTTCCTTTCTCATTAGCATTGAGAAAATTCAAAGTTAATAAAGCATTATATAGTCTATCTCTGGGGGTCTTTGTTATTCCTTTCTGTTTATTTAGCATATCCTTTAGAGTTCGATTTGATCTCGCTATGACTGCTTGCCCTGTAGGACTGTGCGGTATTCCTGTAATATGCTTTATATTATAATAAGTGAAAAATTGTTTCATTTTACTAGAGACATATGCTGGAGTATTATCAGTCTTAATTTGTATAGGTATTCCCATGATGGCCATAACTTCTAGCAAATGTGTGATTACACAATCAGCCTTTTCTGAACTCAAAGCCCATTGAAATCCTGAAAATTTATCTATTGTATAATGGACATATCTTAATTTCCCAAATTCTGCAAAATAAAATACATCCATCTGCCAGATTTCATTTCTATGTATACCTTTAGGATCCTGCTGGAAATGGAGTTTGGTTATATAAAGAGCATGTGGAACACACTTTTTACAATTTCTTTGGCTTGTTGCCAAGTAGTAGAGAAATCTTTTTATAATCTTTTGCTATTGATGTGATGCTTTTTATGAAATTGTGAGGCCTCTAGTATATTTCTTATTAATAATTTATCAATTTCATCACTACCTTGTGCTAAAGGATCTGGCAGACCCATATGGGATTGAATGTGTGTTATATAGAAGGGATGATTTCTAGTCCTGATTATTTCTTGTAGCTGAATAAATGATGAAGTTAATTCTGATTCATCATTAGTAAAATCAGCCATTTCAATGTGTAGAACAACTCTTTCTGAATAGTAAGAGTCAGTGACTATATTAACTGGTTCTGTAAAGTCCATTAACACCATCATGATGGCATATAATTCTGACTTTTGAACAGAATTATAAGGGCTTTGAGCCAATTTACTTATATGTTCTGATTTGTAACCAGCCTTTCCTGATTTGTTTGCATCTGTATGAAATGTAGGGGCCCCAGAAATTGGTATATCTCATACAATACGAGTGAGAATCCAATTTGTTTTCTTTAGAAATTCAATTCTTTTGCTTTGAGGATATTTGTTGTTAATATCTCCCAAAAAAATTAATGCAGGCTCTTTGCCAAGTTTCACTTTCTACATATAATTGGTACATTTCTTCATTAGTTAAAGGTACAACAATTTCTGTTGGGTCCATTCCTGTCAATTGATGAAGTCTTAATTTTCCTTTAAAAATAAGTTCAAAAATCTTTTCCACATATGTTTTTAACTTCTTACTCAGTTTATGTGGAAGAAATATCCATTCCTATATAATATTTTCTCTTTGCATTAAAATTTCTGTATGAGAATGCTTAGAGGGCAAGATAACTAAAATGCAATTAAGGTCTGCATCTACATGAACCATATGTGCATCCTGTAATTTCTTTTCTACCAAAGCCAATTCTTTCTCAGCTTCAGGTGACAATTCTCCCAGACTATTTAAGTCCTTGTCATCATTTAAGGTATTGAACAAATTATCCAATTCATCATTTTTAATTCCAATAGTGAGTCATAAATTGGAAATGTCTCCTAGTAGTCTTTGAAAATTATTAAGTATCTTTAATCTATCTCTTCTGATTTGTACCTTTTGGGATCTAATTTTTTGTTGACCTATTTTGTAGCCTAAATAATTAATGCAATTCCATCTTTGAATTTTTTCTGGGATAATTTGTAATCCCCAAGCAGGTAAAAATTGTTTTCACTTCTTCAAAATTTTTTTCTAAGGTATCAATATTTGAATTGGCCAAGAAGATGTTGTTTATGTAATTATAAATTATAGATTGTGGAAATTTGTTACATATTTGTTCTACTGGCTTTTATAGAAAATACTGGCACAGAGTGGGCTATTCAGCATTCCTTGAGGGAATACCCTCTACTGGTATCTCTTTACAGGCTGAGAATTATAAGTTGGCACTTAAAGGCAAATTTTTTCTTTGTCTTGTTTTTGTAAAGGTATTATAAAGAAACAGTGCTTTCGGTCAATAACAATAATAGGCCATTCTTTCAGTAACAGAAAAGGCAAAGGAATCCAAGACTGTAGAGATCTCATTGGCTGGATGACCTTGTTAATCACCCTTAGGTCTGTTACAATTCGCCACTTTCCAGATTTCTTTTAATAACAAATACAGAAGAATTCCAAGGGCTGGTTGATTCTTCCATATGCTGAGCATTAACTGCTCCTGTACTAGCTGCTCTAAGGCCTATAATTTCTTTTTTGTTAGAGGCCATTGATTAACCCATATAGGCTTCTCTGTTAGTCATTTTAGAGGTAGTGCTATGTGTGTTTTTGAAATATCAGCAGCTATTTTGCCTTGTTTCTTTATAATCTGAATGTTATGTGACTGTTTTTCTTAATACCTTCAAATGCTTGTTTATTTATTTGTTTGTTTTTCCAGAAACATGTGCTGGCTTATGGCTTTTTCTGTTTTTGGAGGAATATTAATCTGATGTTCCAATGTTGTGGTAGATCTTGACCCCATAAATTTATAGCAATGTCAGCCACATATGGCTTTAATATTCCTCTCTGTCCTTCTGGTCCTATATACTCAAGACATCTTGTACTCTGTTTTACTTTAGATATCGACCCAATACCCCAAAACTGAACATTTACCTCCTGAAGGGGCCAACTTGGATGCTAAAACTCTGTGAAATTATTAATGCATCTGCTCCTATTTCCAATAAGCCTACAATAATAACATCATTTATTTGTACTTTTAATTTGGCCTTTGTTCATTGTTAGAAGTTTGCCAAATAATTCACTTTATAATTTTTCCTGATTTTTTTCTTTTTCTATAGATTTTTCTATCATTCAATGTAGTATGTCTTTTTAAAATAGGCTTTATTTTTTTTTAATTGTTCTGGAATGGTGTTTCCTCCACAATGGTAGGGTAAGATTAGGTTGGATTTGATATGGGGGCTTTTGAAAGCCCCCTTGGGGAATTTCCCAAGAACAGAAAGTTACCTTGTCTGTCCCTTGTTGCTCTGCACTCATTGTCCAATGATTTCCTTTTCCACACCTTCTGCATACTCCAGAAGGGAGGGTCATACTTTTGGGATTATTCCTATCAAATACACTGTTTCTGGGAACACTCTGTTTACAATCTCTTTTTATGTGACCTTGCCTTTCACAATTGTAATATTTAACATTTTGACTTTTTCTTATACCTCTAGAAATAAGCCCTCCTACCCAGTCATAAGACACTAGATTAATTGTCTCATAAATCTAATCCTCCAAAAGTGCTGACCTTGTTCGTAAAGGTCTAAGGATTTTTCTACATTGTGCATTAGCATTCTCAAAAGCCAGTGATTCAATGATTATTCACCTGGCTTCTGAGTCTGCTACCATTCTGTTTACTGCTGCAGTTAATCTGTGCACAAAGTCTGTAAAAGTTTCTTTTGGGCTTTGAATTACTTTCATGAATGATTCAGTCGCCCTGCCCCCATTTTTTCATTCCATTCCCAGCCATTTAAAGATGTGATGGAACATAAATCTCAAGTATGTTTATTCTGTTAAGACTGCTTTTCAATATTAGCATAATCTCCCTCCCAAAGAAGTTGCATCTGGCCCTGCTTCTTTGTTCTATTGTTTTAGCCTCCTCTATCCACCATGATTTCCATTGTATGAGCCCTGCCTTTAGCACAGCTGTCACCATATCTAACCAATCTTTAGGAGTGACTGGGTTACAGCATGACCAGGAGTTCAACATTTGTTTTACAAATAGTGAATGCATTCCATATGTTACAAGTGCTTCTTTTACTCTCAGTAATTCTAACATTTGTACTGGAGCCCAGCTACTTCTCTATCATCTTTATCATTCTTCATTTTTTATAAAGGTTACTGGGTATATTAATGTTGCCTGTTTTTGTCTAATTTTAGATGACCTTGCTGAAATTGGTTCTTCATATTCCTCTGTTAGAATTTGAACATCTTTGTGTTCTCTCTCGACAGGCTTTTTTTAAGATCTTTTATTTTTTAGATTTATATTAATTGACTTTTTAAGTTATATTTATGAAGGTTTATCATGAAACTTACAATTCCTCAACTGGATGCTATTTTACACTTGGGAATTCTTATCGGACAAAGTGATTATTACTGTATCATAATACTATAATTGTATTTAATGTTCTTGATGAAATGAGAGTTTTATGATCTCCTAATTGGTAGAATGAGAACAGCTCCTAATGCTAACCTCATCATGTAAATTAAAATAGAGGTAATTATTAATTTGTGTTTAACCAACCCAACACCTTTCACGTTAATTTTAAGTATTGAGGGGGGTATTTAAACTCCTATATGTTATAAGATATTATAAGAAATCTTAACTTTATTCAAATATTCTTTACATATGCATTTTTCCTCTTGCCTATGAAAATATAACATGTAGGAAAAGACAGTAGTGTAATACTTTAAGATATTTTAAATATAGTAAAAAAAAAATTATATGCTGTAGCCATCAATGATCAGACTGCAAAATTTTCCGGTTTTCTGCTCATGAAAAACTTCTAGATTTCTTAAAAGTTTAAATGTTATCTGCATGAGGTATAAAATTCATAAAATTAGTATATGACTTGGACCAGGTCACTTCATATATTTTAGGCTGCAAAAGCGAAGGAACATGGATAATATAATCATGCAAACTTTAAGATCTGCAGTTTAAATAACATACTTCACATCTCACTAAAGTTCAATTTTCTATATAAAATAGACATTTATATAGAAAGAAAAAAAAATCAGAACCCAAGAAGTGATCCTGCCTTGTATTTGCCACTGTGTTTAAAATTGTTCGTAAAACACCTTGACATTCCTCTTGGCACCCGAGAAACAGAGGCAGCAAAGTGGTGTTAGTAATACAGAAGCCAAGTTTCCATGAGTTCTAAGCTGATCAAGGCTAAACAGAGAGACTCCTACTTCAAAATAAAATAAATAAATGAATACTAAAATAGATAAATATTTTAAAGTACACCAAAAACTAAAACATCTTGGGGAAAAAACCCAAAAGTAGTTTACATGAGCTCACAGTTCAAGGGTACATCATGTCAGGGGCATCATTGATTGTGTTGAATTTGAAGTCCATAATTGAAAAAAAATGGATGTTAGTATTCGTCTTTCTCCCATTTAATTTGGTTTCAGTAGTAAAGTGGCTCTTCTCATTTCTATAACCCAATATAAATACATGCAAACAGTCAAGCCCAGGAGTTTGTCTGCTCAATGATTCAATAGCCTATCACATTGGTAACATTAACCATCACAGCATTCTATTCCTCAGAACACATTACCATGTTTACTGCCTTGTGAGATTGCTACAGATACGTAAAAGGGAGCTATCTTGAATCATTTGTTGCGGACAATGAATTAGCATCATTCCTTATATGTTAAAAGTAGGGGCAAGAATTTCAGAGTTAGAATAGCATATTTGACAATAGAAACATAATTTAGAGTGAAAAAAAACCCCTCTGTAGCTGACTTTGGGGACAGAGAAGAACTAGTATGAGGACTATGGGCAATCACTCACAAATGAGAGAGGCAAGTAACCCATTGGTCCTAAAAAATTCTATCATCTCAACATCTAATGTTTAGCTTATAAAACTAATTGTGTACCTTGGACCTGAAGAACTGTAAGATAATAAATTCACAAACCACAAGACTCACAGCAATTTTCACCAGTAGCAATTGCAACCTAATATACTTCCCACTGTAAGATATTATTAGGATTGAGTTTTCCTTGATCAGGATAAGGTCCCCAGAAACATTAGTTTTACTGTTTTATACGGCAAAGGATATAAGGGTATTTAAGTACAGGTTTGCTGGAAGAAAATTGTGAGAAGATGCTTTTTTTCAAGTTACAGAATCCAAGCATAAGTCTTTAATTTTAGGTAAGGGTCCATGAAAGGACTCAAACAAAGTAATAAAAATAGTGTGGTTGGTTTTGTTTTGTTTTGTTTTGTTTTGTTTTGTTTTGTTTTGTTTTTAGAATAAGTATGAGCTGCACTATGTTACCTGGGTTTTAAAATATAGTGATATTTTCTTGTTGCTGAATACTCAATCACCTCAGTTCACTTGCTCTGTGCTCTCCTTCTGCCTCTAGCACATTATCAACTATATGTTTTCCTCTCTACCCCGTGGAGTTCAATCACAGGTTAGAAGTTTCAATTGTTTTATAGCTTCAAGACACATTTAGGCTCTTTCCAGTTGAACAACAACAGCAAAAAAAAAAAAAAAAAAAAAAAAAAAAAAAAAAAAAAAAAAAAAAAAAAAAAAAGTTTAACCTGACAGGATGAAAAAACAAACACTTATGCTTCTTGGAATGTGTATAATTATGTGTTACTAGCTAGCAATGTATTCTCAAATTTAGAGCAAGAGATTGCCACAGGGGTCATAACTTATTTTAGGACTGAAAACATACTAAACCACTGAGATCTTCTCAGGAGTTCTAGATAAACATACATATCCCAATGTTTCCATGTCCAGCATCTGGTTCTTATAACCCTCCCCATTGTATCCAGCCTCAATGAGAAAATAAAATTTAGTTTATTTAAACAGATTGGAAGGAGTTGTACAGAGCTTAACAATGTGTTTTATCTGTCATACTGCGACATGGATTATTAATTAATTCAGATATAATTTAATGTAACAAATGTCTCAGAGACCCAAGATATTTCAGCAGATGAAAGTTACAATTAGGATTTGAATGAATTTAGGGAGCCTGTGACAGCCTAGAGGTAGAAGTGACTCTTGAGATCATACCATTTAAAACAGAAATGAATGTTTAATTAGAAAATAAATTAACACTATACATTTATATTTTTAATGTATTACATGAATCATTCAAGACAATTTCACCTGGAGATGCTTACAATTTAATTGCTCTTTTTATGGTAACTACCTTTTTTGTCCCTTTACTCTTTGACACTAAAGCATAATTTGAACAGCTTTCTTATCTAACAACTGTTGTAGATATCTAGCATATTTTCCGAGTTTCTTCAAAATTCAACAACACATATTAATTAGAGCCAGCTACACCAGATGTGACCTCTTTGACCTTCAGCAGTTCTTACTTAAGAGGACACAGACATAGGGAAGTTTTTGAAAGGTATAATTATTTCAAGTTGTGTGGATGTGAGATCTCTGTGGAGAAAAGCAACCATTTACAGCTAGAGGAAAACTATAAATAGATGATAGTGTAAAAACTGCTATGAGTGTTGGGAAGTATGCAAATGATGTGCCCTCTCTGACAATGGCCAACCAGCGTCCTATACAATCAATAAGCAATCTAAAGGCAAATAAAATCAATACAGTGAAATCAATGGTAAAAAAGTAAGAAACTCATATTCTGTCTTTTGTTCTAAATAAAATCTTGATAATAGCTCATGAAGAATTGCTATATTTTGCAAAATAGTCAGTTAGTAGATTTCAGAGATCTTCTTTCTGAGTTTATCTTTTCCATCTAGCTTCCCATCCATGAAGTGAAGCAAGAGTCTTTAAAGAAACTCTAATCCATACGAAAATTCATCATGTTTAGTTCCTATAAAAGTTTAGGATCCTATCTTCTATGAATTAGGGGTTATAAAAAGAAAACCATTTTTCTCATAACATTATGCATTAAATAAAGACAAATAAATCCCCATAAAGTGAAAAAAGTATAATAAATACAGGAAGCAAATTTTTATCTAACAAGTGAATACAAATTGGGCATATGTAAATTTTTTATTTTGTTTTTACTCAGGGTTATTTGTAAATTATGTGTGGATGCTTGTTTGTTTGTGTATGTGTTTGTCTCTTTGTGTGCCTGTGTGTGCATCTGCATCTGCATCTGTGTGTGTATTGGCACAGGCGTGCTGGTTTCCATAGAGATCAGAGGCACTGTCTTCCCTTGGAGCTGGAGTTATTGATGGGCTATGGGAGGTCAGATAGGGGAGCTGTTGACTTGTGTTCTCTATAATAACAGGAAGCTTTCTTAACTGCTGAGAAAACTTTCTAGTCCCCATGGTTAGACTACATATAAATTCCTTACCACAAAACAAACAAACAAAAAAAAAATGGCTAGGAGAGTTTGCAAAATAGATCTATTTTAGGTACACATATTACTTATGTAAAATAGGAAATTTACTGGTAATTGTTTAAAATAAGATGTTCAATAAATCATGTTCAGTGAACCAAAAAGCATTCATAAGTACAAAATAAAGTATTAAAGAACTGAACAATGCTTTTCATTTTAAAATAGCATTTTGGAAGTATGTGTACTGTGTAAAATATAAAACAAAGTTGAAATATAATATGATAAAGTTTTTACACTTTTATCCCTAACATATACTAGTGGAAGAAATTATAAGAAATAAAAGAGAAGACAGCATGGTTAAATTAGATTTCGTATTTGCTGAAAGAAATGTCAACACATAAAACAATAACCAAAATAAGTAAGCTCCTAGATAATGTATTTGATTGAGTAAAATTGTGGTAGCAATAAATGTCCTTGGTAAGTAAATAATTAAGAATTGGAATCTGATATATCATTTTGTCACACGTTTAATAAAAATAATCATAGTCAACCCCAACACATGAAGGGAGGTGAAAATGACTCAAAATGTCTTCTGTGTCACCAGCATTGCATTGGCAGTACCCAACATGCTGAAAGATCCAGCTCATCCAACTTCACCTTTCCTCAGAGCTTCTCAGCCAATCAGAACTCTGTTATCCTAAGAAATTAGATACAAAAATTCATAGTGGTGAGAATACAAATGTTTTCACAATTTGGGAGAATTTGGGTTATTGCTTTGTGCCATGTGGGGAATAGCTCCCAAATATGCACATAGAGTAGTGGATAATAATTACCTCCAGGAACTCTAAGGACATTGTTTAATAAAGGGCACGTCCACGTGCTTTCTGTTACCTCCATTAATAAGCCAATAATGACTCCAAAATGAAGAACAGGAAAGTATAATGTGAAAAGGACCCTAACATTATTACACCTATTTCCTTTCCTTTGTACACACACTTGAACAAGGAAACACTAAGGTGACCAGTCCAAAGCTAGATAACAAAAACAAAAGAAAACAGAAAGCAAAGCTTTTGTACCCAAGTGACTTAATAAAAAATTGAAATGGGGATTTTTTTTTATAAAACTCTTAATTCCAAGGCCATGAATAAGAAATGGCGAAAGAAAGAAAAAACACAGGTTGAGAAACATACAAAGCTATAAGATAACAGAGTGAAGTCAATAGCAAACACCCTGCAGTTTATTCACCCCATTTCCATTACCTTTTGGCCTCATCCAATTAGAAACACCACTCTTAGACAGTAATAATCACATAAATATATATAAAAAAGCATCCTCTGAAATGGTTAAAGGCAGGATGAATCAAAAAGAGAATGAACTGAGGGTTGACTTTAATACTCAAGCTATCAGCATTTTATCACTAAATATATGTGACAGTGAGTTCAAATCTCCCCTGCTCCTTATACCTTTCTGTGCTTATGATTGCGGATATTTGATTCAAATTTCTGACCAAAGCATAACTTTTGTTGGTCAATGACTCATGGAAGAGTCATATTAGCCATCCCAAATTCACTTTCTTCAGGGATCCACCAAATGTAAAATCAATATAATGTTTGACTGCTATTCTTTCTGGTACTACTTGTTATTTTCTAATAATAAATATAAATATAACTTGATAAGCAGATCTATATCTTACCATAGCCTAAGAATATTTAGTCAAGAGCAATGTTTTGATGATAAATCTATTTTTAATAATACGACATATTCTTAACTCCTAAGAAAATATTCAATAAAGAGAAAGCATCAAAAACCACTCAGCCGATAACTCAGTTTTCAAAATATGTTCTGTATGGAAAATAGATAAAGCAAGGTTAGCAGGTGGGTGATCTTCAGTTTGTCACCCTCCCTACTCTCTTTCAAATCTCATGTGATAGCTCCATAGCCAGCTCTGTAACAGGCTGCTTGCTCCTTCTATACTGCCTGACTCTATGCTCCATCACCAGCAGATCACAGATTTTCTCCTACTGAGTTAACCACATCATTTCTGTGACTCTGCCACCCTCTCCCGTGGCCATTGATTTTAGCAACCTGCTGGACAAGTTATCAAGAGATAGAATAGGTGATGATGTGATTTACACTCTTGCCCCTCTCCTGAAAATCCACATCCCCAGTTTCAACCCAAGCTCGGTATCTGTTCACCTGCGGCAGCCTGTTCTCCTTCACTGCTGCAACTCTTAGGGAACAAATAGATCCTGATTGGCACCCCCTGATTTCTTCCATCTTCTAGATTACTTCAGCTACTCACCTTTTAGCCCATCTTCATGCCTAGCTGTCACCTACTAATTCCAAGAAACACAATCTATCCAGAACACCCCACGGCAACTCTTGGGATGATGCCAAAGGCATACTCTGCCAAGAAATTCACTTAATCCACACCCTTCTAAGAAAGAGAGAAGGCAACCAAAAACAAAAATACAAAAACCCACTCTACAAAGTCAAGACCAGATATCAGCAATTATAATGATTATCATCCCCAGCCCAGATGCCTAGATACTGGCATAAAAAACATAACAGCCAGGAGGACATTATGAATCAACTAGTGCCCGTAAAACCTAATACAGTAATTAGAGTTAGAAGCCCTTAAATGGGAAATTAATAACTTCATTAAAGAAATCTATGAAGATGCAGGGGATTTAAATTAAGATAAAATTCAAGACATGAAAGTAGAAATAAAATCAATCAATAACAAAAATAAGAAAAACTGAAAATAAAAATGCTAGAATCTTAAACAAGAGCCTTGTTTAACCTCAGAGCAAGTGCCCTCAATAATGATAGAAAAGCTGACCTTGGGAATTGAAGACAATACAGAAGAAACTGATAATTCAGCCAAGGAAGATGCTAACTCCATACAGCAATGAAATCTGGACATCTATGCAAATAACATATCTACGGACATAAGTGATGAGGAAAGAGAAAAAACAAGGACAAAGGCACAGAAAATATCTTCAACAATATCATAGAAAAAAATTCTTCTAGTCTAAGAAAATACCTGAACACTAAATAGACTGGACCAGAAAATAAATTCTACCTGGCACATACTAATCATGATAATAATAAAAAGTAAATGTAAAGGCAATGAAAAATATTAAAAGATCCAGAGGAAAGAGATCAAATACCATATAAACACAGACTTATTAGAATAATACCATGAGGGAATTTATAGGCCCTAGAGGCTTTTAAGGTTCTGGGGGATCAGCCTGGCATTAGCCAGTTTAAACTGGGTATTGTTGTGGGAGTGTCTTTCTATATGCCCTAAAAAAAGAAACTATTTTGGCCTATCTTAGGCAGTAGGCAGGGAAATCAGAGCATAGGTAGGAGAAGGAGGGCAGAGTCAGACAGAGAGTCAGTCTAACCACATACAATGAAATAGGGCCACATTGTAGGACATATTAATCTAAATGGGTTAATTAAGATGAAAGAGCTCACTAGCAATATGCCTGAGCCATAGACCAAACAGCATGAAATTAATATAAGCATCTGAGTCATTCTGGTGGTTCTAAGTGATAGTGGGGCTGCTAGTGGGTCTGAACATTGGGTCTGGGCCTGGCCAGAAACCCTCTTACTACAGGGTATAACTGGTGCTTTAAAACATGTGCTTATAACACTATTTTTATAGCCATGTGGGCCCCTTATGTGGATTTTTTTTCATAAGCCAGCCTGAGGTCTTGGCAACAGAGGTGGAATCCTAATGTAAAATAACTTAAACCAGCAAAATTTAACCATGCTGGAGTAGCAAATGCCAGCAAAGCACAGCCGTTCCCTCTATCTTAGTGAAGGGTATATAAAGCTTGCCCCTTAATCAATAAATTGAACTGATTATTTCAACTAAGAAAAACAAAAAACAAAAATAAGCAACAAGGCTTGATTGGTACTGGAGACTATAAAAGCCAGCAGGACCTGGGCAGGTGCTCTACAAACTTTAAGAGACCACAGATGTTAGTCCAGGTTACTATAACCAGAAAAAATATTAAATAACAATAGATAAAGGAAATTACATGGTAAAGCCAAGTTCCAGCAATATCTATCTACAAATGCAGACACGCATAAGTCCCTACCAAAGAAAATTCACACTTGAAGCAATTAAACACACCCACAAAAACACAAAATGAAATATAATATTAGAGAAGCAAACTAAATACGGAGTTAAATCCCACAAAATAATGAGAATCAACACACACTGCCACTGATAATTCTCAAAATTAATGGTCTCAAATTTAAAAAAAAAAGACAAAAAAACAAAGTAACAACAACATGTGAGAACAGGATCTGTCCTTCTTTTGTATCCAAAAAACATACCTTAACACCAAGGATAGATATCATCTCAGGGTGAAGAAATGAAAGGAAAAAAATTTCAAGCAAATGGGCCTAAGAAACAAGCTGGTTTTATCCATTTTAACTTCTAGCACAATGAACTTCAAACCTAACCTAATTAGAAGTAATAGGGAATAAAACTACCTACTCATCAGAAAAATGTCCTCCGGGAAGACATAACAATTCTGAAGATCCATGCACCACACATAAGGGCACCAAAATTCATAAAAGAAACAACACTGAAGAAAATTATGACCGACCTTCTCACACTCATAGTGGGAGAGTTAATATCCTACTCTCACCAATAGACAGGTCACTCAGACAAAAAATAAATAAATAAATAAACAGAGAAATGTTGAAGGTAACAAATACCATAAACCAAATGGACTTAACAGATATTTACAGAACATTTCATAGGAACACAAAATAATATTCCTTCTTCTCGATAGCTCAAGACAATTTCTTTAAAATTGATGGCATACTCACACACAAAGTGGTTTCAACAGGTACAAGAATATTGGAATTACTCCCTGTATCCTATCTGAATAGCACAGCTATCAATAATAACAGAAACTAAAAGCTTTCACACTCATGGAAAATGGACTACTCATTACTGGCTGAAAAATGCGTCAAGACAGAAATAAAAGCAAAAGACAATAAACACAAGAAAGAAATGAAAGGCTTTCTATAATTGAATGAAAATGAAAAGACAATGCTCCCTACCTGATGGGACACAATGAAGGCAGTTCTTAGAGGCAAGGCAAGTCCATAGCATCAAGTGCCTACAAGAAAAACAATGCCAAGATATGATATTAGTTAACAGCTTTCTTAAAATCTCTGCATCATAAAGAATAAATCAATCCTTAAAGAAGGAGAGAACAAGAAATCATCAAACTCAGAGCTGAAATTTAAAAAAAGAAAGAAAACAAATAAAAGACACAGAAGATTAATATCCCAGGGTTGCTATATTGGTTCTTCGGAAATGAAAATCACCAAGACTGACAAACTATTATCTACATGAACTAAAAGTAAGAGGGAAAAATTTAAATGAACAAAATTGAAGAAACATCGAGTAAATAACAGAGAGCGAAGAAATCCAGATAATTATTCAAAAATCCTTTAAAAACCTGTACTCTACCAAATAGGAAACGTAAAATAAATGGATTGTTTCAGTACATACCACTTACCATAATCTTGTACAGAAACTATGCAAATAAATGTGTCATTTCCTCAGGAGATTACTTTTATCTACCTCAAGACCTAGCTATACGAGTCTCTGCCATATATCCAAAGGATGCTTCATTGTACCACTGGGAAAAAAAAATGCTCAACTATTTATTGATTCATTATAGCCAGAAATTGAAAACAACCTAGATGCTCTTCAATGAATGAATGGATAGATAAAGAAGATATGGAACATTTACTCAATGGGCACATTTACTCAGTCATTAAAAAAATCAAATAATGAAATTCACAAGTGTAGTCGTAAGGTTTCCTGGCCCCGGATGGCCAGAGGTCCAGACACGCCAGACCCCTTAGCTGCCCGCTGCTCCTCAGGCCACCAAAAATGATTCAGACGCTTATATTAACTTCATGCTATTTGGTCTATGGCTCAGACACATTGTTAGCTTGCTCTTACATCTTAACTCAATCCATTCTCATTAATCTGTTTGCCACCATTTCCAATAATGTGTCTGACATGTGACCCATGGCTCACCGGTGTTCCTTACATGCTTCTTCTTGCGCAGCTGGGTTGGTCTGTCCTGACTCTGCCCTTCTTTTCCTCCCCCACCTACTTTTTCTATGGTGCCTGTCAAGGGCCAAAACAGCTCCTTTATTTAAAGATTGATATTCACTGCATACAGAAAGACATTCCCACATCACACAAGTTAATATATGTAACTCAAAAACTCCAACTGGTGAGACAGCTTAAGCCTAGAAATCCCAAAAGGGAATATATCTGCATTTTTTTATATTTTAAAATTAACTCATCAATAAGGAAGCTAAAGTCAATAGTACCACAGAGGTTATACAGAGAGCATGGGACTGGGGATTGAAATAACCTGCCTTAGGAAGAAGAAATGGGATACTTATGGATGGAATTGGTAGGGGAACTGAAATAGGAAACACAAACAAAGAGGGAGAGGGTGAATGTGGTGAAGAAGGGAGACAGCTAAGCTTCTTGACCATTTGATGGTTTCTTTGGAAACAAAATAGGCTAAAATCTTTCTAAAATATATGCATATCTGAAGGAAATGTTTTTAGTACTGGAAGTGGGATACATCTAATTAAGTTATTGGTCAAAGTTGTCTCCATGGTAACCTATAAACAACCCATGATATTGTCAGCGCTATTAATTTTACTGTTGCTGAAGAAAACACTTATACAACACAATAAACACAAGGGTATAGAACAGGAACCTATGCAGAGCCTTCAGCTCTACAGACTAGCATTCGTGGAACCTACCTACCACAGGCTTCTATGCATGCTATCAAAAGAGAACTGTAAGTAACAAGCCTTATGAACTAAAATACCAACCTGCATGCATGATACTCTGGCTCAATGGTAGCACCAAACCTTTGAAGTTTATCAGCCAATATCTGATTATATTTAATGCCCACTCTATTAAATAGAACTTATAACCAATGCTGCTTAAGAGACAAAGAAACTGAGAATATATACATTGGTGATCTACGAAAAAAATTAAGTAATATTGTGTGGATGTAGACTCTAGATGCTTCTAAAGTTCTTGGGGCCAGCTTAGCTCAAGGCAGTTCAAAATATTTATAAGTAATGCCTTATAAAAATGTGCTCATAACACTTCCTCACAGCCAGAAGGGTACTTGAGTGGGCACTTCCTCACAAGCAACATGAAGTCTGCCTGGGAGCCTTGGCAACAGAAGCGAAATGTGATGTGACATGACCTGGACCAGTGAGAGATCACAAAGCTGTAACAGCAAATGACAGCAAAATAATGCCCCCCTCACTCCCACCCCAATCTGGGTGGATAGTATATAATGGCTTACCCCTTACTCTGTTTTTATAAACTGAACCTTTGTTTCTATGCCTTACCTAAGGGGAACTTACCCTAAGGGGAACTAGCAGGACCCAAGAAAGGCAACATTTAGAGCCAGTATCATGGGGCTCTTGGCATGGCTATAGAGTACGCCTATTTTGGGGTTCTTTTATATTGGTGCAGTTATTGCTTGGGCTCTTATTTTTTGCCTGTTTTTGTTGCCACTGTGTAAAGAGAATGTCTCCTTTATTATGGTCACTGGTCCTGCTAGCCCCTTTTCTTTATTTGTTTGGCATGAAGTCATGCCCTCTTGTGCATTGCAGTGAGCGAGTTCCTCTGTGTTGAGTGTTTCTTTGGTCTTTCTGTAGAGACCCATTCTCTTTTCTTTCTAGCCTAAGAATGGAGGTTCCCACATACCACAAGATATCTGGATCTGACACAGACTTCCTCTTTTGTCTCCACTTGTCATTTTCTGCAATTTTAACCATAAGCAGGCCCATATAGAAGGTCTCACAGTTTGTTTGTTTGTTTGTCTTTTTGTTTTGTTTTGTTTTGTTTTGTATTTTCTGATTCATCACGGCCTCTGTGTAAAGAAAAGAGGTCTGGAAAAGTTTTGAGGTGAGGCAGCAGTATACAGAGAATATATGGGGGCCAGATCTGTTGATGAGAGTGCCGTTCCTGGCTAGGAAGAGAGAGGTGGCCTCGGGGTGACTCCTCAATGATCCTTTACCCTCATCTTACTTGCCATTAGTATCAGCCTGAAATCCTCCTCTCTTAAGAAGGTCGTTAAGGTTCACAACAAACATTGGCAGGAGCAATACAATGCTAGCATTTCTATTATATCAGCCCCCAAAGGGTAATGTATATCATACTAGCCCTTTTATTGTTGCTTGCCCCATGATTACAGATGATTTAGCAGCCCCTGGTGTTTCTACACCCTATTCTTTTGCCTGTGGCTGTTGACTCTCATGCATTCCCAAGTTTATTTACCGCTAATACGAGCTTGGGACTGCCCTTCATGGAGGTGATAACTACAACAGAAAGGATAAAACACACGTGGACAATGGAAAGAGTTCTTTGCTTTACCTTAAAGACCTCTTCTAATGATCCCTGTGTAAAGTTACATGAGATAACCAAAGGAGATTTTCACGGCACCTTTACTAGTGAAGCTATGTTGAACCCCTTTCCTATATTAAAAACTCATAAGAGTGTTCCTAGGGAGTTCGCCCATTATTAGGTGGATGTGTAAATGTGCTCAGTTTTTCTACCTTGGTGAATCTTCTCATTCCTTGAGAACACTGTTAGCCAGCTGTATTTTTCATTTCAGTGTTTTCCAGTGCAACCTGATAAAAGTTATTATGCTTAATTTTGGAATTGAAATTATAGTTATACTTGGCTTATGGAGGTATACTTCAATAAGTGCCTCAAGAGTTGTCCCGAGTATTGCTATTACGGCAGAGACCCCTTAAAATCCAGATGTGATCCCACTATGCATGATTGGGACTTATCCAGCCAATTCAATCACCTTGATATGAGCCACTGATGTTTGTAAAGGGTAGCAGTTTCTATAATGGGACCTACTCCCACAAGAAACAAGGTATAAATTTGGAGAAGGTAAAAGTGTAACAAATTCACAAGATTAGTTGGAGGGCCACCATGGTCTGTGTTCGGCCATTTTTCCTTTTGGTAACTAATGCTCTATTGTAAAGGGAAAAAAATATTCTTGACTAGTCCCCATAAATTTGTTCTTAACAGCTTGCTGGAAAGAATATTCAGAAATAAATATTTTGATGATAGAACCAGCTGCCATTTGCCACCCACCTTCCTTCTATTACAATTACACTCAAACTCAATTGGCAATAGTAAATAGAAAAAAATGAGAAACTTGGGCATTACAGCTGCCATTATTAGAGCAATACTATAGCAGTAAGAGGGGCAGTGGCTGGAACCGTCTCATTGACTCAAACTGTAACCATAGCAGAGACCTTGAATCGGGTGGTAGCTCAGTCTGCTGAGGCATAACGTGCCCAGGAAATCATTAATCAGCATCTTCATCAGGCCACACATTTACAACAACAACAAATTGACCTAATGGTTAAAATATTTTGGAGAAATCATAAAACGATATTTCATATGTAAATTTACAGTAGTTTGCAAAAATAGAAAAAAAAAAACCTCAATGATAATAAAGTCAGCAAAGAGGAAAGACAGCGACATCTGCTTACACAGAATATGAGGTTGGAACATGCACAGAGAGGGGATTTTAACCCAGAAAACAAAGTAGTGGCACTGTGACAGGCAATTTTAAAAGGCACTGGACAACTAAGCATAGTTTCACACATCATTGGTCATGACAGTAGACGCAAAATCCAACATGGGGCAAGTATATTTGTAGTAGGATATATGATTTATTGGATTTACATCCAGGAATTATATAGCATTGTATATGTCCACCAACACATGAATGGATATTAAAATATGGTACATGCAAGCAATAAGACTATACTGAGCAATGAAAAGAATGAAATCATAAAATTTGTAAGTAAATTGGTGTAACTAAAAACTATACCCAGTAAAAAAATCTAGATACCTAAAGAAAAATGCTACATGCTCCCTCTTTCCCCTTTTAGATGAATCCTTGCTCTGAACCTTTAGGTTTGAGTGTAGTGTATATTTGAGTGACTACAGCAATGAAGAGAGTATAAAAAGACCCTTTCTGGGTAATGTTTTGATTTGTTTTTATCACAAACTACCGCCATCTGGAAGGAGGAAATTTCAATTGAGAAAACAGCTCCATCAAATTGGCCAATAGCCAAGTTTGTGATGATTTCTTAATTAATTATGAATGTAGGAGAACACAGATCACTGTGAGTAGTGCTACTCATGGGCAGGTGGTCTGGAGAGATAGAAGAAAGCAAATTAGATAGGCCATGGAAAGCAACCAGTCAGCAGCATCTTCATAGCTCAGCTTTTTCCCTCTTCCAGGTCCCCGACTTCAGCTCCTTCCTTGATTTTTTTCCCATAAGTTAGGTATTGTAAGATAAAATAACCACCCCCCCTTTCCCAAAGCTCCTGTTGTCATACTTTTAACATAGCAATAGAACTCAAAACTAGAACGAGATCACTGCTGTATAGAAGAGGAAAGAGCTCTAGAGAAGGGGATCAGGACACTAATGCTACAAAATAAAAGGAAGAAAACATGTTTGGAGATTCAACTGGGGTGTGGAATGAGTGTATAAAGCAGGAGGGGAGCACGGAACTAGAGAGGGGAGGGTACCACTCAAGTACTTCAAAAGGGCCATGAGAAAATGTACAATCGTATTGGAGCAGACAATGCTCCTCCCTGAAGAGACAGGCGATTAAGCAAAGAGCACAGTACCACATGTTTCTGCGCTGGGGTGCTGGAGGTCTTTGAACACAATATATTCTATGACCATTGCTCTTAGTTGCCTGGCAGAACTCTAAGAAAAGTTTCTATTGCTGACGACCCTACACGTTTTGTTCACAGAAAAAGCAAGATGACTGTGATGTCACCTGTGTGAGATCTACCTCTCTTAATGTTTAAACATGCTATACATGTTGCAATTGAAAATTATTGACATTTATACCCATTTTTAAAGTCTGTGAACTACCATAACACGCTCAGCAAAACATGTACACAACAGGGAAATAGTATTCAAAAGCTGTTGACTTTTGGGTCAAACAGTATACTCAGTAAGAAGAACGCGTGCCTGCGTGCCTGATATCATAAGCTGACCTAAGAAACCATGGCTAAAGAGATTATAGACCTAAGAATATAGCCAACTGCTATTATTTTCCTAATGTAATACAGTAGCTCTTTTGTGTTATAAATACTTATTCTTGTGCTTACAGATTCTTAATATTTCACACCTAACCAAAGAAGCTATCATTTTTAGAAGACTAAGGTTGTTAGAGCAAAATCACAGATGATCAAGTTCAGAGACATTGACCTGTTCACACACAGTAGGACATCTATGATACTATCCCTACACCATAGGCTCAAGAAACTAAATACATGAACTAAATAAACTGACATAGGTCCTTCCCAAGGCATATTGCTGACTCTGCTCTTGAGTCTGGCGTATTCCCACCATTTTATTTTTTCAAATAAGGCCTAGTGATTAACCACCATTTACTCTCACATGCCTGAACACCACTCCATATTTTCAAGAGCAATTGATCAGAACTTTGCCAGATGATCAGAGCTGTGATAAGATTAAATTAGAAAGATGTTACTAAAATACTTCACTTTCAACCTACAATGGAAAACTGAACATTTTTCATTTGAATCCAATGATCTATGAATCCTTTGAGAAACTACATTTTCACGTTTTGTAAGTTCCTATGTCTATGCTCCTGTTGTGTCTCAGAAATTCATTTCCCATCTACTGAATTTCCTCTTAACTTTCAAAAAATTTAGTATACAATTTTGATTTTCACAAATCTGTTTTATTTTCAACTTCAGATCTTTAATTCATATCAAAATCAAATTTCTATATTTTAAAATTAAGTAGATGATAAATACGTAGATACACATTAATGGTGAAGTAGACTTAGATACATATCTCTATGTACTTATACTGAAAACAACTACACTGTGCTCTCTGAACAATTCAATGATGTTTTATTAACTTAAATATCCATATTTTTCATTTATAAAATGCTTCACTTGAATATAATTGCAGATTATTCAATTACATTAAGTTGAACATAATCTGAATTTGATTAGATCATATCAATAGAATGCATTTAAATTATATAATCAAAATTGAATTTATAATAATTCTTGTAATTTTCCCATGTTATAAAATAAAATTTGTTAAAATTAAATGATATAAATATTTTTATCTATTTGAGATATGCATTGTAGATAGTGAGCCAATGATATCTATTAGGTTTATTACTATTTTCTCATATTAAAAATGCATATTTAAAATATATGTATTATCAAATGTATTTACAAACTCAATATAATTAAAATATTTACATTTGTGTCATGTTATTTGATTTAATTATTTGACAGCTTCTATAGTAATATGCAGCCATTTTTAGAATATTATTTTCTTGTTTATTAAATTTAAGGTTAAATAACTTCCCCAAGGGGAAGAACTAGTTGTATAGGGTTAGAACTCATCTTTTGTGTGTGTGTGTGTGTGTGTGTGTGTGTGTGTGTAGAGAAAATTGTGTTTGTATTTTATATTTTCTTTGGCGGAGTACATGTTTTTAATGTATGCTCTTAAGTCTTTGGATTTCCTCAGTGTTTATTTTTACATTCCCCTTTTTATTTCCTTTATTCGTATTTTTTTTATTTATTTAAAAAGTTTTTTTTTCCATATCTACATTACTCCCCACCCCTTTCCTCCTTCCAGTCCTCCCTCAGTCTCCCCCTTCCCCATCCATCTCCCTATCCCTTCCCCAAGGTAGACAAGGAATCCCGATCTGAGTCAGTTTGGTCTGGTATATCTTAATTAGAGTTAAGTATTCCTCTTTAGGGACTGGACTCCAAGACATCAGTTCATGCACCTGGAATATACTCAGGTCCTATTGCAGGAAGCTCCACACTTTGCCCATCTGTTTGACTGTCTACTTTCAGATAAGGAAATCTCCAAGAACCACAACATATCCTTGGCTAGGACTCCAAGCAATAGCAGAGAGGCTGTCTAAACAGGACTTCCTCTGTAATTAAATGAATGACCAGCCTAATTGTCATTATAGAACCTACATCCAGCAATGGATGGAGGCAGAAGCAGAAATCCACCATAGCTAAGCACCAGGTCCAGCTGAAGAGAGAGAGAGGAGAGAGTATATGAGCAAAGAGATCAGGATCATGAGAAGGAGACCCTCAGAGACAGCTGACCTGAGCTATTGGGAGCTCACTGACTCAGAAACAACTGCTAAGGAAACTTCATAGAAAAGAACTCGTCTCTTAAAATGTTAATCTTTTGATCATATCTTTTGATCATACAATGCTTTTTGAACATAATTCCCACATTGCCCTTTCTCTTCGAAGTCCTTCCCATTCCTGTAGGTGATTCCTCTTTTCTTCAAATGTTTCTTCTGTTGCTTGCATGCTTTTTCTGTTTGTAACCCACTGCGTTTAATTGGGGTTACTTGTATGAGTAAAGACAAGAGGGTTTTTACTGGAGTATGGAAATCTTACCAGTTCCAGAAGCACAGACCTCTTATCCAATCAGGAGTTTACTAGCACTAACATCCTCTTCTCTGCTTGTTAATTTGCCAAAGAGGAATCAGATTATAGAATGCAGTTTGTCAAATAGTTTTGACTATTATGCAAATATAATGCAAGGACAAAGACAGAGGGCAGTCTGCAGTGATATTCAATTTATGAGGCAGATTGTAATTCAAAACAGACAACTTCTAATATTTCTCCTCATTTCCTGATGGCAAAGGGTTACTTTCTTTTTCATTCTTATTGCTAAGTGGGATTCTTAATACACATTAGCAATTTGCCACGTGCCTTTTCAATAACTAAATTATAACACTGAATACTTCTATTACTAAAGCATGACTTTGATCAAACTATGATCTTGTTTTTAACCTTCCCAAGAAATATTCACACATAATCCGAGGTAGATGCCATTTCTTTGGTTAGTGGGCAGAATAAAACAAAGTAGACACTCCCAAACATGGCTGCACAATGAAACTGCCTTGGGAGCTTTTTAAAGTTCCCATGGGCAGAATTTATCCCACAGCAATTAAGTCATAATCCTTATTCTTAGAACCAGCCATCTGTAGTTTTATTTTTTCTGGTGATTTCAATGTGCCTCTCTGTTTGCACTAGAGATCACTGGGATTTCATTAATATACCTACCACTACACGAAGATTTCAAAATAAATGATGTGATTTGCTTCAAAACTGTCTTCACCGCTTAGCAAAATAGTTGGACCTGGGAAGTAAAGTGGTTGCTCTACAGTTACTCTTGTTTTGAAGGTTGCTCATATTATTTTTTGTTCATCCATTATGCACTGCTTGTCACCCATGGTTGCTTCCTTCAAGACATGTGCCTGTGACAGTATAAGCTGCCACTCCACTTACCTTTAGTCTGCTTATCCAGAAAGAACACTTGTTATCAGTCTAGTGTATCATAAGAAATTCTGTTGTTAGTGATGACCACATCTAGTACTCACAACATTTCTATGTACCATTCCACACTATCATTCTTCTGCATTGTAAGGGACCCATTTATTAGAGCAATACTTGTGTAACACAGCACAATTACTTTTACAAAGGACAAACTGAAAACATGTCTCGTAATTGAGTGCTAGTCAAACAGTCGTATCTGTTCACAAAATCACTCACTCTCTTTTTGCCTTTTACCTTCATGGATAATTCATTGCCTCTAGACTAGATGTCCTTTCTTCCATGATTTCCTTAAAAAAAAAAATTCTTCAATGGCAGTACACTTTCAGACAGTGTCCTACAAACTTCAAAAATGCCTGGGATGTTTTCATACCTCATGCTTGCTTGCTTGTGTTGAGAGTTAATGTAGGAAAGTCATTACAGGGGCAATGAACATCAGGGCCGAATTATGTTGCTAATTAGTAGGCTCAGATGCTGATAAGAAAGTCAGTCTTTAACTTTACTACTTCAGTGACTGGGAGGAAGGAAATAGAGCAGTTATTCCCAATAGGACCACATCTTTCTATTATTATTCCTACAATCGGTCTCTTTTGGCTGGGACTTCGCATTCTTATTTTATATACAGTATATTATTTATATTGATGTATATTGATGCTACAATATAAAATTTTGACTGTAAATGAACTGTGGTGATACTTGTTTGTTACTTTCTCTTCTCAAATAACCCTATGGCCATTGAATATGATCTGTACTTTAAAAGAGGTGTCCTTGTTTCTAAACTGAATTGATTTCTAAGCATAATACTTTCCTTTATGCTGACTATGGGTAAATCTGCTACACTTTCTGGGGCTTTTAGAAGTGGTTTTCTGCCTCTCTTTAGATGAGGCTAAGAAAGCTGTCTTTCATAGTCAAGTGTGAGATCTCCCAAGCATAAAATGCAGAAATAGACTGAACATTGATTCCACAACCCCACAGAGACTTTGTAACAACAGATTCTCCCCTACAAAGGGACAGATAAACACAATCACAAAACCATCTGTTTGAAGACTCTCTTGCTCCTCAGCACTCTAGTGTTCTATTAGGTGACGGAACCAAGCACAACTCAACCCTACGAGTCACACACTGATTGCTGCTTCTTACAATAAGTATTCTTTGGGTCTTAAATATGGCTATTGAAGAAGAGAAATAGCCTCAGAATAAGATTCATGAATAAAATGCCCACAGTATTGGGGGGGGGGGAGGAAGTGCAATATGGTACATGAATCCTCATGGTCAGAACTCAGAGTGACATTTCTAATTGAAAGGTAATTTTTATTCCTTTATTCCTGTCTTTAGCTTTCAGACACTCTAAAATAGACATGGAGTACTTATTAAATTTTGGTTCAAATAGCACTGAATTTGATGTATATCGCTGAAAATATTAACCATGCTAATTATTTTTTTTGTTTTTTATTAAAGATTAAAGTGGCTATTTTGAATAAACATGTATGAATGGTAGACATTTAGGAATTTCTATATTTATATACCATAATTATACTACAGCCTTGTAATGAAAGCAATGGATGATTTTATTACTATTATATTTTGGAGATTATGACATAATTATCACATTTTTGTTTTCTTTCCCCTTCTCAGGCCTCCATTATAACTTTCTTTGCCTTCTGTCTAATTCTTTGCCTCTTTCATCATTACTACATGAATGTTATGTATATGTGTGGTTTTAGAGCTAATCATTGGGTACTGGACAACCAATTGGTATGTTCCTCCCTTGGAAGACTCCTGCATCCAGAGGGGAATGGGTTTCCTAGTCATCTCTGCATTTTCGTTCTTTGGTATTACTATTGCTCATCTCACAATTTGGCAGTCATATTGATGAAACTATCTGGAATAGTTTCTGATACTAATATGAGACACAGTCTTACAGAAGTCTTACAAAATTATGAATTTTGAGTCTCATAATTATCCTGCTCATTCTTCCACAACATTCCTTGAGAGTAGGGTGATGAAGTTATTTTGTAAATGTATCCTTTGGGGCGAGGCTCAAAATGCTTCATTTTGATTGGTTATGATTTTTATATAATGGTCTGTGTATGTATAAAGTTAAGTTTCCTAGAAGAAAGAAAATAACTCCACATCTGAAGATAAAATGACAAATATATTATATGTAGATATTGTGCTGGTTTAGTAAAGTATTATTTGTAGATTTCCTTCCAATAACCATGGAATATTATATTTACTATATATAATTTACTATTATAGAGTAGCTGAGTAGGTTTCTAGTACCAAGCATGGTTTCATTCTTATTAAAAGGTTCTTAAGTCTTATTAGTAAGTTGCTGGTTACCACCAAAGTATGCATGCCACTATGACCGTTAGGGTCATCTTGGCCATGCTGATCATTGATGGGATTAATAGGCATCAAAAGGGGTAGAACTGCTGGTTGCCTCTCTCCTTTGAAAGCTTTCACAGTGTAATCTGGTACTATGAAAGTTAGTCCTCATGGAAGAGACAGTCATGTCTATTTCTGATCTTTGTGTCCTGTTTCAGAAGTACACAATGTTTTGTCTTTTCAAGGACACTTGATGGATGCGTTTTCCACTTTGAGTATGTGATACCCTTTTTTCTTAGTACTTCCATATTTCGAATGAGTTGTGTTTTGATTAGGATATATAGATTGAGATGCATAGTCTGTAGTTTAGTATTTTTTTGGAACCATGATGTCAAATACTGCACTTCGTGTCAGTGCCAAGTTATATTGTATAGTTATTATTGTTGTGTACTGCACTTCATCAATATATTTTCACAGCATGATTTCTACTACAGCAGTTACTCTCAGTGTGTGTCATATCAGTTTAGGACAGGCCTGCATTTTCATCCTGGGAAAGAAGATATCCAGTAGAAACACATTTGAAGAAGTAGTCACTTTTTTCATTTATTGTTAAAATGTCACCCTTAACCTGAAGGGACAAATTATGCTTATTTTCTTAAAGTATTTCCACATAGCAAATTACTGACAGTTATTGTCATAAAAGGAAAAGGTCAGCAAATTTAGAAATGCATAATTCATCACTGGCTAAAAAACTCTTTTAAAAACTTTGCTCAGAATTATCAACAACCACTAAACTCTTTCTAAGGAAAAGGGGAAAATATTATATAGAAATAATAAAAAAAGATTATTGAATCTACATTGATTCCAAAAAAATAGTTAATCTCAAAAATATTTTACATTGGAATGGATTTTGGTTTATTGATACAAATTTAAGCTTAATTTTGTTATACTGTATGTGTATTTCTACTTTTGTTCAGGATATTATGTTTATACACTTACTTTAAAATTGTAAAATATAATTAATAAATACAGACTAATAGTTATGATAATCAAACTTATAATCATGTTAATTAGATTTTTTTATATATACAAAGATATATTTTAATTAGATAGGTAATCATCAAACACTTCAAAGATCTATGGAGCAAGCAATTTAAAATACTTTAAAGTTTTAGACTTTCCTAGACAGTGAGACATGTCTGATTTTGGCAGTACCAATATACATCAAGGAGATGATGGACATTGAGAAACTCCATGTGGAATTTATTGTCTTTGTGGCTAGTGGACTGTTTATATCTTGACTTCTTGACAGTATGCTGTATAAACTAGACATGCAGTTCCTTATAAAAGTGACCTCTGGAACTTTGACACAAAGCTGAGATGGCTCCTCAGGTTTCTGCTTTGCAGAAAACTACCAGACATTCTGCAGGACACAGGGAGAAACAAATGAACGATGCAATGATGGGCAGAGCAGTCTGTCAAACTTCCTGCTTCACTGAAAAGTCTGCCAGAGACTCTAGGCCTGTGGGCTGAATATGGATCCCCAACATTACAAAGGAACTTTGAGTGACTGTCCAGGTAGCCTGATGTCTCATGTCTAGAATTTGGAGGTTGCTTAAAATGTACTTCCTGTTATTCAGGTAATATATCTTTCTGTGGTCTTTTAAAGACTTGAAGATTAGATAATTATTATTACAGTTTTTCTTTGGTTATGACAAAAGATAAAATAGGTATTGAACTTTGGACTCACAAGGATAAGGTACATGATAGAATATTTTCTACAATTTTGCTAAATACAAAATAGAATAGATATTGTAAATGTAATTCTTCTTTCATATCTCTTTTGTTATTTGTAATTTTCTTATGTTGAAACTGAAATCTTACTTTTTGATTAGAAAAAAAAGGAAGTGCTGTGCAATGACTTTCTGCATGCTGTGAATTACTACTGGATAATAAGGGAACTGTTTTTGCCTATGGAGAGCCAACTTATAGGCAGGTGGGAAATCCAGGTATAAATAAAGAGGAAGAAGGACAGAGCCACACTGAAACACTGCAAGCTGCCACTGAGAGAACAGGATGCAAAAGTACAGGTAAGCCAACAGCTATGTGGCAAAACATAGATTAATAGAATGGGTTAAGTTGTAAGAACTTGCTGATAATGAACTTAAGCCATAAACTAAACAGATTATTTGGACTAAGCATACGTAGGCAATCTGGACATCAGGGCTAGACCAGGAAAGAAACTTTTAACTTCAAATGACATCTCAATGTGAAAATTAATGGCCCACTGAAAAGTCTCTGATGACCTAGGTAATCCAGCATTTTAGAGCACATGTGTTTCAGTTTCCTCTGAGCTTTGCATCCAGAACAGCTTCAATAAGACTGGCTGGGATGACCCAGCCTTCTAGATTACTCCATTAAGAACTTTTCTATAATCCTAGATTTTCTTTGGGTCCCCATAAGATTACCTGTACCCCCAATCATCAGAAAGTTTTCTAGGAAACTACTCCCTCATTCTCAAAATATGTATTAAGAATGTTTGTCTTTACAGTGTCGGTTACAAACTGTTATAGACAATGGTTCAGAAAAAAAAAAAGATATGAAACTTGATTTTTCTTTTTAAGGGATAATGTTGTGGGATTATGTTCCTGTACATTGGAAATATTTGTTCCTTCTTCTGGTTTTAAAACACGATTGGCTAGAAGGCAGGCAGGAAGTACGGGAAGAGCTACCAGACTAGGAAAACTGTGGGAGGAAGAAGAGAGTAGAAATGACAGGTAGATGCAAAGGAAAACAAGAAGAAAATATTCTGAGAAAAGGTACTGAGCCACTTTGCTATATGGGTTAGTTTAAGAGTAAGAGCTAGCAAGTAATATCTTTCAGCCATAGGCAAAGCAGATTGTAATTAATGTAATATTTTGTGTGATTATTTGTAACATGGGTTCAGACTTTAGAGTTAGGACAGACCAGAAATTTCTGAATATATATAATATATATATAAATATATATATATATATTTAGTGTTCTCTTTTATAAAGTACTCTACACTCCCATATTGTCTTATGCAAATATGAGAACAGATGTACTATCAATATAATTATCATCTTATTTATTTTTATGTCCTTTTGAAAAAAGTCCTAAATTCTGTATATTCAGTGTTTACCAGTATTTAAGAAACTCTTTAGTTAAATCTTCATTTCAATTAGGTGTTTGATCCTACCAAGAAGTTATTGATACCTTCTTTTAACAGGATAAATGACCTTGCAACACACACACCCATTGTTATTTATTAAAAACAATTTAGACAAAATTAGTTAACATCTTGCTTATTTTTGTTTTATTATGTTCATTAATAATCTTACACATGTATATAATACATGATAATTGCTATTTTCTTCCAACTTTTTTCATCCTTTTATCTACCTCTGAATCTGTGATACATTTAGTTGTATGCTTCTTTTTTCCAGAATACTAAATACTAAAACATTTGTGCTTTGTTCTTGTGCTGGTTGGTGACTGTTCTTTACATATATCTATTGCTATACCTTTAAATAATATCCACGGTCATGAAAGCTATAGTTGGTATTTTATTTAGGGAACAAGCCAGAATGTCCAGGCTTAGTTTAAGATTCTTCTACTAGCTCTTTTAACTTAATATGTTTCTATTCATCTACATTTTGCCTCAAGACATATTACCATTCTGTATGTCTCACTTCCCTGCCTCCTATGTGTCTGGCTGGCTGACCCCTAGTGCTTCTCTGGTGTCTTCTCTTCTTTCAACCTGATTCTAATTAAATTTCTCCTCCTATTTACTTTCCTGCCAGGAAGTGCCACTTATACCTACTCCCTTGATATTGGCTGTTCAGCTTTTTATTAGACCAATCAGGTGCCTAAGGCATGCAAGATAAAACAGCTATACATCTTTACATACTTAAAAAAAAATCAGCACGTCTTTGAAGTTAAACAAATATTTTACAACAGACAGCTCAGTGTATTACATGACTTAGATACCTTTCCTAAGATTATAAACATGTACACACACACAAACACACACACACACACACAAACACACACACTTAAATATCTTTCTTATTAAATAGTAGGAATATACAAATCAAATGTTCAAACTAACTGAAGGTTTTGTTCTGTTGAATTACTATATTATATAAATTATTGCCTCCTTAATTTGTTTTTTTAACTTATGTAACCTGTTATTCCAGCTACTTAAGGCAAAGCCTTTGTATAATCTTTTTTCCTCCTTACTTTCTTCTTCAACATTTACACACTAATATTCTTGAAAATTAAGAACTTTTGACATTCAAATGTACCTCTGTTGTTTAACATGTACACTGCTTCAGTTTTAGATAATAAATAAACTTATTAAAATTGGTAATCATCTCAATGTAACCTTCCTGCTTCAGTCTCCATAATGTTCACTGTGGGAATATATTTGTGCGTACTGTATCTTTAAATAAAGGAGCTGGTTTAGGCCATGGCAGGTACCATAGAGGAAGTGGGAGGAGAGTCAGTTCAGGTAATAGAAGCAGGGCGGAGTTAGAGGCAGACCGCGCGGAAGCCGCCCAAGGAGCAACATGTGAGGAGACACGGGTAAGCCACGTGGCCAACAGATTAATGGAAATGGGTTGATTTAAAATGTAAGAGATAGCTAGCAATGTGCCTGAGCCATAGGCCAAACAGCATAAAGTTAATATAAGCCTCTGAGTTATTTTTGGGGACCTAGGCGGCGGTGCGCAGATAAGCGGTCCGGCGGCAGCTGTGGGTCCGAGACCTCTGGCTGCACGGGACCCGCGAACAAAATACAACAGATGGCGCCCAACGTGGGGCGATTATCCACTTAGAGCCTGACAAAGATTAAAAAGAGTTCTAGATCGCAGAAATTGAGCCAGGGCAGCTTCCAAATTGTGTGTGTGGAGCGGGTCTTTGTACAAAGAAAGCATGGTCCGTCCGGGTCACATTCAAAATGGCGCCGGCGGGCTGTCGGCAGTCAGTGTGAGCTGCAGCTGCAACCAGTCTCACAGAAGACTAAATAGCATGTGATTGATTTTAGATTTCTGCTTATTTTGAACAAAAGAAAAACAAATTTTCTTCGTGGCAGTTACGGTTTAAGAAAACTTAGTGATTCAGCCTAATTTGCAAAAACTGTGCTTCTTTTTGGAGAATGTATTTTAAAAGCTCTTAAGGTTAGAAGATGAATAAGGATTCACAATAAAACAGATTCAGATAAAAAGAAAACCTGTAAACGGGTTACAATGTTTGTAAAAGATACATAGGCTTCAGAGAAAAAAGAAAGAGGTTAGAAAAAGTTTTTAAAGTGAGAAATAGAGTAATAAAATTATAATAAGCCACGTAAAGATGGAAAATAGACACAAAATCTGGATTTTGGTTGTTATTGTGTTTTCTTTTAATTTTTTAACTGTTAATGAGCTAACTGCAAAAAGACAATGGATTGCAAAGGCTACTAAGTTAAACAAGAATGTATATTTTAAAGGTATTTTGATTTTGAAATTTGTGTCTAAGGATTTATTGCTTTGGAAGAGTTCTGTTTCTGTTTCCACAGATGAGAACCTGTGGATTGCTTCCAGGCAAATGTGGTTTCATCAACCAAGACCCCCTGAAAAAACCTCTGATGAAAAGAGATGGCCAGAACAGCTTCAGAGCTGCAGACTGATTCAGCCTCAACAACCGTGAGACTTTCAACGCCCCTTAATCAGCAGGAAGTAGTAATAGAAAGACAACGCCCAAATTCCCCAAATATTGTTTCTAAATGTTTGTTTTCATTATAAATGGTTAATGGTCATAGTCAATCTCTTTCTAAGAAAAAACGGGGGATATGGTATGTAAATGCTTTTTTAAAAAATTAGATTATTAAATTTACAGGTAATCAGCTGTTAATCTCAAACTGCTTTACATGGGTATAGATTTTGGTTTATTGATACAAATTTAAAGTCAATTTTATTATGCTGTATATGTTTTTCTATTCTTGTTTAAGGTATGATGTTCATGTAACTGTTTTAAAATTATAGTGTATAATTAAGAAATAAAGGTTAATAGTCACTTTTGATAATCAAACTTATAGTTAAGTTAGTTAAGATTTTTAAGTATGCAAAGATATATTTCAATTAAATAGATAATCTTCAAATACTTCTAAGACCTACAGAATATGGCATTTAAAATATTTTAAGAGCTTAGACTTTTCTGGACAGTGAGACAGGTCTATACCTGGCAGCACTAATTTACTTCAACAGGAAGATGGGCATTGAAGAAACTCCATATAAAATCTCATCTATTTGTGGTGATGGTGAGCCACTGGAGAACAAACTGTTTTTATATTGACTGCTTGACAGTATGCTGTTTAAACTGGACATGCAGGTTCCATAAGAAGATGACCTCTGAACTTTGGCAGAACAAGCCTAAATGGTCATTCAGGTTCCTGCTTTACAGAGAAAACTGTCAGACATTCTTCAGGACTCAAGGAGAAGCAACAGATGAACTGTGCCAAAATGGACAGAGCAGATTTCCTGCTTCACTGAAATGAAAAGAGACTTTGGGCCTGTAGGCTGAAGATAAATGCCCCAACCTTATAAAGGAACTTTGAGTGACTGTCCAGGCAGATAGGTGTCATCTCTGTCCTTTCTAGATTTTAGAGGTCGTTTGCACTTCTGGTTTACTTGGATAAATATTATATCCTTCTGTGGTCTTTGATGTAGTTGAAGATTAGATAGTTATATGTACAGTTTTTCTTAGTCATTTAAAAAATATACTAGATATAAAACTTTAGATTCACAAAAATAAAGTAGATAAAATGTTTTCTTTAATTTTGCTAAGTGCAAGTAGACTAGATATTGTAACTGTAATTCTTGCTTGATGGCTATTTTGTTATATGTAATTTTGCTATGTTAAAATTGAAACCTTCCTTTTTGATTAGAGAAAAAAGGGGAAATGTGGGAATATATTTGTGCGTACTGTATCTTTAAATAAAGGAGCTGGTTTGGGCTATGGCAGGTACTGTAAAATAGGGGGAGGAGAAATCAGTTTAGGTAGGAGAAGCAGGGCGGAGTCAGAGGCAGACCGCGCGGAAGCCGCCCAAGAGGCAACATGTAAGCACGGGTGAGCTGCGGGCCGCCACGTGGCCCTGGATTAATAGAAATGGGTTAATTTAAGATATGAGTGCTAGCTAGCAATGTGCCTGAGCCATAGGCCAAACAGCCTGAAATAAATAAAGCGTCTGAGTTATTTCTGGGGACCCGGGCGGCGGCTGGCGGATAAGCAGTTCCGGCGGCAGGTCTGTGGGTCTGGGACCTCTGCCTGCACCAGACCCGCAAACTAATTACAACAGTTCACAATTTAGGTGTGTAAGACACACCTAGAGTCCTCGGTGTCTTAGCACATCTACCTTGACTTTTCTCTTAAAAAATGCTTCAAGTTCTGCTTTTCTTACTCTTTTCTAAACATTCTCTTTAGGATTTAAGAGATTTAATTGGGTCAATTTAATTGGGTCAGCTTTTGCAATGAAAACAAAACAGAGCCTAAAATCAAAGCTAATGGTAATGCAACTCAATAAGCATTAAATAAAGCAAGGCATGTTAGCAATAAATGTAAGTCATGACAGATATTTATAGTTTTGTAATCAGTATTTACCAAGGGCTTTCTTTTCCTTGAAAGACAGACACACAGTATTTTTCAGCAAGGTCCTAATCACTTAATAAATATAATGTATCTCATAATATAGTGCTATCCTTCCTTCAATTAAGAGGTGAATCCAAGCCCTTCATCCTTTAATTGGAAATGTTTTTTATTAAAGATGTGGTGACATATTGAGATCTTACCAGTTATGTCTGTTTTTCTTAGGCTATTCTTATAGCTATGCTATGAAGAGTGCACATATCACAGCCTGTATGATTTTAACACTGAGTAAAGGAGTCAGTGTAGTGACCTCTCAGCTGTAGTCTTCACAATCATAAAGCATTACTGGCTAAGCACACAGATACCTAAAACAGAAAAAATATAGCCCTCATGTTCAGTCCCCATCCCTACTCCTTTTCGAATTAGTGCTCTTTTATCATGAATTATTACTGCATGCATATATTATGTTATACACCTATGTACTCTTAAGCATAACCTGTTAAATACATTTCATTTTATTTGCATTTATGTTTTCAGAACACCATTTTGCACAGAAGAAAATGGAGTAAAATTGTGTGTATAACACAAGAGATTCTGCAGAAGACATAATTCTTTTTTGCCATTTCAAATAAAACAACATATATTTTATTTTGTTGAAATTAGTCACTTGGTCAGATTTACTGAAGTTGCTCCTATTATAATAAAAGAATGAAAATGTTGCCATTTATGTGGCTCTGGATATGCAAATCTATTGATTCAGTATTATGCTTTGACACAGCCCTTAATTGTCTAGACTTTAACTATCTTCGTTGTTTGACTTCCAGACTAGAAAATAGAGCATAAAGTCATAATTTGTGGTGTTAAATAAAGTGATTTTAATGCAATTTATGGTCTTTACAATTGAGAGAATCTATTTCTCATTGTTACATTTTTTGTAAGTTTATGCCTAAATACTCTTCATATTTTATTCAAAGCAATTACATAACATGGCTATATTTATTTCCACATAAATATTTTTATTTAAAATATTCACTCTAACTACATGTTAATTCTTACTCATCTTTTCTTCAGTGATGAAAAAAATATTTTTGTTTCATTTTTAATGTAATCCGGCAAATGCCATTAACTGATTTATATTTTAAAAACATATATCCAAGCTCCCATTAGACATAATTTTATGGTTTATCTTGGAAAATTCCTGAACGTTTTAACAAGAGTTGCATACTTCTTAAAAAATATCTTTATTCTTTTAATTCTGGTTTTGTAGTTAATAAATGTCTTCATAATATGATAGGGATAGACTCCAGGGTACAACATACAAGTTTAGAGAAAGTTTTTCATTAATAAATACAAGTAGATTTTAGTACAAGGTTCTTAATTGTACCTCGATAATCCACTTAAACTTAAAGACTTTACCAGGTGAATTGGAGGACAGTTACATTTAACTTATTTGTTGGAGCAGAAATCAATCATTTTAAACACTGTTAACGTCATCCTCATTGTTTTTATTTTCACCCAAATTTCTCTCTAACTCAGATTCTTTGCTAAAAGTTTCTTTTAACTTAGCCAATTATTTGTTAAGAATATTTTAGTTGAAGCAATATCATTTAATTCATTATTCTTAAACCTGTTTGATTAGAATGAATGATATATTTATTTCTTTGTGATATATGCTCAAATTAGGCTGCTCCTATAATTCTTGACTCTTAAGAAGCCATTCTTATAACCCTTCAAGTGACACATTTCTTTCTGCAAATAAATTCCTTAAGACTCAGTATGCCCTAGAAATGTTAGAACTTCAGACAGTCTTTCACAACCTGTGGGTCACAACCCTTTGGTGGTCATAGGAGTTACCTAGGACCATAAGATAACACAGATATCACAATTCTTAACAATAGAAAAACTATAGTTATGAGGTAGTATGACGTTTCTGGCCTGGACTTTAGAGCCTATCCTCAAGGTTTAGATCCTGCAGACCCACAGACCCACAGAGACACACAGATGCTTACATTAATTTTAGGCTGATTGGTCTAAGGCCCAGGTATATAACTTGCTAACTCTTTACCCACCCATGTCTCTTAGTCTGTTCAGCCATGTGGCTCGGTGCCTTTTCTCAGAGCAGCATAGTTGTCTTCTGCATCTTCTGGCTTCTCTCTGGCATTCTGGTAGTCTGGTAGCCCCTCCCACACTTCCTGTCTGCTTTTGGCCAATTGGCACTGTTTATTCAACTCATAGCCGGGGACAATTATTTACAATGTTACATCATAAATCCACTACAATGAGGTAGCAACTTAAATAATTTTATGGTTGAGGATCACCATAACATGAGAGACTGTATTCAAGAGTCTCAGACTTAAGAAGGTTGAGAACCACACTCTAAAATATACGCACACAAACTGGACTCGATTTCTAAACGAGAGAGGTGTTAAGAATGGACATGTTGCGTGGAGGAGAGTAAGGCTGCAAAGAGTTGAATGGGGGAACTGTAGGACTCTCCTTCTGCCCTCGGCATAGGGATAATTGGGGAGGAGAAGATGGAGGTGTGAATACATCCAAAAAATATTTCACAAAATCTCAGAGAGCTGATTAAAAAAATAAAATGCCTCCTGGAGTAAACAACTTAAAACCTCATGTATTCCCTGAATTAACCAAATACACTGACCTCCGCCAACCTCCCAAGCTTATAAGTGGTAAGGGCAGCCAACAACCAAGAGATGCTCTCTGAGTAGCTGGGCTGCCTGGAAAGGACAAGGAAACATATGAGCAGGCCAACTGAAATGCACAGGAGATCCTCTTCAACCTATTGGGCTATCTCTGAGTTGTGCAATTAGCACTGTGTTACAAATTTCGTGAGCTTCAGCCATGCAGGAGAGGACTTTCTGTGATACAATTGCTTTGTATCATTTGTGCATTTCTAAGTAACTCCTCAGCCATAGTCTCCAAATAACCTAATGATACTGCTTCACCAAAGGGGACTTTTGTGGTGTCCTCACTTGGATCTGATGTAAGTAGAAGAATTTTCTTTTGTTCCCCAACAAGTGTCTCAAAGCATCCTTTTGTATAATCTCTGCATGTTTAATATCCTGAATGTTTCCACTTATTTTTTTAAGAATGGTTTATTCACTAAAGTATACCCTATTAGAAATGACCAACTTGCATAATCTGTCAAGGTTTAATTAAATATTCATTAACTTAGTCATAAAAATGAAATATCATCCTATGGCATATTCTTGTGCGAACATCAGTATGACCTAATCTAGGGGCTTCCTCTTAACCCATAAGCACACAAAATTAATTTCTTCTCCTTCCTTGTTTCTTTATCAACTGTATGTGTATGTATTAGGAGAGAGAGAGTGTGTGTGTGTGTGTGTGCACGTGCGTGTGTGCGTGCACATGTGTGTGTGTGTGTGTGTTTCTTGGGACAGTAGTAAAGCCACTAAGTCAAAATTGAAGTACCGTTGTCTTATATAAGTTCTTCTTTTAAAGAAAATTAATAATTCCCAGTACTCTGTAAAACATCAGCTATCCTAGTTACCAGAGTTAAGGCTAAGTAAATTTCATGAGTATACTACCTATAGTATATAAAAACATCTCCTGATCTTTTAACATGTTTGTATTTGTTTGCTCGTTTGAAATACTTTTGTAGCAACTTATTTTACCTTTTATCTGATGTGGGTTTTGTAGTTAATATCATACATAATTGCCGTTGATTTGAAATTGTGTCAACTGACAAATATTAATATTTTAAAATTAAGTCAAAACAATTAACTTCCAACATCATCTACTAACCCATAATACTTTTTCTATAATTGTAAATGGCTGCCTATTTGGTGACATTACTTCTACTGCAAAAATCGTATTTGTTCCTTCCTACTCATATTCAAAGTCTATGCATGAAATAAAGAGGAAAATATGATTATTTCTACCTTTGCATCCTTATTCAACTTTCCTCTTTATATCCAGCTGTTTATATACAGTCAACATTCACATATCCTGTGGTTTTATTACTTCTCTTGTAAAATATAAGTTCATTCAGTATAAGATTTTAATTGTTTTATTAATCAATACAGTATAATACAAGACAGGCTTTGGAGTCAAATAAATCTAAGCTGAAATTATACCAATATCATTTTTAAGAATTAAAGTGCAAAGCTCAGTTTTCTTTACTTACATTAGTTTTAAAGTTTAAGTAAAAGCAGAACTGCTATATTCTGCCCTAGTGCATGCGTCTCTACAGACAATGGTAATAATAAATTTTCACCTGTTTTATTTCTTTAAACCAACTGTATTTCTTGAAACTAGTGATTCTATCTTCCATTTAATGAGAATCAAATAAATTTCAAAAATATGAATAAATTGTAAATGTTATACAATTTATTTTAAATATTTAATATAAGTTCAATATTTATTTAAAACCTCTTACGCTTAAATCTCATAATAATTTCATGACATTTTACTATTTCCTTTAGAAAATAACCAAAGTCTGTCGGCATTTCTTTTCTTTCATGATTTAAAACATTAAATTAGCAGACAAGATGTTAGATGATGTGATCACAGATGTTTAAGGATCATGTCTGTTTTTGTGAATCCTCTTTCCTCCCATCTCCCTATACCCTGTAAGTACTGACCTCACTTCAAAAATCCCCTGGTCAGTAAAACTTTACTCTTTCAAAGCTGAGCCAAAAGTTATTTTTGAAAAGACATACAAAGGATTGCCAAAAGAATATTTTCAAGAAAATATATTTTTACTAAGATTTTCAAATGTCGTGTTTTGAAAACACAAAGGTATAGCCTAAACATTGGAACGTTTCAAATTCTTGACCATGTTTCTAAACCACTCATATCCCTTCTAGCAAAACAATGTTGCTTTTATAAAATTTGGAAGGATGAAGTATCTTCATTTTAAATTGTTCATAATTTCTCTCAATCATAAGTATTATTTATTGAACTCATAATTTTTACATTGTTCAAGATTTTGATAGAATAAATAAGTGGTAGGGTGCTGAATTGTCGAAAACATAAAACAGTACTTCAAAGACTGTTATAAGGAGGTTTCCTGGCCCTGTCTGGCCAGAGGTCCAGACCCACAGACCTGCAGTCCCAGACTGCTTAGCCACCTGCCACTGCTAACATGCTTATGTTAACTTCATGCTGTTTGGCCTATGGCTCAGGCACTTTGCTAGCTAGCTCCTTCATCTTAATTCAACCCATTCTCATTAATCTGTCTGCCATGTGTCCCGTGGCTCACCTGTGCTCCTTACATCTTTCTTCTTAGGAGGCTGGCACTATCTGTCTCTGACTCTGCCCTTCTTTTCCTACCTATTCTGATTCCCCACCTACTTCTTCTAAGGTGCCTGTCATGGGCCAAAACAGCTTTATTTAAGGATTGATATTCACAGCATACAGAAAGACATTCCCACATCAAAAGACTTTTCAGAACTCTTAACCAAAATAATAAAATAGCCTTTATCTGTAAGTATGAAGAGTATCAAACTTCTGATATCATACAGAAAATCAATTGCAGTTAATATTTTTATATTTAAAATAAAATTGTGGTGTAAAATCCACAAAAGAAGGTAGAAACTTTTACAACATCTTTACCTTTGAATTCTGCTTGTGAAACCAGTGATAACAATTAAAAAGTCAATGCAATTTATCAGGCCAGGTTTTTAAATTTAGGTGTTTGTATAAAATAAAAGAATTTGAATCATGATAAAATCGTCATTACTCACCATTTCCCTTTCTCATCTGCTTCTTGAGTATTTCATATGTCTACTAGCACGTGAATGGTTTTGATCACAGATCTGCATACTCCAGTGACTGTGTATTGGCTAGAGGGGTTACTCTTTACTACTTTTGTGTTGTTTCCTTGTTTGCTTTTTGCACCATCATTTAAGAAGAATCAAGATTAAAATGATCTGGCTAAGATGGTAGAATATCTACAGTATTCATTTTTGTTTATTTGTTGCAAGGCTCTTCCACAGGAAGAGTGGCCTTAGAACTGAGGTCCTCAACCTATGAATCACTATGATCCTTTCCATGGGGGTTTAATATCAGATATTCTGCATATCAGATATTTAAATTACAATTCATAACTGTAGCAAAATTACAGTTGTAAAGTGCCAACAAAATAATTTTATGGTTGGAGGGTCACCACAACATTAGGAGCTATATTAAAGGGTCACAGAATAAGGAAGGTTGACAAGTACTGCCTAAGACTAACCATGTATGTTAGTGCAAGGACTAAAGGAAGGGGGAAAAACTAGAAAGTCTTATAAAACTTGGTTCAGAATCAGCATGGTTTTGTAAAATTTTCAGTAGAGTGTAGCTGAAATTCAGAAAAGTTGTGTTTGGGAAAGAGATGTGGGAATGTCTTTCTATATGCTGTGAATAAAGGACTGTTTTGGCCATGGCAGACACCATAGAAGTGGGCAGGAAGTCTGAGCATAGGTAGGAGAAGGAGGGCTAAGTCAGATAGAGACATGAATCAGCCACCCAAAGAAGGAATGGATAAGGTAACACAGGTAAAACACAAGCCACATGGCAGGACCGATTAGTAGAAATGGGTTGAATCAAGATGAAAGAGCAAGCTAGCAATGTGCCTAAGGCATAGGCCAGGCAGGATGAAATTAATATAAGCAACTGAGTCATTTTGGGGGGCCTAAGCAGGGCAGGCAGGTCCAGACCTTGGAGGTAGGTGGTCTGGGGCTAGGCTAGCCGGAAGCCTCTTGTTACAGGAAAGATTGAATAATGTTCCATGATCCCATGATGCTTTCCCAAATTAACTAACTATTCTTGCAAAGCCTCAGTCACTGTCCCTAAGAAAAGAAATATTGAACAACCAAAACTTCACTTGAAAAAGTCCAACATAATTATTATGAAAAAAACATAGCTTGTTAAATACCTACTTCTGTCCTAATAGACGTGTGCACATACTGTCATGCTGTCAGAATTGTCATAAGCAGCTATATGAAGTGCAGTCCCTATAGCTGAAGTTAAGAGTTAACCTCATGCCCCTGCCTGCCGTACAGTGCTTTTAGTTTTCACCCATTATTTCCCTGTCTATGATTAAGGGTTAAAAAGTACCAGAGCGTGAAGAATGCTTCATTGTGAGAATTTTTAGTAACAATTTCTCTTGGTTATATTATGAATTTTCTTCCTTTATTAGTGCTATCCACTGATAGGAACATCAACAAAGGTATGATTTAGCAAATTAATAAGACATTGAGCTTTGTTGGTGCTATACCTTACAATCTTCCCTGAGCATTAATCATTCTCAGACTTCCCCATCAGGGCAAGTGGCTCTCTCCTGTTTCACAGCATGAAAGTTCAACCAATCGGCATCATGATGAGTCAAGAATTGTCAAATATACTGAAAGACAAAACAAAATAATCCACAGTATCACAAGAATATTTTCTGCAGTCTAACTGGAAATCATACTTAGTAACAGATTTGTGAGTGGAGAAAGGGGTCAGAAAAGCCACACGATAATATTTGTTGTGCTTTGTCATGGATATATATGGGAAAAACACTGATTTTGTTGTCAGAGGACAATGCTTCTTAATTATGCTACTTTCTTATTTTTCACATGGAATATTTAGCTAGGGACACATTCAGAACTGTCTCCCCATTACAACTGCACAGACCATGCATTCCATCCCCTAACTTGGAGGACAAATTCCAGCATTATAAACCAAGTTTCAAAAACAAATATTAGTGTACCTTGTCATTCACAGCATTGACAATAAACATTATAAACACAGAAGGGATTCCTGCTGTCCTTATGGTTAATACGGGTGATTCTATACGGCTTTTTATTTCTCTTCTTTCTTTTTATTCAATGACATCTGCTAAGGGGCATTGAGAACATACTTTCATGTTAACAACTTAGGTATGTTATTCACTAACTCAGATAAAAGCAGGAATTGTGAAGCTTGTCAAATTAAATTGCATATCGTATGCTTCTTTCTTTGGATGATAAAGTACCATAACCCTAAAAAATTTATAGAAGAAATGACATAGCATGCCTCAGCAGCAGTGGGAGGTTAGATGATCTTATTCCATGCAAAAGAGAGGAATAAAGAGACAGCATTTAAGAAAGGGTGCAGACACTGAATATCCTACACACACACACACCCCACACACAATATTTGTTAGGGTATGTTTTTCCAGAATACTTGATCATATTTATAGTTTAAAGTTTGTAAGTTAGAATTTGTAAAAGAGTTCGTGAGCAAAAAATAATGATTATTATCAAGTAAAAAATTATCTATTTATTTAAATGCAAGGTAACAGTAAAACAAAGAAAAATATTAACTAGTTTAAATTAATTTGGCTCTATCTGAGAGGAAAAATACAGAAAGCACTGTACACAGACACACTTAGGAAAATGAGTTCACCATATTAGCCAGGACAGACTGGGAGCCAATGCAGTGGGCAGGTCAAGTTTAGGAAGGAACACTTCAAAGAAATTATAGGACCAAGAGTAAAGCAAGCATAAAGCAAGCAAAGCACTGGAAATGTTAAGTAGAAAAAAGCTTCCAAAGAATTAAAGTGACAGTCTGTAGAAATGGTCGTAGAAACCCGCCATACAATTACAATCTCAAAGAACAAAAGACGTACATGAATGAAAAAGAGAGTATAAAAACATTGGAAATTTATACACTGTTCTAATGGATTTCAGACTGAAAAATCAATAGAAAATACACAATTTGAACATAATCTGCATCTACAGATTTTCATAATGACAGTCGGTGCTGCTAAAGAGTAGTTAAATTAAGTTCAAGAGATTCCATAAGAGAGAAGGATAGTCTCAATTAAAAAACAAAACAAAACAAAACATTGTCATTATATTTGAGTAAATAAGAAAACAGAACAATTGCTTCAAAGATCAATGAAAAATAATTTAAAATGCCAATGTTTGATTAAATAACTTGCTATGTAACACAAGGAACAATGCAGTTATCTAAACTTTAGAAAATTTCTGAAGTTGAACTGAATAGATAAATAAAAGGAAAATAGCCTAGTTGAAGACATTCTAATTCCACTGTCATATATCTAAGAAAACCTTTGGAACCGAGAGGTAGCATTCCCAGCTGCATCAGATGTTAGAACGAAGATAAATGGTTGATTTTAATATAGAGAATTTAGAGAGTACTCGCCTGGCTGCTGCCTGTTCTCTTCTGTTCCTTGTGCCCTTTAAATAGCTGTTACTTGTTTAAGAGAGAGGGAGCTAGTAGATACAGAGAGACCAAAGGAACACTAAAGTTTTTAGACTGCCCAATGATTTTCTGTAAAGGAAAGCATAAAAGACACAGAAAAAATCACCCTACCAAATGATGAGAGCCATTTGCAAATTTCAAGAAGAGCTTACTCCAGGAATTAAATATATTCATTTCAATGAGGGTTGTGCTTACACTTGAGAGGAAGGAATCTATCTACTACTAACAGGACTCAGTGCTACTGGATTAAATGACTAACCTCAGTCCTGAGTGTCATTTTTCCGCTTATTGTAAATCAAATTAAAAAATATCTCCTTTAAGGTTATTTTCTGTTATAACTTACTTTTTCATTTTAAATTTGGGTTGAGTAATTTAACTTATTTTGTCATGCTTACAGTGTTGTTACAGGAATTTCTTACTGGTGTTGATCTCAGGAGAAAGACGTATGTTTCAAGCACAAAAGCCAAAAAAGTTACTGTTAGGATAAATATTGGAACAAATAAAATAAAAAAGTGATACTATTCTTATTCAAATACAAATGAATATTTTATACAGCATTTGCAAAGACTATTTCTCTTATTGGACATTTAAAATATTTATTTTGGAAGTAACTATAGAAAGTATTAGGTTTCATTGTGGCATTACAACAATTTTAAAAATTATTTCTCCTATTTTTTTAACCACCCCCATTTCCTCAACTCTCCCCAACACACGCTCTCCTTTCAAGTTTCATAGGCTGTACTTATGCTCATGAGCACTGATATGCATACCTGTAAACATTAAAAGCCAAGAAGCACATATCAGAGAATGCACTCCCTATTGGTCTTTTTCTATTTGTGTTATCTTGCGTAATATTTTTCCATATCCATTAATTTTCTTGCAAATGCTGTATTTCCAATTGTTTTTACAGGTGAATGCAATCCCATTGTGAATAATGACCACATTTGGATTGGCCATTCATCTGTTGCTGGACACAGATGCCATCTATTTCCTTGCTGATGTGAATAATACAGAGGTAAATGTAGATGTGCAAGTATGTCTGTGTCAGCGACTTAACATTTTGAGATCTTCACATACTAATCATGATCCTAAAATTAGAGAGACCCTTTAAAAAGTTTTACTGTGGGTTCACATGTTAGTCCCAAGGGAAGAAAAAAGAAAATCGTTTCTAAGCATAGTTTCAAATATTCCATCCAGAAATTTAGCAGTACTTAGGGTAAAAACACAGAATATATAAATCAGACCCAGACAAAACCAAAACAATTTTGGAAGGGGAACCAGGTTTTTTTTGTTGTTTTTTTGTTTTGTTTTTGAGTATAAGACACAGGATGATGAGTTCTCTGCCTCAGAGTCCACAGGGTCACACCAAGGCCTGTGTTCAGCTGTCATTCTATAGTCTGTGCTTTGACCTCTCAGCCTCTTACGGATGACTTGAAAATAATGGTCTAGGTAGGGAAGGGAAACTCCTTATACGAAAGGAAACTGCAGTCATGGAGAAGCTATTTCTCTATTCCTTTGTCTTTATTTCCCTTCCTTCCTTCCTTCCTTCCTTCCTTCCTTCCTTCCTTCCTCCCTCCCTTCCTTCCTCCCTCCCTTCTTTCCTTCCTTCCTTCCTTCCCTCCCTCCCTCTTTCCTTCCTTCCTTCCTTCCTTCCTTCCCTCCCTCCCTCTTTCCTTCCTTCCTTTCTTCCTTCCTTCTTTCTTTCTTCCTCCCTGTCTCCATTGTACCTCCCACCCACCTTCCCTTCTTTCCTTCCTTATCTCCCTTCCCTTCTTCCCCCAACCTCTTCTCTCTTCACATTAATGTTCCACAGAGGCATATGATGTGCGGGTCCAGGCACATGAAAGACAACAACTTAATTAATCCTCTCACAATGAGCCTTCTCACTGGAGCTGTGATGGATGTTCAGATCTGAGTTCAGCATAAAAAGAATAGAGGAATTTCACTACCTTAATCAGATTTTAAAAAACAAACAAACAAACAAAAAGGACAACCTCTTAACAGGTCTACACTATCTAAATCCCAAAGTTAGTATATTCCATGGGAACTACATGCATATGCTTTTTAATTAGATTTCTTTGGCAAGCATCTCAATTATCCCATCCTTCCACCATGAGATTCAAAGAAGGCAAGACTTCCAACTGTCTCACACTTTCTAACCCCCCTTGATCATCATTTTAATTTTTCAGATGAAGCTTGCTGTTTCTGATAACATGGAAGAATTCAGGAGATCTGAGTTTTAGAAAAAGCTGTTCATTTACTACACTCCAGTCATAATGGCTCTTATTGGACAGACAGAGATAACCCAAAGCCCCTTTTAAATTTTGACATTTAAAAGGTCCTGACACTATTTAATATCTAAAACTTGGCCCCAGGCCAGGGAAGTTCATTCTTACAACAGACTTATTGTGCTGCATCCATCTCATAGTCCAGATGGTTTCCTCTTTCTATGACAGAATGCCTTTGAGGGTCCAGGGCTCACTCTTTAAACTTCATTCTACATTTTGCAACCATTTGTTATGATTATTCATTAGACATGCTTTATGTTGTTGCAAACATTTGACTCTTGATTAAAATTTGACAATAATTATTAGATAATGAGACTACTAAACTTCACGTTATTTATTCATTTTACAAATGTGTATTTCTCTTAAGTTTGCATGATTTTAAAATGAGGTCTTAAAGTTGCAATTTTGAATTTTTCTCAGCTAGTTCTAACAACCATTGAAACAGCTAAATTTCTTTAGACTGTATTGTAAGCATTGTTTCTATTGCCATGATAAAACACCATGGCCTAAAGCAGTTTAGGAAGAAAAAGGCTTGTATAACCTCACAGATTATAAACTATCACTAAAAGAAGTCAGAAGAGGAACTCAAGACATCAATGTGAGAATAGGAATTGGAGCAGATTCCATAAGTGTAATTGAGGGACTGCTCAGTGAGCTGTGCCCTCCCACATCAACCAATCAAGAATGTGTTTTCCCAGTTTAAGTGAATATCACTCTCTCAAAATAAACTCCTCACTTCAAAAAAAAAAAAAAAAGCAGAAAGTAGAAAAATTTTAAAAAATGCCCTACAGACTAGTCTGCAGGCAGTCTGATAGCAGAATTTTCTGAATTAAGGTTGCTTTTCACAAGTAACCTTAGCTTGTTATAAGCTGGCCAAAACCTATTCAGGACAACAAGAAAGTAGTTCCTGACACAAGTTCACCTTAAACAAAACATCTCTTGAGAATTCAGTTCCTTATAGGAATACCAAGTGAAGCTGTGTATGTACCTTTAAGAAAGACATACACTAGCCTGTCTTTCAGAGACATGTCTTTAATCTCTGTGTTCAGGAGGCAGAGGAAAACAGATCTCTGTGATTTCTAGGACAGCCATGTTCACAAAGCAAGCTCCAGGATATATAGGGCTGTTACACAGGAAAACTAAGTCTTGAACCATCCCCACCCCCCCAAAAAAAATGGAGGAAAGAAAGGAAGGAAGGGAAGAAGAGAGGGAGGGAGGGGGAGGAAGGGAGGGGGGAAGGAGAGAGGGAGGGAATAAAAAGGGAGGGAGGGAGGGAAAGAAGGGAAGGAGGAAGGAAGGGAGGGAAGAAGAGAGGAAGGGAGGGGGATGGAGGGAGGAAGGGAGGAAGAAAGAAAGATGTACATCATATACATGCAGAAGGAACATTACAGTCCTTTGCTTAGGGCACAACTTCAAGTCCAAAGTGCTGAATACAAGCGCTGTGGCTTCCTGATGAATCATTTGTCACCAGGTCCTTTTCAACATTTGGAGTGTAAATTCCTTCATAGTTATGATGAAAAAATATGATATTATATATATGTTATAATATATATTAAATATATATATATATATATATATTTAGTTTCTACCTGGTTTATAGCTGATACATTTTCACAAAGTTGTTTCAATTGTACAATAATAATATTGTAATTATATGATACTAACATTGTAAATACTGTGGTCTGTCTTCAAAAGAAGTACACCTAGTGTAGTAAGAGGTTCACGGTCCCGGGCGGCCGGAGACCTGGACCCACAGACCCGCCCGAGACCGCTTAGCCGCCCACCGCCGCCCAGGCCCCCAGAAACGACTCAGACGCTTCTATTAACTTCATGCTGTTTGGCCTATGGCTCAGGCACATTGCTAGCTAGATCTTACATCTTAAATCAACCCATTTCTATTAATCTGTTGGCCACGTGGCTCGTGGCTCACCCGTGTCTCCTTACATGTTGTTCCTTTGGCGGCTTCAGCTCAGTCTGCTCCGACTCCGCCCTGCTTCTCCTACCTAAACTCTGACTCTCCTCCCACTTCCTCTATGGTGCCCGCCATGACCCATAACAGCTCCTTTATTTAAAGATACAGCACACACAAATGCATTCCCACATCAACCTAGCTTCTAATTATATTTACCAAAATGTCATCTTATTTATCATAATTAAGTTTTTGTAGCACTTCTCAAGTGATAGGATTTATGCTTTTTTCTGTTTATATGAAAATATTATCACTAAATATAGGGTCTTTAATTATAAAAGTTTGTGAAGGGCATATGTCATTCTGTACGTTACTTCTCTTGAATAATTCAAAACAGTGCACATGAATAAAATAACATAAAACATAACATCTCATTCGGTTATCATTTTAGAATATGCTCTTATCTTCTGTACTGAGATATTCACTGAGCCTTTATAATTTACTACCCTATGTGCATTTCTTTCATACTATATTTTGTGTTAATCCACAATTAACAACCCTTAGAATTTTTAAGGTCAAGGGTAATTCTCCTTTATCTATGTAGTTACTACATAGGTGAATCCTCCTATGTGCTTAGCCAATTACAATGTTAGAGATATAGATCACCATCCATATTTTCACACAGATCTGCTGTTATTATAGAAAGTAAGGGATAGTGAAACCAACTGGAACCTGTGACTAGCCGAAGAACTCAAGGATTTCAAAAGTTTGGCCACCATGTCTTCTATATTCTATAGCTGAGCAAATTTTGTGCAGGTCTGGAGAGAGCTATGAAAGTAATTTTTCAAAGGTTTTGTTCTTTTGGGAAAAAATATTTACTTGGAAAGAAAAAAAGCAAAAAATTGTGTGCTATGAATAATGTCAAGTAAAAATTTCACAAGCAACTACCATTATTTAACATGAAGAATGATTCACACCTAAAAGTTTCTAACAAAATTTTAGATAATAGGGAGTTCCCAGACAATGACTCCATGTAAGAAGTGGAATACTAATTAAGAAAAAAATTTTTTATAAAAAAAAGTGCTTGTGACCAATACAGAAACCGCAAATCACACATGATGTGTTAATACCTACAATGTGAATAGAATAGGAGCATAATTTGAGTATTATATATATATGTATATATATATATATATATATATATAAGATTTCAAAGTTTATTAAGAAAAAAAATGTAAGAGATCCCATTTAGTAAGTTGTATATCAATAAAAGATACTAGTGAATATATCTTGGCTTATAAATAAGTAAATTAAAAGTAAAACAAATACTAAACAAATAAAATATGAAATTCCAATAATTCTTAAGAGTACGTTGGGAAGAATTCAGTTATTTATTTCTAAGAAAGCAATACAAATGGGCCAGAGGACTCAGTCTGTACCTATACTTGCTTCCTGTTTCATACACATTTGCTTTTCTCCCCACAGAGTTAATTTTCTTCTTGTTTAGAAATAAAGTTGGCTAAAGGAACAGAGAATTGCAGACACACAGGATGTATTGAAACTGAGATTATTAACTTTGCTTTTTCACACTAGAAATCTTCTCTACTGTGGTGAAAAGAATAAACATTCAATACATAACTTTGAGAGCATTTTCTGTCTCCACCATGAGCTCTCATACATATCAGGACAAAACTGAGTTTTGTTCTAGGAAAACACACCAGAATGCCTTCAGTTTTTATATTTTCTGTAATATATTCACTAAGTCTAGCAGTCAGCCATATTTGCATGTTTTAAAATTTAAAGTCACTTTGCTATACAATCTCATACATATGAATCATAAAATAACACTAAGAATAAAAGGCAACCACAAAAGTTGTCTCAACCAAAATTTCATTTAATTTAAAATAATTTTAACTCTTCACATGCCTTCTAACACACCAGTATCTGTGTCAGCTGTGAGATGGAAATTTTAGTGAGCTTATGTATTGTAACTACATTGCAAATCAGCAGTGTGAAACTACTTAAAGTATTAACATGCAAGACATAGATTCTGTGAAGCTCCAGATCATTGCCTACAGAGCATTATATTTCAATATATATAGAGAGAATATTTTAGGTCATAGAATTATTTTAAACATTTAATTCTAAATGTATGAAGACATACTAATAATATTCATAGTTATACTATTCAATAGATGCATAATAAACCAGTCAAAGTATGAGTCAATGTAGAGGGACTTTTTGATTTGCTATCTTCTCCCTTTTCAGATTTTCATTAAAGTAAATAAGTAGATATTTTATATTTCTCATCCTGACATTTCTACATATGAATTAATTTTGTAGCGGTTTTACAAATTCATAATTAACAAACCAACTATTTTAATAATATAATCTTTTGAAATTGAATAATTATGTTTCCTCTTTCTCATTTACCATATTTTGTTCACATACAAATCATACTATATTGTGTTATTATTAACTCTGCATGATATATATAACCTTAAAAGTTTTAAGGACTCTTTAGTATTTCTTGATGTTTTATATCTTTTACTGATATTTCCTTTCTACTAATCAGCTTCCCTTTTAGGCTATCCCATGCAATATAAAGGCATATTATCGATACATTAGGGGTACTATTTCTCAACCACTTAGTTTTCAAGAAAATGTTTCATGCCAAACTCTATTTTTTCCAGCAGTTTACATACTTGGTTATTTATTCTTTTGGCTTTCAATGGGTCTTTCAACTGCAGTAGCCAATGTGCCTATAAGTTTTTTCTTTTATTTTCTCCCCATACACAGTTTTGTGTGTATGTGAACTTGTTTAACATTAACATATATATTCTGAGTTGAAGAAGTTCTTAGGTTGATATCTTACAACAATTTTGGAAATTTTCCTGTGGATGATTCTTTTTATTTCCCTGCTGGAAGCCCAGTTACACCAGAATTCATATTTTTGTGTTTTCACACTTCTTGGTTCCTATGATTTATGTTAGTGTTTGTACTTCTTGGGTTTGTCTTTCATAGTTTCTGGTGGCTGTATTTCACTGATACATTCTTTAATTTTTTTTTATGGTTTTCTACTACCTTACCTGCAAAGTTATATCTTTGGTGATCTTATTTCCTTTTTTGAGGTTCATATTTACATCTACTACGTAAACTTTCCTTTTTGTCTTGAATATCCTCACTAGGCCGCTCATATCTTGTCTATATTTCTCAATGTTTATTCTAGTTTTCTTTTTAATTTTTTAACTGTTTTATTTTACATCCTCGTTCCTCTGTTTCCTTTCTTATCATCCCCCATCTCCCCTAGCATCCCCCTCCATCAATCCACTCCTCTGTTTCTGTGCAGAAAGGGCCAGGAAACCCACTGATATCACAAAAGCATGGCATGCCAAGTTGCTGTAAAACAAAGCATCTTCTCTCATATTTAGGCTGTGAAAATAGCTCCGGTATGAGGAGAAGGTTCCCAACAAGCTGATTCTCAGATGTTTTACTCTTGTTTGAAGTTGTAATCTCTTGCCAGCTAATTCCAGTAGAGTGGCATATATGCCTCTCTTGATTAACATAAACCCTTCCTTTCCATGTGACTTGAAGTTTTATTTTATTCTTGTCATATGGAAAAGCACTTCATTTTATAGCTCTGTGTCATAGGGAGGTCATGGTAAAATAAGTCAAGTGTTAGTCATCTGTTATTTGATCTGTAAGACAGTTAAGTCAATGTTAGGACAACCCAGTAGTTTATGGATTCAATTTCAAAGACCATTTAAAAGATACCTTTCTTTTGTCTGCTCTTCCCCCATTACACTCTCTCTCTCTCTCTCTCTCTCTCTCTCTCTCTCTCTCTCTCTCTCTCTCTCTCTCTCTCTCTCTCTCTATCATGGAAATAGAAAGGGTTCCTTGAAAATTTTCTGGTTGCTGATAACTTAGATCATCATAATAAAACCTCAACAATGTCAAATTGTACTTTAGATTTTCTCAACTCTGGGCATATTATTCTACCTAGAAATATATTTGTTTGTTGGTTGGTTGGTTGGTTGGTTTATTCAGTTGATTATGCCTGTGTGTACCTATGTAGGTTTATGTGCACCATGTGCTTTGTGAAACCCACTGAAATAAGAAGAGAGTAATGGAATATCAGAAAACAGAATTATAGATTTATGGATGTCTCTATGTATGTGAGGAAGAAAACATGGATCCTCAGTAAGAGCACCCAAACCGCTTACTCACTGATTCGTTTATCCATTCTACATAATTGTATACTTTTTAGACATCCTTTGGGATTCTGTCAAGATCTCTGGAACACATTCACAGGGCATTCTAGAAAAACTCACTTCAGGGGCATAGGTTCACACAGACACTGATATCTTCTACCTTTTCTTCATATATAAATATTAAAAATCATAGATCGGAGGAGAGAAAGGTTCACAAAACCCTATACATAATGGAGAACCTATAAATGGCTGAGAGATTTTAGGAGAGCAAGGGTCAACTTTCTTTAAGGGCATGTCACCTGGTAGATTTAATCAACTGTAATGAACATGTTGAAATTGAGAGGGTACTAAAAAGAAATCAAAGTTGGGAAAAATACAGGTGGGGTGAATCCGGAAGTATTCACCTTTCAGAGAGAGGAATGTAGAATGAATTAGGTCAAAATGCGTTGTGTAAAATTCTCAAGGAATTTATAATAGTGTATTAATAACAGCAAATAACATCATTTTATAGTTAAAGCTCTGCTCACAGCTCAACATACTTTTCTTTGATAACAATTACTCATAAGTTACAAATTATTTTGATTCCTTTTTTTAGGATTTTGAATAACTACTATTGTAATGGGAATTTTTACTTCAATATTTCTTTCTTCATGTACACTATGAAGGATACATGGCTAAATTGAACATATTTCATGACACACATCTTTATACTCTCATAGTTGTATTAAATTGAATTTTTCAGGCCGCCTGTCTTTCAGGCTTTTTAATATCTACAAAATACTGATCTATGTGCTTCACTTATTCCATTTTAACTTTCTGAATAAAAATGAAATGTTAAAATGATATTTGACTGCAAACTCAAGACTTTTGGCTTTTCACTTTTTCAAAAGTTATTTTGATTCCCAGGGAATCAATAGTGCACTTCAACGGGACAACAACAAGGTGTGCTTCCAAATCAGGAGCACTAGTTCTATGGAGGAACAAAAGCCCCAGTTTTATTTCAAGATTTTATCTTCACTTTGTGTGGCCTCTTTCTTTATTTGCTATAGCGCCCTTTTATGACAAGGCAACACAAGCATTCAAAACAGTATGAATGGATAGTCAACAAAGTTAAAAAGTTATATGTGAAAGAGTCAATGATAAGTAGCAACAGTTTTTCTAAATAGCTAACATCAGAAAAATATTATTGAACACCATTTTTACATTCAAGTCTGCTTACCCCTTTCTGCAATTGCATGTACATGAGAAATAGTAAATATTTATGATAAAATGACAAACCTTCCTAGCTCCAATTCTATCAAATAGTAAATATTTAGTTCTATTTATATATCAAAAGATAATGCAGCTTTAAGACTGGATTTGTTGTAAATTCAGAATATCCAAAGAATGAACAATAATAATTGTATTATATAACTGTAAATATATAATAAATAGTGTAAATATATTATCTAACTTTTTATGGTTAACTCTTGATACATAAAGACATGCTTCTCAAAACATGTGTTATATAGACTTCTGGGAAGTCTTCGACTTAAAAGTATTTTTATAGTAGCACATTGTTATCTCTTTTTGTATGTTTATGGCACTTGCAGGCATTATTCTAAAGTAAGCATAAAGTAACTCACACAAATCACAGTAATGCTACTGTACTGTAATTGAAATGGCTTTCAGAAAAATAAAATGTCACCTTCACACATACAAAAAGAAAGACATCTTGTTCATTTGATACAATAAAACTATACACACATATTTTAAAATACATTCATGGAGTTGCAGAGAGGGTCCTAGTTCAATTTCCAATCCTCATGGGACACCTCACAAACATCAGCAACTTCAATTTTATGGGATTTGCTATCATCTTCTGATTCATGCATACAGATAAAAGCCCATGCACATAAAATAAATGAATAAAATTCTTTTGGTTAGCATTTGACAAACATTTGCTTTTCTTCTCTCTAAACAAAAACATTTGATTACTGTAATTTTAGTAAAAGAAGTTGAGATGCTTATACCTGACAAGATTCAAGTTTTTAAAGATAATTGAGAATTTTATAAAATGTAAATATTTCACCATGAACTGAGAGCATCAGTATTATGAAAAATCATTTTCAAATGACTGAATGCTGATATTAGCATAGTTATTTTACTTAGATATTTTCAAATTGGAGTGATTGTACTAATATATAATAGAGTAAGGATTTTTTAAATTATTAATCTATGAGTTTACATCGATTGTATTAGTAAATACCTTTGAAATGTACTAATTAGACCAATGAATTTTTTATATTAGATGACTAATGTACTAAAAGGCTTCAGGCTGGGACTTTTGGGCCTAGCCTCATGGTTCAGACCCGCAGACCCACAGACCCACAGTTCCATGGAGACACACAGATGCTTACATTAATTTTAGGCTGATCAGCCTAAGGCCCAAGCATATAACTTGCTAACTCTTTACCCTTAAATTAACCCATGATTCTTATCCTGTTCAGCCATGGGGCTCCATACCTTTTCTCAGAGCAGCATGGTTGTCCTCTGCTTCTTCAGGCTTCTCTCTGGCATTCTGCTCTTCCTGATCCCAGAGTCTTCTTAGTCTGGTAGCCCCGCCCATACTTCCTGTCTGCCTTTGGCCAATCAGCACTTTTTATTAAACTAGTCGGTGGGACAATGATTTACAATGGAACAATGTAAATCAATGTTATCAGTTCTTTTTAAGAAATTATCATATGTAATATTTTGGTCTAGTATAAAAGCTATTTATTATTCTTTGCAAAATTGCTAAAATACAATCTCTGTAGTTAAAAATGTCAAATATGTATAGGCATATTCAATATTTTTCTATATAACAATTAAAGATAATTACATATATGTACTCATTATTATTTATATTTTATTGACTTGCTTTTGTATTTTATTGTTCTTTGCTATAATTTAAAAATTCATAATGTGGGTTAAAACACAATGGCACATTAAAAACACACTTGTAATTATGGCAGTAGTGAGGCAGGGTCAACTGAATTGTTAATTTTAGCAATTATTATCTGGTAAGATACAAAGATTTGACCACATCTGAAAAATACTCCCAGTAAAATATTTGATTTTATTCTTTGTATTACAGTTCATATAACTCCATTTCTTTAATGTCAGTTATAGAGTAATTTTGGGGTTTTTATGTTAATCTGTCTTTACAGCTTTCCATATTTTGTCTTATTTAGATATCTTTACATTGGGTGAGTAGGGTATTATTCAACTTTTCACGTTATTTTCATATTCTATAAATTCTATAAAGTCTAGCATGATCTGAGGTTGTTGCTTCATTGTGGTGATTGGTTTAGCAGTTTAATAAGCTCATGGGCCTTTGATCTGATTATAGTACCATTAAAATTAATGAAACAAATATGTCATCCTGAATATGGTAAATGCAAACCCTACAGTAATCCTTCCTCATTGCTGCTGATTTTCAGGTACCAGAGAATGAGCTGAGAGTTTCTCTTGAGATCAAGAAATGTCTCATTCTGTTGCATGCATTCAGAGAGAGAGCATTCTGTGTACTATTTCTGAAAGTCTTATTTGGAGAAGTCAGTCATTTGGAAGTAATCCAATGCCTCTTCCTGGGACAAATAATGGATTTAAGGTTTAAAACAAGTGGTAGATTCCTCAAAATATATGGTCTTTTAGTGTGAAGAAAATAAATGGCTTATACAACTTGCCATATTGTCCTTCATGCCTCACGTGATGAGTGATATGAAAAACAATGGTTATATCATGGTCATTATGCCTGATATGCCATAAACAGTATATTTTGTCTTTAACTTTGAAATATGATGTCATATAGAAGAATGAATAAAAAAGTAACCACATTTGTTTTTGGAGAAAGATAAATAAATCCTTATCTAAACCACTATTACAGATTTGTAAGTAATTTGCCATATTTATACCTACTATACACACTTTTAGCTTTCACTCTAGAAAAGAGAAATTTGATAGTTTTTTTTTCTTTTTGGCACATTAGGTTTTAATTACTGGTATTCTAAAACACATAAATCTCTCAAGTCTTTGATATATACCTCAGTCTCCTAGTCTGTTATTCAGTCCACCATCCCATTTGGTAATGGTCTAGAAATACCATGGATACAAGGGTTTCAATGATCTCTTCCCACTTCCCCAAAACTTCACTCAATAATTTGTAACTAATACTTTTATTCAAAAATATTAGATATTGAAAGAATTTTTTCATTCTTTCACTTTTTTAAATCATAGAATCTATCAAATAGCATTTGGCATTAATGAAGAATATACACATAGAGTATTACTTTAACTTTTAAAGATTCTTAACACTAAAGATTCTTTTAAAATGTGTGTATACATCAATTATCCACTATTTCATTTCAAATTCAAACTTCCACCCTCCATTAAACTGTTTCACTATATTCCCTTGTGCAAAATAAATCATTCATCCCTTCCTCTGAGGTCCATGCTCTGCCAGTAACACATTCTTAAAAGTTCCTTATCTATCTTTGCTCAGATATCATTTAGCTCATGTTCTCATATTTATGATCGATTTCAAAGATGTATTTTATAATCTTTTGGGAATTTTTGAAATGTATTACAATATATTTTTGAGCATATGCTTCTCAGAAGGGAAATAAAATTTTCCATATTCAATGAAGAATCAATACAGAGTTGTCTACAAATAAAATTGAGGGAATTTTCTTTTAATTGTTATAGAACTAATCAGTATATTGGTTATGTCACTATCTACACAACTGTGTTCATCTGTCAAAATTTGCACATACTTTTAAAGAAAAGTTTAAATTTTACTTCATATATTTTAAGTCAAGTAAAAATAATTTGAAGGAAATAGAGTCACAAGAACTATTATCTTGAGATGACATAAGCATATGTTGTCATGAACACTAGCATTCTTATAAGTATTTTATGGTATGAGTCCAAAAATATATTTACATATGTATTCTCATCATGGCAGAGTCAATATTAGAGGTATATAACGAGGCCACTTTGATATCTGGATATTTTCCACATTTTACAGTATGATTTCAAATCTCCACACTGGATTGTAGAAATTAAAATTTATTGTGATATTCTGAGTGAGAAATATCCCCTAAATGCTAATCTGTTCAGACAATTGGTGCGTCATTGACAGTGTTGTTTGGTTATTGAGACTTTAAGAGGTGAAGGACATACTTTTTCATAGAAGTATGTCACTGAGGATGGGTATACGGTATTTCTGTTCTCTCTCTCTCTCTCTCTCTCTCTCTCTCTCTCTCTCTCTCTCTCTCTCTCTCTCTCTCTGACAACTCTATATGAATGAAATGTAACAGGCCAACTTTCTGTTTCTGCTACCATGACTGACTATCCTCATGTCACCCTGCTAAGATACTCTATAGAACGATCACTCTAAAAGCCAAAATAAAACTTTTTCTATTCTAAGTTGCTTTTGATTCCTCATGAAATTTTATCACCATAACAAAACAGTAAAAAATTCATTCATTAACCAAAATAAATTAAACTTTGGTGCTGTGTAATATCCCTATACACTGTAAAGACATGTCACTGGTACTGGTTTAATATAAAGCTAAATAGCCAGGTAAAATCTAAATACCTAAGTATGATTGGGGGGGGGGCGCATAGCAAATACTGGCAAGAAAAAAGGATGCTGAGGAAGCATGACATATAGGAGATTTGCTAACAAGCCATGAGCTATGTGGCTATATGAAAGTTAATAGAAAGTGGTTAATGTAAGTTGTAAGAGCTGTAGGTAACATCACTGAGTCTATAAGTAGATATTAGCTGTTAAGGAAAAAATAATTATGCAACAATTCACAAACCCAGAGAGGTTAAGTAACAAGGAGGTTTCAAGGACAGCTGTATGTATCTCCCTGGCAAGGGGAAATAGAATAGGTTTTTCAGGTGGACTAGGGGAAAGTAGGGATGGAAAAATAAAGGAGAAATCACAAGAGGAGTAAGAGATTACTAAGAATGACATTTGGAATTATGAGGCATTTTAAGAATTATTTGGAAATCCAATGCATTGGATCTACAAGGGTGTTCCTAATGGAGGCTATTAGTAATGGTGGCTATGGAATCTTAACTGACCATCTTCCATAATCAGACAAGGCTCTTAGTGGTGGAATCGGGACATCAATATAATCACAACATCTTTCACCTACATTTTCTCCTGCTTGCAGGTTGTACTGGGCTAATGGTTGTTCAGAAATTGTAACAGTGACCAACTCATGACTGTTCCAACTTGAGCCCCACACAAGGAGAGGGATACCATGTCTGACACTATCAAGATGTCCAGGAACTTCCCCGAGACTTATCACAGAATCAAACAGAACTGTCAAAAAAAGACAATGAAATCATTACTAATGATATTCTACTAAACTCATAGATTGAGTCTAGAGCCAGAGGAATTGAGGAAACCATGAGAACATGGCCCACAGATTCAAATAAGCAGGGCTCATGGGGGCTCAAAGAGACTGAAGTGACAATAAAGTGGACTGTATGAGTCTGACATAGGTCCTCTTCATATTTTATGGTTGTGTAGCTTTGTGTTCTTGTGGGACACCTAACAGTAGGTATGTGGGGTGTCTCTGATTCCTCTACCTGCTCTTGTGACCATTTTTCTCCTATTCGGTTTCATTGTCCAAGCCTAGTCTTATTGTTAATCTGTGTTTGGTTAATATTCAGGGAAGTCTGAAGAAAAGTAGAGAAGGGAATTTGGGTGAGAGGGTGATAAGAACTTGAAGAAGCTGAGGGAAGGTAAACTGCAGTCCAGATCTAATATATGAGAAATGTATGAATTAATAGATAATAAATTTGAAAGATGTGCATAGAATATAGTTTTAATTTAAAGAATAAACCTGGGACCAGCTGAAGCTTTAAAATAATCAAGACTAAACTGGAGGTTCTACTCACTCACCAAAGCTATTTGGATAAATGTGTTTATAAATTTACCTTCAGGGAAATCACCCAGTGACATTGCTTTTACCATTCTCAGTAAGAAATATCATTTGATTCTCTGCGTTGTGTTGTGTCTTTAATTTAACACTTTGATACTTCTGTACTATGTAGGGGGATTATGTTGTTCCATTGCAAATAATTGTCCCACCCACTGGTTTAATAAAAAGCACTGATTAGCCAAAGACAGGCAGGAAGTGTGGGCAGGGCTACCAGACTAAGAAAACTCTGGGAACGGGAAGAACAGAGCAGAATGCCAGAGAGAATGCCAGAGCGAAGCCAGAAGAAGCAGAGGACAACTATGCTGCTCTGAGGAAAGGTAGCAAGCTGCATGGCCGAACAGGATGAGAGTATGGGTTGGTTTAAGGGTAAAGAGTTAGCAAGTTATAATCTGAGCCTTAGGCTAATCAGTCTAAAATTAATGTAAGCATCTGTGCGTTTCTGCGGGTCTGTGGATCTGCAGGACTAAACTTTGAGGCTAGGCCTAAAAGTCCAGGCCAGAAACCTCAGACTACATACTATTTTGTATTCTGTAATGACATTTGGTCAGTTAGGATTATATTCATGGAAGTCTCTTTCTTCTAGTGGAATTTAGCTCATAGAAATATAAGCAGAAGAGCCGAAGTTAGAATTGTTCTTTTATCTTAAGTAATGTCTCCTCCACTTTAGTCATGAAGAGCTGGATGCATTCTCAATATAAAATCATATCTCAGGAATTTTTCATGATCCAAGGCTCTTGTAGCTTTCTATTGCTATTTTGTAGCTATGAGATACTTGTAATATTTTCTTTCTTGAAGGGTCTTAAGCGATTTACAAGATGGAGTGTTAAACCATTTATTATTTATTTCATAAATTATGAACATCAAGAAACTTTAGGAACTGATGTGCATTGAGTGGTTAGTAGACCACAGGGCACATGCTCTGTAGAGCAGCAGAAGGGATCCTGGCTTTCTTTCTTCCTCTCCTCTGATCCCTCCGATAAATGAAAAGTTTTGTGCTGACATCAGCTTGCTTAACACCACAGTAAAGATCAAAATGGTAAACCTAAGTAATCTGTGAGCAAATGTGTACTATAAAAGATTGATCTCACATTATTACAGCGAAGGAAACCTAAGCAAAACATGATCCATGCATAGAAGCCTGCTAAAATACCAGGATTTTAGTAAGTATTACATATACTAAAAGTGTTCATATTCATGAATTTTAAAATATTCTAATGAAACCTATATACTGAACATAAAAGTGAATTTAAAACAAAATTAAAGGCAAATCATTTCTGTCTTAGACCTTTGATTCCTGTTATTCTGATAAAAATAATGTGACTAGAACAGCCTAAGGGAGGAAGGGACTTGTGGCTTACATTTCCAGTCCATCAGAGTGGGACACTAACAGAATGTGAGCTTGAGGGAGCTGGCAAATTTGCTTCAACATTTAATAAACAGATACTGGTGAGCACATTTTTCTCAATGAGCTTTTTCCATTTTCTGCAGTGCTGGATCATTGATCATGGAATGTCCACATAACTAAGATCTTTCTGCTCATCCTTTGCAGACTTGCCTAATTTGTTATATTCCAGGACATTCTAGAGCCTTTCAAGTTGACAATTGGCAATAATCATCATAATTACCTTTAACTAAAATTCTAATGTTCTAATTTTATTAATATACTTTTATTCTCAATGAAGGGTTAAAATGTTATAATAGTACTTATTTATCATTAAATCTGATATCTCATAATACATTTATTTGAAATATAATCACTTGTAAATGAAATATTTAATTTGCTTGTATTTGTGGATATTATAGTGTTGGAGTCTAAAGAATGGCCTTTTCATAAATTTCAATTCATTTATAAAATAATAAATTGTCCTTGAGAATTAGCAGAGTAAAAACAATTAAAGTCTTTCAGTTCTTAATCATGAATAATTTATATTCTTTAGCATAATTTAGTATTTCTTTGTAATTCTTCAATCAAATCCATAGGACTCAACCTAAGTGTTTCTTACAATGAGCTCCAAGTTGTTTTGAGGAAAAGACTAATTGTAATTACTTTGTGATTTTCTATTTACTAATCTTTTCACAAATCTCAAAATACTAGGGCATCTGAAAATTTTTTATTAATGGTTAATTTTCTTTAAATGGTTCAGAGTTAAAAGCAAATATTAAATAATACATGTATTAGAAACTTTCTTTATAGATTAGTTGCTTTCTCTTCGATGGTATGTAGAAAAGATTACAGAGAATAGCCATATGTTTGCCAATATTCAAACTTCATATGAAATAAGTGCTGAGAGGTTAGAGATTATGGGGGATTTTTGTGCCATTAATGTCAGAAATCTGATTGACATTTTATATTACTTAAATTTAGGCGCGGCTCATCCTGGCCTGGGTGAAGGAACTCTTTGATGAGTAGTCAAAGTTAACTCCTCCTCACCCTCTTGACCAAGAACATTTTTTTATAGAAGTTCTCTGATAAATTTCTTCCTATGAAAACTTGACTTGATGGAATAGCATTTGATAGCTTGAAGAAACTGGCCATTGTTTCATGCCGATCCTGGATTCTTTTTTCAAAACAATTAGTGAGAGAGTCATATGTCTTCATATATGAAGAAGAGGGCAAGAAGAAGAAACTTATTTAACAAGGAAGATGCCAAATTAGCTGACCGAATTTAGGTGGCCAAGGGCATCCAATAGGTAAAATACTTTTGTCTGCCACCGATTACAGAGATACCATAAGGACATGAGCATTTGCATATATCTGCTGAATTTCCTTAAGCTATTCAAGTATGGACAGGTGCTGTTTGTGCCACTGTTAGGCTGACTGTGGCAAATAAATTAGAAAAGTATTTAAATTAAATATACATCACTCTATATGATTAGTCTCTAGTCTTTCTGAAAAAGTAGACATTTGGAGGGTCAAACTCAAAACCCTAGCTTGTTTTGCATGAGCATAGCAAGTGAGAGATTATTCAGGTATTAACTATCATTTTGTTAGAAAAAATGGATATAAAAGAACTCAGAATAACAGGAAAGAAGGAAGGGCAAAGACTAAACCTTTACTGATCAAGGAAGGAGACCCCACGGTCACATACACAACCTATCAACTTTGCTTCTGCTGGAAACTTAATAAAATATAAAGCAATGGCACCACATACTGGTATATGGGTGGGGACCTTATGCTCAAAAAAACTGTGGCAGTTCAGAAATATGTTGTTGTTAAGCTGCTAATATTGCAAAAATATCATTCAACTCTCTTATAAGAACTTGAACACTTGTGAGTTGAGACGCCGAGATACAGAAGATGACATTTGTCTGGTGAGAAATGGACGAGAAAAAAAAGTAGCATTTCATTTAGTTTGAAGGGAGGCAACTTCTACACAACGGCTGCTAGAATCAAGAAAAGCATTCTTTTACAGCTTAGGTCAGTGTCAACTAAGAAGAAGAATTTTCAAACGAGGAACACTTGCCATCTCAGACACCCATAGAAACGCACAGGCAAAGACCAGAATGTTCTGTAAGAGTTGGGCATACAAGAATCCATTGTGTCCAGATATTTCAAGGATATGATAAAGCTATTTGATAAGGAAATGAAACACTGTTATGAAGATGCTCTGGTGAATAGAAACTCTGCTTTTCCTTCTCACTCCAATTTTTAAGTAGACGCTTAGAATGTTGAAAAGGATATTTTTCACTAAATATTATTTAGTTATGGTGTGCTTTGTTACAATTTTCATCTGTAAGTGAGATGAATAAAGAGAAAACAATAGAAATTAGAGACTACTTAATATAACTGTATAACAGGTGTGATCTGACTCATGCTATGATTTCATTCTCAGGGAGAAGCTAAGTACCATTTCTTTCTCTTTATAGAAGGAAATTAAATCTAAACTTTTAAAAACTTTTAAAAAGTTCTGACTTTTCCTATATGTTACTGTTGGTGATAAAGATGAGACTTTTCCATGTCCTAATTTTACTCACTGTTTTGATAGATTTGCATGATTAAGGACAGGACTAATGTTTCCCCAGAGGGAAGCCATGGAAGCAAGGAAAGATCCCATATAGAATTCAGCATTTATTGTTCTCCTAAGAGCAAGGGCAAAACCATCAATTTGTTAGACACAGGCACTTATAGTAAAATAAACTATGTAAATTCAGAATATGTTCTAGTCACATTAAAGCCACTGATAATTTCAAAAGTAAATCCAACAGGCAAAACAAAAATTATTGTGCCTAGAATCTTGAACGTTCCCCTACTCCATATTTGTCACTAAAGTCACAGTTCTTAAGGATACATTAGAAATGAATATTATATTAAGAAACACAACACATAGTCTATCTGGGAAACTATTGAATCAAAATGTAGTTAATGAAGGCAGTACCTAAGAATAATCTCATCCTTCTTACTCTGTAGAATAGGAAATATAAAATTATACGCTCAGTACAGACATATTAGTATAGGAGAAATCATTAGAGTATGCTCAAGATTTTTAGCATGCAAAAATGTCTCATTATTTATTTTTTACCAATAACTGTCATTACTTAAAGAAGATTTGCTTTATACAAATCAGAAAGAAAGACTAGCATTCAATAAACAAAAATTTGAGTCAGGCTGATTAGATATGTATGTTTGGTATTGTTCTGATGTAAGAAGAATGTATGTTAGTCTTCTTAAACAGCAAGCTTTTTAATGTGCTTATAGTGGCTACAATAGCTTAATTTTTCTTTTGAAAAAGCTGAATTGAGCCTTCAGAGTACGTGTTGACAATAGAGAGCTATATAGGACAATGCCTTCTATTCAAACTGTGATGCAAATACCACTCACATAATGAAAAAACAAAAACAAAAACAAAAACAAAAACATATAACCCTCCCTGTAGGTGAAGTTTTACTTAGAAGGCACCAGTCCAAGATTGATATCCCCACCACACCTCCCCCCTTAACTCTGCCCATCTTTACATCTTTATTCAGGACTTATTACTGCTTTTTTCCAACATTCACTTACAAGTTGACTCTAGCTTCTTTTTCACTTGTTCTGGGAGGGAAAACAATGCACAAATGGGCACTGTAGATACTACGTAAGAGTCACTGTATTGTAATTCTCCCCTAAGTCACCAAACAATTGCTTAGGATCCTAGTCTATCTTTATTTCATACTGATATTGTAAATTTTTCTTATACTGATGACATTAAACTAACTGGTTTAAAAGTGTTTTCTTATAAGGCACAGTAGAAAATATGTATGCTCACTGAATACAGCCAGTAAGATTCAGGACTCTAGAGCTTCCATTAGTCTCTAAGGGTTACTATGGTTGGATGAGACCTATTTAAAACCAGTAGATTCTATTAATCCTTTGGTAGAGATTGTACAAGTCTTTGTGGAGCTACTGAATTATTGGTGGATTTCGTTCATTAATATGTTCATTCATCCTTATACCCACTATACATCTGGTTTAATAGGGATGCACAGGGCTATGGGAAATTCTCAGCCGAAAATATTTGAAAAGAAAAAGTAATTGATAGGCCAGGCAGGAAATTTGAACACTCTTATTCACAACTGTACCAAGGCAGGCTGATTTCATCAGTGTAAGATCTATGTTCATAAAACATAACAAAAGCAAACAAATCTCTAAATTTTGCCTTAGGTTTTATAAGTGAATTGGAACTAGAAACACCTCTTCAGGAGAGTTGATTTTGGTAGTATCCAGTGTTGCACCAGGATTGGAGCTACCCACCAATATTTTTTCTGTCAGTGTAAAGCAAATTCCCAATAAAGGAGTGGGAGTTCAGTTTGTTTCAATATCGTCTTTTCATTAAAACACTGATCTCTGAATAAGTATCACACGAATTCTCAACAAGCAGTGTCTTTTATAATTGGCTATTGAATCATATGTTCCTGATGGTGTAGGTACTGGTTATTTCCTATGGGGTCTCTGTAAAGATTCCTGGCATGTAGCTGCTATGTGGTAAATGTGCTAGTCCGATAAACCCAACGTGGAACTGAATGAGTTGAGAATTCCTGGCATGTAGCAATTTACATTTACCCAAACATGGCTCTGGCAGAACACTCCAGGTATGGAGGGCACACCCCTAGGAATGGATTCATAAATCTGTGCACACTGGTCTACTTAAATGGAGCTTCCATGTGAAAGCTGACCTCTTTCTCTTCTGCTTCTCTCCCTCATACCTACTCAGTAACTCCCATGAACTCTAGTGTGGCATCTGGTAGTGTGTCTGATGTCATACATGGAACCAACAGTCTCACTCTTGTATGTGGGCGCTCTGGTCTCTATGATATTCAATTCAACAAAACATGATCACTGAGCCTGAATATGCTCAGAATATGAGTGAGTCTAGCAAAAAGGAATCTGACTGTCTGGACTTCCACTTTACTTTGTATTAGATGAAATTCAGAGCTGCAAACACACAAAGGTATCTGTATAGGGGTAAATTCCTGGGTCCCAGCTACAGGCCATTTGTGTTGACAATTGAGTAGTGAACTGAAGTCATGTCATACGAAAGGTACAGTAGCATGCTCTAGTATGAAAAGCCTTTCTGGGGAAACATTGTAGGAAAAAAATGTGGGATAATGCCATGAATTGGAGAATAATTGACTATGTTGTACACATGTTTATTTTAGGAGTAGAAAAGCAAGGGCTTTAATTAAAGCTCAGGCTCTGGTCACAACAGAGGCAGCAGATGTGGCCTTAAAGATACCTGGTAACACTGTACAGTAGAAAGGAACAAAACCAAGTAGAGCCAGAAGTTTCCTGACTGGTCCAGAGGAATCTCTCTTACCTGCACATGGTCCTGCAGCTGCTTATAAAATAATTATTTAGAGGCTTATGTTAATTATAAATGTTTGACCTATGGCTCAGGTTCATTACTAACTAGCTCTTACAACTTAGCTAAACCCATTTTTATTAATCTGCCTATAGCCAAGTGGCTTTGTAGCTTTGCTTGTGTCCCGTTATATGATGCTTCTTTGGGTAACAGCTTGTAGCTTTTCTCTGACTCTGCCATTCTTCAGCTTTTATCTATGCTTGGCTTTCCTGCCTGCCTCTAAGCTTTCTTGCCATAGGCCAAAATGGCTTATTTATTAACAAATGATTTTACAAAAAGGTATATTCACAGCATATAACTCTTTAATCTCTTGTACCAGTGAGTTTTCCTCCCTGCATCCCCTAGATAAGTACATCCTTCTTTATTAGTCGCCAGTAATTTGTGTTAATAACCAAGAATACAAAATAGGCCTTTAAGTATAATTATGTGGTTACACTTCCATCAAAATTCCACAGCCTCATCATTTAACCCATATATTATGAATACACAAAGCCATAGAAGATCTTAGTGGTGATATTTTTTGTATGTTCTAACCAATAAAGCTTGCCTAAAGATCAGAGGACAAAGACAGCCACTAGGTAGCCATAAAATTCAGACAGCAATGGCACACACCTTTAATCACAACAATTGAGATCTTATGCCCTTGTGTCCAGTACTTGGGAGGGACACCCAGCACCGAGAGGATTTATACAGGAAGTGAAATGACTGAGCAGAGAGAGGGGTATAAGGACAGAGGAGACAGGGCTCAGCCCTTTTAGACTGAAGATTCGGTAAAGGTAAGAAGTCTCACTAGTGGATGGAAGCTTTATTTCTCTGAATTTTTAGCATTTTACTTGATATCTGTCTCTGGGTTTTATATTAAGACCAATTAGGATTCATGTTACACATCTTAAATACTGACAAATTGAATTCACTGACCTTTAGTTAGGAAGTAAAGTATATGTGCGTTTATATTGTGTTTAGATGTAGCTTTTTTTCTTATCCAAGCCTTCCCTAGCATAACAACAAACCAAATGTTACTATTAAAGCTCTTGAAAAGTCATGATGAATTTATATTCTCATATTGACAGAGACCAGGGCACTAATTATATAAAGCATTGTGTCTAGAATCAGAGATAAACATATAACCCACCATGGCACCTTTTTTATTTGTTGTATGACAGGTGGGCAGCAAGTCTGACGGAAGACTAAATGGATTGAGCAACACACACAAGTAGTATCCTATAGAAAACATTTGTTAACTTGAACTGAAAAACAAAGCCATATACGTAAAGATAATTATCCACATGGTAACTTGACTCCCCTGTGTGAGAAATTATGAGCCTAGGTTCTCATCCTAAGCCCTAGTTGGAACTTTAGTATTTATCCAGAAGACACTGTACAAGAGTCCATATATAGACATTCATTGATATTTTCCATATTGAAAAATGTTAAATCCAGGAAAGTAATGTGTGAGCATCCTCTCATCCCCACAACTAAATCCACAGATTCTGTTGTACTATGAATCAGACATCATAATTTATGCCTTGAGGATACATAGTGCATTAGGGAGGCCATGTGCACTAGTGTTCTGCTTTATCATTTGTTGTTACAATATACTTTCTTGGCCCCTGGTGGCCAGAGGTCCAGACCCACAGACCCGCAGACTACTTAGCCTCCCGAGGCTGCTTAGGCCCCCCAAAAGGATTCAGATGCTTATATTAACTTCATACTGTTTGACCTGTGGCTCAGGCACATTGCTAGATAGCTCTTACATCTTAACTCAACCCATTTCCATTAATCTGTCCTGCCACGTGACCCAAGGCTCTCGCCTATGTTCCTTACATGTATCTTCTTTCGGCAACTGGCTTGATCTGCCTGACTCTGCCTCCTCCTAACTATTCTGATTTCCCATGTACTTCTTCTAAGGTACCTGCCATGGCCAAAACAGTCTATTATTTAAAGATTTATATTCACATCATATAGAAAGACATTCCCACATCAATTTGTTACATTGATAACTATCAAATTCTATTTCCTTGGTCAGTTTATAATATGTAGTGCCACATCAGGGCCCCTGATGTTGTGTTGTATATTTAACAGGCCTGACAATATTATTTTCAGAAAGTGTAACCTGCATTTGTAGTCACACTTAACTAGGCATATTTTCATGAACACCTTTATAGACAGAGTTTTACCTACAAGGCACCAGTCCAAGGTTAATATTATTAAAATATAAATCAACACTCACGATACAGGTAACAGCTTATAGTGGTACCTGAACAGGGACTGGAGTATCCGAGCGATGGACAATGGATTCCAAACCGGTCTCTCCAACAACCAGAAACTAAGAACAACAACCTCCCAGGTTCCAGCAGCTTCTTATCAATGGGGTTGGCCACACCCCCTCCAGGAGCCCAGGACCCTGGATAAGCGTCTTCAGACCTTATCAGCTGACACCTGAATCCCACAACATCTCCCCCTTTTGTCTAACTAAGAAGGTTCTAAACTACGACTATATACAATAGGAATTATTATGAAGTAGTATCTAAAAGAGGATAAGGTACAAATTACAACCAAAACCTAACACCTATAAAGTACATCATATATTTTTAGAATTTTGGTAGATGGTATGGTGTATAGATTACTTCAAAAGCTTCATCTGGGAAAGTAAAAATTCAATACCAGAATGTTCCTTTCTAAGGGATAATAAGGTAATAACCTTAAATCCCTATTCTTCAACCCCTTTAAGACCTGATAAGGAAGATGTATTACCTGAAAGTCAGAAGTACATGGAAGTAGTGGTTTCCAAAATTTGGGAGAGGACAGCAACACAGCTACCTGGACAATCACCTGATTTGTGCGCCATTGAAGCATCCATCATGTTGGCTACAGGCCTATGGTATCTGACAGATCTTTTCACAAGCACGGCAATTTTGGAGGGACTGTCTTATCCTGTCCAGGCAGGCTTCGTCAGTCTCCATCCATCAACTTGTTCATCCAGCTTGGACACCATGTGTGTACTGTCAACAATCAAGGTAAGGATAGTTCTCTACCCAACCAGCCATTCTCTGCCAAAAGGACAAACTCCAAAGGAGTATCCTAAATGTTCAACACCATCTCAGGAAAGGAGCAGTGACACCAAGAGTCGTCGTGTCTCTCATGGCCGAATTCCAAATGTTAAATGTCATATTCTCTGGGTCTGTGAAATGGTTGAAGATTCCTGTCTATCTATGATAGTCTGACCTGTATCTGAGATGACTGTGATATAGTACCTTAAGTAATGTTGACTGTAGTTTTTATCGGTTTAAGGATTAAACCCTGTACTAAAAGTAGAATACCTATTTAAAGGGTGTATAATCTCTGAACAATGACTTTTAGCATGACTATCAAAAATTAGCCAGGGGTATATATACCATGTAAAGTGGCCACAGCATTTTAGACATGTATATACATATATATCATCTAAACAGAGGTATATAAAACATCTTGTTCATATATCATAACTAGTGCAATCATACATTATATCTAGTATAGTTAAATGAAGGTAGTAATTGCATAGTGGACATGACAATAATGTGCATATATTTTAAAGAGAGGTAGAAGCATATACAAAATATAGCAATTACAGATTCAATTTTACACAATAGTTACAGATTCAGATTTATATCGATGTACAAGTTGCTTTGGTTATATAAAGCAATTTCAGATTAAACTTTGTACCAATGTACAAATCATCTCAATTAAACATATAAAATGATTTCACAGTTGTATCAATATACAAATATCTATGCCAGTGCAAATTGTCTTTAGCTTAGCCCATATATTCAACTAAAATTGTGACGCCAGATGTGGTGGGATTCAGATGACAGCTGATAAGGTCTGAAGATGCTTATCCAGGGTCCTGGGTTCCTTGAGGGGGTATGGCCAACCCCACTGATAACAAGCTGCTGGGACCCTGAGAGGTTATTGTTCCTGGTTCCTGGCTGCTGGAGAGACTGGTTTGGAATCCATCGTGCATTGCTCAGATACTCCTTGTTCAGGTGCCACTATAAGCTGTTATCTGTATCATGAGTGTTGATTTATATTTTAATACATATTAATCTTGGACTGGTGCCTTGTAAGTAAAACTCCGTCTACATATGGCTTCCCAATGTGGGGCGAATATCCACTTAAAGCCTGAGAAAGTTTAAAAAGGGTTTTAGCATAAAATTAACCAAAGCAGCTTTCAAATTGTGTATCTGAAACAAGTCATTGTACAGAGAAAGCATGTCATCTGGCCACATTCAAAATGGTGCCGGCACACTGGCTGAAGGCAGCGTAAGCAGAAACCAGGCTGGTTCCCAAAGTCTCACAGAATACTCAGTAGCATATGATTGATTTAAGGTGTCTGTTTATTTTGAACAAAAAGGAAACAAATATGGTTTCTTAGTAGCAGCATTTTCTTGTGTCTGTTCTGTTTGCTGGTGGTGAAGAGAAACGCAGTCCTTTTAAGAGAACTTACTGATTCAGCTTTATCTGCAAACACTGTGTGGCTCCTTAAAAGAGTATGAGTATTGAAAAAAGCTCTTCTGGTTGGAAGATTATTAAGGATTCACAATAAAACAAATTCAAATAAAAAAAAAACGTAAGAGTGTTACAATGTGTGTAAAAGGTACATAGGCTTCAGAGAGAAAAGAGTTAGAGAAAGTCTTTTAAAAAGAAATAGAGTAATAAGAATATAATAAGCCACATAAAGATGGAAAATAGACACAAAATCTGGATTTTGGTTGTTATTGAGTTGTATTTTAATTTTTTAACTGTTAATGAGCTAACTACAGAAAGACAATGGATTGTAAATGTAAAGGCTACTAAGTGAAACAAGAATATATATTTTAAACGTATTTTGATTTTGAAATTTGTGTCTAAGGATTTATTGTTTTGGAAGAGTTCTGCTTTTGTTTCCACAGAAGATGAGAACCTGTGGATTGCTTCCAGGCAAATATGGTTTCATCAACCAAGACCTCCTGAAAAAAAAATCTCTGATGGGAAAAGATGGCTATAATAAGCTTCAAGATGGCTGTAATAAGCTTCAAGACTACAGACTATGATCCAGTCTCAAGAACCCGTGAGATTTTCAATGCCCCTTAATCAACAGGAAGTAGTAATGGAAAACTACAACCAAATTCCAAAAATATTGCTTATTGTTTTCATTATAAATGGTTAATGGTCACAGTTAATTTCTTTCTAAGAAGAAAAAGGGGATATGGTATATGAATGATTTTATAAAAAAATAATTATTGAATTTACTTAGATCAAGGAACTCAGCTGTTAATCTCAAAATGTTTTACATTGGTATGGATTTTGGTTTATTGATACAAATTTAAGGTCAATTCTCTTATGCTGTATGTATTTTTCTACTATTGTTTAAGGTATGATGTTTATGTAACTGATTTAAAGTTGTAATGTATAATTAAGAAATATTAGTTAGATTTTTAGGTATACAAAGATATATTTCAATTAGGCAGATAATCTTCAAATACTACTAAGACCTACAGAATATGGCACTTAAAATTTTTTAAGAGCTTAGACTTTTCTGGACAGTGAGACAGATCTTATCCTGGCAGCACCAATTTACTTCAAGAGAAAAATGGGCATCAAAGAAACTCCACATGGAGATTAATTACTTTGTAGTATTGGTTAGCCACTGGACATGAACCTGTTCTTATATTGACTGCTTGACAGTATGCTGTTTAAACTGGACATGCAGGTTCCATAGGAAGATGACCTCTGAACTTTGGCAGAACAAGCCGAGATGGTCCTTCAGCTTCCTGCTTTGCAGAGAAAACTGTCAGACATTCTTTAGGACTTGAGGAGAAGCAACTGATGAATGGACAGAGCAGATTTCCTGCTTCCCTGAAATGAAAAGAGACTCAAGGCCTATAGGCTGAAGATGGATGCCCCAACTTTATAAAGGAACTTTGGGTGACTGTCTAGGCAGATAGGTGTCATCTCTGTCATTTCTAGATTTTGGAAGTTGCTTGCACTTCTGGTTTACTTGGGTAAATATATCCTTCTGTTGTCTTTGATATAGTTGAAGATTGGATAGTTATAGGTATAGTTTTTCTTGGTTATTTTAAGGTATATTGGATATGAAACTTTAGATTCACAGTGATAATGTAGATGATAGAGTATTTTCCTTAATTTTGCTAAATACAAATAGACTAGATATTGTAACTGTAATTCTTGCTTGATAGCTATTTTGTTAAATGTAATTTTGCTATATTAAAATTGAAGCCTTCCTGTTTGATTAGACAGGAAGGGGGGGTGATGTGGGAATGTCTTTCTGTATTCTGTGAATATCAATCTTTAAATAAAGGAGCTGTTTTGGCCTATGACAGGCACCATAGAAAAGTAGGAGGAGAAATCAGAGCATAGGTAGGAGAAGCAGGGCAGAGTCAGACAGACAGAGCCAGAAGCCCAAAGAAACAACATGTAAGGAACACAGGTGAGCCACGGGCCACGTGGCAGACAGATTAATGAGAATGAGTTGAGTTAAGATGTAAGAGTTAGCTAACAATGTGCCTCAGCCATAGGTCAAACAGTATGAAGTTAATATAAGCATCTGAGTCATTTCTGGGGGCCTGAGCAGCAGCATCGGGCGGCTAAGGGGTCTGGTGTGGCAGGTCTGTGCCTCTGGCCACCCAGGACCAAGAAACCTCACTATAACACACCTTACATCATTTTATGATTCTTTTGAATTTATGTTGTTGGTAGAGGACAGTAGATAAAACAATGAAGAGTAGGTTATCTGTAAACACCTACTTTGCAAGAAGTTTTCAGGAACCTGGCTATCCATGTCTCCTTCTTTAGCCAATTGTATGGTTAGTTGGCAGTAATTTCCCAGTAAGTAGAATATTTTAAAAAATTAAAAGGAGACAGAGCTCAAAAGTAATAATTGAAAATCTCCAGGTTATTTTTTTAATCTCATTTAGAGTACTGACTTTCTGTTTTAAAATTAAAATACCACAGGTCTTTCAACAAACCATAGTGACAAATGGAATTCTTGTAAAAAGTTTGGAGGGATGAAGATGAATCCATGGTGGAGCTTTTAAACTGTCAGAAAGCAAGAGGTAAATTGACATCAATTTATCTTGTTTGCTAGGCCTCTCTATTTTTGATGAATCCTGACTTCTAGGACACTTCAGAGATGCTCTTAGCTTTCTACAAAGTTCAACAAAATAATTTTAGTGCTAAATATTTTATTTTTATTTAATATAAAGAACAGAAAATTGCTTATGAGCTCAGGACTCGTGCCATTCAGGAGGAGAGTAATTTTGTGCCTTTCTGAGTCACAATTTATGAGAAACAAAGTCTCTTAGAAGCTGAATCTAGAGGCACGTAATTTTTCTATCCTCCAAGATATAACTCTTTTCAATGTATATTCTATTTAAAAATGTATTTTTATTATATCCCTCTGCTTGGAAGATTTTAAGACCTACAGCCTGCTCGAGATGTCAAAGTCTTTCTTTGAGTCAGGAGCATTGTCTTCGAATCGACTTCTTAGGCCATTTTTAAATTATTTTATTTATGAGATCCAAAGCACTTAAAGGAGATCCTTTGTTCCACATGACAGTGGTGCTATCAAACTAAACTGCTATGTGTATATCCATCATGTGACTCGTGAAGACCTGAACTGATCCTCTTTTTAATAGTATGCAGTACTTAAGAGATAAGCTGAATTTTTTGACTACTGTGGCTGTTACTTGGATAAAAGACTTAGTGTTATTTGTTCGCATAATGATCCTCTGTTCATTTAACTATGTTTTTATTGATGGTGTGGACCATACTTACAAACCAGATTAGTCACCTTATACCTGGTTTACTCTACTGTACTAAAACTTTTGCAGGACCAGGGCACATAATGAAGGAAGATCAGTACTTGAAATAATAAATGCTACCCTGAAAAGGTGGGTAGAGATGCTAGGCTTCACATGACTGAGCCATCTTGAATTACAATTGTTATGTTTTCACCTTCCTCAAATTATTTTAGCATTCATCAATTTAACAAAGCCATTAGAATGAAATGTCAAACTCCCCAATGGGCCTTGGTCCCATCCATGTCATGTTGTGCCTGATATCTTTGATTAGTTTAACCTGCTTGCATAAAGCTGCATTTTACAATAGTAACTCATATAAAAAAATCACTTCATTTTTATGAATTTCATTAGGATTCATTAATCTAGTTTCAAGACATGAGCATGTCTTGGTGTGTACCCACCAGTGATGTGAACTATGTATAATTCTGTACTTGACATTTCTACACTTCTGTCACATTGGACTTTGAAACAAATTCTAATGGCAGAGACTATTTGTAACACATTCCCGAGGAACAACCTCATCCATGTGTACTGTCTTCAAGACAAATTTAAGCTCTTCATCCTGTTTTACATCTTGTTATTAACCAAATTCATCATCAGTTTTTCAACCTAAGTGTAAAAGGTCCATTAAGTCACTAAGTTTTACATTAACATAGCATAAATGCTTTTGAAATCAGATTATGAAAAATGTATTTAGCTATCTCATATTTTAGATTTGAAGAAGCTCAATAGAATGATTCTTTTAAGTCAATTAATTTTTTCCATTTTTTCTTGACTTCATTTTCATAAGAAGCTTAAGCTGGCAAGGAGAAAGTGAAATAATAATTTTAGTTTTTTATTTTTCTATGTTCATCTTTTCTGAATCTTACAAATAACTTATGAATTTGATAGGCATCAGTTTTTCTTAGATAGACACTTGGAAATATATAGAACAATAAAGCAAATATTAGAGTTGAGAAATTTATTGAGAACCAAGTACTATAGAGAAATTTCATTAAATGATTTATTACACTTAATTGCTTGCTGGATGTGCTCTGTAGGCTATGTCATAACTGTTAGGAATAGGAAAGCATATGCCTTCAAAAAACTGAATATCTAGTGCTAATAATTAGCATAGGCAAGGCACTTGGTGAACAGAAAAGACACTCAGAGTTTAATACACACACACACACACACACACACACACTTTGAAGCATTGCAATCAGATACTGAGTTCCCAGATGGGCTTCTCTTAGGGAAAGGTCAACTGCACAGGAAGGACCAACAGAGGAGACTATTAGCGGAGTGCTACCCTCAGGAATGCCAGAGATGGCAGACAGCTAGACAGTTAGGAGTCAAGAAGTGTGTGTGTGTGTGTGTGTGTGTGTGTGTGTGTGTGTGTGTGTGTGTGTGTGTGTGTGTGTGTGTGTGTGTGTTTCTATGTCTGGGTGAGTTTCTGTGTCTGTGTTTGCAGAACTTTTAGGCACAGGTTGTCCTCCGGCTTCCATATTAATGTGCACATTCTTGAATACAAACACTCACAATATCAAGGATGTTCACCAACAGATATATATCTTCACACTAAAGAAAAACATGAAATTAACATATCACTACAGATATGTGAGTAGTTCTGTACTTGGTGGAATTTTTAAAAATTCATATCTACTTCGTAGATGCTATATAGAGAAGAGAAGATTTAGCCAAGCACTCTAAACAGGAGCAAATGGAGTTTTGTGTAACTATAAGTCTGAAGACAAGATACATTATAAAAAACATAAGGAACTCTAAGCTTCAGGTGTAAGTGATAAAGAGAGAGCAGTACCATAAAGTTTCAGAGCTTGGCATGGCCAAAGTCAGAGTGACCACCTACAGGCACTAGATTTGTCACACAGGTAAGAGGGAGACAATGCTGACCATTTAAAGACTAGCAGAGCACACCAAATATATTTGCATGAATGTAGACAGTGTCATCTCAGATTAATTTATTAAGATCTAGAAAAATCCGACATGAGGCATCCCTTTAAAAATCAAAACAAGAACAGTGACTGTGATTTATCTAATAATGGGGAACAAGCAACATGACAGACATTTAAGACATAAAGTAAACATAAAAACAAGAGCACATCTTTGGAAAGTAATAAATAATTTATAGAAACATTATTCTGGCAGGAAGATGTCTAATACTGTGAATGATATAAATACATACACAATTTTTAGTCTTCTTAGGAAAATTGTGCACTTTCATTTACATGCATAAGTTAGCATCTATAGGGTTAGCAATCCTATATGCTATACCCTAAGGAGTTATTTGTTATTCATCACAAATAACCTGTACCATTTGTTATTGTATAAAAGAAAAAATATCCACACATTAACAATTTTATAAGCATTTCTAATACAATGCATATTTAAGCATTCTTTTAATGAAACAATCTTACCTAGAGAAGCTTTATTTCCTAGGTCTCTTTGAAATCATTTCCCACAGTCTGTCTATACCACATAATCACATCCCGCTTTTTATAATGGCTTCTGCTGGTATAAATAGACAAACCCGGATGGAGTTCCAGTCAGTGATAATAATAATATGCTACACTCTCTTGTTCTTATTGGGCAAAATGAATGAGGTATTGTTTTATTCTTCCACCAGCCTGAAAGCTTTTTAGATTATATGTGTACATCAGAGAGGCATTATACCCACCAATACTATTACTTAGGTTTTTCAAAAAGAGCCTACCACTAAATACGTTTATTTAACTTTTTTTCAAAAATGAATTGTAGAACATTATTCCATTCTTAATAAAGATTCTATCACTGCCTCAATTCTTATAAAAAGTTCAAATTTATTTGCAATAACCTAGTACCTACCTCTCTTCGCAGAATACAATGTATAAGTTCTAAAGGGTCATTTCACATTATGACCAATGACTAATTCCAGTGCACTTTGTAGAGGACAGTAACACATGAAAGAGGAATAAATTTATGCCCATCAAGCTCTCTCCTCAAACTATATATCTTCCTATATGGTATTTTGTCTCTTTTTCTAATTATATATGGTATATATCACTCATAAACACACACAGACATACACACATTGTCCAATGTGGCCAGAAAGCTGAACAAATCTCCTGGAACTGTAGTTATGGATCAGTATATGTCATCATTTTGATGTGGTGAATCAAATTTCTGACCTTTGCAAGATCAACCAATGTCTTTAACTTTTTAGCCCTCTCCCAAGCCCCTAGTCTGCATTCCTTTGAGTAATATCTGCAACTCTAGAAACATTCTACTTTAAAACCATATGAAAGAAACTAAAAATATACCTATATGCTTTAGTTTAGTATATGAAGTAAAAGACTGATTTTTCTATAATTTCAAACTATGTTCTCTCTCTCTCTCTCTCTCTCTCTCTCTCTCTCTCTCTCTCTCTCTCTCTCTCTCTCTCTCTCCATATATATATATATATATGCCCTGTTTCTTTAGTATTCTGAATTATTAGGTAATAAGAGGAATTTAAATTGTAATGGTTGCCATCAGAAAGCATATATTATTTTAAAATAAAATTATTTCTGTGTAGAATTATTCATTCCACAAGACTTGTGCCATTATTATTAATGTGACAGGCTCAGGCTCTGACACTCACACTTCACTATATGAAGACTGAATGAAGTTTGTATATATTTGAACTTGTATAATCATTTATTAACAAATACTCCTGTGAATTATCTAGCCTCTAAGCTTGTGAAATTCCTCTAATGAGAAAGAAAATCTTCTAGGCAAACAGTCTCTTGAAAATTATTAGTCAGTACTTCTATGGTATCGCAAATTCTGCCAACATTCTCCATGCACAATGAGCAAATTAGAGTTAAAATAAAATTCAATCATGGGTCCTTGGCCACCAAGATTTTGTTCAGTGGTGTTTTGATCACTAAAAATCTTCTGCAGTACCTTTCCTTCTGGTTTACATGCTCAAGCGCCATGTCTCTGTGATAGTCTTCCATTTTCCTCTAAGGAAGAGCTAGGAAGATGTTCCATGAGATATCTGTCCATATCTTTCCAGGAAAGAAACTTCACCAGACATATACAAGGCAGAATTGTAATTAATTGCATTGCAGATTTTTTGGTACATTTAGATATGTACAGAATGAACCTCTCACACTCCCAAAGTATACTAATCACTGTGACAGTAGATACCAACTTGAAATTCAAACTGAAGGATTAAATGACTCAGTCACCAATCTTATGATTTTATTCCTTCACTAACTCCTACTGTAAAGATTAGAAGTGCTTTAATTTGAGATAATAGGACAAGGTGGAATTTAAGCTATTGTCTTGTACTTATCTACATCAAAATGTTTATAAAGATTGAAGTCAGTTAGGGTGGTCCTCAGTTTGATTACAGGGAAAGACCTGTTCAGGTACCCTCTACACCATTGTTTGGACTCTTAGTTGGGGTTATCCTTGTGGATTCCTGGGAATTTCCCTACCACAAAGTTTCTCTTTAACCCCCAAATGCCTCTCTCTATAAAGATATCTATTTCTTTGCTCTCCCTCTCTGTCCCTCCCCCAAGGATACATCTCATTCCTCCTGTTCTCTTTTTACTTCCATTTATCCCTTCACCCCCTGCCCCTCGCCCAACTTACTCAGGAAATCTTATCTATTCACCCTTTTCAAAGGGATCCATGGAAGTCTTCCTCAGGGTCCTCCTTCTTACCTACCTTCTTTGGGGTTGTGGATTGTAGGATGTTTTATGTCTAATATCCACCTAAGAGTGAGTACATATTGTGTTTGTTTTTCTGGGTCTGGGTTACCTCACTCAGGATGTTTTTTTCTAGTTCCATCCATTTGGGTAAATGTACTACAACTTGATAAATCAGAATTTGTTAACTCCCTGTGGGAGGCTCTTCTCTCTCTGAGTACTGGATAGGGGTAGGGAGCAGGGAAGCTGAAGGGTGAGTGGAGGAGAAGAGAGAGGGAGAACTGTGGTAGGTATATATCATGGAAGTAAAATTTCTTAATTGAAAAGAAATAGATGCAAAAAAGATTGAAGTCCCCTATATTTTTAAGACAGCTTCACTCACTGAACCTGTATCTTGCCATTTTGGCTTGGCTGACTACCAAGCCACAGGAACACACTGGTCTCCACCTTCAAGAACTGACATTGTAACCCAATGACCAGTCCTTGGAAAAAAATCTAGTACTTAAATATTCACACTCGCATAGTCAACACTTAACCCACTGAGCATTTCAGAGCTCCTTTTCTCTCAGCCTATTCATTTTTTCTCTGATCATATCTCAGAATGGCTTACACTTATCTATTCAGTAGCAGATTGGCCTATGAATTATTTTGTCATTTTTCTATTATGAGTAAAGTTTTGCGTACGTGTATGCTTCATTATTTTGAAAAGGAATTGTTGAATCACATAAAAATTTGGTATTGAGTCTCTTGAAAATCTGCCAGAACTATTTTACAAGGAACTTGCACCATTTTGCTTCTAATCGGGTATGTATGGGAGTTTTGATTCTACAAATTTTGCCAATGCAACTTTGGTTTTATAATCTTTGAATGTTAATGTTACTCAGAATTACATCCAGAGGCCTGTGCATGAACATAATCAACCATTGTGCTCTATTTCTGACTTGCATTTTTTTTTCGATAACTCATAGTGTTTAGGTGATGTTCATGAACTCAATAGCTGCTTGGATGTTTTTGGGAAAAAGTTGGAAGGCTGTCTATTTAGATCTTAGTTATTTCTCAATTCTTAGGATAATACAGCATACATATTATAGATACATCTAGCAGATATATGTTCTACAAAACTTAAACTCATTCTCTGGGTAATTCTTCATGATTAATGTTTTCATGTATTTATTCATTTAGATAGTGTGTGTTACAAGTAAACAGTTCAAGCTATGTATAAATTTATAACCTTCTGGCCTCAATATTCAATGTAATGACATTCCAGAAAATAGGCATGTATAATCATGCAAAGCTTCTCCCTCTGGATCTCCCTCTAAAGAAAAAAAAAGAGAGAGAAAAATCTTACTCAATAATTTGTTTTAACTTATCTATTACTGAACTTTGAATGTCAGTATGAAAAATTTATATAATTCAAATTCAGTGTTGGTTATACTTGTATTTATTTCTGATAGTTGTGGCACTTAATAGCTATTAGTTTTATATTTTTATATTTAATATCAATTTTATATAGGTTATGGTTTATTTCTAATTTGAGTCTTTTGTGTGCAAGTATCTCTTTTGAGAACTATTTGTTAAAAAGATATATCACCTCCTAATTTGTATTGACTCTATATGCCAGTGAAATATCAGTAAGGCTGCATAAATGACATAAAATTTTTAGAGTTTATTTTTTTTCTATTTATCTGTGTTTTTATTTCTGTATCAGAATACATGATCTGAATTCTGTAGAAGTGTATTGTGTATTGTGTCTACAGATAATATGTTTTTATTCTTGTTTTGTGAGTCACTAAGTTAAACCAAGGTCACTTTTGTGATCATGGTTTTAGCACTATTTACAGGAACTTGATGGGTTCACCAATGGGTGCACAGCTAAAAATAATTATGTCCTCCTATCTAGAATCCTTCAGTAGTTAATAGTTCATTAGGGAAAATTAGGAGCCCAATAGCCTTGTTCCTACCACCGCCCATAAATGACTAATTCCAGGCCAATCATGTGCACAGATATTTATATTCCTGAGTCTTCTGATCCGTGAATGTTAGATATTTATCCTCAACTGAATTTTTTTTTAATTTCTTTCAGTGATGTTTACAGAGTTGGCCAAGTGTGGTAGTATATGACTGTAATCTGATACTCCAGGTGTTAAGGCTGAATGATTATGATTTTTATATCAGTCTATGTCACACAGAAAATGCTGTTAAAAATTACTTTTCAGAAAAAAGTAATTTTTAATAAACAAAACTTTAGCACACAGTTTTGCTAAATAAAATTTTAATTATATCCTCATGATATTATTAAGAAGTTTTTCCTTTAAAATATTTATTTATTTTGTCCTGGTCATTATTCAAATATTGAAATACAGTAAATTTGTGTTTTGATCATATATATATATATATAACTAGATTTTTATTACTAACCTCTTATTTCTCAAAAAAATTTAAATTTTAAAAGCATCCCTTTGATTTTCTAAGTACTACATCTTAGGTAAATAGAGACAACTTTATAGAGACAAGAAGTAAAACACATTCTTTGACAATGATTGACAATGTGTGTTCTAAATAACACAGATGGTCTAGAGTGATTCTGCTGAGTGAAACAAACATCCCATGCTTTACTGTAACTTGTATACAATTATATAATTATATGTGTAGTAAGAGTTTCTGGCCCACCCTATCTCAAGAACTGGACCAGCAGCCCCATATAATCACACCAAGACTTGTATTAATTAAAATTATATGTTGTCTGGCCTATAATCCAGGCATATTACTTGCTAACTCTCACTCTTAAACTAACCCATGATTAGCCAAGTGACTTAGTACCTTTTCTCAGAGCAGCAATTTTGCCTTCTCTCTTCTGAATTTGCCTGGCTTCTCTCCTCTGCTCTTATATACCCCAGAGTTTTCTTAGTCTGGTATCTGCAACCACACTTCCTGTCTGTCTTCTGATCAGTCACTGTTTTATTAAACAGTGGGAAGGAAAAATATTTACAAAATACAAGAGCGTGGTCGTACAACATATTCAATGAATATATACATTCTATTTTAGTGGCAAGTTATTTATTCATCTAGAGATACTTATCATGAAAAATGCATTGGGATTCTAAACTGTAATCTAAAATACATAATAGAAAATTGTGAAGACAAAGAACACATAGAGATAGAAGTTTAAAAAGATGTCTGATTATGAAAAAAGTTCCACTGTATAGGAGTGGGGACAGTGGAATGACATTTTTCAAATATGCAATTAATATTTACAGAAAGAAATGAGATTACCAGAAAAATCATATTGTTAAAAAAGCACTTCTGTGGAAATACATATCTCTTATAGAAATGTTACCAAATTTCTGTGTTAACCCCCCAAAATGATAATAAGCACATAAGGGATGAACAAAGAGTTTTGCTCAAAATATCTCACGGTTGAACTTCAGACTGAAATAAATGTGGGCTTGGAAGAGACCTGCTTTGGGAGGAGGCTTAAGCTGACACTATAGCGAAGGATCTAGAAGTCTGTTCACAGGAGACAGCAAAGCCTTGATATCAGCAGCTCCTTGCAGCATTGTCTTCCAGTAATGAGGTTCCAAGGACAAATATAAAATGAAAGTTTGAATATGTTGGATGCTTCTGAAAAAACCTAAAAGAAGCCCATTAAACAAATCCTAGTGATCTAGGATATTACCACACAATTTTCTAAGCTTTAATAGAAAGCAACAAATCTCAAATAATGTTCTGTATCAGACAAGGCTTAGATAAATAAACCTCCACCCCAGCTATGTGATACCTGCATAATTAACCTACATTCATTGTTTTAGTTCTAATTTGACTGACAAGTTATGAACCTAGGACAGTAGCTTACATGACTGGTGGGTGCACTGTCAAAGCTGAAACCCAGGTGATCTCTCCTCCATCACAGGACTTGTCCTATGGTCTTTGGCAGCACACAATCTGTATTTCTGGAAGGCAAATGTTGTCCATGAAACTGCACTAATGCTTGATACTTGACATTTTTGCTTTGTTTGTTTGTTTTTCCTTAATGCAGAAAGATGAGTAAATTTGGGGATGGCTTGTGCTCTTCTATTAACTCTGTACTCTCTAAAATGAGAAGCCATCTCAGAAGTTTATCATGAATGTTATGCAATTGCTGGAGCATAATTTTCATTCTAATGAAACAAGGAGATCACTGCTGCTGCTTGAGTTAGGACTCCACCAACGAATAGAATGATAAATTGTGTACTGGATTATTTACGATATTAATTTGGATAAACAAGTTCCTAATGTAGAATAAGAATTCAATGAGCAAGAAAAATCAACAATCTACATGGAGATCTTCCTACATTTCCCTTTCCAAATGCTACAGGACATAGAAGTCGGCTACTAATTAATCAGTGGAGTACATGTTCAACTCACCAAACATTTAGCCAACTGTTTCAATATAAATTTTTATTTCAAATCAAGTATTACTCAATTTTCTACTAATATTGTAATTTTAAACTACTGTATATCCATTTGAATTATGACAGCTTTCTTCTTAACTGTCATAATGCAGTGAACAGTAGCATAATATTTCTATTCAAAGAAAAATAAAGACTTCTAAAGTATATTTAGTAACTTAACCTATATAGTTGTCTTTTGTCAACTAGGATAATATGAGACATCAATCAGTGCAGAAGCTCTCAGGCAGGTTTACTTTCTCTTTTGTTTTATTTAAACCACTTTTCTTTTTTCTCTCTTGTTTTAAAAATTGGAACATGATTGCACACACAGATACACACACACACATATATCTTGCTAAATTAATTTGGTGTTGCTAACATGTATTTGTCTCTAATGTTGAGTGACTGGTATTGTAAAACCCTAATCAGGAAGACTGATTCTCACTCTATCAGTTGTGTGGTACGTTGCCTGTAACCACTCACCAGTGATGAGGGATTGTGAAATTCCCTTCATCTGTGTAGGCGTGACCCCTGATCTCATTTCTCAGGGCTTATTTAGAGGAGGATGTAGCTGAGATTTTGTTAGTGTACCTTGTTGTCATAAGATAAACATGCTATTACGAGGTAGATGACATGGTCCTTGGTTCCTGCAATATTCCCCTTCCTCTTTTCATATTCTCTTAACCTGAGATGTAGAAGTTGCATTGTGGATGGTATAATTTGGGTAGGGCACTAGACTATCAGGTGTTCTCTGAACATTGAGCATTGTGACTCTTTGTGATGCTCCTCTTTTGTTGAAAAAGACAAAACAACGAAACAAAACCTGTTTTCATGAGTAGTTCTCTTCTCTAGGAAGGGTAGAGAGATGTTGTTACTGAAGGAAGGAAGGGAAGAAGAGCAAATAACACAAGGTTTTCTTTTTTATTATTATTGTAAAGACTCAAGGAATAAAAAATATTTTATATAGCTAAAGATATATTAAAGGTATATACAACACACACACACACACACGTTATTCCATTTAGGTTGCCAATGTTTCCAACAAGAACCATGCACCAACAAAACTAATAGCTAATAGCATACACAAGAAACTTCCCTTATAGTGTTTGGCCAGGGCAATTCAAGCGACAACCAAAACAATGCGAACTATTGTTGCTCACCTTTGTTGCCCCTCAGAAGTTGAAAGTAATCTACTATTGGAGAAAACACTAGATACTTACAACACAGGGCTTTTGTAAGTTTGACCTGGATCTAAGCCTGTTAATTGTGGTCAAACTTCCATAATATGAGACATTAATGTTCTTGCTAACAGGGAGAAGACTAATTAATGGTCCCACACATCCATGATGTATATGATACACAAAATAATACTATATTTTAAACCTCTAACTTAAGATATTTTGCATATTTAAATCATAACTTTATATACTTGAATTGCATGTTTATTTCAGTAACTTTGATTTTCAAGAATGATGATACCTCTTTATTTTCAAAAATAACAAACCATTGAAATTTAGTATATCATTTTATTACATTTATTATATCACAATTATTAGGGTAATTATGTATGATCATGATTAGTAAAATGAAAGAAAAACAATAGTATAATCTTTTAAAAATACCACAAACATAATAGATAAAAATGACTTTATTTCCTTATTTTATTTTGTTATAGTAAAATAATTATTGCACAACACTATATTCCTTAAAAAAATTTATGACTGAGAACTTTCAGATGAAAGCCCTGATGTGCTCTATAAGAGCCCATGTGTGTTTGTAGATCATCCAGTAATACTTCATCCTGACAGAGTGGAGGTCAGTGAGTATGTCAAGAGTCTGAATCGCTCTTATGAAGACTTACTATAATGCATTAACTGACATACTCAGGCTCACTTCCCCAAATAGTCCATCTCCTGTTACTACTGCACTGAGAACAAATTTCAGCTTGGATTTTGAGTACTTTCATATAATATCACTCTATCATTACTACATATGCTTGCCCTGCCTGATTCTGTGTGGGAATATGTTTAAAGGTTGAGTTACCACTGACTGATCCTCCTAGACTGACTGTGGGTAGATTCCTCTGATATCTCTGACTGTTTTAATTATATTTGAAACACATCCCACAATTTTGATAATGGATTTTACTGTTTGATAGATCATTATATTACGATATCACTATTTTACAAGTTAATGATGAGTCTAGAGTAACAAGTCTCTAGACAAATAAAGTTAGTTGGCTATTTATTTTATGATCATGTTTTTGCGTAACAGTTTGTATTTTTGGATATTGATGTCAGAGTTGCTCTCCCAGCATGCTCTCCTTTTAAATTGTTTTTCTAGGTTTGTAATTACATTTTCTATGCTTGTGTTGGAACATGGTAGTGCACTGGAATAAAATACAGTTTATTTTATCTTGCAATTTGTACATTTCATTATTGATTCTTGGCAAATGTTACCCCTGTTTTTAATCAGTTTTATTTTTAAAAAATAACAAATCCTTTTTGAATTATATAAAATACAAAACATTAAGCGACCCCACAGAACATATCTGACTGATGCCTTATATTTTTTCAGAACAATGTTAAAGTTTTTTAACATTGTATTTGTTAACTAGCAAAGAATATGTGGGCGCAAACCACTTGAAATAATTTTTAGAAAAAGAAAAATGTATATTATTAGATATTTTTAATGTCTGTGCCAAAGTGCCTAAAAGTTTAAGTACATTTGCAATTTTTACCATATCTTTTGAATTAAGCATACCAGAAGAAGGATATGACTTCAGATTTGCTCTTGTTAGAGAAACAGTAAAATTGTTGCAAAAGGCTTGAGTAGATTGCAGACTCTATTTTCCTGACACTTTCTTTTATTGTCAAAGGTAAAGAGATGAAGCAGACCCCTTGGACTGAGCTGCGTGTGGGCTGGAATTTAAAAGTTTTAACCTGATATCAAACAAGGAATACAGATTAGCGGAAACACACAATTAACTCCAAACATGGCCACATCTATTACTGAGAAAGAATTTTAAAACCAGAGCCCTAAACCTAGAAACATCCACCCATGAATTATTTATGTTAAGTAACACCCATAACTCTAAACACACAAGATATAATGGAAAACATCACATGTAGAGCATAGCATTTGTGGGATATTTTCAAATATAATAAAAACAGAAGGAGATGTCAGAGGGATCTACCCACAGTCAGTCTAGGAGGATCAGACAGTGGTAACTAACACCTCTAATCCCAGCAAAGGAAATATCCTGGGAGTGGTGACCTATGCCCTTAATCCAATCTGAGTTTGAGGTTACAGAAGGAGTTCCAGGCTCCCAGGCAGTCAGTGGTGGTGCCACTCCTTAACTGAGCAAAGAAAATATTTAAGACAGGCATAGAAAGACAGAGCAGGCAGAAGAAGCCGTGGCACACATTGTTATTCCCAGCACTTGGGAAGCAGAGGCAAGAGAATCTCTGTGAGTTCAAAGCCAGCCTGGTATTCAAAGCAAGTTCCAGGACAGCAGGACTGTTACACAGAAAACTGTCTGGAAAAAACAAAACAAACAAACAAACAAACAAACAAAAACTAAACAAATCCTGGAGGAGGTGGATCTGTCCTCTGCTATCTCTGACTGTTTTTATTATATTTGAAAATATCCCCACAAGTATTTTTGTAGCTAAGGAACCTAATTAGAACACTATGAGGGACATAGAAAGTGATAGAGGATAATAAAGGATGCCCTCAATGCAGATCATTGCTTTAAAAACATTTTGTTCTTGTTGATTATATATGTTTGTCAAAGCACACAACTATGGATAGATCTCATTAAGATGGTTAGATCACAATTAAAAAAAATAACTAGAGCATACAAAAGAAAGAGGTAGAGTAAGAAGCACTGGTTGGCAAAGAAAACATTATAAACATAGCTGGAGATAGAAATTTAGTAAAAATCAGTGATGGCCTTCTGATCAGCACAGAGAAAGTTAAGTTTTATAAATCACCAGTAAGAAAGTTCTGAATTCTCAGGGGAGAAGATGCATTCCCTCTGCTGGACAGAATTACAAAGACTCTTTGATACAAAGCCACAAGTTGCGAGCTGTCTAAGAAGCCTGAGATGACTTCATGGCCCATAAATTCTCAGAAGCCAAAGACTATAGCAGATCATGTGCACCAGGCCAGTAGGTGGATGGCACTGGAGCGAGAGACGTTCTTTTGGAATTGGATAGAGAGGAGTTTTCAGCCTATTTTTAAGATCCATTGCCTGCTGTGCGGGCAGAAGAGAAAGAAGAGCATTCATGAATGAAAAATTGCCTGGGCTCAGCCTCGGAGAAGCTTTGTGCTCTAGACAATCTAAGTTGGCTAGGAAGAGAAAATACCTCTCCATGCTACACAATTTAAAAAATTTAGTTTTCTGAAGTAATTTAGTAAAGAGTAATTAAATGTTTCTTACCAAGGAATATCTTTCTACTGAGTTCAAACTGAACAGTTGTTGAGAAGATGACTCCGACAAGGATGATTTCACACTCTTCTGTTTCACTGTGCCATGTAATGAAAGGCTGGTATTTTCTTGCCATTGTCAGCATAGAAAGAGTGTAGTTAAAGTTGAAACAATGCAATCTGAGAAGAAATATCTGGGGCTCTACTGGATGTGTAATAGGAGTGGACATAATAACCAATTTGCCAAACAAAAATGATGAGCAGAGTTAAACCCAGAAGACATGAAAAAAAAAAAAAAGTGGTACATCACTGATGGAAGCTCTACAGTCTTATCTCCAAATGGAAGATGTAGATGGGGGAATCCTATGGGCCACATCTAGCCTAGAATTTGTTGAACTGGAAAAACAGCATTGACCCTGACTCAACTATGTAAAAAAGAGAATCTGCTTTGGCAAACTTTCCTCTGACTTAATATGTATATAGCCCTCCCCCATACTTTGCATGTTCCTTACACAAAAACTATACAAATAATAAATATTTAAGGGATAATATTATAAACTTCCCAATAGCAAGAGATTCTTATGAACTTTTAAATATAAACAAATATAAATTCTATTGTAATTGCATAAAGCACCAATGAATCATCTGGGTCCTTATATTATAATCATAACAAAAAACAAAGCCTACGAATATCAGTAATAAAATAGATGAAAGAACATAAGAAATAACAGAAATTTGAGGTCACATTGTAAATAAATATACTCAAAAGTTTTCACTATGACGCATACAAAGCTGATATGGTCATATTTCCAATAAGTATCAAGTCATCAAAGTGTGACAAGTGTAAACTTGAACCTTCTTAGCATATAACTGTTGGGCATGCAGAAGGTGAAAGTTGGGACATGAAGATTTATTTAGAAGCTTAGAGTAAAAGAACTCATTACCTCAATTATTTCAATGGCTACATATGGCTTCACTGGTCCATGGCTCAATTTGTGGAGATACACAGCAGAAGACGGTCTCTTTTGAAATAGAGATTACAGTGAGCAGGAGACTGACATTTCCACTACAATGCAAGACATTCTGTGAAACACCCTCCTCTCTTCATACTACATTAACATCCCAGTTCTCCCCATGGCTATCTCCAGATACCACAGATCTCCTAAAGACTAGAGGTTTCCCTATAATTCATATACAGTTGGCAAAGCTACTATCTTTGTTTCTTTATCCCCATCTACGTCCATGATTGGAAATATACTTCAAATAAGCATCTTGTGGTAAGAAGTGTTGCCATCCAAAACTACCACAGTACAAATAAATTTACTACCAGGGAGAGCACTGCCAACTGCAGTAGATCTTCTTAAGATCTCATTGTAGACAGTCTAATACACACACACACACACACACACACACACACACACACACACGCACACATTTAAATATATCATGTATCATAGAAATCAAAGTCATAAGTTCTAAAATCAATAGAATCCTAAAAATTGGCTCAGGATTGAATGTTAATGGCAGAGTGAGGAATATTAACTTATCAACAATATGTCCTTAGAAGACCCAGTTAAGCCATATTAAACTCCTAAACCAGCTGAATTATGTTATGGTTTGTGATTAAAATAAATAAATAAATAAATAAATAAATAAATAAATAAATAAATAAATAAATAAATAAATAAATAAATAAATAAATTATCAGCAAAAATAACAAGAAACTCAGAAGCTAAATTTGGCTGGATGTGGTGGTGCATGCCTTTAATCTCAACAATCAGGAGGCAGGAACGAGGCATCTTTTGAGTTCAAAGCTTCCCTACTCCACAGAACAAGTTCCAGGACAGACAGCACTGTTGCAGAGAGAAATCCTTTCTCAAAAAAACAAAAACATAAATAAACAAACAAACCAAAAAGCAAAATTGTTGAACATTAACATTTAATATGGAAACAAATACTACATTTAGATGAAAGGAACATTGGAGTATCTTCTCTTCTCAAACATAGCATTATATACTAATGGTGAACTAAAGGATTTGCTTGTATGATACGTTTAAAACATGCTGAACAAGTTATTTGTCAACATTTAACATTCTTATGATCTAAAGGACTCTAAAAATATGTTGTTAGGGCTAAATATAACTGCCATCATAAAGCAAATATGACAGTTTATTCTTAGACAAATATCAGGAACTCTAGCCTGAAAATGTGGATTCAGTTTGTCCCAACACAGAGGACAAGTCATTTCACATTGTTTCCATAGTTATACAGCAAAACAAGGCCGTAAGAAGTACATTTATCATATAACTGAATAATTTTATGGAAGTAGATTTATTCATAAAATATATTTTATTTGCCATTGCAACCTGGGCTGGATTGACATCAGAAGCCACATACAATGACCATAGTGTCTCAGACCATGACAATAGCATTTCTATCCCTAGAAGCTTAAGATTAGACACTCGTATCAGTAAGAAAGTTGGACCCACAGCAACGTCAATAGCCCTGGCAGCCTTGGTAAGAGTGTATCAGTTATTTATAGAGTTAAAGATCATTAATCTTTCCTTATGCTTGAGTTATAATGTTATGGGGTGAAGGGGTAACAGACTCACATAATTCTGGTACAATACTAAAATATGAACTCTATAGAAATCACAAACTACGGACACCAGTATAGCAATTTTATGTCTTGAAATATTCCTGAATTTGATAATAAAAAGCTTTATAGTAAAGAATTTTATGGATATCTTTTCATTTTTAAAATGAATTTAACCTAATATTAAAGATTTATTTGTTATTTGTGAATGGGTTTGAAGATGTCTGCATGTATGAACATACACACATGCAGGGACTCAGAATAAGATCATTCATGTTCTAGAACTGGAATCACAGTGGCAGTAAGTCATCTAATATAAGCACTAGACACAAAGCCCAGAACCTCTGCAAGTGCAGCAAGCATTTTACATCATGGTGCCTTCTCTTCAATTCTGAGAATAGAATTTTCTATATGAAATATCAGTTATATGCAAACAGAAAATTATCTTTCTTCTTAATACAGATGGTTTTATTATTTTCCATTTTTGTGTTCATTATTGACATTCAACTACAGTAGGTGCATGTTTAAGTTTAACTAAACAAATTCTGTAAAACTAAATTTTGACTCATGGTTTTAAAATTTCTATTTCATTATTAATTAATTGCCTAGAGTGTTTTGGGTCTGTGGCGAGCACACCTCTGCAGGGGTATGGCACAAGACTACTCAATAGAAAACAAGAAAGTTCAAAAAGCCAGGTAAACCCTGGTAATTCACAATTCCCTCAAGGGCATGTTTGAAGGGATGAAAAATCTTCTTCCTTAGCCACACTTCTTATAAGTTTCAGTAGTGCCATTCTACTATAGGACTTTGAAGGGACACTTCATACCCAGGCAATAACAGTGTTATTAATAGAAAATAATGAGTTTTTTAGACAATGGTCACATTACATCCACCTGAAGCCATCTGAGACTCTACGTCAGCAAAAGTCCAGCAACTGCTAGAAACGTCTTGGAAATCTGTGTGAGTTTTCTTGGAGCTTCTTTTTTGTATTGTTAAAAATCTGTATCAGGAATGATGTTTCTTCACATTGACAAAATTTCAGCTCTTTGTATCTTCACCCCTTCTATTCCTTATATGCTGTCTCAACTTCTTTTGTAACCTATTAGCCAACACAGAATTTATCATTCCTACCTTCTCTCAGCTGGCATGGGAGCTGTCTGAATTGTTTATACTGACATTGAACACTGGTCATTATTTCAGAGGAAAGGAGTTGAAATATGGACTTGTTCTGGTGAAGTGTCAAACCTCCTACCCCTGGACAAGAATGTGGATTCGGCTTCATCTTGTAGAGAAGGAATTTGTTTGTTATTCCTAAGAGCCAAGGTCAGCACGCCACTTCTATTACAAAGTTGCAAATTCAAAGGAATGCAAGAGTTTTATAGAGTTTTATAGAAGAACACAGATGTTTCCTCTCAGAGACTTCAGTTACATTCCTTCCCAGTAGGAGTTCTGACCTTGACAAGGGGAAACTGACCTCATAGGAATTGGAACATTCTTTGAAGGTCTGACATGCAGAAGCTTAATTCTGAACCTGGTCATCATCTTTCTCTGCCCTCTAGCTGCAGGAGACAACATGTTTATGAGTTCTAAAGAAAGCTTTCTAGCTTTCACATCTAGTATTTAATTATTTATTAATCACCCTTAACCTTTCATTATATTTTCCCAAGAAGTTCATGAAAGTACTCTTAGGATAGGCCATCCAATTCAAAAATCATCAATCTACTATTCTTAATGTTTTGAATGAAAATGACACACTGGCTACTTTGTGTCTTTCTACAGTTATTTTTTTTTTATCCAAGTTCTCCATGGGTGGAAATATAGCAATTATAATGTCATACAGGGCTATCTGTGCTCAACAATGACCAGGTAAAATGCTCTTAACATCTGGGAAGCTCCTGAGCCAGCTTCAAAGTCTCAGCATGATGCCTACATTCCCTGTCATTATCATTACCAATAACTACACATTACTATCTGGATAAAACTGACTTTTTGAAAATTTATACAGGAATACTTGCTAGTAAGGAAAAAAAGGATTAGGTTTGGAGTGAAGGAAATGTACCTTGGATGCACTACCAAGGAAGCTTTCTTAATTGGAATGTCTCTTAAGTTTTATTTGAAGTGTGTAGGAAAATACAGTCTCACATTTATGAACTATTAAGTTTAGGTCTATCATAGAAAAAATAATGATCTTGTCAGCCATATATAAAAATTCCACCAGTTAAGGGTTTAAAATCAACAAATCTCAGAACATGGAATGAAATTGGCATGGTAAGCTACCACATACATTTCTACAAGATTACCATTATTTTTGCCTCATTTTGATGAATTCATAGCAACATTTGGTAGAGTTGATATAATTTCTATAAAATGATATCATTTAATTTTTACCCTCATTAAATAACTGTACATTTTTCATGTATAGCTTGTTAGTTTTTTTTCTTTAGACTTTTTAAAAGAAAATCTCTGCTTTTCTTGTCTTACATATATTTTATGTTGATAATTCATTCCATTAATAATTAATCAACAGTACATATTTATTCTAGCTGACTGTTCACATACTGGTGTATTTATCATACTAAAAGTAATTCATAATTAAAGTTCAAAAATAAAAAAGAAAAAGTTATAAATTTATTAAATATCTGAACCCACACCTATTTTTTATATAATTTCACTAGTGTTCAGAAAATATAATAACAGTCCAGTCTGATGACTAATGCCTCCTTTGGCACTCAGTCTAAATCCAAACATAAAAAGACTCCTGTATCTCACTGTCCCTCACTGGCTTTAACCATCTTCTAATCAACAATGGAGATCCATTTTGTATAGTTTTTTTTTTTCATTACATCTTATTAAAAAATTGCATGCAATTTTGATTCAAATAAAATTATATATCACTTCCTCTTCTCCCTTTTCTCTATAAATACCTCCTAAGTACTTCCCCATGTCTTCCCGAACAAACATCATTATTATTACATACATTTGCATAGATATATAAACATGATCTGCGGAGTCCACTTTTTGCTTTGCTTTAGGGATACCACTTTGCACTGTAAAATCAATGAGTGGTTCCTTCTCCATCTCCCATCATTATCTGACTATAATTAGTTGCCTATGGATGGGAAATTATAACTTTTTTTCTGTTAGTGTATTATGTTTATTGAAATTACGTTTTTAAAAAATAAATCACTTTACATACCAACCACAGTTCCCTCCCTTCCTGTCACTCACTCCTCAGCTTCTCCATTCCCTACCCCTGTCTACTCCTCAGAGATGGTAAGGCCTCCCATGAGGAATCAACAAAGTCTGGCCTATCAAGCTGAGGAATTCCCTAGTCCCTGAATCAAGGCTGAGCAAGGTATCCCTCTATATGTAGTGGGCTCTAAAGTTCCAGGTCACATACTAGGGATACATCTTGTTTCCATTGCCAGAAGATCCACAAACTATCCAAGCCACACAACTGTTTTATTCAGTGGCCTTAGTTCAGTCCCATTCAGGTACCCCAGCTGTCAATCCCAGTAGCTCAGATCAGCTGCACTGTAGGTTTTCCCATCATGGTCTTTACCCTTTTGCTCATATAATCCCTTACTCCTGTCTTAGACTGAAGTGAGAGCTTGGTCCAGCGCATAGCCTTGAATCTCTGTATTTGTTTACATCAGTTGCTGGATGAATATTCTATGATGACAATTAGGGTGGTCATCAACTTGATTACAAGGGAAGGACGATTCAGGTACCCTCATTATTATTTCTTAGAGTCCTAGCTGTGATCATCCTTGTGGATTCCTGTGAGTTTCCCTAGCATCTAGTTTCTCCTAACTCCAAAATGGCTCTATCTACCAAGATAAAATAATCTGTTTCATTGTTATCTCTCTTTTTCCCTCCCTCAAGGGTTTTTAAAAAACTGGGAATTAATCTACCTTATGATCTAGCAATGCCACTCTTGGGCTTATGTCCAAAGGTTGTACATTCATACTACAAGGATATTTTTTCAACTATGTTTCTAGTGTCATTATTTTGTAATATTCAGAACCTGGAAACAACCTAAATGCCCCTCAATTGTATAATTGGTTAAAAAATAAATCTTGAACTTGGACGAAAGTAGGAAAACAAATCCTGAGTGAGGTATCTCATACCCAGAAACACACTCACTCAAAACAGTATACTCACTCAAAAGCAGATGTTAGAGATAAAGTAAAGGATAACCAGGCTACAAATCACAGCCCAGACAACCCAGAGAAGCTAGGAAACAGGAAGGACCGTAAGAGAGACACCCATGGATTCACCCTGAAAAATTAAATAGATCTCCTGAGTAATTTGGGATCATGGGGAGTAGAGGGAGCAATAGGTGTCAGGAAGAGAACCTGGGAGAATAACATGGTTGAGATTGTTGTTTTCATAAATTTTATGAAGGTGTTTCTAGAAGAGAATGTTTTTCAGCGGACTTTCTGGTCTACTGGCTCTTAAAAATCCGTCTGTTTACTCTCTGTGATAGTCTATGAGGCATAGATTCCAGAGTTGTGATGTAGATATATACGGTGGAGCCCAGATCTCCAAGGTCCATTGATCTCTTTATAGCATCCAGTTTTACTGTGATGGTTCTTATTTGCTATTCATAATAGATTCCTTAATGAAGGTTATTATCTCTAGTCGCCTCTCACTTGAACATTTCCTGTACCATCTGAATGAGAGCAGATCTTTAACTTTCATAATCTATCTTCAGTATAATCGTACTATCAAGTCAGGTATATTGTTTATAATAGTGTCCAGTATTAACACCTTTCTCATTGATTTTTATATATTGCTACATAATTTTTATTCTACCTAAAACATATGTTTTTCTATTTTTATTTATCTAATCATAATTTAAAAATATAAATAAAAAAACTAGTTTTAGATTTAAATTCTGCCTATTTTCTTGATTTTTATTGTTCTATAAATTCATTTTATATTCTTATTCTTTCCATTCTACTATTTTTAGTTTTCAGAATTATTTGTTTTAGAAGAATATAAAAATAAATTATATTTCTTTTACTCTTAATTTAGAAATAAATTTATGAAATATGTTTGATTCTGTATTCTTGATCTTGGTATTTTCATTGGCAGTGGAATTAAAGCTTTTGTTAGAAATTTCATTCTATTCTGTGCAATAGTTATTTTATTTTTATTTCATAATTTTTCTTTTTGTCTCTTACATCTGTTTTCCATACTACCAGAGAAACAGGGTTTTGATTTTTATTTTGTTGTTTATTTGATTTTTTTGTATTTTTCTTAATTTCATGCTCTAAATTTCTTTGAAATGTAGTCTTATTTTGTAATATTCAATCAAAATTAGGTAACTGCTTAAGAAATTATTGTTACAATTTCCATTGATGAAGGCCAGTTAAAGGGATTGGAGAGACGGCTCATCATTAATGAATACTGGTTACTTTCCCGGAGTATTAAAGTTCAGTTCTCTGCTTATACATGATAGTTCATAGATATACCTCTAGTTCTATAGCTTTAATCCCAGAGTGTCTTAAACCTCTAGGCTGCAAAGGCAGCAGCTATATGGAAGACTGACATACATGAAGGAAAAACACCCATCTGCATTAAGAAAAAAAAAAAACAGTATTTTAAAGGAATAACAATGATAACAACACTTTTGTGGATGTTTTACTCTATTATATTTTCGTGTTGCTTTCAGTTATTTATATAACTGTTCTCTGTATAAGATAACTTTTTCCATGAAATAAAATAATGGAAATAAACAATAAAATTATATTTTCTATTTCTAAAATTTCCACTTGTATATTATATACAGAAGTTTCTGACCTGTCTAGCCCAAGATCCTAACCTCCTGCAGCTGTTTAGTCTTATATTAGTTACAAACTGTTTGGCTTATGGCTTAGGCTCATTATAAACTAGCTCTTACAACTTAACCCATTTCTATTAATCTAGGTCTTACCACATTTCTAGTGGCTATACCTGTGTTCAATTACATCTTACTTCCTTGGGCTGCAGCTAATAGTATCTCTCTCTGACTCAATACTCCTTCTCCTTTATCTATGCTTTGAATTCCCACCTGCCTCTAAGCTGCCCTGTCATAGGCCAAAACACTTCCTTTATTAACCAATGGTAATTCACAGTATGCAGAAAGACATCCCACATCAGTTTATACATAATCTGTCTTTGTTTTACTTAAAAGCTCATAAACTTAGCTTTCTCTGAAATTCTTTACCAAATTAATCACAGATATTTGTAAACGTATTCTAGATAATTTTTAGTATGGCCACCTCTAAATTTGACTTAGCTCCTCTTGTCTTTGACAACAAATATTTTTTCTGTCATTTTCAGAAACATTTAATAAAATTTACACTGGTAAACACTGTATATAAAGGAATAAACATATATAAATAAATTTTGGCAAGAAGGGAGAATTTCTCATCTTTTTGAAGCCTTTGGAATAATGTTAACATATTTTGATAGGAGTCATGTTGTTGCAGTTATTAAGTATTTATTAAGCCTTCAAACCTTTCCAGTATTATATTATTTCTTTTTTTTTAAGTTCATATAAGCCTAAAGTAGTAGACAGATTTTCAAAAGATACACAGCTAAAAAATAGAGGATTCATTTTTGTAAGCTCATTGTCCATATCTAACACATGACAGGTCCTTCATCTCATAGATAGATTCATAGCAGGAGTAAAAGAGACACATTTCAGTTCAGATCTGGCCTCAGACTTACGCAAGACTTGTATACCTGTGATCAGTGTATGGTAATGTGGATGCTTTCTACATTCCTAGTGTCAAGTCAGTTTTCCCAGTATTAAGAGGAGTCTGCTTTCAGATGAATGTCTTGCCTCTCTGCAGTGCCAAGGAATTTTTGATTCCCATTTCTGCAGAGTAATTTCTATGAATATAGTTTTCCTCCATCTCCAAAAGGCAGATGATGTTTGTTCAGTGTGATTGAAAGAAAAGTCATGAGTAGGGATTGAATTTATTCTTGCTTTCTAGACTAACTCGCTAGTATTTTGAGAAAGTGTAAAAGGCATTGTGTCCCTCACTCAATAAAGAGACATAGAGCTTCCTACTAGAGAAGCATTTGCCTAGACAGCAAATTAAGTAAGGAATAGAAAGTGGCTTCCCTTGAGCAGTTTTATAAAGAGCAAGTTCAATTTGAAGTCGCCATATCACTCCATCTGACCCAAGCAAAGAGCTTTGTTCTCTAATTCTGAACAGCACAGAAAAGTATGGCATGGGGAAGAATAAAGGATTTGTTACATAAATCTTTACCAGATTTTACAAGGAAAGAAGTTAAATAACTGGCCTCATCTGACAAAGAATATCATCTGTAACTACAAACAGATGTTATCAACCTATGTTTTTTTCAAGATATTTGGGATATTTGCTTTGTTTGAAATTACTTTCAACCTGTTGTCTGTTTTCAATAATTTATTATCACAACCAAAACATATATCCATATATTATTCTGCATCAGAATACAGAATGCATAGAAAGAATACCTAGTTTAAGAATAAAGCTATGCATTTACCTTAAATTGCAACACCTGATTGTATGCATGAGATATTGAAGGCATAATGTGGGTTATATTGCTACCCCAACCCCTTTAGGTTTTTTTAGGCAGTATCTCCCTGTGTTGCTTTGTCTGTGCTGTAAGTTGCTTTATATACATACACATCTGCCTCTGCCTTCCAAGTGCTTGGATTAAAGGCATGTACCACTACTGCCTGGCTTACATCATTGTTTTGTTAAAAAAAAAAAAAAAAGATGAAAATTAAACATTCTGAGTACACAATAGGACAATAGGATAGCAATTAATTCTACATAGTTTTAAATGATCTCAAGGCAGTTATTAATTTGGCTTCAAGATCTCAGAAAAAAAAAATCTGTTTATTTGTTTCCAAGAGATTTTTTTTTTAGACAAAAGATCTATCACCACAAAAGTTCATATTACTTCCTCTCATGCAGCGTCGGCCATTCATTACCTTGAACTGAGTAAATTTTAGTGCAGGAACAATATGATATAACTTCTGCACATTATGTCTGATACCCATCACTGGCATACTATTAGTGGCCACTATTACTGATATTGGATGTTACACGTACACTCAGTTTCTAATGAGTATTGATAAGGGCCTATAGAAAAGTGATTCACTGTGGATCACTGTATCTATTTTTCTCTGTATCTTCTAGGGAGTTTAAATTGTGTCCACATTTGGGTTTAATAATTTTGTTAACTTTTCAGTCTGCAAATTACCCTCTATGTTTTTATTTTCTTTTTCCAAGTCCTTGACAAAGATGAAAATTAGCACTACCTCCATCTTTTTTCAGTGGGTAGTTTGGACTACAAGGAATTTGGTTGAACTGGTGTCATTTCACATTAGTTATGTTTTTGTCAATTTTTTAACTGTGTGTCTTCATGTGAAGAGCTTTCATTTTAAGTCAAAATGCAACTTCTTGGAAGTACCTTTCAGTGCTAACTTTGGGTTCTACATGTGAAAGAATAATGACAGAAATTACAGCTTCACCAGCATTGGAATGATCATCAGAGTCAGCTGAAAGACAGTTAAAGAGTTATGTATCTTGAGTGTAGGATTAAACTTTATCTCTTTTAATCAAGTAGCAATTGACTGCATAATTAGTCGACACTACTAAGACACGAATAATCCGAATTTTTAATGGATTTATGTTATTTTGTGGATAAACTCACTTTTTGAAAAAGATATGTTATAATTCTTGTTTTAATAGGGACGTCATGAAATACACAATTATGTGTAACAACTATGCTGGAGATAAAGAATTCAAGTCCATTGTTTTAAGACTAGTAGCCTTAATCATTTAATATTAAGCAGCCCTCCTTTACAATGTTTGATGTTTACATAAAATCATGGAAAACTTCAAGTACTGATTTGTAAAATATGCAATCAATACCAGAATTTTCCACATACTTTTGTAAATATGTCAACACAGTTGCAAGATCATTTGTAGAAACTACCCTTCATGCGCAATTTTATATTCTTCTCTTCAATGTCACTCTGCCACAAGTTTTGCGTTGATACCAGATCGGAGTAAACCAAAAAGCAAATAAAAGAGGAAGGAACATCTTTATCCTTCTTCTCTCTAACCACATGCATCCAATAAGAACACCGAAGAGCTGGTTAGCGCTCATCACCAATATTAATATTTTTTAACTTTTCTTAGCTGATGAAAGAGCTGACACAAAAGTATTCTTTGCCAATAATATGTGGCTGTAGTTTTTATCCCTGTAGCAAGAGGAAGGAGTACCCCAAAAGGTGTAGATTTTAAAATGTACATATAGTAAGGAATTTAAAGCAGGAAGAGCTCAACGTTCTAAAGATAACTGCTAGTAACGAAAGAGAAATTCTGCTCAACTAAAAACTAAGTCAAATAGTTTAACTCTCTTTTTAAACTGCACTTCAGCGTTTCTGCAGCTACTCCATCTAAGAATTTAACCAAGAACAAAAGTTAGACGTTACAGATTCTAGAGGAAGATGAATGTGTCTTCATTCCTCTTGCAAATGCCCACTCTTGAGATGAGAAGGAATGTGCATACAGCAGAAACAGTGAAGAATGTGCTCACAGATTCTATTTTTTTGATAAGGCTCGTCTCATGGTACCTGTCTGACTTGTCATATTTCCTTTCCTTTTCATTACCTTGTCTCATCAAGATTTTTACCCTTTCTGATCTACTCCATTCCTCTGAAAGGTCTCTATTCTTCATGTTCATTCACACAGCACATCATATTTTGTATTCACACAGAATATGCTTTCCTTTTCCTTCATTCTGACAGTAATTCCTTACTTCTGAATGAGATAATAGGAAACTGAATTGCTTCCCATTTCTTTTTGGCCCAAGTAAAATAGGCAAAAATCAATAACTGGAGACAGCTGATCCAAAGGTTCTGATGAAGACCATAGATCAATGGAATAGCTGATCTTTTTATGCCTGTATGTGTATATGCCTTATCAGATATTTCTGTCAGTGTCTGCATAAATGTATCCATACATGTGACATTTCTATAGAATTTGTATTTCCATATTATTGTGTAATCTGTGGGTTTATACTGGTAGAAATATTCAATAACTTAATCACTACTATAAGACTTAGAAAAACATTTTCAATGCAAGACTTTATAAAAAGACTAGTGGCCTTGTCTTTAATACACTATTAAGTATGTCTGTAATAATTTTTTTAAAGCCATGCTTGAATTTAAAATATTGACTAGTTTAAAAATGAGCCTAAAAGTAGTTCATTACTAAAAATGGTATGATTAAGTTATATTTTAATTTGTATCATTAGATTAATAACGTTATTTGATTTGTAAGATAAACCCCAATATATTTAAACAGGAGTTTCTACTCAAAGATATGAATTATTTCACATCTATATTCTCCATTTTGGAGTTATTAGGAAGCTGAATAAACTAATGATTAAGGCAAAAACAAACACCCATTGTTGTAAATACAAAGGTGAAAATAAATAACCTTGAAAACTATAAACCTAAATGTAAAGAATATTGTTTCTCTTCATACAGAATTCTTACTTAGTGTTTTTAATCTTCTAACTCTATTATAAAATATGTTTTTGAAATGATGCCTTTCATATATATCTTCGTAAATTTGTCTTTCCAAAGAAATAAAGAATAAACAAAGTAAAATAAATTTGTGATGTTGCTCACTGATATTCTTCTTGGTAGAAATCATGTGTGTATAATGAGTTGAGTTTGTTACTAATAATATTGCAAATTCTATAAAATTATAAATATTATACACAATATTATAAATATTAGTTAATGAATTGACAAATGAGACAATTTTACAAATAAATTAACTGTATCTTACAAATTTAATATACCTTTATATACAACTTATGCATCTTTATATAGCATTAAATTTTCCCCATTGTCACTCTAGGTCTCATATATTAATCAAATATTTAGATGAAAAAGCAAAAATTTAGAGCATCTACTGTTTTTAGAAATACTAGAGTTTGACACAGCTATCATACATGTTAACAATACTTTGGAGCGCACTTTCAGATAGGAACTGAAGACTGATGAACTGAATGTGTTTGTGCAAATTATAAAAAAAAAAAAAAAAACTTTTAATGTCTGTACCCCTTCAAATAAGTTACAAGTAGAATTACAAACTTTTTCATATAATAGCCCAGAAACTTTGATACAGCTGTGTTTGTGTTCTGGTGTTTCTGTGTACTACTAATTTCATGTAGATAAACATTATGAAAAGGAACATTAAGTAATAGAATTATTTTCAGTTCTAATACTTGAGTTTTAACTGCAATACTTCTTTCCTGCTAATCAGAACTATTTTTACCATCAGACAGTATAACATGAAGCCTTCCCAGTATGTCGTTTTAGATAATGACATGTACTTGTCACATTCTTCCTTATACCTAGAGTGCCTTCTGCTATTCCTTTTCTATTGGAAGGGGGCAAATTGAACTTTTCTTTATCACAGGTAAATACGTTTATGATTTATGATGTGCTTTCATTTTTCATTGCTCGCCTTCATATGAGCACTTTTGTAGATAGCCCCTAAGGCCTATTCATTTATACGTCTACATTGAACATTTATGTAATTCTTAGTTATAAAATAATGCTCTACAGCATTTTTGAAAGAAAAATTGAAGTTAGGCTCCTTATAGTTGGTTTTGAAAGTCATACAAAAATACATCTGTGATTTATCTATCTGTATCAATACATAATTATTGAATTAAACAAATATAAATTTCAAATTAAATTATTTTGTTTTAGCATAATTTATTTTTCCAATATAATTTTTTGTATAGTTAGTGTTCTCTCTTTCTTTGCTTATTCTCCAAATTTCTCTACTTTTTTAAGGCATGGATAAAGTATTAGGAAATCGGCATGAGGAAGTCATAAAAATAACATTTTGTCCTTTTGTTTTTCCCCTGATATAAAAGGCATGACTTCAAATTTTCTTGTGCTGTTATTAGCAATTTTTAAAGATTTAATCATGCACAGTAAGTAGAATATTGAGTTATTCTACATAATATTGAGTTATTCTATATAATATTCAATATAACTCAATATTCTACTTACTCAATTTCAGTGCAGCAACAGATGATGTACATACAACATAAAGATTTTTGTCTGTGAACAAATGTTGACTGTATATTACCCTTGTTTTCTTTACTTTTCTCCTGTTCATTGAAAAGTGTTTATGCGCTAAATATCTACCTTCAGAGAACAACATTGTATGATAATAAACAGACGATTGAAGTCTGTAGTCGTGTGAGTGATGGTACATATGATGGAAAAATCAATCTGAACAGTCAGGAAACAGTACAAAGGTCAGAGTTCAGACGTGTGGAGCATCAAAGTGACATTTATGTAAAACCTGGAAGGAGAAGTGAAGGAATGAGGTGTGCGATGATCCAGCACTGAAATGTTTGCCTTCAAAGAAATGTACATCACAGAACATGATATACAAACCTTTTCTTGACCCAAGAACTAACATGGCATAGGACAAATTGATAAATGTGGACAAAGAAGCCAGACAGAGCTAAAGACTATTAATTTCTATTTGTAATGTAATGAATTTGGGGGGAGATTTGTCTCTCATCAATTTGGAAAACTATGCTGAGTTTGAGAATAACAGAAATAAATTCATAATTTTTTAAAAATTATTCACCCTGTTAGTATTCTATTGAAAACAAACTGTTGAGGTCAGACAATATGAAAGCATAATAATCACACAAACTCCTATTTTGCTGCAATATATCTGTGCTTGGAACATAGCATTTTATTCAGTTTTGGCTCATATGTCTACTTACTTTAAAGGGATGCATTATTTTATTAATTAATTAATTAATTATACAAAGATTTATTACTAGAGAACTTTATAAATGTATATTGGGCATTTTCAACAAATCTACCAAGTATTGCTTACTCCAATTATATGTCCCGGATTCCCATTCTATGTGTACATCTCTCTTATATCCCTCTCAAGTGCATGTAGTTCCTCCCTATTTGTATGACCAAGACCCACAGTGACGAATGGGATCTCATAAAACTAAAAAAGTTTCTGTACAGCCAAGGCCACCATATGCCATGGGATGAAATAATCTACAAAATGAAAAGTATATTTACCAGCTATATCTCTGACAGATGCTTATTATCTAGAATATACAGAGAACTGAAAACACTATGCATAAAGAAAACAACCAAATTATAAATGGGTGCATAAAATTAAACCGAGAGATCTAAGAGAAATATAAATTACATAGAAATAATTATAAAAATGTCCAGCATTCTTAGCCACAAAAAATACATGTTTAAAATAATATTTTATCTTAGTCCCAGTCAAAATATTCAATATTTCAAAAAAGAAGACAAATGTTGGCATGGGTGTGGGGTAAGAACTCTCCTTCCTTGTTGATGAGAATGCAAGCTGGCTCAGCCAGTATAGACTTGAATGTGAGGGTTTCTCATTAAGCTACAGATGAATCTACAATATGTAACTACGGAAAATATTTCCAAAGCATTCTGCATCCTACTACAGAAGTAACACATGTTCATCTATGTCCATTGCTACTCTATCCACAAATATTTGGAAATGTAGAGTCAACATGCCTATCAAATAATATGTAAGTAATGAAAATATGGTACATAAATTCAATGCAGTTTTATTCAAGTGTTTAACACTGAATTATGAAAACTGAAAACTGTGTTAATATATGGAGCTAAATATAATAATTCTAGATGAGGTAATCCAAACTCAGCAAGACAAATGCTATGTGTCATATGTGGATGTTGGCTTTGAATTTTTAGATAATGTCTTTAAATTGAAATATCCCAAAAGTCTATAAACTAATAAAGGATTATGCTGAGGACCTTTCCAAGGATGGGAGAAATAATTCAGATGGTGTGAAAGATATCATGATAAGAAAGTGAGTGAACAGGAAGGAAAGATAGAGCTGTAAATATTGGAAGGAAAACTAATGCTAAGGTTCTTGAAAAGGTTAAATTAAACCTACTGTAGAAGCTTCTAAGATATATGCATACACATATATACAATAACTTTAAAAGGAGTTTCTCCATAATTATATAGGGGCTGTCCGTGCATCACACAGACAACCTAGGCTTTTGAATAAAAACCCACTGCCAGGTATGAGTTACCTTTTCCCTATCACGGGATAGTGAGGTCTTTCAAACTTTACATTACATTTTTTTGTGGTTACAATTCAGAATTATTGCTGAAGGCAGCATATATTTGAATAGTAGAACACAAAGATAACAATTTAATAAATATCTGGAAGGTTTATCACTACTGGTAATAACACATAGCGTTGGAAAGTCCTGTGCATGTCACCAGGAATGTAACATCAATATTATAAGCTTACTGAGTTGTGAACCTCGGGTTACAATAGCAAGTAGTTTCTTACTATATGCCCACTGGTGCAAGAATAGCACAATATGATGGAAGTAACCAACACCTTATAATTGGATTTTAAAGTCTACTGACAAATATGGAGCTTATGCTAGATACATTTAATGGAACCAAGAACCTGTGAGAGAATAGTTTAGAGTCTCTAGGGGAGATTCCTACAACCAATAATTTGGTAAGTGGATTATAACCATATATTAGTGCTTTTCCCAATCCTGATCAGAAGAAACTCTTTGTACAGTGGTCTGGGATCAACACAGAGAGCCACAACTGATCCCCTGCAGAGTATAAGAGACTGTAAACTGCTCAGTTTTAAAGATGGTGTCTATAAATCACCTTCTCCTTCAAAACTCAAGAATCATCATAGAAAATGCACAGGAACATTAGTAAGTCTCAGGGATACAGGATGATGAAAGGAAAGGGAGTTTTCAGGAGAGAAGAACACAGTGGTACACATGGATTCACTGGCTGTGACTGTACACAAAATTCTTGCACATGATAAAGATGAGCAAGATTCTACCGTGGATGGGAGAGGGATCACAGTTTCAGCACTAGTAGTAAAGGAACTATTGGCAACTGAAAAATGCTATGAGAGAAAGAGATTCCCTCTGAAATATGGCCCCCAAAACTGACCAGGCTTCTGTACATGTCCCTACACCCATGATTTTTACTTAAGGATGGATAAAATTCCCTCCACTATTGGGATACATGTTGTTCAATACCTTTCTTCTATCCTACAGCTGATAAGTGATTGGACCCCTGAGGAAACTTAAATGAAAAGGGTGAATGGTAAACAATTGTGAAAAAGGCTTTCTCTGTGTTTTATAAACATTAATTAATTTTTATTATGTTTTCCTACAAGACACAAACACTATTCACCCTATTGAGCAGAGGGTGAGAGTCAGGCAACCATAAAACTTACCAGTAAGGAAGTTTTAGTATCAGAACCACTTTTTCTTGTAAAAAAAAAACTACACTGAAAAGCAATCCTCTGTTTTTAATCTGCATCGTTTGTTTCTTACTGTTCTTCTGATGTTCTGCTTTTGGCTTATAGACTTTCTCCTCCAGTGAGAATTAGGACATAGAGTCATATGAGGTGCAGAATTGAGCTCTGAACTTCATACATGGTAGGTGAACTGTTGGAGATTAATTGCTTACTGAAACTGTCACCGCAGAGCACACAGGGTGCTTTTAGCTTTGCTGGTTTTCATTAGCAAAGGGAATGGTTTGGGCTTCTGAAAAATTATTCATGCAGCTTAAGGGAAGAGGAGACATATGAAGAAAAATCTCAGTAACAATAAGATGTTTAATTGGGAAGGACTATTTAAGCTATATTTAAAACACTTAAACTCATTCATTGATGATTATATTAATGCTTATTTATTTCCTTATAGAAAATATATTGAGTATGTTTCTTATATAGCGCACTTTGTTTTACATATCATAGATGAGAAAATGTGACGTAAACCTAGAATGAAGAGTATGTGGCCAAAGTCTGGCACTAAGTATTTAAATGTAACTTCCATTGTTCATTATCTGCATTGTCTTAAAAGCAACATTATTTATAAAACAAAAAAGAAAAGAAAACCCAACTACATTGGGAAGAAATATTTTTAAAAAAAGAACATGTGGCATTTATTATTTAATTTATAAAACTGAGATAACTGAAAATCAGCTGCTTTCCTGAGATCTATAATAAAAATAGAAAATATTAATGTTCTAAATTAAAAAAAATAGGACTAGATTTCAATAAATGTTACATGATTGACATCATTGTCATAATGCATGCCCCACCTACGAGAGATACATACATTTATAAGTTTATAAATCTAAAAAGCTTAGTAGTGGAGAAGTGGAACAGTACGTAAGAGCCCCTGGGTTTGCTTCCCAGTATCCACACAGTGACAAACAGCAGTCCTTACCACCCATTCCAGCATGTCTTACAATGTCCTCACACCAGACAGCGTCTGTGCACACCAGAGGTAAAGATAAAACAACCAAACACGTAAAATATACAAATCTTAAAACTTGAAAATCCATACATATGTACGTAACACATTCATTGTAAAGAGAAGTTCTGTGCTATAGTGAGCAAAGAAAAATATGGGCGATGTTAACTGTGACATAATCTCAAGGTAAGAAGTTTGTTAAAATTGATCAACTGAAGCAGTAGAAAGGCACTAGCCTCTGAGGCGGCAGACACTGAAAAACAGAAATGCTATAAAAAGAGTGTAATAAAGTTGTTTCCATGAGTTCATACATTCTCAAGATGGGGAAAAGCTCACTTTTTGATGACTGCATGGCAGACCTTGAACATAAAAGAGAAAGGATCCACTGAAGGATTTTGAGAATCCACAGGAGGTAAGAAGTATTGGGATGACATAGTTCAGGACAGAGGAGTATCTGAAATCCAGTTGAACAAAGGATGGACTGATGGTGAAGTTAGCTGCTAGGTATTATGAGTCAAAGCCACAATAAATGATATCTCCTAGATAATAGTGACTTAGTTAAGAAGCCAATTTGGGGTCAAAATAGCGAATAAGATGTTAATAGAGCTTAGGAAAATATGAGTTATTTATGGAGAGAGAAGATGAAAAGACTGCAGTAAGCAGAAATTTGGGGACATTTGCACTGTGGCATTGGGCATTATGAGAGCAAAAGTAGTTCATTTGTTTTAAATGCAATATGTATAAAATACAATAATAAAAGCATACTGATATTTCTTCCATGATCTTTTGAAACAAAATCGTTTCAATGGCTCTCAATAATTGTTTCTGTTATAAAACCCAGTTCCTAGAGATGCAGTTGGAAGTATGAACAGTGCATACGCTCAGTTTTACACTAAGCTTGCCAACTAAATAATTAACAAATTCTTTCTCTACTTTAAATCAGCTTTTATTGTAAATTTTGTGAAATGATCTGTTTGCTTGCTTTACCTCAATCGGGAGTGAGGGATGTGCAGCGGTATACACGAGGAAGTCAGATGAGAATCTTCTGGAATTGCTGCCTCCTTCCACAAAGTCTCAAGGTAGAATTTCAGGCCTTCAAACTTGACAGAAAAAGTCTTTATATACTCAGCTATCTTAACTTTATTTACTTTGCTTCCATGTTAACCTAGTATCTATTTAATAACTAAGTCACTATTAAAAATGATATACTCAACCCCATATTTTTAACCTGCCCACTGACCTAAACGTTCAGGTTAAGATATTGGCCCTCCAACAAATCAGACGTAGAACTTATCAAACCCATCTTAGGGGATTTATTTGGCTTCTTGTTTGAGAACTACATGCTCTCAAACACAATAAATGGAATCTCTGTATTTTAGACACTGGGGCGTCTCTAGGTCTTCACTCTCTAACCCACCTCCAAATCAAGTCATCACCCAGCAAAGTGGGAATATTTCACACACAAACTCATTTGGGTGTAGGCGGAGTTTACTTAGAAGGCACCAATACCAGATAGATATTTATTAAAATATAAACCAACTCTCACGGTACAGGTAACAGATTACAGTAGCACCTGAACAGGGACTGGAGTCTGAAACGGTGGACGAGTGATGGACGGACAATGGATTCCGATCCTCTCTCCAACAGCCAGGAACCAGGAAGAGAGTGTCTAGTGTTCCAAAAGCCCCCTTTCAATGGGCTTTCCCTGACCTCTTCAAGGGCCCGGGGGCCCTGGATAGGTGTCTTTTGACCTTATCAGATGACACCTGAATCCCACAACATTTGGGTGCTAACTTTATATTTTGTAGTTGTTTTTCTGACTCTTCTTCCAAGCCAGATACCTCTAATTGATTTCTCACTTAGGTTAACACTATAGGTGTTAGTTAACACTTAGGTGAAAGTGGGCGGAACCCTTGGTGACCCACTGCAACCACTTTCCTCTCCTTTATTTGTGATGTCTGGTTGCTTCAGCTGTCTTAAGCACTAGTCACTAAAAAACACAAGGGTTACTCTATTCGCATTTTATTTCCTCTATTTTTCTTATATTTTCCCTAAAACTGAACATGCAATCAAGCAGACAATAAGTACGCAATAAAGATATATTAAATACATGATTGAAGAATTAACAAATGGAAAATAATTGACATGACAAATGGATGAAAATAACCAAAACTAAAGCAACCTTGGGAAACTGTGGAAATCTTAATCAGTAGTGTAAACAATGTTACAAAAATTACTTTGGAAAGGCATGCAACGTGAAGAAAGTACTTTAACAATATTTTAACAATTTGTATATTGTATCACATTTTGGAGCTAGTAATATTTATACCTCTTTAAAAAGAGGCATTAGCTTAGGTAACTGGAATGTAAATTACATGACTATTACACTGTTGTTTCATACTGACTGTTTTATTATTTTCTACTTTTCATGGACTCGCAGGGGATGGAAATAATTGGACTTGCTATGTTTTATGTGCAGATACTCAACCCTGTGGAGTTTCAAACCAGTGGTGCTTGTAAATAGAGCAGAGATAGGTGTTTTTCAGTAGTAAAATTCAATCTGCTACATGCCCACATTGAGCTTGCTACTTACAGTGTATTTACAATACTTGCATTTGTCCTGGAAGGGTGACACCAATAGCAAGGCTTATTAGGTGTGTATATAACTAAATTTAATTGTCATTGAGGCGTATAGTGAGGGCCCTGTAGAGAGAAAATGAACGTAGATTTTTGCATGCAGACTGTACCTTTGTTACTGGGCTCCATATTGTATTTATTTCATCTTCCAACGAGAAGGGAAAGGTACAGTTAGGACATGTCATTATAAGAACACCTGTCAACAGACAGGCTTTATGAATGTCTGCTTTCAAACTACCTAGTGATTCCTAAAGGTAAATACTAAAAAAAAATTCATATTGAAAGAGATATTTGCTTCATTAAAGCTCACTAATTTCAATATTGAGTCAGCTCATGAATTTAGATAGCAAATAAAACCCAAACATATAATTTTAGGAATATCATAAAGCTTCCAAAATGTACTGAAATTTATTTCTATTCCATGTGAAACTAATAACTTCTGCCTTATTCTGATAAAATTGATGAACTTTATTATACATATATGAATATAAATAAACATTCCTAAATAAAATCTGCTCAGTCGATACTATGCTAGCTGTATGTGTGTGTTCAGGGCTATCCATTTGGTATTGGAGAGTCAATTGGTGAGCTCTTCTCTGAAGATGGAATTTCTCAGTGGTCTTTGCTGTTTTTTTTGTTTTCTTTTTGTTTATTTATTCTGTAGAGTTAAGGCTTCTTGGCCTCTTTCCTGCCATACTTTGGAGTGTCCATTAGTGTTTTCATGCTTCAGCTCATGTAAGACCCAGAAGATCAGGGATTTTGCTGTGAGACTGTTAGAAATGTCAGAAAATACACACATAAAGTCCGCCCCACATATGCAAGATTTTAAGCTCAATCTCACGATGTCACTTAAAACCATTAACTTAAGACTTTTAGTCACTTCTCATTTACATATCTACATCGTCTAATTTCTGACGCTGAGTTATGTGGCACGTGTCTCTGGCACTGGGTGGTTAGGACATGAATTTATGTAGCACATGTCTCTGGCACTGGATAGTTAGGACATAACATAAAAACACAACACACTTCTCATGTTCCATCTACCCTTTGACCAGGCTTGATTCAGAAAATAATATACTTAATAACTGTTTGCTTGAAAGACTGTAATCATAGCTTTGTTATTTCACACCAAACCTGGAGCAGTTCTGAAAACCTGCCTATGTTTCTGTGAGCCAAGGAGCTTTCTGTGGGATTAGGAGATATTTGGATACAGAATGAAAGAAATAGAGACAGTCTTCCATCAACACCCAGTACTTCTTATTGCTTCTGTTTCTTACCTATCCCTTAATGTGGAAATCATTAATTATAAGTCGTATTCCCTTAAACTGAATTGGTTTTATTTTTATTTTATGTGTCTTTGTGTCCTTATGAGTGTTTTAATTTGAAATATTATTGTGTGATGTGTGTGGTAGTAGATAAAATAGCTTGCATGCAATAGTGACTACAAGAATTCTGATAATTCAAATTATCAGAAGCAAAGTAGTTAAAAAGTAAAGCTCTGTTTTACTTAACATTACAGTTATTTATTCTCACTATGGGGACAACGGACCCCCTATTCTTCATTTTTCTATTATATAAGTAGCATCAAGAATAGTAAATACCACATTGCATGCTTTCAATAAATACCCATCAATTAAAAGACTTACTTTGGAACTATGACACTATGAGTTAGGTAGTTATTGTTTACAAAGTAAAAAATTATGAATGTGAATATAATCCTGTGTGATACAGCAAATACAAAGTGTTTGACCTTTTAAAGTTATATAGAGAAAACATTAAAAATTATTTTTCAGTAGAAATAGTACCATTTTTGAATATGTTTTGGACCATGTTCACAAGGAGTAGACAATGTTGACACTTTTTTTTTTCTTACATTTTATGGCTTCCTCTACGGACTGAGATTTTGGCAGGTACAAATATGTACTTATTCTAGGTAGCACCTCAGAAACACATTTTTGCTTTGTGAGTTGTGAGAACTAACGTGTTTTTACAATACTTGGATTGCCCTCATTGTTAGTGCCCTAGTGATGCATGCATGATCAAAAGGTACATGCCCACAGGTAAAAGCAAATAGGGCAGGCTTTGCACCTGCCAATGTTTTAAATATTCTCAGTTCAAATGTACATCGTCATTTTAATATTATGATATTTAAATTAACAGTACTAAACTGTTTTGTTTGGTACAACCTGGTGCATATGAAACTGTATAAGAAAATGATGAAAACTGTAATTATTTTTAGCATGCATATATTTTCATATTTAATTGTTGAAAATTATCTTAGTCAATACTATATGATTTCACTTTCTCTCCACAAAAGCGATATTGGTTTCTGATAATTTATTATAATAAAAATATACATTAAAATCATACATGATATTATCTCTTATTATTAAGGTTGGCATCTGTTTAAATTAAGAAGTCTATTGACCATTTAAAGTGAATGCCTGCTTGCTTAAATGCTATATTTTTTAAAGATTCGTCTTAAGCATTTAGAATATTTTTTCTGTTTCTATCTAAAAGAGAGTTTATAAGACGAATTTAGAAAATATAATTACATACTATAAAAATATAAATGCAGTTTGTAATTTATCATATCAAACATGTACTTTCTCATTATACAGTGCATAGCAAATCTTATTTATTATGTATATTGTATGTAACACACAAATAATTGAGAAATGAATCAAATTATATTATTTCTTACTGTTATATCATTTTGCCTCAATAATATACTCAATTTGATGATATTTTATTCAAGGTTCGTGATTGTAAGCAGAAATGGTTTCACTGGTTTATTTTTATTTCAGTACTATGTCCCTAGCTAGTTTTGATACAAGGTTCTACTAATCTCTTAAATGAATTAAACCAATTTGATTACTTCTCAGTAACAATTTTTAAGTAATTTTTTTTTATTTAAAATGTTTTTGCCTGTGCCCACCACTGCTCCCCCTCCCTTCTCTCCTCCAAGTTCTCCCTCACCCCTCACACCACATACCGCCCCCATCTATTCCCCCAGGGAGGTCAAGGAATCCCAAGTTGAGGTAGGCCTGAGTCTCTCATCCAAATCAAGGCTGAGTAATGTGTTCCTATGAAAGGAATGGGCTTTGAGAAACCAGTTCATGTACCAGAAATAAATTCTGGTTCTACTGCAGGAGGCTCCAAAACTGCCCATGCTGTTTGATTTTTCGCTACCTTCAGAGGGTTTAGTTCCTTTCCCTACGGGTTCCTCAGCTGTCATTTCAGAGTCAGTGAGCTCCCAATAGCTCCAGTCAGCCTTCTCTGGGGGTCTCCTTCTCATTATCCTGATCTCTTTGCTCATATACTCTCTCCTCTCTTTCTTCAACTGGACCAGAAGCTTGACATGGTACTTAGCTATCAAACTCTGCTTCTGCCTCCATCCATTACTGGATGAAGGTTCTATAATGGCAATTATGGTGGTCATTCATTTGATGATAGAGGAAGTCCTGTTTAGGCACCCCCTCCACTATTTCATAGAGTCCTAGCCAAGGACATCTTGTGGGTTCTTGAATATTTCTCTAGCATAGGTTTCTCTCTAACCCCACAGTATCTCCCTCTATCAAGATAGCCATTTCTTTGCTCTCCCTGTCTGTCGCTCCTCCCACTCAACCATCTCCTTCTCTCTGATCTCTTCCCATCCCCCTGTGGAATGAACAGTGTTTTAGTTTAAAATTTTCCCTTACTGATTTGTCAAAATTGGAATTTAAACGAGACAACCATTTTATATCTAAAAAATAATGTGAATATTTGACTAAAGATGATTTCACTTTCAAATAATAATAAAACATCTTTAAATATTTATAGCCTGCTAAATTTTTATCATTTCTTTGAGAAATTTGAAAATTTCTAAAGTTTTCCTATTTATTACTTTTACTTTTTATATTAATTTTTAACAATTGTATACCTATTACTATTTTTTATATTTTGAACAGTAACTATTTTAAATCTATTCTGCTTTCTGTGGCTATTAATTAGTAATTATTTACATTTACAGTGCAACATTTTCCAGATGATCTTCTATTGGTTCTGTGTATTTTAGAAACAAATTATTTTTTAATTATTCTCAAGAATTTCACAAACTAAAATAAGTCATAATTCTAATGTTTTAGTGAATCTACTTCCTCCAGGCCAGTATTCACCATCTGCACTGACAGAATAGAGCTGACTGTGATGTCCTACAGAGTATTTTAGCCCTGAAGTCATTGTAATAAATTAGGTATATACAAGTAGCCATTACACAGTCACCTGTATTCCTCTAGCTCACCTTCATCACACTTCTAGTAAGTATGCTTCATATCCTCATTGGTCTATGGATCTCTGATATGAGATCAATAAATATTTGTGTATGTCTCCCTTGGTAAAGTTATGTAATACATAATAATTGATATGGCTCTTATTGATTGGCATTAGGTTTTGTTGAGTAGCTTCTAAAATTTGCAAATTTTCATGTTTCAGAATAAAGATTAACAAATATATACAAATATAAAGCAAAGTAAGAGTATTTATTGAGAAAATATACTTTATTATCTTATCTAGGACTATTATACGTCATTATGTAGTGTGTTTCTTGTTTTTATTTGTATTTTTTACTTTTTATAGTTTATAGTTTCTTGACGTTACTGAATGAATAACACTAACAACAAAATTTTGTCAAAATCACTTTGAAAAAAATGTGATCTGTGTTTTTTTTAATAAAAAAATGGCTTGCATTCCCATTTCACAAAGGGTGGTTAGAGCTGAGCTTTCCTCTAATTCCCTATGAATTACTAGACATGAATATTCACAGAATCACTTCCACCTGCAGTGTCCAGGCTGTGATAGTGCTATTGTTTATAATATTTCATTTTCTACCCAGAGAAGCTTCCTTCAGCAGCAGATGGGAACAAATGTGGAAACCCATAGACAGACATTACTTCAAGACTGACTCTAAATTGGAGATCTCTCTCAAATTGCTTTCTTCAGAGTTCCAGGAATCCCATGGAAGAGGAGGCAGAAGGATCTTTGAAGAGTCAGAAGCAATGGATGGGGCACACAAAGTGAACAGAGAAGTTTGTATCAACTAAGCAAGGCCGGCATGCCCTCACAGAGACTGAATCAGCAAGCAAATAGTCTACGCGGTTCTATTTCTAGTATTTTTATGAAGCTCTTGACTATGAGAATGAGTGAGGCCTTGCCTCTTGTGCTCTCTCTTGGGACTCTTCCACGTGTTCAGTCGCCACACTCAGCTTCAATATAAGAGCATTGCTTCATCTTATACTTTATTTTATTGTGTTTTATTAGCTTGTGTGGGTAATTAAAAGCCTGTGGTCTACTAAATTCACACATCTAACAATTTATCTAAACATGGAAAGAGGGAGCGACAAATAACTATTGGAGGAAACATACACAACCCAAGATGACTTTTGCTGTCAGTGTGTAACTTTCCAACACTCCCTAGTTATATAAGGACTAAACCAACCTATCAGTTTAGAGAATCTTCAACATAGGTGTGTATTTTTCTGAGAGCATCTGAAGAAACCATGGCATAGACATGATACTATATTCTGTAATGTAAACAAACTAAAACCAGGGCCAAATAAATGGGTCCATGGTTAAGAGTTCTTGCCTTTCTTGCATAGGACTCATTTGATTTCCAGTTCTTATATGATAACTCACAGCTATTCAAAGCTCTCACAGCAGAGAAAGAAGCCCATGCCCTTTATTACTTCTACAGTACCAGGTATTTATGCGTTGAGTATACGTGTGTGAAGGCGAAACACTAATACATATAAAATGAACAAATATTTATTCTTAAAGAGAACGACAATGTGACATCATAGAATATTGTCACAGTGTGCCAGTCTCTAAAATTTATCTTTAAATTTATCACCATTTGAAATTATTCAGTAGTAGGTGTTTTCCCAAATAGAATCCTTCTCTACCACTATAGGTTCCTGAAAAAATTCTTCTTTATTCTCAACTCAACTCCATATTATCTTAATTTCTTCACATTATTATTTTTTTAAAAAAATAGCATATTTTCTGTCAATTTGCCAATGTCAGAAATCAAATATATAACTTGAGAATATTTAGAACTGTTTTTTTACATAAATATGGGATTTCTCTTGTGAAAAATACAGCATACACATTGCATATAAAATATAAAATGTAGCTGTTGAAATAACAGTACTTTCACTTGCAACATGTGGACACAATTCATGTTGATTTTTTTATGCATTACTTATACTTACATTACTTTTCATTAATACAACCAAGCAATACTGGCAATATATTTTCTCTTTAGCTTTATTATTCCATGGGACAATGCTTGTTCCAACAATGAGTCTCACCTTTTGTTTTACATGTTGTTCGTGGTCATAAAAGTTATCCATTAAGATAATCAGATCTATATTTTAAAGGAACTGATAGAACTTGGACTGACAATGCTTTTTACAACACCACACATCAACACAACCATGTAACAAGGCATGAGATTTTTCTTTTTGAATGTCTGATAAATGCAATGCAAATGACACTTAAAACAATAGAAATAATTAAGGTAGCTCATGGTTTGCTCTTAGAGGCTGAGGATTAGTCGCTATTGCTGAAGGCACCGCACATATGACAGAACACAGATGATCTGAGTTATCTACCTGAAAGATTTCTTACTGCATTCTATGGACTACAAATTTTACAGAAAACATGAAAGTTCGTTAGGGAAGAAAGCAATTACTAGTCCTACTCAGTGGCAAACACCTATGAACCACAATGGCCGTCCATTATAGTAAGATATGCCCAAAGTTTCATTAAGTGGCACTCGTGTTGGTGGTAACCAACTACTATCTAATTTAACTTAAGGTTCAAGCAGCAGTATACATTTTAATTTTTTGACTAAAATATCATAATAATGAACCAACATCTTGAAGGTATAATCTACAGAGATATTTTTCTTAAAGGATCCTGTACTCAAATACTGAAGCCAGTTGATTTGTGTTTTGAGAAATAAGCATTAGACTTATTAAATGCTGTAACATAAACTGTTGCATAAAGAATGAAAAATTTTGGTTTTCACCTGTTATGTATGATGCTACCCTTTCTACTGCATAGTACCTTTATGTATTTCAACGGTTTTCAAAAGTATAAGAATTTGTCATTACTTATTAATTCACTTGTGTGCCCATAATCTAAGCAGTGAAATATTTTTATCATGTTTACAATTTGTTTTCTGTGATTCAATATTCATAAAATTTAGCTTTAGATTTATTTTTATGTTTGTATGCAAACTGTAAGTTATCATTTTATATTATATATAGTGCACTTGCTTTAATCAATATAAGTATTTCACCTGAATATGTGTCTGTACACTATATGCATGTCTAATCATGTAAGGACCAGAAGAGGGTGTCAGATTTCCTGGAACTGGAGTGACAGATGGTTAAGAACTGTCATGTATATGAAGAGAATCAAATCCATGTCCCCTGGAAGAGCAGCAATTATTCTTAAATACAAAGTCATTACTCCAACCCCACAGACTGCACCTTTATTTCTCAAATTTATTATACATATATTTAAAACCTATTGTGTTGACTTTATATGCATATGGCTTGCTGCAAGTATATTTTAGTTTTCATGATCAAATATGTTTGTTTTCAAAATTTATATATTTTAGCATCCAAGTATCAAGGTATGCATCACTGATTTTTGTCTTCTGTTGCAATGTTTCTGGAACTGATTTTGTAAATGGTTTAAATGTTGTTCCCATTTTGCAAGCTTTCAAATGAATATCTTGTATTGCTTTATTTCTAAGCAAGCTCTCCTTTACCACTGAATGAAAACACCAAATTCTTTATGATAAAATCTATGAGATCAGTTTCTGGCTTTCAAGTCAGTTCTACAGACTACTGTCCTTTGATCTATGTTGTGTTGGCTAAAAGAGGCACTGACCATTCATCATTGTTTAGTTAACATATGTTCTCTACTGGCCAGCACTTTATCTTTCCTCATGATGTTATGGAATACTCTCCAAAAATCATTATTATATTTAGAATCATTTACATGTATTTACTGTATCCAGTTATGTGCTGCTATGGTAATAGTATTGTTTTCATATGAGAGAAATGTTAAATTTGATTCTGTATCCCTGCTTTTTATATGCTTCAATTTCCATGGGTACAGTGGCTGATATAGTTCAAAAAACAAACAATAACAACAAAAACCTACAATAAAAAAACCCTAAAATCTGCCTTGACTATTCATGTAAGTTTTATTACAGTGTGTTATTTTGCTTGTCTTGCATTATTATGATTAAAGCTTAATGTTTTGCAGTGTGATGGTTAACTGTTCCAGTTAATCTTTTTTATAGGTAATCATGGATGGGAGAAATCTCAGTATATGGGTACTATCACTCTTGATAGATGAACTTCTATAGTTTCAATTGTATAGTTTCAATTATAATTACTATTTTTTGCCAAAAATGCATAGCTTCCTTAAATATGCCAGGAAATTATTAAGCATAGTTATTAAAGTTCATAAAAACTTTCACTTCATGGAAAGTAATATTTTCATATTTGGTTTTCAGTTACATTTTAATTCATGTGCTTAGTCTACATATATCTCCTTTGCTACTTTTACCATTTTATCCAATCCATCTTTTGTTCCTTTCCTAAATGTAGCTTTTTTTTTATTCATTCATTTGTTTTGTTTGTTGGTTAAAATTACGAAATGCTTGCATAGTACAGGTACAAATAATTTTCTGGTAAATGAACCAAATGTATTTTATGGCTGACCTTTTCTTTTGTATAATCCCTCCTTGACTTGGCATATTCATTTTCTAAAATTACTTGGGTCTATCCAACCTTTAATTTCTCTCTCCCTAAACTAAAGCTGAACTATTATTTTTATAAACTTCATTGTACAGTAGTCATTAGATGCCACTTCTCCACTGAACTCCATGCTCTGTATTTTTTATTGACTGTGACATAGTTTTTAAATTTTAATTTAGGACTAATTATTACATTTGTGATATTGAATTTTCCACGTATGAACTTTCAGGTCACAATAATTATATTTTACCATCTACAGTTTAACTTCCAAAAGTATATTACCATTCTCCTTGATTGTATTTTATGATCTTTTGTTCTCTTTCTCTGTAAAATCCCACTTATGCATAAATATTAATATATACAAGAAACAGTGTACATAATCTCATTCTTAATTTAATATCCTCTTAGTTACATGTCTGTGCTCCTATAGATTTACTATAATATAGCTTCATAATTACATACAGCATATAACTTGTTGATATATTGCATGGTAATTTAATCTCCTTCAAATTGGCTGAATTACTTGAAGTATTGTTATATGTGCTTTCTAACTTTTGTTTCTCCAATAAAAATCTCCTGCTTGTTTATAGTGCCTGTTATCACTAGTCACAAAAGCTATCTCCTCTAACTTTGAAAATTTGACACTAAGCAATTTTCTACTTGGGCTTTCATCCTAATATTGTACAAAAGACAAGGAGGTTACATTGCTAATTTATGATAGGATTTTTCGGCAACCACTACACTATCTCTGACTGCATTACTGTTCTTAGGAAATGACTAAACTGTCTGAACATGGAAAGCCTTATTACGGTACTAATGATCACAGACAGAAAAGTTATTTTTCCTTTTCAAATTGAAGGAAGCCTTAGTATCCATGGGGCAAGAACTGTAACCTAAACATCTAGCTGTATCTCCTACTTGTGAAAATATCATTGCTCATACTGTGCTGGAGAAGTTTAGAAATATATCTATGAAACCTACCTAATTATTTCTGGTTAGACATAGAGAAGCTCATTAATGTATGTCAGATCCCTGAATGAGCATCTCTGTCTCCAGATTTACATGACCTGGGGCTGTTTGAGATGTTTATTTTACTATTGATTAAACAGTCTTTTGGAGTTCACTCTTTGCTTCTCATACATTAAAATCTGAAATTACCAATAACAAGTAACAAGAAACATTTTATGATTAGGGGTCAAGAAAACATAAAAAAGTATATTAAAGAATCACAGTATTGGAAAGTTAGGAAGCACTGCTCTAAAGGATCATTTCACAGAGATTTCTCATTTTTTTATTTACCACTGTATTTATTTTTCAGTGGGGTCTATGTTTTCTCAATCATAAGAAGTCATTACGAGTTGCTTAAATATTATTAAGCTGGAGTATTCTGCTCACACTAGATTTTTGAATTGCTGTGGTTTCCTTATTTAAAAACATATGAAAGTAACTCATTTGTAAGGAAGAGAATTGTGTTATTTGTTTCTGTTTTGTTTAATTTTAATGGTAGTAAGACTTCTACTTAATATCTTAGATTAGAAAACTCTTTTCAGAGGCTCTTCCCAGGAGCTACCACAAGTCATGCAGATTTGCTCTGTGAACACTTTTCTGCCAATGCACCTGGGAAGCATTGCTGCAGCTTCACCCTGCTGGTATCGCTTCCATTGGCATTGCAAGCAGCCTGTCAATACAATGTCACTGCCCTTGCGGAATTGATGTGAGTAGAAGCATTGCTTAGCCCAAAGCCTAAAAGCATCTTCACAGGCTTTGGATTCAATTTGTTTGCTGGGTTATCTGATTAGGAAACCTAGGATATGCACTCAGGCCTGGTAGCAGAAGAATACCGAAGATTGTACTTTTTAGCTTCACAGGTTATAGTTATTGCTTCATACAATACATTCTGCAAATAAAATATATTCATCTGCTGAAAAACAGAAAAAAATAAATGAAGAATGCCTTTATACAACCAGTATAGTTTGTCCATTTCTACTTTTTAAAGAACAGAAACTCTCTTCTGTCATTATATTCAAAATGGCTTTGAACAAAATCTAAAAATATACAATTCTTTCTATCTAGATGTATATATATCTGTATATATTAATCTCTGCTTAACCTAAAAAACAATGAAAAAATGATCCAACATGACTATAAGTAAAATTTAAATTGTATTAGAATATAAAAATCATAAACGAATCCAACTATATTTTAAATTATTGATGTATGTATATGTGTTATGTCTCTGTATGTATAAGATACATTTGTATAAATTCTCACAGAGGCTAAAAAAGGATCTTAGATTTGCGTTAGCATTACACGTGATTGTGAGTCACCACTATATGAACTTTCTTCCCTGAAAGGGAAGTAACCATGCTTATCCAGAAGTCATAAAACAACAGCAACAATAATAATCAGAATTTCAGAATCTAATAAAAAAATGGGTCAGTAATTACAAAAGAATCAGTACTACTCTCCAAAGGGTCTGAGTTCAGTTCCAGCACTCATATTGCATGGTTCACAACCGCCCTTCACTTCTGTTCCAGGGGAACTGACACCATGTTCTGATGGTGTGAGCGCTGAGGTCATGTTCTAGAATCTACACACAGAATTACACATGAACATATAGTTTAAAATTTCAAACACATTTCAAAACTTTGTTATCTAAGTGGAAACTCAAACATTAAATTATTATCTACCTTCACTTTTTAGCAGACAACACTTGAAAATTGAATATATATTAAAAGCTATTTTTGTGAAATATAAAGAATGTCAGATGGCATGAAATAAAATTCAATATAAATAGGCCACAGATATTTAAAAGCATAGTACACATACTTTCATAATCCAACCCCAATCTCTATATATTAAGGGTTTTTAACATTTATTTTACTTTATGTACATGTGTTTTGGTTACATGTATATCTGTGCACCATGTTCAAGCTCGGTAGCCACAGGGGTCAGAAGAGGGTTTTAGAATGCCCTGGGACTGGAGATGGGGATGGCTGTAAACCCACCCATGGTCAACTAATACACTGTACCACTGAATCATTGCTCCAGATCCATCATTTCTATATTTATCTGAGCATGATAATATTTACTTTTATTTTGAAAAGCCTAATGATATGCTAATTATATTTCCAAACAGTTTAAAAATGTAATGGCATTGAGTTCAGATAAAATGAGAGACTGTTTATTGTCATTGTGATTTTGTACTCCATAGTTGATTCAATTATGCTATTTTTGTATAGTCCATCATTCTCATTTACCTCTTGATGGTGGTCCCCATGTCAGCTTATCAAAATGAGTCCTTCCACTAGGACCTACAGGATGTTCCCTGGGCTTCCTACTGCCACAGAGGATGGAGAAAGGGACCCATCAGAGTGACCTTTAAACAGTACCTCCTCAGCTGCCTAGGAAAGCTTGTCAGCTCCAACTTTCACTTATTTTACCTCATTTCACCTGTGAAGCAAACTCTGGTCTTAAGAAAACGTCTTCACCACAGTGTGAAGGTGAAGTGGTAGTCCATCCAGGGAGTAAAAAGAGGCAAGACCTCAAGAAACTTACTTTCTGAATGTTTACCCCTGTGATTATAGAGCACAATTGATAAGACACTAGAGTTAACATGTGTGTGTGTGTGTGTGTGTGTGTGTGTGTGTGTGTGTGTGTGTGTGTGACCTTGTGTGAAGCTTAAAAAGGTTTAATTGCTGGTTTTGAATTATATATTATGATAGGACTCTATCTTGAGAGGATAAATTATGACAAATCCAAAATTACCTAATATGGGATGATTGAGCTATTTCTGTTTATCAGTGTCTACATTATATTTTTAACCACAGAGAATAAACATTATCTACTTCAGAAATTAAACCAGGCATAATAAACAACTTGTATTGTTATTTTATTATGTGTATATGATCCTGACACAGGCACATGTACCTAAGTTTACGTGCACCAAGACTGATAAATAATGTCCTGAGTAAATTTTTATGCTTTCAACAGTGTAGATAAATGGCATTTTTGTTAGTAATTTTAAGATAAGAAAATAGTTACAAGATGTCAACTACTTGTAATTACTGCAGCCTAGAGACTTTTTAATTTAATGACATGTATGATCAGTTCTGAGAGCTAAATGGAGCCCAGTCACCTGCTTCCCTTTCTGTGAATTTCATAGTCACCCTTATGACATAAAATCAATAAGGCATCACCTTGCAGTTACCACCCTCCAAAATGTAGGCATCTGGCATCCCCCTAAATATGCATAAGTTGATGGACAAATATGCATTCAGCTAATCTTGTAAGCAATTATTCATTGGGAACTACATTTTAGCATCACAAGTAAATAAAATGATTGAACTATATTATTACATCATCATTGTTTACAGTTAAAGTTTAAGAAAACTCAAAACATATTTAAATCTAACTTTAACATATTTAAATCTAACTTTAATCATTAGCATTTTTAATGATTGGGCAGCAAATGAGCTATGTGTGTTATATATCAAATTTGCATCTGTACTATATAGTGGAAAGTTTCTCTGTCTTGCTCCATGGTTCTCAGCCACTTTTGAAATAATTGACTCAGAGGATTAAAATTATAGTGACTGCTGGGCAGTAGTTAAGGCTTATTACCATCTAGCTATTACACTTAAATTAACCTATAATTCTTATCTATGTTTGGTTACATGGCTTACTTCCCTTTCTCACTACAGCAATATCGTCATGCTTCCTCTGTATCTGGCCGGCACCTGCTTCTCTGCCTTTCCTCTTCCCAAAGTTCTCTTGGTCCAACACAAGTAACAAACATTTACAATATACAAGAGAATTACAGCACAGTACTCCAGTTTTATTTATGCTCTACAATATAGCATGCTGTGCTTTCTACTTAACAAGCAACAGAATGATAAGTAAAAATAGACATGGTGGGTAGTCAGTGAATTTCCGTAAGGTGTAAAATAGAAGCTCAGGGTTTTTATTTTCAGGTCAAGATTTTTTAGTTAACATACATTAGTAATTCATTGCCAGAAAACTCCTGAGACATCTAATTGTTTTCATAATTATTACAGCAGGCAAAGAGAGCATGCTATGAACGGTCATATAATTACATATAATTAGCAAGTGTAGCCCGTGCTGTATGTGGAATGTGCTCTGGAAGTACAAAAAATGAGGTTCTGCAGTCTGACCTGGGAAGTTTCATATGAATATGACACAATCTAGAGTCATCTGAAAGACAGAATCTCAACTGAGAAAATATTCCCAAAACATCTGGCTGTAGGAAATTTCCATAATTATGGATTCAATTCATGGGGGAGGTTCATGGTGTCATGCCAGGATGGGTCTTGCTGGGCTCTGTACGAAATCAAGTTAAGTAAGACATGAGGAGTAAGCCTGTTCACATTACCACAGTAAAGCATCTACATAAACTCCTGTTTCCAGATTACTGCCTTGTTTGAATTCTGAGACTGACTTCCTTCAGTGATGAACTACCATGTGGAAACATAAGTCAAATAAAAGCTCTTCTCCACAGCTTGTTTGTGATCAAGGTGCTCAATCACACTGGTAGTAAAGTAAATACAGTGTAGTCTTGTGAGGAAAATAGCCCTGTGCCTGGTCAGTGCTATGCTGGATCCTATGAAAATGTCTCATAGATCTTCTTTCATAGATATTTTTATATGTAGCTGGCATTTCTATATTTCAGTGGACATGCAAATAAGGAAGTCAGTTCTGTCTCAATACTTAGGAAAATCAGAAAATTTTACCAAAATCCTTTGCCAAATGATTTTCATACTTTTTAATGTTTTAACTCTCATTGCATTTATCCTTTTATCCTTCACATAATGGATCTCTATTTCATTAAATTCCGGTCCCTTCATACACACCCTCCGCCTTTACAACTTTCTCCAATAAAATAAAAAGAGAATAAAGATCAAAAAGGAAAAATTAATTATGGAAGCTGTAGTGTGACCCAGAAAGTCATGCCCTAAACCCTTTACTCATATATTTTTAAGTGCACTGTTCATCAATCACAAAGAGTCATTTGTCTGGTCCACGTCCTCTGGTTCTAATACGCTATTGATGTTGGGACCTCACTGCTATTCCTCTTGGATACCCTGTTCTTTTTTTGAGTCATGGAGATACTCAGCTTTGAGTCTGTAATCACATGAATGTTGAGGTGGGTTTATTCATAACCCTAGTTTGGGGGGGGGGGGAGTCAGCACTCCCAGGCCTTCACCACCAGGAGGAGCTCTTCAGCATCGCCTGTTCTAGGTCACCCCGTGCAGCGTTGAGGAAAGGGCAGGGCCAGGTCTACTGCTTTCACACCCTGAAAGTTGGCTATGCCACACCTATACCTTCGTGCTGGGTTCTACCGTGATGTCCAGGAAAAGTGTCTGGGCCGGTCTTCCAAGTGTTGCAGTTGGGGAGAGGCAGGGACAACTCTGATCTTATGACCTCAGGATCAATTCTTCCACCTGCCACAGGTAGAGGGGCAGCATCCTCCCCCCTGCCACGCGCCTGCCATATGACAAACGAGGGGTGTGTGCAATCTCCTATGATCAGCTTCTTGGGGTGGTTCACTTGCACCTTGTCAATAAGGTCATCTGTACTGTGCTGCCTAAGTGAGACAGAGTGGGAGAGTTACTCCTGTCTCCCTGGGCTGCAGCACTTGGGAAAGCAGCCCTGGCACCTCCTCTCCTGGGCAACACAGTGGAACCCACCCTGTTGGCTGAGGCTGGGTGCCTCGGACTGGAAGCCATGAGCAAGGGAGAGCAGCTCCCAACTACCTCTCTGTTATGTAGTAGAGTGTGCAGGGTGAGAGATGCTTCTCCTTACTCCCTGCTTCTCTCAACACCTACAACAGACAACGGAACGACCCTCCCTCTAACCATCTTAGCACTCAGGAATACACGCCCTGTTCCTCCTCTAGGCAGCGCTGTGGAAATGACCATGTTGGCAGAAATAAGAGTGAGCATGGCCCTCCCTCCAACCCTTTCCAAGTACACCCTACACCTTGCTCTCTCTTGAATTCTTTCGTAGATGTTTTAAAGAGTAAGTCAATAGAGTGGTAAAATTTTGTGTTTTTAATTTTTTTCATTCATGTGTTCTTCATCCTAAAGACTTGGATCGGTCCTTTCTGCTCAGTTGCAGGGAAGAATGCATGTGTTCATATTTATAAAAGCTTTATGTCTTGCACAGACAGAATAATTGTTCATTAAATGTTTGTTGAACATTGACTTGATCTGGTTTTTAAGAATATGTGTTTGAACATCTTAAATTATATAAAATACCCATGTTTGTTAGCTAGATAGAAATTATAATACTTTTTAAAGAATTGCACATAATGAAACAAAAACCACTATATACATAAATGTTTTCATGATGATATTATCTAATCCATGAGGGGTGCTAAGAATACATATTTGTATTTGTTAATACAATTTTACAATATTTAACCTTATGCAAAAATATTGTTATTGCATTTTTTTTGTATCCCTGTCAAGTTTTTGAGTGAAGTACGGAGAAACAATTCCATGAATGAGAATTGGAGATACATAATCTTATCTAGAAGCCAATAAAATATGTTTTACAAATTTTGTTTTGGATGTGGGTGCCAAATAAGGACAATGATGCATAAACACATTTTTGAGCATTTCCTATGTTGTCCTTTTTCTGGTCATGTGGGTATAGCACAGTTAATATTCCAGTTCAGAGGCAAGCATGGGGAGCTGCATCACATATCCTAGGGTCTACTTAAGCAGACTATGTTTAGCAGTCCATCCCTGAGACTTGTGTTTAACAACTATTCAAGTTGAAGGTGGTTTCTCATCCCACCTGGAATGATATGAAAAGCTTACACTGTACGAGGCGTTTCTCATCTACTTCTTTATGCACAGTGTCTCTTGCAAACCAGTCTTCCTTCAGATATCAAAACGATAAGGAAGAATACATAGTTTTTGGAGCACATTAAGGACTAGTATAGCCACACATTCTCTCTCTGCTTCCTGCTCACTTTATGTCAACTACTGAAATTCTACACCCTCTCTCCAAAAAACGACTAAGACATCTGAGTCTGTGGGACAAAACAAAGTGACGTCCCTTTGATAATTAATCACAATAATAATGCCTAGAAGGAGCGATTTCTTTCCTTCCGTACTGCATTGAAAAATTGTTTCAATAATTACGGAAAGAAGTTTATGTCCTGGTCCCTTTCTGCCTCTCCCTGATGGTGTTCATTGGTAAATTTATGACCAGAATTTGTCCTCCCTCCCTTTGTTAAAAATTGGTGTGATATGATCTTATTAGAATCTGATGTCATAATGGCAGGTGGAGAGGTCAGTGAATCAGAAATACAAGCACCTTAGTCTCCAGTTCAGTCACCTGTGAGACAGTCGTGAGGAAAAGGACACCAAAAAGGAGTATGGAGTTCTGATTATGTAAAGTTGTACTGTCTTGCTCCGAGTGACTAGCAGGGAGATTGTAATAGCAGGTTTTATATCCTGGGCCCACATTAGAAGTGTGTTATTTTTTTTCAAATAGTGCTAACAAATTGCGTATTGATTAGGAATGCATAAAATGCTTCCCATGCACTTTTATCAGGGAATAAATCCAGAACATAAAACTTAGTTAATTTGGTGAATATATTGAAAACAGAAAACAATGACAAAAGGAATTTCTATACTTACATACTCTCCATAGCTGTGCTGCTATTAATCACTGAACAGTTATTAAAAGTGTATCCCTAATGGATAGGAAGAGCATAATTTTCCAAGAAGCTGAAAACAAATGAGCCATTGGGACATGCTTTGTATTATCTGGTACATAGGATGAGAGATTGCTGAAAAAATATACAGGGATCTGAACAATGTACAGAGCCCAGGGCTATTATAGCTCCTCAACATAGTGCAAACACCAATTATTATGTCCAAAACACATTATGCTAGAGATACTACCCTTATGATCTTTGCTTCCTGTAAATATGGATTAGTTGTGTCTTGCAATCAGTCTACATGAACTTCTCATTTAAAAAAAAAATCAACAATGGATATGTGTGTGTGTATGTGTTGTGTTGATTTGTGTGTGTATTTATATGTGTTCCTGAGTGTGTTTAACTTTAGGTAACAGTAAAAACACTAAAACCTCCCTAATTCTTAAATAAGTGCCTAATAACAATGAAAACAGAGGAGCGGGGTTTAAGTCACTCAACACATTATCATTGCATGTTAGTTTTCCATGAAGAAATAACAGTGCTTCCCATAACTGTTTTTAAGCACACTGTATCATAACTTTTTCTTTATGCATCTGCCACCATGATAATGAAGTGATATATTTGGCTTGTAATTATTCATTTCAATACCTGAAAATTATCTCTCAAAATCTCAATTACAACTAAAATGCCACCTTAATTCTGTTTGAACACAGCTCACTTTAACATATTCTATTAAGTCTCTGGGATAATGATGGTTCCTAAATTCAACTCCACACAGCAAAGTCCTGTTATAAATAGTGTATTGACTCTAAGCATGAGCCCCAGCAAGCAGAGTTTTAAAGAGCTTCCAGTGGTGTGTTCCATAATAAGGCCCACAGGCTGGTAGAGCCCTGGAAGCTGTGCATACAGCAACACATCTGTTCCCTAAGAGGCAAAATGCTGTTTTCAGCCAAGATATGTATTCCTTCTACCAGCAACAATGTGCAAAACAAAGTCTGAACCTGGCTAGAAATCATGTTCCTTTAAAGCTTCACATCTCTTACAGAAAGAGAAAGTCTAAGCAATGGGTAAATAGGTAAACCCCTGAATTATGGGTTATGATGTTTAAGAACTATTTTTTCTCATAATCACAATGTCATAGAGCATTCCATAGCTCTATGCTTGCTTCAGAAGCTGAGGAAGAACTGAAATCCCTAACAGGTAGCTGAAAAGTTCACATATGAGCTAATATAAAGCTCTGCTTCCAGGGCATATTATTTCTTTAAGCAAAACATTAAGCCTCGGTTTGGGTATTCCTGAAGAAATGAAACAGTTTGACAATTCACATGAATATTTGAACTTTTAGTTTTAGCAACAAAAACCAAAAAGAATTAAGTGTAGCTAAGACATACCTCTTTGACTCTACATTCCTGCATTGTGCACATGTACTCTTTGTGATTTGTATCAGTATTTTTGTACAGTATGAAGGTTTGAACCCAGGTGATCATAGCTAGTGAGTTCTAGCTCAACCACTAAGCATATGACTGTGAGCACATAGCTACTCTATGAAGAGTAAAGAACACAGTCAGTTATATTAATCTCCCTTGTTATCTCACTTAGATGAAGCTTCATTTTCTTACATTTGACATACATTGAGAGACCTTCGTATTGCTTTCCCGAACCATTTTCCTTCTTTTCATTTATTCTCTGAACAGGAATCAGGTTCCTATCACTATGCATCAAGCTTCTAGTACTTACAAAAGTTTAGATTTTAACTTGACAACCAGTTTAAAATCTTACAAAGAAACAACAAATCACCACAGTTGTTAAACAAATTTAATCGTAGACAATTTCATTTTCTGGCCCAAAAACCATACTCATACTAGAGTGTGAGCCAGTGAGAGCATCATTTTCTCTAAAGTTTTGACAAGTGAAAGCTGAACTGTGTTTGTCTTCCTGTGTAGTAAGAGGTTTCTGGCCTGGACAGACCCGCAGAGACACAGAGATGCTTACAATAGTTTTAGGCTGATCGGCTTAAGGCCCAGGCATACAACTTGCTAACTCTTTACCCTTAAACTAACCCATGACTCATCCTGTTCAGCCATGCGGCTCGGTACCTTTACTCAGAGCAGCATAGTTGTCCTCTGCTTCTTCTGGCTTCTCTCTGGCGTTCTGCTCTGTTCTGCCTGTTCACAGAATTTCCTTAGTTTGGTAGCCCCACCCACACTTCCTATCTGCCTTTGGCCAATCAGTACTTTTCATTAAACCTGTGGGTGGGATAATTATTTACAATGGAATAACATAATCCCCCTACATTCCTGTCCCGTTCACATCCACTGGGATAACTAAATAAGTGACCTAATATTTTGTCTCAATGATTTTTTTTAATGGGATGATGATTGAATTGCATGTACTACTTATGAAGTAAGTTAAATGTCAGAATGTAGATAGGCAATGTATTATATTTTTGGGCTAGAAATTCTGCTTGAGATTATTTACTAAATGTAATTAACTTATCCTTGGTCTGTGTAATTGGCTACATACCAGAATTACCTTGCATGATTTTTCTACTGTGTAGTTCTCTGAGAACAGCATGAGCATTTTCCTGTGCAAAACTAGAACTCCCTGTGTATATGCTTGGACAACCATATTGGTAAACACCTATGCAAAATATTTAGAACAGAATACTACTATCAAAGGTTTAGGCACAGTAACAATGAACACAATGAGTTGTTTCTTTCCAACTTCTAAATCTCAATCAGGTACATGTTACCACTTATTATTAATATTTTATATTAATATTTTTATAATAATATAGTAATTATAATTACTTATACTGTCACCATATTCACCTCTGTCATTTCGGAAATTTTCTTTGTGGCCTAGTCTTTATAGCCAATCCTGACAAAGATGCTATCTTTTTATTTCTACTTTATAAAAGAAAGAGGACATTTGCAGACAGTAAGAGTAGATGTCAATCAACTTAGTTGTGTGTAGAGTAATGCTCCAGCTGCCAAATTCAGTCCCTTGACTCTAAAGTCCCCATGCTTAGCTTCTGTGGTAGGATCTCACAACAAACCTATATTGTCATGAGCTCCTGTTGGTCAATATATATATATATATATATATGTCTGTATACACACAAATACACACACACATGTTTCTTTCTTTTTTGCACATAATAGGTTTTGGTTGCATACTGAATTAATGTTGAAATAAAGAAATGAGTTAAACCTGTAAAACAGAAAAACAAAAACAGGGGACTGTCAGGAAAGGGTACCTGTCAGGCATCACCCCATCTAAATGGGAGAGGCAAAGGTGAAATAAAGAAACAAGGAAACTGAGACCATGGTGAAGATGATTGAAGAGGTACAGAGCAGCTGTCAAAGCAAATATCAAGCAACATTAATAACTTCATAGCTCACCATGAGACTTGCTCAAATAGTTTCACGAAAATGGAATCCTTGTTGTGCAGAGTGAAACGAATAATCAAGTACAGATTTAATTTTTTTTGTTGTTGCATACCTTGAGCTACAGAAGTAAAAGAAAAAGAAAACTACAAAGGGCTCTAATAGGAAAATGCATGACTTGGAGGAAAATATTATTGCATTCTTGATATTTTGATTTGCGGCAGAATTGATAAGAACCGAGATCTGCCATGCCCACCACCTGGTGCGTTGGCTGTTTGAACAGAGAGACAATAGCCTCAAACACCTGTCCAAAGATAACTGTGCTGTGAGGCTAAACGGGAAAACGCTCTGCTCTCCCCAGGACTGATTTCACAAGCATTTTCATCTGTCCTGTGGATTTAAAAGATCTAGATAGGCAGAGAGAAAATGTGAGATTAGAGACAAATTTTTGTTTTAAACGAAAATAATTTGTCTTTTTAAGTATTAGTCATTCTATATGTAAAATTACCTGGCTGCAGGATTTCTTGAAGCAAGTGTCTGTTTCATCTGTTTTGTTTCTGCTCCTTTTTAAATTTCTTGACTGAAGACTAGTGCTTTTGGATTTCATTTCATAATATCTATGAGTGCTTGTGAGGACATGAAGACAGGCAGGAACAAGTAGATCTTGTCTTTAACCTCATCAAGCTGACGCCTGCCCTCTCTGAGCAATAGGCTTCAAAGAACAAATAATTTTAATTGTACACTGATTTAGAGGCATAAAGCAACAAACGCAATTATTTTCAATATCCACGGACATTTTATTTTCTGTGGAAAAGGTAAGGAAATTAGGAGTGATGAGAGGTTAATAACAGGAAACTAATGTCTAAATCAAAAAGGATGAGAGAGTTTAAGGTGTAAAGACAACAAATCATGATGCTGCTGGACATTAGCTTCCAGGAATCTAAAAATAGCAATGCAAATTTAAACTGAGCTGTGTCTAATATCTACCATTGCCTAAAGTAGCTATGAGTCTTCTTTCTACTTTACTTTTGAACCTTAATGTTTTCATATTAAGAATCCTAGATAATTTAACTTTTAACAGGACATATATTCAAAAATCTCTCCTAAATATATGTTTATGTCCATAAATCCATTCCACTCTCAACATTGGTCAGAGAAAATTTTTATAACTAGAATATGGTTAGTAATGACACTCATAATTGTTTAAAGTGCCAGGAATAAGTAAGTGTTAGTGTTCAGCTATAAATAAAACATCTTCATCAATCTACTTCCTTGACCAAGACTCCAGGAGCAACACAGAAGGCATAACAGAAAGATATGGTGTTCTCTAGACACACTATGATTATGTCACACATACATTCACTATTACATGGGATCTTCACAAGATAAACCAAGAACATTTTTCTATATGATGTAATTAAGGGATCCCTCACTCCTATTGCAAAATGAGAAGCTAATATCAGTTAAAAGCTGCTGAAGAAGGTATAGTCATTCTCTTTTGAGACTTGAATGAGGAATGCATTAGTAGATTGCTCACGGCCCAGTGAACAGACCCACACATATATACATAAGGATGGCACCAAGTGAACTAAGAGACTTATTAGAAAATAAAATTGTCATAAAGTTGGGAGAAAAATGGGATACTGGAAGTAGCTGGGAAGGCCCAGGAGCTGGGAAGAGGAAGTAAGTATGGATATGACCAAGGTATCTTATTTACAAATATGGATATTAAAAATTACTAAATAAAACTATAAATACAGAAATTGTATTCTTTATCCTGTGGATGCACTTCAATGTTTTGATTTTTGTTGTAAAAATAGACTAGGAAGGAAATCATGATTCATTATGTATATTTTGATCTGTATTATTTTTTAAAATATTAATCATTACACTTGTAATGCTCTAGAATCAACTTTACACTGTGGATGTATCTCATGCTCATTTTTTTTTAAAAAAAATTCTGTCAAAGAAAACACTTAAAATTCCTCTCTATATCTTCTAGAGCAAGAATGAAGAAAAATGTCCTTTGCAAGAAAAATAGATAACAAAATTACATGATATTTACCAAAAGCTAATAAGGAAAGAATGTTCAATCCTCTTCATAATTTAGTCAGGGTAGTACTGAGCGTTTTCACAGCTAACTTTTGAATGATTTAAAATATTCACCAAAATATTCACAGTTTATCCATGTGGGGTGTATTAGTGAATGCGCTGTTAATCTAGCTGGTATAGATTAAAAATAAAAAAAATAAAAAAAAAAACTCACAATTACAATGTTGTAGAAGATACTAATTTCAAAAATAAAGAATTTGAAAATAGTATTGTACAGATTATCAAAAAATTCATTTGATTTCAGTTCAGAGAGGAATCGGTAAACATTTTTAGCCCAGGAATAAAATAAGAAGTTGATGTTTTAACAGGTATTGGGAAAAACAAAAAAAGTACTTTCCCTTTAGAGCGTCTGTTATTGATGAAAACATACTATCAGCAACAGTGGCTATACAAGGATTGACGTCCCTTCTCCTTATCACTTTCTCTTAAAAAAACCAAAAGTCACAGCATTGGCATTTTTGGATCATATTGGATTTATCTTTTTCGGGAAACCAAAACTTTGTGGTTTTATGTTTTTAAAATCAATTAGAGATACATGCAAATCTTCCTCCTTCTGTCCATGTGGTAAAAGACTCCAGGATCTACAAGAAACGGGGATTATTAGATATGCTTTTCCAGTGGAAAATAGCAAGGCCAAATGGCCTGCCTGAAGTTACAGTGTATAGATTGAAGAAGGCACAAACAATTAAAAGATGGAGCTACTCAGGGCAAATTACTTGCAATCAAGCTGCAGCTAAATGAGCTTCTTGATGAGGAAGCCAAATTTATGTTGTTTCAAACCACGAAGAAACATAAAAGAAGTTAAAAGGTGACCAAACCGTTAATAAAATTGGGTCCTGACAGGCTGATAAGAAAAGCTATATAGAAGCAATTAGAGGAATGCTCTCCGCAATAAACACGCAGACGTGTCTACACTACTCCTCCAGTCATAGAAAATACCCCTACGTAGAAATCTCAGGCACTGCTTGCTCTGTGCTTCAGTTAGATTTCCTTTAGATGTCCATCTCATCACAAAATCCAATCACCCAATATAATCATTCTCCTCTTCCCTATATAATTTCCAACAGACACTTCATTTGAAAATGAAATATTGTTTTAACTCTAAACACCCGTGTTTTCCCTCCCCCCCTCCCCTCCTTAAATTATCCCTTGGCAGCTCTTTAAGTTGATTCCGAAAGGCTATATTTGGTAATGAGTTCAGAACTACCACAAAGCATAAAGCCCCACAAAGACATGAAATGTGAAGTATAAAGTTCTTTCTCTGTAGTTCCGTGTACATTTTTGCATTCAGGACTGGAAGCATCAATTTCACCGAAAGAGGAATATTGTCTACATATATATAGTAGAAAGGAATGAGTCTCAGAACTTTGCCATTGTAAATGGCTTCAAGCTGGGCTGCCATTCATCCCATTTCTGTTGGAATGTAACATTAGGCATAGCAGGATAAACAGTGTAAAGGTATAACGCAGATCTGTATGGCAGTAAATACGAGTTTGTGTTAAGTACAAGTATGTGCAGGAAAAGAACATTTTCTGCTGACATTTTTCCTTATCATGATTCCTTTATCCTCTCACAAACTAGGTATCACGTGAACAAAATCTTAAGAATAGAATTAACAGTCTTGTCTCAAAAAAGAATTTCTTTCCCTTTTAAATGATTTCTTCTAGTGAGGAAATCACTAAAATTCAAAAATAGTAAAAAAAAAAAAAAAAGCAGTAAATACACATTTTTAGAATGAAAAATAAGCTTGTATATCTTCTCTAGCTATTTTTGTTGTAGTTGGCATGGAATACTATTAACACTTCCTGACCAACTCTGTCATTAAAACACAGGCAAGTAAAGTGTTCAAATATCCTGAGTTAATATTCAGTATTCCCCCTTTTTTGCTGATGCTGTCCATATATGCCTTTTATTTAGCAGAAACCAAAGAGAAAATATTTCCTAGAACACTATACAAAAGACAAATCTTTAAAAATGAGTTATTTCTTTCTGTGAATTACACTTTTCTCTGTCATATTTAGAGAACTTATGAGCTGTCTTGTTAGAATGGCCATTGGCAGAGCAAGGTTAAGCAGTTGAGGATAAAGCTTGAAATTTTTAAGATTTACAAATTCACACTATATAAGTATGGCAAGGAGATTTAGAGAAAAGAAGAACATGTACACATAAAATATAGCTTATTGTTAGCTATTCTATTAATCGTCAGCAATGGAACAAGAAACAGGATTCATAGTGATTTTGTCTCAACATGCCCTTCAAACACAAGGGCACTCCAGAGACTGCTAAGAGGTGCCTGGAGAAGTGTCCTCAAGTTCTGGATCACCAACTACAAAACAAAAGCAGATCCTGCCGGAACTGAAATCAAAGTGCCCCATATTCCAAATGGCATCTGTTGAAAGTAAGAAAATCCTTAAAGAGAATGTGAGCTCACCTATAAATGTAAACTTTTATATGAAGTAATCAATCAGATATCAAGAATCGTGTGACTAACTCTGGAATTCTAAAGCATATCTGTCTGAGTCAAAACAAAACAAAACAGAATGTATTATCTATGAAAAATTTTCATCATTTTCTTAACCTCAGACTACATCTACTATACTGTACTAATGGCCCTTTGAATGGCTCTTGGGTAAAAAGTTAAATGTTAGAATTTGAGATCTTGTCTCTGACTTCTATACCCTTAAATTCCTTTGGGCTTATGGTAACAAACTTACTTCATCCAGGTTTGTATTAAATTATGTCAAAACTTATCTCTCTTTCTTTCCCATTATGAGATGATAGCATGTGTCTGTGGGAAAAATAACCATGCCATTGAGCACCTACTAATAGAAAAAGCTCACATTACAACTTAATAGTTTTAAAATGAATATTCAATGACCTTACTTCTGTCTCATGATTTCTAGATGTAGAGGGTTTTTTTTCTATTTGCTTTTCCAACTTTGTTTCACCTCACCTCCAGATCAAGACATTTATTGTGTGTGTGTGTGTGTGTGTGTGTGTGTGTGTGTTTACCAACATTTATTTTCTAATAATTTCATCCATCTATACAATTAGATATCTTATCTAACCACAATTTCTCCTTTCTGTGTCTCCCATGCCACTCCGTATCAGCATGCCTTCCTTCGAACTCCATGCTTTTTTGTTGTTTGTTTGATAAACTTCTAAGTCCAGTTTTATCTGCCCATGTGTTCATGGTTGTGGGCCCACCTGCTGCTGTACAGGAACACAACCAGTGACCACATCCTCAAAAAAGATTATCTACTACCACTTACTCATCAGTAAGGAATGGGGCCTGGAAATTATATACTTCATTAGTGGTGGAATTTTGACTGGCTTGATCTGATCTTAAAACAGACTCCCAGACTCCCAGAACCACTGTATAGATGCTAGTAGCTTCCATTCACCCCCACCCCCAAAAAAACCCTAGAATTATGGAGAACAGTATTTTGTCCCTTCCTAATGCATATATGGGTGTTTTTATGGTCTGGATATAACTTGTAACAGCCTGTTTGTATTACAGCACATGTACATTTTTTTTTAAAAAAATTATATTCTAATGCATAACTGGTCAAAATGCAGAGAATAACTGAGTACTTGGCTGTTTAACCCTTGGCTCTTTCTTTGGCTCTTTAACAACTAAACCTCCGAGCCCATCCAGGAAGAGGATGTGGAAAGAATCTAAGAGCCAAAAGATCAAAAGTACCACTACATAATGCTATCTACTGGGCATGACTTGCCTATGGAAATCAAGCCATTTGTTCTACTATGAATAACCTAGTATGAGGTGGATCTTACTTCCGTAGACATTCTTCACACGTGGAAACACTACTCCCACGTGTGAATTTCAAAACTTCTTGGATCATCATAAACAGATTCTTAGTGCTCAGTTTTCAATAAATAACCTTGCTTTAATTTTCAAACATTACAATTTCAAACAGTATCAACTCATCCCAGATTCAATTACTTCAAATCACCAAAGAAGTGATGTACAATGTAGCATTGCTCTCATTTTTTGGGCTGGCCAGAAACTTCATCAGCTAACCTTCCTAAGCAGACAAACAACCCCCAGAACACACACACACACACACACACACACACACACACACACACACACACACACACACACACACACACGCACACACACATTCTGTGAATGTGATTATGCTTCTAATACCAAAATCTCCTGTATAGGTGAAGCAAACTGACTTAATTGAGAGGGTTGCCAGCTAGTTCAATATATGTGAGAACGCCCCTTAGTATTCTGTGAATTTGCGGATGTCCTCTGAACCACACTGGTGAATGCCAGGATATCTTATATGACGCAAAGCAATCACAAGGTAACATCAGAGTCAAATGACTATTAAAACAGACTTGCATTATTTGAGAGGAAAGGAAGCATCATATTGCTTTCCATTTAAAAACATCTCAAATGTTATGTAACGTAATCACCATTAGAATGTCAGTGTTAATGGATGGGGACATTACATTTATCCTTTTGTATTTTTAAAACACTTCTAGGTAGTCATTTTTATTTTATGTGGACAAGTGCTTGTCTGTTTATGTATGTGTGTCACATATAAGCCCCATGCTCATGAATGTCAGAAGATGTCATATATCTGTGAAATAAGTTTCTAGATGGCTGTGAGCCACCGTGTGGGTGCTGGGAACTGAACCCAGGTCCTCTCAGAGAGCAGCCAGGGCTCTTTACTTTTATACCTTCTCTCCTGTCCAATATTGCTTTTCTCCTTTTTTTCCTGTTTTTTATTTACTTTTATTAAAAATAGATTCTTTTTTCATAAAATATATCCCTAATATGCTCTAACAGTTTTCCTTCCACTTTTCTTCCCCCCAGCTCTACTCTCTTTCCATCCTTCATCAGAAAAGAATGGCCTTCGTCTAATCATAACAACTACACATTATGAATTAAAATAAAAAACAAAACAAAAACATTATGCCAAAGTTTGATATGACAATTCATCAGAAGGAAAAGAGTCCCAAGAACAGAACTTATGCACACTGCTAGTACTCAAAGTTTTAATGCTTTCATGGCAACAATAAATATTTGCTAATAAATGGATAATACATCATTTTCTTTAAATATTACTGAACAATTACACTGGGTATGGAATTCGGGTAACTACTTTTTATTACTTACAAAATAGGAAAGCAATTTAATGTAGTATAAAGCCGTAGGCTTACTGTTCCACCTATTTTATTTATACCATTACTTAAGTTTTCCTCTCTACTGGTGTTCTTCCAGGCCAAAAATTAGGGATCAAAGAGCAAGGTTATTTGGAGGGAACCATACCTGCAGCACAATGAGATGGTGAAGAGCAGAATTCTCTTAGCTGTAAGAATAAGGGCTTCTTTGTTGCTGGCAGCTACCCAAAACTTTCAGTCTCGTAGTCTTTTTCATAAAACATCACCTATTTTCAGCGTAGGAACAAGGCTTCAGAATCTTCCCTTTTTATTTCTACTCTTGTAGTATGAGGTTTCAGGCCTGCACTTTCGGGCCTAGCCTCAAGGTTTAGGCCCACAGACCCACAGACCCGCAGAGACACACAGATGTTTTCAATAGTTTTAGGCTGATCGGCTTAAGGCCCAGGCATATAACTTGCTGACTCTCTACCCTTCATCTAATCCATGACTCTTATCTTGTTCAGCATGGGGCTCGGTACCTTTCTTCAGAGCAGCATAGTTGTCCTCTGCTTCTTCTGGCTTCTCTCTGACATTCTGCTCTGTTCTTCTAGTTCCCAGAGTTCTCCTAGTCTGGTAACCCCACCCACACTTTCTGCCTGCCTTTGGCCAATCAGCGCTTTTTATTAAACCAGTGGGTGGGACAATTATTTACCATGAAGCAACACAATCCCCTTCATACTCTAGTCTTATGAAGGAGAAATAGAGAAATGCTTTGTTTCAGATAATATATTTGCCTCCAGCCATTGATGATATAGACTATTCCATGCATAGAAAGTAGAGTTATTAGCATCAATTATTTCTACAACTTCAGTTTAACAAAGTAATATAACATGTTCTATCCCAACAGAGGCCAAAGTTCAGGAGGGCATAAAGTTTAGATAAATTTAGCCTTTAAGCATATGAAGGAGTTGGTTTATAATCTCTGTTATTTAAAGGTCATGAATTTACTCTTAATTCAGTTTTCCTACACACAAAAATTGTAATTCACTTAAAGATTGTATGTCTATCCTATTTTTCACATGTTTACTATTTATTTACATGTTATCAAAAGTATTGCATGAATATTTCATAATAAAGATTAGCACAGAGGCTGACAGGAAGCAACAAACATGTAAAATGACTAAAAGAACACACCAGGCATTTTTTGAAAGAATCAAATAACAGATTTGGGGGAAATTTAAACTAATATTTTTCACTCCCAAGGAACTGTCTTTCCCAACTTCACAAAACTCACTCATAATAAAAATAAGTACTTGGAATAAGTGATTTTAGAATTCCAAATCTGTCATATGGATCCTCATTCCCTCATCCACTAAGACAAACTTTCATTTCATATGCTCACTGTAGTCTGACCCTATTGATTGTGCGATCAATGAAAATTTTCATATCATATTAATTACTTTACAGTATATTATCTGACGTCACTTGTATTTTGGAAAAATAAAAAATTACGTGATATGAAAAAAGTATTATTCACAGTGCTTATAGAATTTGGATATGTTTCATTTTGGAATTATTTTTATTTGTTTGTTAGTGCATTTATGACATATTTTTATTGATTATTTAGGAATTTCACAATTTTGGATCCCAATCTCACTCACTCAGTCATTTAATGTCTTCATCAACCATCTTAGCCTCTTTCCCCTTCAAACTTAAAATTAAAAAATTAAAAACAAAACAATAAACTTTTTCAGACTAGTTTAAGCAATGCTCTATCTCCAGATCCACTGTGTATGAACCACTTTGCTCCTACTTTCCAACTTCCTCATCACATACTCCTTCTTTGTAGAGCATCTGGAGCTGAGGTGTATCATGCATTATATACCCCTTTGCCAAAATAGATTTGCTTGTAAATGTTCGTTGCACAGAGGTGCTGGTCTGGTTCAAGGTCAGTGGCTTTTGCTATATCAGCTATACCAGACCTTCACCGAGACTCCTAAAATGCATATCTGTCTCTTATCCCAGTCATGGAGATCCTGGTTATTGTTCTGCCAGCACGCCGGGGCCCACACGACACCAGAGGTACAACGTGGTGGCTGGTAAAGAACTGGGCCACATCTCCCATGGTCATCGAGGGGGCATGGACAGCTCTGTATAGCCTTCTGACATTAACATAGCTTCAGGAAGTATACTAGACTACAGACACCCACACAGATTTTGGTGGTAACGCAGTGCCTGGACCTCAACATAGACCCTGACTGTTGTAGGACCAGAGACCCTGACAGGGCCCTTGGATGCAACAGAGGCCAGACACCACCAGGGCTCCCAGGAGGTAGCAAAGGCCACCTAGATCGTTATGGCCCTTGGATATCAACATGGTTTCAGGTGGTGGCCCAGACCACAGGCATTCTTAGCAGCAGCACAGGCCAGACATCACATTGTCTCGGGGAGGGGGGGGGCAGCACATGACACTTATATCAGCATGTTATTCACCATATTCACAAATACAGGAAATTATAAAGAGATACAGAAAGAAGAAAAGCAGAGTCATTGCAGATGCTGTGAGTCATCAGGGAAAGAAGATGTAATGTAAAACAGGTAAAGCCACGAGACATGTGGCCATACAGAGATTAATAATAATGGGTTATTTTAAGGTAAAGAGGTAGTTATCAATAAACGTGAACCATAGACCAAACAGCTTGTAATTAACATTAAGCCTTTTGAGTGATTACTTTATAAACAGTTTCAAGACCTCATTTGCCAGGTGAGACAGAAAAGTTTTCATCTGCACAAATCTTTGCTCATTGTAGTGGCACCAACCCTGTAGTCTCCAGCTGGCTTAAACCCAACCTGTGTCCTGCTGTGGCAGGCTGGGCTTGTCCTTTTTTTTTTTTTTTTTTTTTTTTTTTTTTTTTTTTTTTTTTTTTTTTTTTTTTTTTTAATTCCTCCCAAATCATTTACTAACAACCTCCCCCCTAGTACCTAGGATGTGACACTTTTTGTGGACGTGAACAATAATGAAATAAATTAATAGCCTGGTAGTGTGGACCCTAATGTTGCCTGGTATTCTGCTATTTGTCATTCTATATGGAGAGAGACATCAAAAGGCTTTGCACACAAGCAAAAGACCAGATGAGCACCCAGAAGAAGCTATTTAGAAGCTCTAAAGGACAGTCTCAGAAGAAGCCAAATTATAACATCTTCATCTAGGTCTGTTACCTTCTGCAAGTGTAGGAAACACACCTTTGTAATGTAAATCATTTAGGTTGCCACTGCCTAAAGGGACCCCTAAGAATTTATATATAAACAGAATAACATTAAAAAATGATTAATGCAGAATCACTCTTGAAAATTAGCAAAGTAATTCCTAACTAGACTTTCTATCACGTTTTTGAATTTCTGGATGTCAAAATAAAGGAAGCAGGACAGTGGTACTTTTATGGAATAGAATGTCATGGCTTAGAAGGCAGCAAACACACATGCCATTTACTTTCTTACATAGCTTCACATCATGATTAAACAATGCCAAATTCATTAGGCATAATCTACAGAGAAATATTATAATCTCCTTACAAGTTACATTGGTTATTTGTGTGCTCAGAGCAACGTACACTTTACTAAGGTCCTTCTGAGAAATGTGCTTATACTGAGGAATTATTCACTCATTCATTCAGCCAATGTGTATTGAACATCCACTATGTTGACACATATTCAGAATTGCTTACTCCTAGATAACTTCCAAGATACATACTCATTTTGAAAGATGATTATAAGCAAATTTACACACTCTACCAGTGTTAGGAATGAGTCATTAAATATTCCATGGTGGTGATGCTAAACATGAGTTTGAAAAAATGAAACAAGACTTGTTTTTTTTTAGAAAATAAAAAGGGGAAAAAATAAACCATCAAAGACAAAGTGACAAGCACATACAAGATCCCTGAAATATGCAAATTACTGATTTTTGTACAAAAAATAGCAGAGGCAACATCTGTTGAGACTGTAGAAGAAAACTAATAGAAGGTGAAGTTGGAGACATGATTTGGGAACTATTTCAAAGAGGATCATGGAGGACATAGCAGGACCTACATTTTCTACTTTTTACTTTAAAATCTAATGGTTAAAATATGATGAGCAAAGTGGTAATAAAGTAACTTGAGTATTTAGTTGGAGAATATGCTTGAAAGGGAAAAGCTGAGTTTCAATGTGGTACTAGAAATGGTTGAGCTTAGCTAGATTAGACAGGTTAGATCTATACTTACTAAATCTCTCTTCTCATTAGTTGTTCATGACTAAAGAAGGTAAGGTGTGTCTTACTATGTCTGGTCCAAGTTGGTGTTGCTGTTGGTGTTTCCTTTGAATGGAATTAATTGAAAACACGTAACATTTAAGAATCAGGGGCTGAGATTCTTGTTAGTCATGTCAGAGTTTTAGAATCGTATGAGGTCACTAAGTGAAACCTCCTCGAGTTTCAGGGAAGTGGTTGGGAGTTGGAAATAAAAATCTGAGAATTTGTCTGAAGAAATTTGTATTGAGGAGTTTGTATGAAGTTGTCACATTTTTGCAAACTAGCAAGCAGGATAACAAGAGAAGTAAAATGTAACCACAAAAATCCCAAGGAAATCCAAATCTAGAAAGTGGGGTAAAGTAGTAAAAAAAGCAAACCTGGAAAAGTCAGAGTGGGCACATGTCACCGTAACAGAGAAGAGACTTGGGGGAAGAAAGGAAGGGAGGGAGGGAGGGAGAGACAGAGGAAGGGAGAGAGAGAGAGAGGAAGGGAGAGAGAGAGAGAGAGAGAGAGAGAGAGAGAGAGAGAGAGAGAGAGAGAGAGAGAGAGAGAGAGAGAGAAGGAAGGCTGTCAAGAACCACAAATGAGTAGCTAATTGGATCAAATTCTATTTAAAAACTGAGTAGGTTAAAATCTAAAAATTTTTTAGTTGGTGTCATTTAATTCAGATGAAGGAATCATTTCTCTGCAATAGAAATTAAGTAATAATCTGTTAGAACACAGAAAATTTTATATTCCCCCCCCCCCGTATGAATGAAGAAATACATGTTTTCAATTTTATTACAAAAGTACGCAGTGAAATATGACTAAGTGATACAGCTATTATGTTCAGGTATTGTTTTTATTCCAAAAAGCTCTAAACATAAAATTTTAAAATAACATCTCTGAGGATTTACTGCAATGTTCTTGTCTACTTAAGTGAGATTTTGTAACTGAATTTCATGAAGTTCAAGTTGATATTTAAAAAAAAAAGAGGAGGGAAATTTTAGGTCTATTAATTACGTTTAACGGGGTACATTGGACAGGTACAGTATTTCAAACCTCATAACCATTAAAGGTTGCCAGTAAATGCATTTGCGTTCCAACTAAAAGTTGAAAATTGCTTCAAAGTCCTCTAGCAACCTCAGTGAACTTAAGCATTTACAAAATGCCCTGTTATACAGCTACCATTTAAAAATCACTCTATATGCTCTTTTATGGTTACAATGATTATACACAAATTTATCATTTTGGAATTGAATGATTTACTTCTGTCTAAAAAAGCACCCTGTTTTTATTTCTGAAACATCTCCTTCCCCAACGTCATTATTTCTTACAATTTCTATTTTTGTTAAATACAAATAAAGAAAAAACACTTTTATTTATCATCAAACAAGATTATTTTTATCTATGACATCAGAGAAGGAAGGGCCTGGGAGAAACATGAAAAATAAGAGCTATTTTCAAAAATTAAAGAAAATAACAGGTATGCAGGCTACGCTTTCTTAATGCAGAAGAATAAGATCATGTATTTTGAATTTGTATCATTATACATATACAATATTATATTATATAAAAAATGGAGCACATTTTCAAAAGTAGCAATTGTCCTTTGTTGTGTGGTCAAAGCATGGCTGCTATATTGGAGGCTGCCAGTAGGTGGCAATAAGATTCATAAAGACATTTGAGGAGACGAAGATTTGTGAAATAAATAAAAAAAATATTTAAATTTGATTTTGGTAAAAGACAAATAAAATTCTGTCACTTGTTTTAAGTTATTAGTCTTCTAAAAGTGAGGCGTTATATACAGAACTGTTTTTTTAATAGGATGAAAAAAATCTATATAAAGAAAGAAAATTCTGAAAAATGTCTGTACATTCCAAATCAAGTAAATTAATTAATGTTATTGATTGTATCAAGTAAACCAACCTAATATTTTACAGTTAAATTACTAAATACTAATTTTTAAATTATATGCCAATATAAGCATTATATTTGATTTTAAAATATATTTATAGTAACTACTTACCTATGTAGAAATAACTAATCTATCTCCATACAAGTTGGCTAGCAAAGCTGAGATATCAAGATTGTTAAGAAAATTTTACGGTAGTAGGCAAAGTGCTTGTGAAAACAGCAGGCAAATGACAGCAGTAAAGATATAATCTTTAAATTTTGTTTCATTTTGAGCAGTGCAGGGCAGAGAGCAGAAGTAGAGGGGCAGAGATACAAATGGAATCAACATACATGATATAAAAGATGCATAAAATAAATACAAAATAAAATATCATTAGAAGATAAAGAGATATTGATAATTCATTCTTTGATCTCATGAACATATATATGTGTACTACTCTCATTACATGTATATGTATATATAAAGTACAAATATATAACTTTAACAAGCTTTGTACATCATTCTTAGTATTGGGTAATTCTGTTTCTTATTAATCCAGAGGGCCTAGGACTTTTCTCAGCACACGGGGTATGGGATCTACAGGGTCATAGGATAGTAATTTATGATTCTGTGTGTAAAATTGGGATATTTATATTACATAATTATCTTACCAACCTTTTATTTCTATGTGTTCTAAAAATCATATTCTACAAGAGTAGAGGGAGAAATATAGAGAAACTTATGAATGAAGCACATTATTCTTAACTACTTTCTCATGCATTAAAAAATGACCAAATAAGGGTCATTACCTCATACACCCACTTTTCTCATATTACAACTCAGGTATAAAATTCAATCAAAACAACTGCATTGGGTTTGAAAGAAAACATGGAGCAAAACTGGAGTACATGACTGAGCATGACTGAACAATTGTACCCCAGCTAAGTGTTGCCATTTGCAAATAGAGACAAAGCCTGTTCTGGGAAGTCCTCACAGGTCTCAGTATTTCTCTGGTTTTCAGATAAACACAGAAGTACAAATGATGACATTTAAAAATAAATTCCTCCTTGGCACATTCCCAAAGTACTCGTATAGAATTTCACAGGACGGTAAGTGATTTGTTATTAAATTCCGTTGTGTTTTAGCCCTAGTTCAGAGGCGACATAAAAGAGCGCAGAAGGAAATGAACTTGATTGAAAACAAGTGTGTAGACAGAACTGTGTTAATAGTACTCAGCAGCATACCTTATTGATTTATCTAAGAGAAGAGAGAGTGACTACGATTTTTAAAAGGCAAAAGAAAAGCATCTTAAACAAGTGGATATACACTGGGGTTGCTAAAATGGAGTGAGAAATTGAAAGACAACGAGACGATGAGAGAGCAGAGGGAGTGAGAGAGACAGAGGATGCCTTATTAGCTAGAGGGCATTTTGAGCTTGAATCAGTGAGTATTGTCCTTGGTCAGGTCATATAAGTAATATGAAAATATTTATGTGTGTGTGGTAGTGAAGATCTCTGACGACAGGGAATAACAACAAAGAATTTCAATGTGTGCCAAACTGACATTTTATGGCAGGATTTAAGTTTTATCTTATCTTGCTATTTAGGATGAGCGTGACATATGATTTTTGCTTATCTTGGATGTCTAAAGATTGAAGATTGAAGTAAAACTAGAGATTTGGAAAACTAGAATCAGTTGATATGTTAAACAGCTAATATTTTTGATTAAGAGATTGTAGAGAGCATATAAATTATTAATCATTTAAGAAGATACATTTTATTCTCTGACATTTATTTCCCCTCTTATTTGGGTTGAGTTGACATATATTACTGACTCAGAACAAGAAACTCTTAGAACAGTCATATGAATTATAGTAAAAAAAGGAAGCACTGTGTTTGTGTAAAGTAGCAAAGTTACTAGAATGTAGTAAGTGATGTAGGCATCTGAAATAGTGAACTGTGAACAATATTGTACTGTAGTCAGGAAGGGATTTATCTGACTGGGAGGGATTGGGAGGAGGCGAAGGAGGAGGAGCAGGGGGATACATGGATAAAACAGACATTTTTCTAAAATCAAATTTAAAAAGAAAAAATAAAAAGTTCTTCAAGAGTTGAATAACTCAATTTTCTTTAAGGATTTCTTGGTTTCCCATGAATTCTATTGCACAGGAGCTCTAAGAACAGTCCAGACTCTTGAAATACCAGAATGCTTCCATATCATTGACTCTATCTTCTATCTTACCACAGTGGTCCTCAAACTTCCTAAAGCTGTGACCCCTTAATGAAATTCTCATGCTGTGGTGAACTCCAGTGATAAAGTTATTTTATTGCTACTTCATAACTGCAATTTGCTACTGTTATGAGTCATAGTATGAATATCTGATGTGCAGGAGTACAAAAACAATACCCTTACACATTCATTGCACCTTATTGGTCTTCACCCAGAGAAGTGAGCATAAACTAATCAAAGTCCTGAGATCTGGATAACATTAGCAAAAATGAAAAATAATCAGAGAAATGCGAAATAACAGGTGTTTACTCTAGAAGTAGAATTATTTTTAATCTTTGCTTCAGTAATAAAATGTCAAAGATTTGTTATATGAATAGTTCAAGGAGTTTTGAACAGATAAATGTTATAAAGATGTCTAATATGAGTAAAACTAAATAAGTGGCATTTCATAGCACAAAAAAACTGCTACTTTCTTAAGTGAGTGAAATGTTAACACTGATGTCTAGAAACGATAGCCAGGAAGACAATAGATACAAACATAACTGTTAAAAAATATAAGTTGCTTAAGTTTAAATAAATTTATGCTAGGATGAAATGAAATCTTAAAAATTGTTTTCTCTACTACTAGTGAATTGTTCATTGAAACTAAGGACATTATCCAAAACTTGTTCTAAGATGATAACAACCTTGAAAATAAAAATAATGTAAGTATGTGTGTGTGATATACTGAAAAATGTTGTATAACTGTAATCAGATTATCACAGACTGAATGGAAAAAGGAATGTTTATGTAATTAGGACTATATTAAGCAAATTGAAAGATACATTCCCACGAAGAATAAGGCAAATAGATACTCAATGTGATAATTAAATAAAATATAAAATAAGAAAAAACAACAAGAAAAATATGAATTGAGCAAATATTCTACTTAAGATGTATTGTCTCGCACAACCTCGCTAGCAAGGACTAAGCGACACCAGGCTCTTCTTTCAGTGGTTTATTCAGGACCTTGAAACTTCTTCTGCCACTTCTGCCACTGGGGGAAAACCTGCTCCCAGCTAAATACCCTCTGGACTGCTAGTCACAGGGCGCCACGTGGGCCATGCCAATAGATCCAGGTGCTTGGAAGCAAGCCACACCTGGAAGGAGTTGTTTATCTCAGAGAGCTCTCACCATCGGGAAGGTGGAAGGTGGAAGCCAGCACCAACTTTAAGGTGCGGCCACGCGGCTCTCTACAATGTATGAAATTACAAATTAACATATTGTAAATGGCAGTAAAAGGATAACTCATAAATTAAAGGAAAAAAATCTTTCTTATTACTTTCAAAGCATTTCATGAAGGTCAAAGAATTTGGCCACAAATATAAATGTAAAAGCATTATTTGTTTTAATGAACGATAGGTTATGTTTTAATTTGGGTAATCAATTAATGTCTAACAGAAAACAGAGGAGCAGTCCATAGAGGGAAACACCAGATATAAATTTAGCAGTGAAAAGATGTTCATGTTTACAGTTAGCATTCATGGAAACATAGTTTGTAGCACAATGAAATGACCTCAATATACATATCTGAAAAAAGGACAAATGTGTATTTTTAATGATGTTTAAAGCAGGGGACCATTATAGACTTTTGATTGGTTGTAATCATTTAAGTAAAGAATTTTTGCAAAGATGATCTTGCAATGGTTGTACTTTTGGTCACTGGGACACAGTCATCGTCCATCGGAACTTTTCTTATTATGAAATCGTGTCAGAGAAACACTCAGAACCTTCAAGTGAATCCAACCATAACACACTTTTCTATAGCTTTCTTTCTGATGTATCCACATATGGCTCTACCTTAATAATGAAAGAGAGCCTGTGTTTAACCTGGAGTGTAAGCGAAAAGGAGTATTCGAGAGATTAAGCTCACAGCCATTTCTAGAAGAGTTTCACTGAATTATTCAATTTATACTATTTAGACTCTCAATAAGTTGTGCCTTGACTAAACTTAAATTATAATAGCATTCACTCCTTTTCCTTAGCATGGACATTTTAAGCATAATTAAGTGGATTAATAGAACAATATTTTTCTATTTTAAATACATATTCTTCCAATACCATAAGAGTTAGGAGTCTACTTTTATTTTTTTTAATACAAGCAAAATTTACCATATTGTAGACAATTTTTTATTTCTTCACAATATGATGAAATTTACAAATAGAAACAATTAAAAATTAAGTATGCCAAGTCAAAAACAATGAAAAACAAACATCTTTTAAGGAGGAAAGTTTCTGTATCTTCTGTTGGATTTTATCTTGGCTGTATAGTTTCTATCTTATGAACATATAAAATAAATACTAATCCAACAAATATATTGGTTTCTGAAGTTCATTCTCTGTTTGTTTATGTACTATCCTGAAAATTCTTTCACTTTATTCCATTTCCATGCACATTAGCATAAATAGGCCAAATTTAATAAGGCAAAATAGAGTAACCGTGGGCTAAGGTCGGAGCATTATTGGTGGTTCTACTTATAATGATTTCACGAACCTCAATTCTGTTTTCCATAGTGGCTTAACTAATTTACATTCTCATTAAGAGTGTGCAAGAGTGTGCTTTTCTCTATATCCTCAGCGGGGCAGGTTATCTTATCTTCCTTTAATAGCCTACCTAGTAGGTATGAGAATAGTACTTTATAGTTATATTTTGCATTGCATTTTCCTGATAATCAGTGATGTTGAATATATTTTTTATGTTTATTTGTAAACTTTCTAATTTTGTATTTTATATAAAAGTTTTATATAACTCTTGATTTTCATGTGGCCTTATTGAATAATTTAATTGGATTATTTCATTTTCTTCTATTTTGTTTAAATTATTTATATGCTATGTATTTATTAGCTCCTCAACAAATTTGTAGTTTGCCAACTCTTTCTTCCAGTTTCTGAAACGTCTTTTGCTCTGTGCATCATCTTTACTTTCTTTGCTACCTTGTAGTTCAGCAGTCTCATTACTGAGAAAATATTTGGAGGACATTATATATAAGTACATAATGTTCATTAGCATAATTCATAATAGACAAGACACAGAAGAAACCTAATTATCTCTGTGTCTATGATTGTCCGAGTGAATAAAAATTATATATATAGTATTTTCACTTTCTTTTATTTTAGAAAATATTTTATATATAATATATATGCAAATTAAGCCATAAAGTAAAGTTGTCATTTGGAAGAATGTAGATGTTGAATTTAAGCATCTAGTTAAGTAAAATAATCACATACCAGAAAAAATGTTTAATAAAAAAATCTCATCCATGTGGAATCTTAATAATCTTTCCCCACATAAGCAGCCAGAAACTACTGTGGCTGAGACACAGGAAGAAGTCTCGAGAGAAGGATACACGATTTAGTGAGTAGGTATATATTCAATTTACTTATTATGTATAGAAGCTATATTTAATATTTAAGTATGTGATATTGAAGATCTAAAACTTATTCCAAGACCTAAGCTTTGAATGAAAGAACACCCATTCTTATGACTTATACCTATTTTTGTACTGCTCGGGGCTTAGTGAACAGACTGCTGTTTGATCTACGATATGATGTTCAAATCTTAAAGAATTAAATGATATCAAAACATAATAATAGCATTGATAATAAGTGTATTTAAGAGATACAACATGTATCAAAACTATGTTCAAATATGAAAGTAGAATCAGGAAAGTTGGGGTTCAAGGCCTCTCTAGTAAATAAGATAGGTTTGTGTTGGATAAAGTAGCTATTGTACAAGGGCAAACAATTAAGATAAACAAAAAGAAGTAAATCTGAAGAAGCCGAAAGTTGCCTGACATCAAAATAAAACAAGATACCATAGGAAAAAAATGAAAGATTCTTCAGATAACCTTTTTAGTCTGTATGCCTCTACACTGCAACGCGAAGCACGTATAGTACTAATAACACACATTAAAAGTACTAAGAAGAGCACACAAACATAATGAAAAACAGAAAAAAACCCAAAATATCAGATTATCTCAAGCCTGTAAGTTAATAACAGAAGTCGACGATACATGTATTAAGAATTTTAGATGGAAAAAAATCAAAGAATAGAACCGAGAATATAATTAATACACTAGCAATAACCAAACCCCACCAATGTAATATCATCACAGGACATCTGACACCTAAACAGAGAGCTAGGAATGACATTATAAAGGTTGTAGATTTAAAAAGAGAAGTCAAAATAGAGACTTAGGCACTCTGTCTACAACCCTATTCCAGACCAGTCAACAGCTATTCATGCACCAAACTACCTCCTCAAGGGCCTACAGAAACTGAACTGAATCTGTGACCAGAGGCCAATAAAAGACACAGAGCAAACTGGGACCTGGGCTCCAACAAGTCATGAAAGATGCAAGTGAAAAGGGTAGGAAAACAAGCTGCGTCGACAGAATTTCTGGGAATGTAGATATCAAATTAACAGGTTGGGACAAAAAAAAAAAAATGTGATAAATCTCCCATGGCAGGTACAGATTTGAAAGCATCAGCAACACCCAGGAAGTTGCGACTAAGTCTGTACATAGTAAGTGAAACAAGTTGACATATGAATCACCGTGGACGGAACCACAGCTATTCATTTTAGAATCCTTTATTATTAAAAACTCAAAAGAGAACAGTGAACTATTTTAATATCCTAGAAGATAAAGGTTTACAAAAAGAGAAAACATCCGAAGGGTGAAAGATTATACTTGTGGGAAAACAAAACAAAACAGAATAACACAAGAATAAAAACATGTTTTTCCAGATTAAAAAAAAAAAAAAAAGTGGTGATAGGAAGCATCAGCATAAGCACTAATGATGGGAGACAAAAGACAAAAAAATCTTAACAAATTTTAAGTAATATAAAGTATGTGTCTATTGTCAGATTAAAATCAAATTAAGTCAGAAACCAGTAGCAACAGCAACAAATAGGTAGGTTAAAAACCCTAATATACCTATTTTTAAATGTACTTTTAATAATATCACTAAAGAGGAATGTTATGATAACTTATAGTATTTTAAATTAAATTAAAGATAAAAAGAAAGTTTTTAAATGTAAATATCCTTAAAAGTACTATTTAAATGAAAGTGCTTGAAACATATTAAATGCATGTAACAATATTAAATAAAATAATTTTAAAGAATGAGATATTATAATGTAAGTACTCATTAGCAGTGTGACAATATACTTAAAATATAAGAAGAAGTCATTATAAGAAGAGATTGAATTTAACATGAAACAAAAAAAAGTACGTTATGATGAACTTGGATTTAATTCAGATATAAAAGACATGATATATATTTGAAAACTATTAATGAGGAAGTTTGACGATTCATTGCTAATGGAAATGAAAAATGGTATGACCACTGGAATAAATATTTGGTGACATTTCATTCAAGTAAAACTATTATCACTTTAAAATTCAGTGGCCATGTCCAAAGGCAATATTCTGAAGCAATCTGATCCTTATCTGTACACAAACCCATTATATGTAGAGCTGTATAACAGCTCCAGTCACTTTTAGTGAGAGAATGAGAATGAATGGCAGACATCCAGATGTAGATTACTAGTACCCTATGACAAAGGGGAGTGAGTCATATAAAGACATAGAGGAAACTGAAATGTCATTTATTAAGTCAATTATACAATGTTTTATTCTATGCGTTCCTAACCAAGTAATGTTCTGAATAAAAGACTAAACTAAGGCCTAATAAAATGATTGGTTGTTGTCCTCATTTAAAGGAAACGGGGGAGGAAAAAGTGGAATACAAAACGTGTGTAACAGTTAATCTATGATATACAATACTAAAATGTAAATTATATTTAATTTTAAGTTTGACAAAACCTATAAAACTGTACAATATCAATAATAAACCCAGATGTAAGAGGCACATTGTGATAGTAATATATGACTCATTGAGTATGATAAATACATCATTACAGTAGTAGACAGTGATTATGAAAATAACTATGTAAGCTTTTGAGCTGGATTCACATAAGATGGCTCTCTACATTTTGGGTTGAAATTTCTTTTAAGCTTAAAATTACTTTTAAGCATAAGGTCCATTTTAAAATATGATGATGTCAGTGAATATAACTAGGGCCAAAATGCAAATGTGAATGAAGACAGATTTTTCACTATGTATAAGGAAATGATAAAAACTAAATTAGCTAATAGGCTTGTGTTACCCTTGTTAATTAATCATATTCTAAATAATTAATTCTTCAGGATGAAATCAAAATTTCAGATGCTATATGCTTAAGAAGACTAGACATCTGGAGTCTTTCTGGCAATGTTAGAATTATTATTTTTTTAGATGAGTTTCAAGTTATTTTTGTGTTGATATTAATCTCTTACCATGATCTGAGTATCTTGTTTAACATTTACTTTGCATTTTAAAAACTATAAGAGACTTCTAATTCTTCAGATACTTACAGCTTCTCACCTTTACATAATTCCATTTTAAATAAATACACAGTTGATACAATCATAGATTTTTATCTTAAATGATATTTTTATTGAACGTTACATATAAATACAAATGTGTAATCATAAAGAATGACACATTATCTTAGAAATCAATAGACCAAATCACAATCATGTATGTCCAATTGAAATCACCATAAAAGTCAGCTAAAAAAGACTAATATTGAATATGAAAGAAGTATAAGAGGAAAAAGTATTACCAAAAGTTATCAAAGACAAAAGAGCAACATTAAAGAAAATATGCTATCAAAGAGAAAGATGAGATTTATAGGGAGGAATTCTTCAAAAGTGGGAGAATAGGAGCATGAAACCTAAGTGCAACTTACATAAAGTGGCTGTAGCGGATGCATAAGCTCTGAGGATGGAAAAAGCTGAGAGCGTGTTGAATCTGGATTTGAGTTAGCATTAAAATTAAGCCATTCACTTTTAAAAGACAGAAATTTAGAAGAGAGAAATGGAGCTGGCCTGATAAAGGAGAGACACTCCAGACAGTTGACAGTAGAAGCCCTAAGTCCAGAGGCACAGCCAGTGTCTCACACTGACAAAAAGAAGCCACATAAACATGAAAAGAAACTCAGCCCACAAGCCGAGGGCAGAGGACTGGGTTGCAGTGAACTTGAGGAGACTCAGGGCACATTACCCCACCCAACTCCACCCTTCAAGAGTACTAATTTCCTTTACTAACTAGACCACTCTCTATCATCTGAATTATCACTGGATCTCTGGTTACGACATACAATAACCATTTTCTCTTAAAACTCAAATTCCATCAATGAAACTTTAAAAGGCATTTACAGAAGAAAGAGAATGACTGTACATCTGTAAGCATTTTTAGTGCCATGGGTGAATGTAATCCACCAATCAAGGGTTAGCATGAGGCAAAAACCACTAGCCTCTATTATGGGCTTTTTTTTTTTCTGTGTAATATAAAAAATAAGCAATCAAAAAATAAGTGTTCAAGAAAGCATCCAAATGTACATAGGAGTATTCCCTTTTTATCTTTATTTTTGAGACTCTTCAATGTAAAATGAATATTATCTTCTATTTATGCTTGCATCCATTGTAATATATAAAGTAGAAAATCTAGTTGAAAATGAGTACTTAAAACTCTTTAGGACATAAAATTACATCAATTAGTAAGACTATTTGTCATCCTTGTTGGAACTACATAGGATTAAATATGCAGTACATCCAATAAATTTGGCAATTTTTAAAAATTTCATCTTACATAAATGACAAATTATATGATTTAAAGAATGATATTGCTGTAATATATTAATAAATGCAAAAATAAAAAAATTCAAATAACCAATATATAACAAAAAGAAGTAAGGTATTTGTTATTTTATAGTTTATTTATAAACTATAAAAATAACATTGAGATATTTAATATTGACTGTCAATTAATTTAGACAAAACGAGGCCTAGGATATCAGTGAAACTCACTGATGTAGTTCCAGAGATGACGAGACCATAACAGAATTGATTGAACCTGTGACTTGGTACATTGGACTAAAATGCTACTGAACTCCTGGGCAGGCATAGAATTGTGAAGATAGAATTGGCTGAAGATCGTCATGATTACATACAGGTGAACTTTGAATTGTAGCACTAGCCCCTTCTTGCCATTTTTGTATGCTTCCTGGCTGTCATGTAGTCAATAACTCTGCTCTACCACATCCTCACCATTATGATGTCCTGTACTACCTCATACTCAAAACCATGAATTCAGCTATTAACTAAAATACATCTTTCTTCCTTGAGCTCTTTTGGGTATCCATCAGAGAAATAAGGAATCTAGCCAATGCAGCTTATATTACTTTGTTTGCTTATATAAATAGAAATAAATAGATAGCCTAGATCATTCATCCTCAACCTGTGGAGTCTCATATCAGAAATCCTGAATATTAGATATTTACATTATGATTCATAAGAGCAGCAAAATTACAGTTATGAAATAGCAATAAATTTTTTTATGGTTAATGGTTACCCCATATAAGGAACTATACTAAAGGATCACAGCCTTAGGAAGGCTGAGAACCACTGCCATAGCTAGATCAGTCCTGCAGTAGACATGAAGGACTGGCACATTTTGAGTTGACAATAAGGAGTGAATTTTATAGGTAGAGTAGGAAAGATCATGAACTAAACAATGAGACTGTGTCTGTGGTCTTCCACAAATCATGCTTTATAACATGTTACAAATATGAGCAGGGTGTAAATGGATTCTATTTAGCTTGCTCTCAAAAAATGCTGGGAAATAAAGCCAGAAAAATTGTCAGGATCTATTAGCAGATTTTCTAATGCAAATGTAGAAAGCCTATTCCAGATGTGAATAGAGTTGGAATATATTATCATTTTCATTTGCACAAATTGCCAAAATATTTTTGGAGGTTTCATCGCCCATCATCGTACATTGCTCCATGTTTTACAGCTTTTATTATTAACTATTTAAAATAATATTTTAAAATTAGGAATTGTAATGCATAGTTATAGTAATTTCTGATCTATATATCAAGTTGTGTGTGTATGTGTGTGTAAGTAAATACTCAGATGTAATTTTCACTCAGTTAAATATTAACTATTAGTTTATAACTGATTCTAAAATTCATGACTATCATATTCTCTATTATTAAAGCTTAAAGATCTTCACATGTGATTAAAAGCAAAGCAAAAGAATGTCACACACACACATATTAAAAACTTACTAAACTGCATCTAATTAAACACAAAATTGTTTCTGCCAATCTTGAGAATCTTTCATTATTTCACTTTCAAAAAATGAAGAATATTATCCCAGTAACAAAGAAATGTATGTTTTCTGTGAATTCTTGAGTATGAAGTAGCAAGAGATGGAAATACCAGTGGTTTTCCTATTTTGAAAATGAGGTCTTGCTTTTCTTATGTTACAATCGAAAAAAAAAAACCAAACTTTTAATATTAGTTGAAATATTGAATATGTGTTGCTATAATAATTTATCATTTATTATATTTCCCTTCAAAAATGTGGTTTATATGAAATTAAAGTACTAAAGATAAAATATACTTACATTGAGGTTGTGTGGTACGAGGTTTCTGGCCCTGACTTTCGGGCCTATCCTCAAGGTCTAGGCCCACAGACCCACAGTCCCGCAGTCCGGCAGTCCCACAGAGACACACAGATGCTTCCAATAGTTTTAGGCTGATCAGCCTTAGGCCCAGGTATATAGCTTGCTAGCTCTCTACCCTTAAGCTATCCCATGTTTCTTGTTCAGCCATGCGGCTCGGTACCTTTCTTTAAAGCTGCATGGTTGTTCTCTGCATGCTACAGCTTCTCTCTGGTGCTCCTCTGGCATTCTGCTCTCAGAGATTTTCTTAGTCTGGTAGCCCCACCCACACTTCCTGCCTGCCTTTGGCCAATCAGCTCTTTTTACTAAACCAGTGGGTGGGACAGTTATGTACCATGAAACAACACAATACCCTACAAGTTTGAATAACTTAGAAGTACAGCAAAAAACTATAATTTTTATGAGCAAAATAATAGCTACACCTGTAGAATGAACAGCATAGTGTGAGGACGTAAAATACTGGGAAACACATCTGGACCCTGGGCCAGGATAGAGGGAGACATCTGTGTGTTATTACTTTTTTCTTTGTTCCCTCATCTCTCAGCAAGACTAACCAGTATGATGGCATTCTTTTCTCGTCTTTCATGATTAGGCTTTCAGATTTCTTTTAATATGCAATATCTTTATATGTTATGTCTTCATCTGGAAAGGGATAGGGTAAGGACTCAATCAATACATATAGTGTCTGGGTAGGACATTATATCTAACACTAAACCCACTGTTTACTAGATAACCTGTAGAAACTGATAGTCCCAGCCATGGATACAAACCCCCAGTAGGAGGCTCGGGGCCAGAGCTGACATTCTTCCCATACATGTTTCTGGGTGCAGTGTTGTTCTGACTGTTTTGTGATCAGGAAATAGTTCAGTGTTTGCTTTACACATTTAGTAATATTCTGCTTTCAGAAACTATTTCTTTAAATCTGTCATAGAATTGTTAGAAAGCTATTGATCCCTCCCTGAAAAAAAAAAAAAGAAATTGGTAAAGCTAATGCTGAGTGAACAGCACTGTTTGGAGGGTAAGGGATATTACCTTCTCCTACCTTTTTATGTTATTACCTGAAGCAACATGGAATAGCAGAACCTAGAAGAGACACATGACAAAGGACAGTTTCGGAATATTCAAATCAGGAATTAATCAAAAAAAAAATGTTCTAGTAAATGTGAATAGAGCTTGTGGTTTGGACTTCCCAGTTTAAATCAAATTACCGCGATAAGGACTTTAAAACACAGAGCAAACAAAGAGGAGGAGTCCATGCTTCGTTTGTGTTTTTCAACTATGTGAAGTTTGAGCCCTAAAATACTAAATCTTTATTTAAATGAGATTATCAAGTTGGAAAGGAGAAGAGCTTCAGGTGTAAGTCAGATCATCCAGGCCTTAGCATCTCTTTCTATTCCATGATGGCAGCTTGGCTTTGTGTGACCAACAATGGAGTTTCAGTCATTCAAGCAGGTGGAGTAAGGTCACTTAGTCTCCTTCACCAAGGCACAACGTGACTGCTGACAGGACACTGACCAAATAGAACAACTTGGCCCATACAGTGTTGTGGGAAGATGTTTATTACTTTTTTTCTCTGATGTTGACTGAATAAATAATAATATCTTATATTGTTAGCGGTATAGGATTGTCTAAGGCTCTCTAGTTAGTCCTGCTAACTAGATAAGATTCTATCATATGTTTCTCCTTAAAAATATCAACTTAGATGCAGGGTTATATGACTATAAATGGATTTATGATAGCTTGTGACACAAAAGCAAATTCAAATCCATGTCTCTTTCCCTCTGTCTCTGCCCCTCCATCATGTGTGTATGTGTGTGTTAGTGTGTGCACATCTGTATACTCAGACACGTGTGATTGTGGACGCTAAAGATCATGTCTGATGATCCTTCATTGTATTCTGTTTAATCTTGTGATCCAGAATGTCTTGATGAAGCAGGAGATGATGGTTAATTCAAGTAGATTCAAGTATCAAGGCTCCTCCTATGTCTGCTTCTACAGTACTGGGAATGCAGAAAAGTGTCACAGTGGCTGGTTTTTGTGTGGTTTTGTAGAACTGAAATCCATTCCTGATGCTTGACTACTAATCACTTTAGCAAATACTTTATCTCCAGAGTCCTACCACATATCCTTGTCACTAATTGGCAAATATTTCACAGACAGCCAAAGAGATCCTGAAATTTCTATGACAAATCAGTCTAAATATCAGCCTGTAAGCACTGTTTGTTAGGGTGAGGTGGGGGTGTATGTGGGTGGCAACATGGGTAGCATAACACTTGAACACTGAAAAATGAAGTAACCGCTTTCCATAGTAAACATACCATGGGATACCGGGAAGAGGTCATAGGCCAGTTCTACACTCAGCTCCTGGATACAGTTTGCAAATTATTTATCTTAAGCAGCAAATAACAAAATCCCATGTAATATCAGTATCTAATTAATTGTCTGTATTTTTTTCTGCAGTTACTATACACAATGATGTATAAAACATGCTCTTAGGACCTAACAAATGATTCGGTGCAGGTCCAAGGGAACAAAGAAAGAAAAGCATTTAATTATAGAAGACAGATACTCTTGGAGTTAATGCCGGTAGCTGATTTTCACAGTGCTTTGTACAAAATAATGGTTTGCACAGTTTGGTTTTTTCCACTGGGGCAGAGGGAGAGTTAATGTATCATCCTTCTCTCGGGCACATTAGGTCACACACATTTTTTTTTTTTCCAAACTCTTCTCAGCTGAACACTGGGTACCATGTGGGACACAGAGCCAATCTTTTCACATGAACTATATCTCTGCAAATAGGTTCTATGCAGAATGTATGGCCAGGAATCATCACAGTGAAACAGATTATTCTTTAATATAGGACTTTTATCTGTGGATTGAGGGAACAAATTTGTTGCCACATTGATGAGATTTATTACAAAAGTTCTGCCGTGTTGTTCATATATTAATGCAAACATAAAAAGGAGCAATAATATATACTGTCATGATGAAATCTCATGGTATCTGAGAGAAAGAAAAGTGGAAAAGACACACTTGAATTTGCAGCTTCAACCAGAAAATCAATTTAATAAAATTTAAAACCAGAGTCTTTTACATGTTTGGAGAAGTATACGGAGATCACACAGCAGTATTAAAGATGTGACTGATGTTTTGATGATGCTTTTTTTTTAATCTTCACCTCATACATAAGGACATTCCATCATGAAATTCTAACAAATAGCAGATAAATTTGGAAAGCATTAAGAGATGCACTGGCAAATAGAGAGTTTACAATAGTTCAAACAGAATGTGAACAAGCACCAGCCAGTGTCACTGACAATAGATTATTCTGAAACCTCAGATCTACATTTTCTGTTCTTCTCCTACTCCCTCCTGTCACAAACCTTTCTCATTCACTCATCTCTTTCTGATATTTGCTACTGTATGGTGAGAACTTGTTCCAGAAATGCCCCCAGAATCCTTGTTTCTACTCATCAATTGAGTGTGCCAGATGCCTTTGCCTTGGATATATTCATGATATTTCCAACTATGGACAGTTGTGGACTCAGAGCATCATGTTTAGAAACAAGTAAACTCTACGCATATCTTACAAATACCAACAAAAACATTCAAGGACATCTTTCCAGACTAAAATGAAAATGAAAAGTATCTCCTTTTCAATAAGGAATAAGCTGTTATTGAAAATAATTTCAAATGAGTTATTATGAACTATTATGTTGCTGATTTATACACTGATATTATAGACTAGTCCAGAATGGGTAGCAATGAACTTGATTAATAATTTGGAAGTACGAAGAGTTAAAGAACTATGAGTTACATCTAATGAATTCTGTGTGATGTTTTGTATCCCACCATGGATTATGTGTGGAGAAAGATGAGGAGACAGAAGAGGGAGGGAGGACAAAAGATAGGGAGGAGAGAGAGAGAAGAAAGAGTAAAGGGAAGGAGATTAGAAAGAGATAAGGGCGAATATCAATGTGATGACAATGGGATGAAGTAAATTTGTTTGGAAGAACAACCCTAAGCACTTCTTAAAGAACTTGGCTCTCAGTACGGCTGCAATGAGAATTACACACGCAACAGGAATTTCAGGACCACATTCAAACTGTAGCTTTCACACTCTAATATTGCTTGTGTGTTTAAAGAAAATGGGAGAATGGTGGTGGGTCCTACAAAGTTTCACTTGTGTTGGAGGGCAGTGTTTTTGCGGTGAGCAGGTGTGGTCTTCGTGGTGTATTCTGACGAGGATTTCTGGCTTTTGTCCAGATGACTCATAAACAGCACCTGTCAGAGACCAAAGCCTGCCATCTCCCCTGGAGAGGGAGAAGAATGTTTTCACTCTTTTCTTCTTTTATGAGTTTCAATGTTAAATGTTTGTTTTATCCACACAGAGACCCAGACTGCTTTGAGAGAACAAACTCATTACCATTGTTGGAACTTGCAAAACCTGCCTGGTCTGGAACAAACACAAACTTACCTATCAGCTTCCACCTACCCATTCTCAACTTGTTCACGATACACACCCAACTCTCTCACAGGGAGATTTGGCAAGGAATGAGTTTATACATTGCTTTAGTTCAAACAGAGCAGAACAACAAATAATGAATCTATTTACCACACGTAACTGCCAGTGAGAAAATCTAATCTCTAATGGGCACACCCTAAAGCCATAGGTAAAGATGGACTGGGAACATAGTACCACTTAAAAGCCCACACTGAAACTATTCCCTCTTTTTGTGAGTAGGTTCTTTCCTCTTTACAACTTTCCTTTGTGGAGAAATTTTCCCATTATACTCTGAAGAAGAACAAGATTAGACGTGGGAAAAGAGATGTGTGAGGTATAAAGAATAAGCAATAATAAAAATGCATTTCTATTAAGTGAAACTTTAAAGGTTTTGCATTTATTATTATAATCTCAAAGATAATATTAATGCTTTCACAGAGAAAAGGTCTCAAAAGATTATGTAGCTCATTATTTAACCCCAAGTTAAACAATAGTAGAAGGATTCATTGTTTTAGCCCTTGGAAAATTTGATCAGTACCTTTTTTTACACATTTATTTTTTCTTATTTCCCCATTTTATAAAACTCTCTGGTTTAGACAAGTGTCCAATATTTAAACATGTAGCCGCTTCAGGCAATTCCAGTCATCATGGATGCTGAGAGATCCTCATGAGTCCTATATTAAGTGTAATATGATGTGAAAGTGGTGACGTTTTGTCAAGTTTTCTGGCTTTCACCTTCAAGTTCTTCTCTTCCATCATGCTGTCCTTTGAGCAGACAAGTTATTCAGGCAGGTTTCTGTCTGTTGTTTCTTGTTGTAAGAGTGTCAGGCGACAAGGTGTGCAATTATCTTTGCAGAAGACAGGCAAGTAATTATAATCTAACTTCTGAAAGAGTAAGACAAGGCCTTTCTTCCACAGTAACAAAAGTCCCTAGAACTTTTCAAGTGTAATTAGGCTTCACACACACACACACACACACACACACACACACACACACACACAAATAAATAAATGATACATATGATATATTATATGTGATATAATTACATTAAAAATAGGGAGAGTTTTAATTTTTTGTTTGTTTTAAATTTAGTCTGTTTCACCAATATCCACCAAAAATTAGGGCACTCAAATAATCTTCACTTTGTAAATCTAGAAAAAAACATTTTTTTGCATTATAGACAAGGCTTTCATTGATTTCCAAGCACATAAACTTTTTTTGTATACATTGCTTGAGAATTTTATTTCTAGAATGTCGTTTTAGATAGTTTTAGATTTTTTTAATATAGATACATTGATAAAAGTCACATATTACACCATAAAAGGAAGATGCCTATCTGTAACTTTAAAAATATCAAAGAACATCTGGCTAGTAATTTTCATTTACGAGCTTGGGATACAGGCAATCATACTGGAACCACTAAGAAATATCTACTAGAAATGACCATTTACCCTTTAATTAAAGAGTGATTCTGTACCTACTCATTTTAAGTGACACATTTAACATGATTTGATTTTTTTTTTTTTTTTGGTATTTTGAGACAGGATTTCTCCGTGTAACAGACCTAGCTTTACTGGAACTTGCTCAGTAGATAAGACTGGCCATGAACTCTCAGAGATTCACCTGCCTCTTTCTCCTTAGTACTGAGATTAAAGCTATGTACTACCACCAACTTCCTTAACATGTCTGTATTTTATAATAACTAAGAAACAAGGAAAATGAGATAGATATTTAGAGCTATACAGTGAAGCAAAATCTGAGATGATTATAAACTAAAGGCAACATTATCAGATTGCTTGCCACTTGTTTAATAGAATCAGGAGTCTAGGGAGATTAGACACAAGTAAAGGGTTTACCTTGAAAGCATGAGGACCTGAGCTTAATCTTCCAGAGGACTTCCTTCGTTTGGACTCTAAGCATGCTATACAGATACCATTAACAAACATATAAAATATTTGTAGTTAATTAAGAGTAACGCTGAGTGGAAACTCAATGGTATTCTAACATGCAAACTAATGGGCAGAGAAGTACGTGCTTATAATTTGAATGATATTGTGGTAGACAGAAGGATCCCTGGGGCTCTTGACCATGCCAGGAAACAATGAGAGAACCTGTTAAAAAATGGTATGGCTTATAAATATTGAGAGCAAAGACATTCTTCTTGATTACACAAATACTCATACACATACATTAGCTTTCACCTACCTAAATACAAATCCATGCAAAAATCCATTACCATCACACATAAATTTCAACATTTTTCTGTGCTTTCATTGCACTTATTTAAAAATATTTTAAATGCAGTCACTTGCTATTCACACATAGTTTTCCACTGCTTGGTAACATGATTACATACTACCTACATACTCGATTTTAATTTATGTCAACATAATGATATCAACAGAGTGAGAGTGCTATAGGGCTTCAAAACTACTGATCTATTATTTAAGCACAGAGGATCATCAATAGTGTCCACTATCATGTTTCTTTTGTTGTTTTCAGATCCTGTCAGAGCCTGCTCTCTAGATTAGCTAAATTTTAATGATCAGTACCCTAACAGTAGATGTACATTTTTTGTGGCTCAAGAAAGCCCTGAACCTCCCTAGTAGCTCAAAAAATTGTAGTTGCTCCTTATAATGACAGCTTTCAAGCCTAAGCCTTCAAGGTTAAAAAAGATAAAAGGAATTAAAAACAGGGCCCACATTTTTTTCTCAGAAGCCATGAACCCTTCAGTGCAGCAACTTCTTATTCAGAAAAGGAAAATAAGGTAGGAATACCTTCTCTGCTCATGTTTTTGCTACGCACTTGATAAAGGACAGAAGCCATGAGCCCAGGAATATGTTGGTCAGAGACTGATGGTGATAGCTTTATTCTTACCACTGTTTTCGGTGATGAGAATCTATAATTCAAAGTTTATAGAATTGCCATTATGACTAGAGATAATTCATATTCAAAAATCTCTTGGATATGAATAGCTGACAACAGGGTGAGAGATATCAATATCGATAACTTTAGATACTCCAATTATTAATTTTGTTATACTATAATACATAAGAAGATTGTTAGAGAAATAAAAATGAAAGTCATATCCCCCAAAACTAAATTTTAGTTCTCCTGCATTTATGCAACTGTATAAATTGCCAGTAAAACCCATTTATTGCCAAGTGTGTATACAAGATACCAACACCTACCTTCATGTTATTTTATCTGCCAAGAGCTATTGGTTTGCCTCACACTATAAGGTTCTAATTAGTTCATAATTGGGAAATTCTGCTCAAATATTCAACAGAATGTAACTACTAGCAAGAAGGCCAATGATCACAAACTCCAATCTGATACCTAGTTTTCTTCTCAAGTAAATTAAATGCAGAATAGAGATTGGGTTCTGAAAATCTTTGACCAAGCAGTGTACCCTCTAAGACACTGTTTATTCTTAGCAGGAATTCGATTCTTTCAAATAAAAAACATCTTTGTAAGAAAAGATGAGGAAAAATAAAGCCCTCCTATGTCCTACACTTGCATTCTTCCATGAAGCCAATGGCTTTTTCCCATTTGAGAAATATTGGAAACAGATTCTGCTATCCAGATGGGCACCCTAAGAACTAATACCCTAAGAACTAAGAAGGCTGAACCCTGTACAGAAGACAATGCAAATACTTCAGGTATTTTATTCTTATTATATGTTTATAAAACAATTTGGTCAAAATACAGTAAGATAACTCAATGAGTTTTTATTTCAGTAAATTTAAATATAACTATTTCAGGATTAATATATGAGTATCTTTGTATAATTACACACACATATAAATACATACATATACACATATAATGCATATACATGGACACACCACACACACATATATGGTATGCCACAGTCTATCAGCATCTAACTTTTCTGTATATAAGAGATAACATGATATAAGCTTAAAGACTATATACATAAAATAAGCCTAGTCACATCAACACATGATGTTTTTATACCTTTCTGGACATATACAGTGTATGTATAACAATGAAGGTATTTTCTCCCGGTTTCAAGGTATAGTAGAACATAATTAGATAATGTTTTATGTCAAAATACTTCACTCTTTACTTTCTTAAAATGTGTTCTGTCAGTATGGTTTTTTTCTGTGGACAGTTTTGGGAAAGTCTGGCGTCTCTAAGCCTCAAAGCAGCCATTCTCTGGCCTAAACTTTGAATTGTGTAACTAATCTATTTGCTATGTCTTCATCTAGTCCTTTCCTACATCACAAATGCAAGCTCTGTTTGCTTTAAAAATGAAATGTAAAGCTCTCCCACGCCAATCATCATTACTAACACAATAGCAGGAAAAACTATATTTTGTGCCATATTAAAATAATTTGGTAAAAGGCTCGACATTTTTTTAATTTAAAACACAGTAAGTTATAGCCAATTTCTAATTTCCTCACCTGTAGATATAGCTCCAGTTTCTAAAATGATTTTCTTGGAAGCCTTAACCATTGTTCCATCTATTGGATGATTTTATGAGTTGAAGAAATAAAGCAAACAAACAGAAAAAAAAAATGGTCAAAAATGGAAAGATTTCCTGTGCTTATATGGATTGGTAGAAATTGACATAGTAAAAAATGGCAGTCTTACCACAAGCAATCTACAGAGTCAGTGTAATCTCCATCAAAATTCCAACACAAGTCTTCACACATCTCAAAAGCACAGTAATCAATTTCATATATATATATATATATAAAAGCAGCAAAAAACATTATAGCTAAAACAATCCTGTATAATAAAGAAACTTCTGAAATTATCACTATCCCTGACTTCCAGCTCTACTACAGAGCTAAAGTAATAAAAACAGCTTGGTATTAGAAAGAGACAATAAGGAAAGGTGGTAAGCATTTAAATTACTTTCCATTTGTTCCCTCTGGTCTGTTGTTCTAGTATACAGTAGGTGTGTGTTTGATTACAAAATCATGGATCAAATACTGCCGTATCTGGAAATATACATTAGTTAGCTGTATTTCTAGACACATGCTGCCTGTTCCTCTGTACAAGCACCCAGGTTGTTTGCTTAGAATTGAAGGAAGAAATGGCAGACTCTAGGAAATTGTGGACTTATTTTGAAGTCTAAAACTAAACACTTAGAGCAAGGAGGGAGCTTCAAACAGCAGGGGTGAATTTAACCCTGATCTGGGAAAACCAAGAAATAAAAGAATGTATAAAGTTTACTACTGACACAATTGACCACAGCAGTTACCCACATGCTTACAAAACTATTAAGCCAAATACAGAAACAAACTTAGAATGGAGAACCTCGGATATTGAGAAGAATCCACAGCAGCTTGTTTTAATTTTTACTTTATATAACCTTCAAAGTTTTACTTCCTTAACTCTTGACTATGGGTGTCCCTGCTGTGTGGTTTAGTTTGGCATTGTCTTTAGATCTCATCTTTGAGATTTGAATTTAGTAAAAACATACTTTTATGTAAAATATGCAGTTCAGAATTTATAGAAGTTTGCTTTCTCACATACTGTGTACCCCTGGGCAGTTCAGTCAACTTCTGAAATCATGGTTTCATCATTTGTGATACAGCAGTAAAAAAAAAAAAACAGTACCTGCTTTGCATGATTACAATGAGGAAGACGTCTCAGTGTCATATTCAATGAATATTTATTCAGTGTCAACAGTTTTCACAGCATTGTTCTATTCCCTGTCAACAAAGAAAGCCAAACAAGATTTTTATCTTCCCGATGTTCAGGATTTCATCGGTGAAATAGAAGACAATCAGGGTAACTAGATCACAGGTAAGATTACAGAATATCAAGTCTGGCAGTCATGAGACTGAGTACAAATAGTATATTTCTGGCTTATATTAAGAAAAGCCTTTAGATTGCAGAGAAAAGGAATAATAATATTAAATGTACAATGCAACATATAATGTTAACCAATTTATTACATAGAGCAGACCCGAATTTGCATATACACTTCTGGTTGTTAAGGAAGAGTATTTTTTTTTTTTAAGCCTAAAATATATACCAGGGCATTCATGTATAAAATCCCGTCAGTCGTTTGCTGAAGAAGACTGTTTAGTCATGATTGATCATTTAGAATTACCCATTGTATATGACTGGAGTTTGAGAAAGGTGATAGAGAGATCTGGACATGCTGCAGAAATGGATGTGAATTTTGGATATAGTGGTGAAGAAAGAAAAGATGTTTTAGTAGTTTCTTAGATACAGTAAGGAGTTGGTGCAGTAAAAGGTCTTTGAAAGATCTAGAAAGAGAAAACAGAAAATCCTAAGGATTTAATGAGAGATAAGACTTGGCATTTGGGTACCAAAGTAACATGTAAGTCTGTGAGAACACATCTACCATTACAGAGACAGTGGAAAGGGATAAAGCTGACCTCATGAAAGACTCAGTTAGAATGAAGGGCATCAGGTGTATACCTCATAGTTCATGATAAATTTCCAAATTAAAAGACAAATCAACCTTACATAGTCTCAAAAGTTCCCGTTTAATGGTATATAGAGACTATTAAAACAAGGTCATAAGAAATTATGAATTTCTTCTTAATACTAAGGAACTGTTAAATTCTTTAAAATGCAACTCAATAATTATGGAGAATTTTAAAAAACATCCTATGTATATGAATTATAGTCACCATAAGTCAAAACTGAAAATATCCTAAAATGATTAGTAATATTTAATTAGTATGCAGTAAAATTTATCAATTTATGGTGTCTAGTTTGGCCATTTTTTAAATTTCAAGTTCTGTAGAAAGAGGTTTCTGGCCTGGACTAGCCCTACAGTTGGATCTGCTCACCACTGCTTATCTGGACCAACAATCCCAAAGTCCCAAAGAAACACACAGACACTTATATTAATTTCATGCTGCTTGGCCTATGGCTCAGGCATATTGCTAGCTAGTTCCTTGATCTTAATTCAACCCATTTCCATTCATCTGTCCTGCTACATGTCCCTTGGCTCACCTGTGTTCCTTACATGTTGATTCTTGGGTGGCTGGATCATGTCTCCTTTGACTCTGCCCTCCTTCCCCATCTATGCTTCTGATTTTCCTGCCTACTTCTAAGATGCCTGCCATAGGCCAAAACAGTCCCTTTAGTTGACAGCATATAGAAAGACATTCCCATATCAGAGTCATACTCACACCTAAATTCATACCATTTTGGATAATTTTATCCAGAAATACTTAGGATAAAACATATTTTAAATTTCAAATAATTCCATCAGATATTGAAATATTTGTACCTCTATTTGAGATTCCTTATGGATGGACTGTAAGTCTAAGTAAGAAATTCATTAGTTTTGTAGTCACATTACACACTATTTCTGAAGGTGATTACTTAAAAACATTTCTTGAACCTACATTTTAAACTCATCGTATAGGAAGTTTGAAAGTTTCCAGTGTGGTATTAAATAGTTAAAAATGTCTGGACTTTGGAACATATTATTTTATATTGTGGAATTTAGTGTTAAACTTCTATTAGCGTAACTTGAAAATTCAAGTTATTTCCCCAGTCTTTGCTCATGCCTCTGATTCGACCATCAGCAAGCCATTAATCTACCATTTTCTTGAAAATAAGCTTGCTATTGGTATCTGAATAATTTGTGTATAATGATCCATACTCCATGTTATATATATATTTTATATGTTTTATATATATATATATATATATATATATATATGTTTTTGTGGCTCTTTTATGTTATCCTTTTGTGACTGATTTCAAGGTTCATCATTGTTTCACAGCATCATTTCTTTTATTGTGGAATAAATAGTAGTCTAATGTGTGAACATACAATTTTCTTTATTCACAAGTTGGAGGTCATCATGGTTATTTTAGTTATTTTCTCTGCAATGGTTAGCATGGCTATGAACATGATATATAGCTTTGTTTTATCTCTCTTAAATATAAATTAGCTGGGGGCTTGCTCTTGTCTTGTGAAAACTCTAAATCTGAATTTGGGAAAATGTTAAAGTGGTTTCCATCTGCCATCTGAAGTCAGACATTATAAAAATACAATATCTAAGAGCAAATTACATTAAACACAAAACAACACTGTTTACATTTTTCATGAATCTTCTGGAAACGTTGCTACATGTCTTTGAGACCAAAAGCTCTATTTATGAAGATAACATGTTGGAAGGAAAGCAGTGTCAACACATGTATGAAAATTGTCTTACTCATGTGATGTCGGTTGTGTAGGTTTGAAGTCAATTTAAAGGTAGCAATACTCTTTGGCACCTGTAACATAACTTAATGGAGTGATTACAACACTAGCATGTTTTATAGGACATGGATGTTAAGATATGATGGGGGCTTGTTGCATACATTTAGAATCCATTAGAATGAACGTACATTTTTAAGTATAGGTTAAAGTTAAGAAGGAGTAAAAAAACATCGAGAAAACAAAGATTCTGGGCCAAAGCCTGAGAGCATGTCAAGTTTTTGGAAAATTATAAGACTTAAAAGTTGAGAACAGAAACTAATAGTACTTGAAGAGAAAGCATGTAGAGATGTCCTGTGAGGTAAATGAGTGAAAGACTTGAAAGCAAAAATTTCTACTGGCTATTAAATGTTACAAAACCTGAATTAAAAAAAACAAACAAACTAATCCTCTTTATTGTTTCACAAACAAGAGGTCATTAATGCTATCTGGTCATCTCCAAGTAGTACTGATAAAAGGCTCATGGGAATAGTTTGAACAATAAAGAATATTCTATACACCGAAACAATTTTCCTTAATTTTTCCTATGATAAAGGGTATCTGTGTATTCTATAAGGAGATATGTGCTCAAGTAGTTTTGTGTTATGTTTGCCTCTTTGTTTACTTAACGATATTTTTTCTTGGTTTTATAATAAAGGGAATGATAGGAGATGAAAACAGTAGTGATTCTTAGTTGAATCAACGTATAATTAACTGGAAGGACAAAGTAGAAAAGTTAGCATCGAGTTAGAACATGAAATCCTGGAACCTTACACCCAGTGGAAATCAACTTCTGGTAGCTTCCATTTCTTACTAATATAAGAAACAGTTATGAGAAGGGGAAGGATGTGTTAAAGATGGAGTTTATAAAACACGCAGGGAACAAGAGAGTGAATGTACTCAGGAAACCAGTGGGTTTGTAATCAATCAAAGTAAGTGGTCAAGACCAGAGTCTGGTACATCTCAAGCACTCAATACTTTTGAGTAGTTTTATTATTACCTAAACCCAAGGTTTTTTCAGGCACTTCTGGGATGTACCTCCCACTCACACCAGACATCTTGGCAACCACATGTTTCCTGGTTTTGCTTTCACATTTCTTGAAAGTAAAAATCATCTTTTACCTTTTGATTCAACTACTCAACCCTTACACTTAATTTAATTTGTAATCCAAAAATCATTCCTCAGAAAAGCTTCTCTTAATAATATTTACTTTTCATTTTCTTTCTGGCTTTCATTTTAGTCAAACCTATTAACAAACATTATTTGATGCAATTACTGCCTAAAAGCCTTGATAAGCACCCACTGGCAAAGAATAAATTCTAATTGTCAGTTGTAACCCAGAAAGGTACTATGTGGCCTATTCAACCGTGGCTCACTTAGAATCTCCAGTGGTTACGTTCATTGTCCTCAAAACAGGCTGAACTTGTTCCAGACTCAAGAACCACATGCTTGAAAATCTCTCTACTTAGCACACATTCTCCTAGGGCTTTGCCTATTTCAGGGCTCACAGGATTGAAGTCTCAGCTCAATGTCCTTTTCCACATTTTTCTTCTGCAGTTATTCTGCTTGTCTATTTTATTAAAATGTTACGTAGTAGGTCGCTTGTGAAGATATTTTATGTTATAATTACCTATGCATCATCTATGCACCCCACTAGCGTATAAGATTCGGGAAAATGTGAGCCATGCCTAGCATAATGACACACAAATTATATGGAAAATTGTGTTGCAAGATAAAATTAATTCTCAATAAATGTTCACTTAAAATTGAAATCGCATAAATTCACAATGCAATGATTTCTTTATGTCTAAGAATAAGAAACCTGTACAACAGTAGATAGTCATTAAGGAAGAAATATATAGATGAATTTCCTTAGAAGATTACAAGGAAGTCAGAATTCCAAAGGGAAAAATGTATTAAAGGGGTTCAAAAGAGAATTTGGTTTCAACCTTGGCAGCTAGCACAATAGTTATGCCAGGAAAAACCCACAAATATCTCAGGAACTAAAGTGCTTTTATATACACAAGCCCTCTGATGGAAGAATCGCCTCCAGGATAGCTGGTCCATAACAAGCTCTTCATTGTTCTGAATCAGCAATATTAAAACATCTACTAGCATTTGACACCCACATTTACCAGAATCAGTGCCCCAGTTTTCTCTAAGGCACTGCTAACACCAGATTTAGAAATTGCTGCTGGTTCAGCTATTTCTGTGGGGGACTGTCTACACAATCATTGTAGTGAGCATACACACACCTGGAGACTAGAAAGTCCTCTTGCAATTCTCCTTTACTAGTTGTATACTCAAGAACTCACCATGATGACCTCAAACCCCTATTCACTTGGACATCCTTTACTTCTTAGGTTATCCATGAACAGTCGTTTATCACTCCCCACTCTTCTTTCTCCCAGCCTCAATCTTTGGTAGCTCACTCCTGCAAAATCTGGAATATGAGTTACAAAATGGTACTTGGGTTTAAGTGACATCCATTTCCTTCCCAAGGCTTCCTTTCCTTGCCCTTTTGTTTGTTTGCATGTGTGTAGTATGGACCTACTATGTGCTTGGATAAAAAGACATTTGGGTAAGAGATAAATTACGTGATATTTCTGCCCTTTTTGTTTATGGTTTTAAAGAAGTTTGAACAAATAATATTAACATCATAGTTACTATTGTATTATAGTTACATCTGAGCTTATAAGATCTAGACAAGATAACCCTTTCTAGAACATAAAACTGAGCTCACATATATTTGTTAGAAATAAGTGGACATTTGCTTCCCTACTTTATGATCAGTTCTTAGGCAAACCTTGAAGGGATGATTTCCAAATACGAATAACAAAACTGTAAACTTGAGCATGGCTCTTTCCTATGATGCAGGATATGTGTCCTAGTTATAATTTCCTCATTTGCCATGCTAATTAACTAGAAATATCTTTTTTCTAAATGCATAAAATCTCCAAACAATTTTACTTCTAGCTTTCTTTTATTTCTTTAGTAATAAACTACACATTTTAAACTGGTTATCATACATGGCATGTTGTATAAGCACAATAATATATATTTTTAAAATTCATATATAAATACATTATAGTTAAAGACAACTTCTATTAGATCATTTGTTTCCTAACTTTAATTTATTTTACATTTGCTTCACACATTCCTAAATAAATAATCTTAACATTTCTTAGTATTCCTAATAAATAATGAGAACATCTTAGTTTAGTAAAGACAATTTAATAGTACTTTTTTATATCTCTGAATGGTTTTGCTTTCAAAATCATCTTTATTTTAGTTTTCCTTACAACAGGAAACTAAAAACTATAGGTAACTAATGAATGTTGAGAATTAGAGTTATAGTCTTCCTTGAGAAAGAAAGAGCACACCATTGGTTATCAAATACCAAGTGGTCACCTCTGTAAACATGCATATATATGTAGCATGTTTTATATATGCATGTACATATATTTGTAGCATATGAAGGTAGCATTATACAGTTGAAGGTAAAATTTGAAATTCTATTTTCATATTCACATATGCATGTAAAGACATCTAATAAGAAATAAAATTGACCATAAACTTGAAATCTGGCAGGGAAGGGTGTGTGGAACAATTCTCAAAACATACAAACTTTTAAATGCAAGCAAAATATATAACTTTGACTTTTTAAACCTTGTTAATATTAAATGAGTATTTTACTTCTCTCTCTTTTTTTTATTATTCCTTTGAGAACTTTGTTCAACTTACTTTGATCACCCCATCCGTCCTTCAAGATTAACTAGTTCTTTCCCAACTCTATGTTTACTCTATAAAACAAACCAAAACATTTAAACAAGTCATCAAACACAGTTGTCATCTGAAACGTTCTGTGAATTTATTCTTAATCTATAGATAAGTGAGACCTATTCTGATCTAATTTTGTATATGTGTATATCAAGAGCAGGCAGATATAAAAGTATAATGGAAAACAGTCATTTAATAAGAGTCTGTGATCTCAGTAATTTTATCCGGTGTTACATGAACATAGCATTAATTCCACAGTTGTGATTAGATAACACTGAAACATGAGCTTTAAAAAGACATTAGGGACAAACAAGTTATTGGTAGAGACCAAACCTGAGTCAACTTCTTTTGTGACTTGGCTCACCTCGACCTGACATGCAGCCAAGCATCCTCTGTCACCCCACAGGGGATCTGGAATTTGCAACACCAAGAGATTACAGCTGGATCAGCAGATTGATCAAATATTTCACAGGTGGTCAGTCAGCATATCTGGCAAACGTTGGAAGCTTCCCTGAAGCCAAACACAAAAGCTGGCTCTAAGGCAGGTGCATTTTCTGCAGTCCCAACACTTGGATAGTTAGTTTTTGCCTTTAAGGGAATAGTTGTTAAATCACTTCAAATCCAAATCGAGTATATGTGGGAGACAAACAGAAAAACTGGAAAGTTGATTTCTACACCAAGTCAGTTAGCACCCATGAATCTAAAAATGATTAAACCAAAAAGATTTAATGCTAGTTGTCTATATTGTCCAAACTGGGCCAATTATTGCATGTTTTTCTGAATAATCATCCCATCATCGGTAAGCACATGCATTAGGAAATGATCCTGTGGGAGCTTTGTTGAAAGTGGTGTCCTCACAGGGACCCTTATGACTAATATCTCTTGAGAACAAACTGAACTGTAAATTAATTTCCAGCTCCTCATAGTGATTTTCAAATGTTTTTATCTTTGAAGGTCAAGTAATGGGTTTGAAACAGCACAGAGAACATGCCTTATCTCCAGGATATTTTAAATTTTAGTTGCATGGCAAGAACTGACTATCTACATTTGAGATAATCTCACTGATGTTCAGGTGACGTGGACAGTGCACTGAGAACTGCTGTTTCAGAAAGATATTTTCCAACCTTTATTAAACATGATACTTACTTAAGCTTGTAATTCTTTATGCTACAAGTACTCCAGACCATGTGATTTAAGCCCAATAATGAATAGTAGCTAAATTTCAAAGTTAAGCTAATAATGAGGAGTTGTGTTCTAGAATTGCTTCAGGGTAGAAGCCACAGATTCATGGCAATATAAAGTAAAAAAATGTCAGATATGATGAGAAAAAATATTCAATTCTTTGATAAGCTAGAAGTCATGTTGTTATTTAATTTATATCAAATGTTAATAAAACAAACTTTTTTTTCCTCTGAGGTAGGATCACATGAAGCTCGGCCTTCATTTGACTTTACTCTGTTTTCTTAGTTGTACTTGAAGTTATAATAATCTCTTGCTGCTCCGCCTGCAAAGTATAATGCAGCCTTCACTCTCTAGTTAGATTCAAGTTCAGCTTCTACCAAACAAAAATCCCTACATCACTCCACTAAGACATACCGGTGGATTCATTCATGCAGTCCTTTATTTCTAATCTTATCAAGTGTTTCCATCTTGGAGCTGATTATTTGGTTTGGATACAGAGAAGTACTTTTAGCATGGATCATACACTCTTTATCTACTTAGTGCATACTTAAAAAGAGGACAGTCTACCTGAAGATCTTTCATTGGTTTTTGCTGTACGTTGAATGAGTAGATATATGTAAGATTCATTAGATTATGAGCATATATATATATATATATTTATATCTAGATTTTGTATAATATCATTCTCTTTCAAGTATGTTTTGCTAGCTATTTCCTCTCTTATTTTTCAGTTAAGATATCTACAATGTTTAAAATGACATCTTTGTTATTTCATTACCATTTTGAAACATCCTTGCTAATATGTAACAAAAATACCAAAAAGGATTGTGTTTTCTTTCTTTTAGTTTTCCATCCTAGAAAGCCATTCTTTGGCTTCTTTTTGGGCCACTCTCTGTGAAAACAAATCCAACACTCATCATCCGCCATCTCACTCAGAAACACAAAGCCTAACTGACTGAAAGTGCTTTTATATTACTTCCCCCCTCACCTTTTTTACAGCAAAATCTACCCCACCTGAAGCCTGCAGCATAATACCTAGGATGGCTGTGAACTACAAAAGAAAGCAAACTGTTTCCATCAGGTCCTCCCTTGAGTTAGAAATACACAATTATTCAAATAATTCTCCATGAATGGCTACTAGCTTTCTTTCCACAGTTCCCAGAAACTGCGCTTCTATTGGGGCATATGCTATCTATTTGCTAATTTCAGTAGTGCCTCACATTGCCACTAGTGTAAGAGGATTGTCAGAATTTCCCTTTGCAGCCTATTTTGTGCTGAGTGTTTAAACATTTCTAACTGTGTCAGCCTAATCCTCTCCTCTGCAAGTTTCTACTTGGACTGCATTTTTCAACATGTTAGAATTGATCAACAACACAACTTAGTGCATTTCCTCCGATGTCTGGCAACAATAAAAAAGTTAAAATGGGGCAATTTTCTGATTGCCTCATCCATCAACACATGCAAACTTACTCATGCATGAACAAATTGAATTTAATTCACTTAAATTAAACAAGATAAGTTTATATATATATGTATATATGTGTGTATGTTTATTTTCATATATATACATATATATATATGTATATATATATATATATATATATTTATAGGTAAAGCTAAAAGCCTTGTTTAAATCTTTCAAAAATTCTCTTCCAACCATGAATATTCAGAAGTGTACACATGATTTCTTGTTGACAAGATTGTTTTCATTGAGAATATAAGTCATAGAATAAGAGCAATGAAGTCTGTTGATACAAATATGGATTAATAACCTACTTTTAATTCTTATTCCATTAATGGCCCTTTTTGAAAGGGGTTTGATTTAAATAATTTTTCCTTAAGAACTAATATATTTTTTAAAAGGTACATAATTTCAGCTTTTCATATTCTAAACCACTTGTAGCTAATCTTCACTTGAAGAAATAAGATATTCAGTTTTCTATATAGATATAACACCCTCCAAAATATGACGAGATTGATTGTATATTATGAAGTCATGTAAAAAACACAATAAATTCATTTCCAGAGGACTGTCCATGTATTTCTCATTTGTAAATTTATTTTTTGTATTCATACAACATATTTGATTATATCTTTCCTTTCCTACAACTCTTCCAAGATAATCTACTCTCTATCCCAACACAACTTTATGTTTTCCTCTCTTAAATAAGTAAATAAATATTTTTAGAAAAAAGCACATAGAAATACATTGAATTCAATTTGTGTTGACCATCTACTTGCCATGGATTGTATTTGACATACCCAGTGTCAATTCATTGAGTTTAATTGATTTTCCCTCTCATGACTCACATGAATTACAAAGGTTTCTGTGCTAAGATGGGTCTTTCTGCCCCCTTTCTCTTTTCCAGCCTAAGATTTTGTCTGTCTTTAAGTTGTATAGTTCTCATTCATGCCGTCAGATTCTCTGCAAGGTCACAAGAACATCAGCCCCACTATATCTGAAAGATGCTGTTTCCTTGGAGCTGTCCATCAACTTTGACCCTTACAGTCTATCTTTTGTTCCACATAGATAGATCCCTGAGTCTGAACAATGCTATGGGTATAGCCCTAGGTAATTGTCAGTCAGTTTTTTATTTGTTAGTTTAGATTCTAAATTTTAGAATAATAATAATAAGAGACACCTATTACTAAGGATGTAATATAAAATGAGATACATGAACATTATAAGGACTAAGCAAAGGAGAGCGTATGATGAGATGACACACACATCTTATGATGAGACCAGCTACAGATTTCTGCACTTTGATGAAGAATTTACTTTTGTCTCATGGGTAAATGGAAAGCTTTCATTGTGACTAAGGGTGTGGCTTTATCAAATTTGAATTTAAATAACTTCTTCTATTCTAAGGTACAGGTTTTTTGCTTGCATGGATGTCTGTAGACCAATGCAGTGGCAGCAGAAGCCAAAAGAGGAAATCAGATCTTTTCATTAGAGTTACACATAGTTGTGATTGATCAAATGAATACTATAATCTAATGCAGGTTTCCTGACAAGCAACTAGTGTTCTTAGTTTCTGAGGCATCTCTTGCTTTTTAATATAATATTTCAGCTTCGCATGTAAAATTAATAAGAACAAAAATGAATAGACAAGGGCATTTGAAATAGAAAGCTATTGTGGCAGCCTAGAATCGACATGGCAGTAGTCTGGACTGAAATACTGAGAGAGGGTTGGGAGGAAATGGAAATACTGAAAACATCTTTTAAATGTCATTTATTTATTATATTGACACATGTGTCATGGAGGCCAGAGTGCAACTTATTGATTGTGTTATGGAGCTCAAAGGACATCTTGTAAGAATTGGTTCTCTCCTTCCATCTATGAGCTTCAGAAATTGGAAGCAAGTACTCTTAACCAGTTAAGACATCTTAGTGGCTTGAAATATTGAAGAGGTTTTTGAGAGGAATATTGCTAACTTTTATTATGGTTTTGATAACAATTGTGAGAATAGAAGAAATTAAAGAGTGGCCGCATGATTTTAGTATCTTTGAAGGGTTACTAAAAATTGAACATGCATTATTTGAATCATACCATGTTGCACGTAAGTATATTTGAAAGGTGAAACATCCCCAGTCTTGTTGGAATACATTAGTTTAGGAATGGCTTTGAGTCATTATAATGAAGAAATCAAGTGGGCATTTAGGTCTGCCACTCAGAGAAGACATCTGCTTTGAAGATAAAAATGTGTGTGCCATCTGTTCTTAAGAGTATCAGAAATAGAAGTATCAATATGAACGTTCAATGACAGAATAAAGAATAAGAAATGAACAACACCACACCCAAGTTAGAAGCACTCCAGAATTGGTTACAGAGAGGGAGACACTAAATGTAAAGAATATAAAGAAAAAGATACTTAAAGATGAAGAAAAAAAACACTATAGGAATAACGTCGGATACTAGAGGGCGTGCTATCATCTCATTCTAGAATAAAGTGCTGAATGCTGTGGGTTGATATCACTAGTTTAAATATAAATATCATGAAGCATTTGAAGCCCGACCTATGGGTTTCTCCAAGGATTTACATGAGTTATGTGAACCTGAAAAATCTCAAACTATATAGTCATTGACAAGAACATGAAGGCAAAACTAGGAAAATATTTTAATAAAATTTATTTTTAGAGAAGTTTTAAGTGCACAGCAATATTGAGAGTTGAGTAACCCCAACATATTTTTTATTAAATAAATATTTGTCAAATTACTTTTAAATTCCTCAGGTAAGGAAGGATGATCTGAATCGTCAGTGTCCTAGTGGGTATAGATTGCTTTCCACATTTGAAGTAAACAATCGTAATTTCATGCAAATTATTTAGTGTTCATTGATTTTATTATGAGTCTAATAAAGGATTCTTCACATTAGAAGGCAGGCGTCCCTATTCCTGCCTGTTGTGTAGCTATCTTCTTTAAACTGAAAGGTTGCCTCCAGTAAGAAGTAAAAATTCTTTTAAACTCAGAAAGCTACTGAGACTTGAAAGATTCATGAAGCACCTTCCTGCAATCACATAAGAAGTAAAAAATTGTTTGTATGGAAAACAAGACACTTTGTAGATGCCCGCTTTCGGCAGGGAGTGCCAGTGCTGCCCAAAACTCCATCTTTGGGTTGTTACTTACGCTCTTATAAATAACTCCTCATTCGCATTTTGGAAGTTACCAAAATAAATTGATTTTTTTTTTCCAGATAGACTTGATAGGAATTACTTTGTAGATTTTACTCAGTTCATTATTTGTGTTGAATAATACACTGGCCTTCAATAATTGAAAAGCACACCGCATTTCAAAATCTATCATTACTTTATTCCTTAATAATGGAAACAGCAACTTTTCACGGTACCAATGAGTTTCTCAAAGAAGCTTTGTCAGTCCTGCAATGAGTCCTACAGCTGCCCCGTGTCTAGGATACAGATGAGCAGACAGACATATCAGAGTGGAATTGTATATTTTTGCCAGTGTATTAATACTAAAATGGCCATCCATGATTGGAGAGACCCTATGTATGGGACTACACAAGATGCTCTGAAGTATTTTGGTTTTGTCAGAACTCATACAATGAGCACATAAACAGGGTGGAGCAAGTTTAAAAGACTGAGATTATGTGATAGATGAGTATTATGCACTCTAGCCCACCAAGTTCCAGCTCACTTTGCCTCCTTCTGAGTGTTAACTCATATAGGAAGGCAATGACAAGCAAATAATTAAACCAAATCTATATTTACTTCATGAGAAGTGCACTTGATGATACGTCAACCATATGTGGGGAGTTGAAAGAAAACAGTCTGTAAAGGGAATAACATTATTAGGAGGTGTAGCTTTCTTTACTGGAGAAGGTATGACCCTGTTGGAGGACGGATACCACTGTGGAGGAAAGCTTTGCAGTCTCATATATGCTTAAGCCATGCCCAGTGTCTCAGACCACTTCCTGTTGCCTTCAGATCAAGATGTAGAACTGTTAGCTCCCTCTCCAGCACCATGTCTGTCTGCATGCTAACATGTCCCCACATGACAATAGCGGAGAAACCACTGAAAATAAGCCATCCCATTAAATATTTTTCATTATAAGAGTTGCTGTATTAATTGGGTCTGTTACGGCAATAGAAATCCTAAGAAATCATACATGGTCTCTTTTATTGTCAGTATTCCAACTGTTTGCTCTTTTAGGGATTCTTATTTTAGTTATGAATTCTGTTTCTCAGTTACAAATATCTAGAATGCAGAAGGGTATTTTGTGAGTCATCTTTTCTCCAGAAATATAGCCTTCAGATCTCTTCAAAAAAGCATACTTTCATTAATTTAAATAAAATACAAATATACTATAAGCTGTATACTTGGTATACAAGGACATCATATATCCCATATGTTATTATTGGTATCTTATGACAGGTAACATAAGGCAGGGATAGGTGCTTTTATGCAATAGAAAGAGGGAACAATATTTAGATAACCTACATCGTGCCTTTGTGACTGTTCTTTTCCATTCCAAAAAAGATATGTGCATTAAAACCCAAAAAGGAGAATGTGTGACAATTAAGCAGTCCCGTTTCTTGTAATAATAGCTTGACCACAAGACTTAGCTAGTTCTAGATGACAACTGAAGAAATTTAAAGGGAACTGAGTGATAGGGGAGGTCATGTAGTGGCTCTAGGTCCTGTGAAAAGGCTAATATTCTAGTCCAAGGCAGTGAGTTGCTTCAAAGACTTTAGCGTTGATAATAAGAGCCACAATAACAAATAAAAGTTATTCCTAATATCTGCATTGAGGAACTGAGTGAAAAAAACCAGAGTATTAGAAAATCACAAGTCCTCAGTATAAATTTGAGGTTAAATGAAGAATAAAGAAAGGAAAAGTTGAATATCAGTCACCTGGTTTTCAGAGACTCTTCATTCTTAAGGAAAACTTTGGAGAGTTTTCAAGCCAAACTTTTATACTGGAGTCGCTGATTTACTCTAGACAGACTAATTATATGTAGCTAATTATGTACTAAGGTTTCCGTATCAAGGTGCTACCTTGTAAAATAACAGTTCCATATGAGAGACTTTATTTTTCTTGCTGAAGTTGTATATCTATAATGATGTTTGCATAGCAATCTCAGTGTTGCTTACCTCAATATAATAATAGTCAGTTGTGTGAAGCATGAAATCCTATTTCTGCCTACAATATGAGAAACCTTAATTGTGATATAATAAAAATCATCTGCAGTAGCAATCTTGTCAGAAAATCCTTAGTATCTTTCCACATGATTTTCTAGATTTATTCAAATGAAGAATATATTTAAAATTTCCCCTTCTTTTTAAGTCTCTAAGTTGAACTTCAGAAGGTAAACTATTTCCCTAAATCTGGTTGCATCCCCTTTACTAAATCAACAAGCCATCACTTGGCCAAATGATCCTATATATTTCCCATTTAGTCTAAAGACAACATTTACCAAACAACTCAGTTGCTTATACATTTCTATATTGAAAACATGAACTATTTCCTTATCAACTACATCTATATATTTTTCAAGTTTCAAGTGTTGAAAACACTAGCTTCTATTCAATGCTTCTACAAATAACCAAGAATAGATATGACTAATCTTTCATTTTAGTGGTTCACTGTCTTTTCCAGGTAAAGCTGATCACTTAATCACTTTATCCCAGCCATATATAAGTTAAAAGATGCTATACTTTAGACTATAATATAAATAAACATTTATAGGCCCACTTTGCTTTGAAGACAGTGTTAGAATAAGAGATATGGGTTTGATTTTTTGGTTTCTGCATTTCAGTGTATAGTCTTTCAGAAGATAATTTCCCAAGCAAAAAAAAAAAAAAAAGTCTCCATGCACAATTCCTTAATATTAAAATGTTATGTAGTCTGAGAAGATGGATTAAAGACTATACACTTTCAGTGGTTGACTATTAAATATTTATTTAATTGCAGATGCTATTCCAAATGCCTTCTTCATTCTTAAAAATATTTGAAAGTTTTACTGTCTTTGAGTCATGAGAACACAAAGCATCAGGAGCTTAGCTAATATTCCTTCATTGCACTTTTTAGGCTGGTGTCAATACTCAAATTGAAAACCATGACTAAAGCAAAGCATACCTTTTTCATAAACCTTACGATTTTGGGTGCTTACTACATTTTCCTACCTGCTTTCTGGGTAATTTTTTCAAATGTTATTAAACACTTGAACCAAGATTTTTCTTATCTGCATCATCTATGTATTAGCACCAGCAGTTCAATGACTAGTAGAGAGGAACGAGAGAGAGCATACATGGGCCTGTATGAATGTACTTATGGGAAAGCAATGGCTAAGACAAGCACTTTTAACTGCAATTTATTAAAGCTGATTTGTGCGACTCCCAGTCTGGGAATCAGTTATAAATCAATAATTTATGTAAGTACATGTTTTTGTTAGAATTTGATTAGACAGAGACCAGAAGAACCAAGATTATAAACATAGTTTACCTTACGGCTCTAGCCAGTTTTATATACAATGCATTTCACGTGCAGTAGAAGGGAAGAAAGAATTTAGATTCAGGTAGAAATTAATGAAACAGACACTATAAAAACCAAATTTAAAATAGAATAGGTTGATACTTTGACAGATGGCAAATCAGTTATAAAAAGAATCCTCAGCCCAAACTATAAAATCATTAGGAAACATCACGAACTCACTAAAGTTAAAAAAACATGCCAAGGTAGGACCAAGGCCCTCCCCCCAGTATCAAGGCTGAGTAAGGTTATCCTCTGTACGGAATGGGCTCCGAAAGCTGGTTTGTTTACCTAAAATAAGTTCTGTCCCCAGAGATTCCACAAATTGCACATGTAATTCTATGGTCATCAGTATTCAGAGGGCCTAGTTCAGTCCCATGTAGGTTCCCCAGTCAGACCACACCGACTCACCCGGTCTGCTTACTCTCTCTGAAGAATGGATGGAGGAATGGAGTAAGGAGAAGCTGGGGAGAACTGGGAAGATGGAAGGGAGGGTAAACAGTGATAGATATATCTTTAAAAAAATTTAAATTAAAAAAATAAAACCATGTTTAGGGAGGACCTAACAGAATAAGTTAAAGATTTCATCCGTGAAAACCTTAATACAAGGAAAACTATAGAGAAAATGAAAAACTTGTAAGAATTTTGAAAGACCTTCTATGTTCCTGGGTTGACATAAATTAATACTGTGAAAATAACTATATTTTCCAAAGTAATAAGCATATTAAACATAGTCACCATCAAAATGGCAATGGCTGGCTTCACAATACTAGAAAATTGTCCTAAATTTTATATACAAGCATGTAAGACGATTAACAGAGAGAGAAAACATAAGAAGAAAACACAGTACTGAATTAGTACAGCATACTTCAAATTATACTACAGATCCATAATGACGGAGACATGCAACCTCACAAAACAAGTAAATGAGAGACACATAATAGAGAGTCAAGAAATTGTCCTATCTTGTTACGGGCACATGCTTTTGGACAAAGTATCAAAAAATATGCTGAACAAAAGATAGCCTATTATAAAAACTAAATTGCCAAGACCAAATATCAATTTTTATAAGAGTTGATTCAGATCCACATCTTTCCTATTCAAAAAATCTATTCAAAATAGATTTAAATCCTAAATTTCGATTCTGAAATGCTGGAACTGCTGGAAGGAAGCATAAGGAAAGCAATTAAGACAAGACGTATGCCTGGGGAGGAATTTCCTGAATCAGATTCTAATAACGAAGGAATAACCCCCAAACTGGCAAAGTTGATTTTAAAAAACTTAAACATTCTCAGAAGACTAAATTGTCAGTGACGAGGATACATGTTCTACAGAATGGAATAAAATATTTCCTAACAGTGCTTTAAACAAGGCACCAGACACAAACTAAATGAAATTTTCAAAAAGCAAAACATTTTCATCAATAAATGTGTTAATGAAATTAACAGAAAGGATACACATTCTAAAAACAGATCAACATCCTCCACCATTATGTAAATGAAAATAAAAATTATTTTGGCTTTCTATATATCCCAGTGAGGATGGCTATCATCAAGAAAACATGATAGCATTGCATGGCTGTACATGTCTTTAATCCAAGCACTTGGGAGGTAGACACTGTGGATCCCTGTGAGTGCAAAGCTGCCTGGTCTACAGAGCTAGTTCCAGAACAGCTAGGGCTATAACACAGAGAAACTCTGTCTCAATAACAGAGAAACAAACAAACAAACAAATAAAAAATAAATAAAATAAATAAGAAATTTTGTCAAAAATGTTGTGTAAGAGGAACAAATACTGTCAGTAACCCTATAAAATGATGTAGCCACTAAAGTATTTATTGTGGGGGTTTCTCAAGAAACTAAATTATAAATGTCATATAATCCAACAATTTTGGGGTATATACTCAATGACTCTACATGCTATCACAAGGATATCCACTCCCCACTGCTTGTGGCTGTTCAATTCACAAGAGCAAATCAATAAAAACAGACTAGATGTAAGTCAACAAATGAATGGGTAGTGAAATTGAGTCATATACAATTAAATTTTCTTTAGTCACATTGAAAACAATACAATTTGCAGGAAAATAGATTGTTTTAAAAAATAACTGTGTGAAGAGAAGTAACCGAGACACAAATAAAAACCAACACTAAAAATAAAAACTCTGAATTTTCTATTTTCTTTGTAGATCCTATCTCTTGATTTTATATGTGTGCATTTATAAGGAACTGAGTTTGGGTGTAGGTCATAAAGTTATAAAGAAACCTGTCAGAGTGATAAGTAGATTTTAAGAGAGGCAGGTGGGAAGGTTAATTCAAGACATATGCAATGAAAAATAAAAGGGGAACTTTTGGGGTTCACATACAAGTTCAAGAAGTGAAGATTAGTGAGAGGGTTAAATAAGGGGATTAATAAAAGCAAGTTATATGTTTTAGTTACTGTTCTATTGCTGTGAGCAGACACCATGATCAATGGACTTATAGAGGAAAGCATTTTATTGGTGACTTGCTAATAGTTTCAAAGGACAAGTTCATAGTCATCACTGAGGGGAACACGGTGACAGTCAGATAAGCATGGTGCTAGAGCAGTAGGTGAGCTTCTGTGGTCATCATCAAGCCTGAGGCAAACAGAGAGCAAGACTGGGCCTGGCATGGACTTTCGAACTCTGAAAGCCTACCCTCAGGGACACATTACCTCCTTCATAAAAGTCCACCAACAGGTCCCCAAATATTCATATATTTAACTGTGAAGTCATTCTCATTTCAAGTGCTGCAATGTGTGTACATGTGTCATCATGAAACTCATTACATTGTGGGCTAATTAAAATTTGTCAGTCAATTAATTAAGAAAATATTAGAGCATATCTGATGAAAATGCTTATTGTTAGTAAGGGACATGGTAAGCAAAGTCCGTGGTGTACGTAAAGGCTATATGAAAAGAACAGGCTGATGCTGACTGTCAATTAAATCAAATCCAGAGCTTCAAATAAAATCAAGACGGGAACAGGATCAAAGCTGAAGAAAACAGTTAGATTCTGGTGTTCAGCTCTAGAGACGGATGCTCCTTCTTATAACTCATCACATGGTCCTGTGTCCCTTCCCACTTGGCATAGGGGAAGGGAGGGTGGACAGGATAGAATCTGAGTCAGTTCTGCTGTATTTGGTCAGTTTCAAAGAAACAAAACCTGGGGTTGTTATACAAGTAATTTTTTTTTTTTTTTGGCATTCTCATGAAATAGTTTTAAGACATTGGGAGACAGGTCAAGAGGTAAGTGAATCAGATGAGAAGTAAGAGAAATGTGGACTCAGCCTTAGATGATATTGAGGGATAAATAGCCCTAAAGAAGTAGCCTGAGCTAGAAGCACTTTTGAAATCCATGTCAGGTTCTCTTAAGTTGAGCACTGTTCTTAGCATGAGAGCACAGAGGAAAAAAAATCCCATTAAGCTAATTGGTTCTATCATAAACAGTGATATTGGATAGCATACTGCCAAATAGTGACTTGTCCTGGTGATGGGAACATGTGGTAGGAGACTGCTGGTATGGTTGCGAATCTATTACACCTCACACAAGAAACATTTGTGGTGATATACTATGTACTTAATTTAAAAAAATAGTCTGGGATATCAAAAAAAATAGAGCTACCCACAAAGCCAAGTCCTAGGTCAGGGAGTGGTGGTGACCTCCCCCTTAATCCCCTAACTTGAGAGGCAGAGAACCATCTGTACCTCTGTGAGTTCAGGGCCTAACGGGAAGGCAGTGGTGGTGCACACCTGTAATCCTAGCTCTAGGAATGTTGAACAAGGCAACAAGATGGCTGAGCAAAGGAAGGGAAGGGGTTCAGCTTTCCTTGCCACTGTCCTGATCTGCGGAGGAGAGAGAGATTTGGAGATAGTGGATTCATGGAGAGGCTTGAGAAGTTGTCTAGGTGAGAAGTGGCTGTGGTTATTTGTCGATGTCTCTAATATTTCAGCTTTTCCACAATATCTGGCTCTGGGATCTTATTATAATACCAAATAAAATTCATGGAATAATAATTCAATATATAATAGCAGATACGTAAGCCCTTTCTAAGGGGCCATTACAATAAATATACCGTTGATAGAATATTCTTTTAAAATTGAAGGGTACTTTGAGTCTAGTGACTTCAGATAACTCTCATTTATCACAATAGGATATTTTAATGTACATTTATATGAATACACATTTATATTTGTATAAATATTAAACATAAATGTATTATATTGCTACTTATATAAATATAAATGAATCTATATAAAAATATACATCTATTATCTGATATAATATATATATATATAGCCATATGATGTTTAGATATCATTTAGAGCTATTCTATGCTCACATCCCTCTTTACATTCTCCCTCAGCAATGCTAAGCAAACTATGACTGTCCAAACATCACTCTGATGATACCTCAATAAGCCTTTGGTCTGGATTCTTCTTTACCCACGATGCTTTGAACAAGCTTTTCTTCAGAAATATTACCTTGTTTAAGAGTTCAAATACTATATTATCTTCCTTAGCAGTTTTGGTTAAATATAGACACTAATTCCTATGGTTCCTTTCTTCAGAATATCTTAAGGCCCTTAGGATAATATTATATAAGTTTATTACCGTGTCCTTTCCCCCAAGATGGTCTAAATGTCTTAGGAACAGCCTCTTGTATTTGGATCAAGAGTACCTGAGAAGGTTCTTGTCACATAGAAAACTTTACATAAAACTGTGTATGTAAAGAGTGAAACCATGACCAGAACACCATAAAAGATTTCCTTTTCTCCCTCATTATTCTACCTACTTTTACAGTTGTTAAAAACAACATTTTCCCACATTTACATTTCTCTCTAAAACTGACATTTTTAATAGCAGAAAAGTGCCTAGTTTCTACTCACGTGTAAAAATATTTCATGAATAATTGTTCTCTTAAGTCAGTCTAAAGAAAGAGTTTTTCTGTTCCCTTTCCTCATATCTTAAGGGGACATTGCAGACAGATGGAAGGACGTTCTTGAAAATTTGTAGCTCATAATAAAAATGGATACTATTCATTGGCCACAAGGGGGCTATAGGCATTCACCCATTCTTCAGTGTGCATTTTCTGAACTTTCCGTGTGACAAAGGGTGGGAGGAATAAAGGTAATTTGTATGGAAAGAAGAATGATAAGTTATCATATATTATGAATATCCTTATCATCACTTAGAATTATAAGTCAACAATTTCACCGTATATTTAATTTGGAAAAAGGTATCAATGTTTTGAGATAATTTTTTGAGATAATTTCAAACTATCTTTGTCATTCACGAGATGCCCATTATAAATGTGTTATTCTTTAGGAAATATAACTTTGCATTTATAAGTTCAGATTCTTTTCAAACTAAATGACAAAATAGATTGAAAGTGTCAAAAGAATGTAATATGCAACAGACGTTTAATCAGTGTTAATGATTATGATAACCATGACATCTATAGTGAATAATTTAAGATATGATTCAGAAACAAGCATTCCCTTCTAAGTTTTTGAAGTAGTTGCATTCTGTGATTATTTTGTTTTGACTCACTCATCAGTAATTTTACCAAGGTACTAAAATGACAAGAAGCTGTATATGTTATACATACATAGCAAGGCAATAAGATGAGAGTGATACCTTCTACTATGTCACAGCTATTGTCATAAAGACAGAAATCACATGGATTAGGTAGGATAATATTGGCAGGTGCCAAAGAGAAAAGTGTGAGTCTTGGTAATGTTATAGGAAGAAAAAGATATTAAAGGCATTTTCAGTTCATATATATGCAGTACAGTGATACCTCTAAATTCTTTCATCCAATTTATAAAACCTGGAGAATTTCTTGAAAAAGAAATCACAAAATTGATTCAATGTTTTAATCTTTGCTTATGTTAGGTCTCTAGGAAATCCAGGGCAAATGGCTAATTTAGGGGCCTATTAGCAAATCAAAACAGAAAGTGCTCACCAGACTCTCAGCATCTCAAGTACCTGTTACAGAGTCTTCCTGGCTGGCACACCACTAACCCAAACCTCTCCAGGCTCTGAGCTTCACTTCTCTTACCACAGCTTCTCTGACTCTGGTGTCATCATCTCCTCCTAATCTGGCTCTCGGGGTTCTCTCCTGGCTCTCGGGGTTCTCTCCTGGGCTCCTGCCCTCTTGGCTTATTGATCCTCTCCTGCCCCTCTCCTTTCTCTTCCTCTTTCTCTCCTCATTTCTCAGATTGTTCAGTCTGATGGTTCAGTTCAGTCTGGACCATTGCAGATGCCCCTGCCTATGCTCTGCATCATATATGCAACAAACCTTCTCCTCAACAATACTTTGGAGCAGCCATGTATTCATTCAACTTATATATTATATTTACACCAAGCAAACCATAGTCAGTGCATGTTTTTCTCAATACTTCTAAAAGGGGATCAAAATCCTTTTTTATTTAGTTTGCTTTAGAAAAGTTTGCCCAGATCCATAACCAGTCTTCAACATAGCCAAGTATGATCATGAAATGTTCCTCCCCCTGCATCATAAATCCCAGGATTACAAGGAATAGTAAACACTTCCAGATAAGGACACTTAATAATACTTCAGTCATTTATTCAATAAATATTTGAAATAGTCTATAATTTAATGCTGTGTTAGAAGCTAGGAATATTTTAGAGATGAATAAAACTGATAACTACATAAAAACAGAAACCTTACAATATACTTACTCACCAGCAGAAAACACCACAGCTGACCTATGTAGTTATTGATATCTATGACATTTTATAAATGTTAGTGATGACCACTAATGTCATGACTGTTACTAAAGATTTTTGTGTCTTCAGAAATAGAATTTTGTGTTAGTTTGGAAGTATAGTAGACAGTTCTTTCTTTGGATGGAAAAGTAAAGATAACTAGGTCAACTATGAATTTTGCCAATGATATGGGATGTTGTATTATAAAACTTCTAAAGTAGCCTAAGCATTTTAACTGTTATTATTTCCCCTTCTCCAAAATAAATTCATAAAATACAGCTTGGTAGAACAACCCCAAAAGGCACATGTTGGCCTCCTTCTGTATCCTAGCTGTGTTTTTACAATATTTTGCATGTATAATTATCCTAATATCTAAAAAATATTATAGATGCATTATCCCCACCAATTTTGATTTGATTCTATGGGATGAGCAGTCTAAATATTAATATTCCCATTTTACAGAACAGGAGCTTGATTTCTGATAACTTTCCCACAGCTAATGACATGGGTAAGGTAGTTAGTCCCATGGGAACTGAGACTCTGCACTACTCCCAACTCTGCTGTGCCTTGTCAACCCCTCCTTCTTATTGCCTGTAGCCCCTCTTTACCACTGTACTTATACATACTAGCAGTACATGTAGTGTTGCTATTATTACCCAGAAAATATCATAACCACTAGACAATCAAGAACAAAAATGAATTTTAATCCAGGTCAGAATGACCATGATCTTATATAATGTTAACTAGTAATGATTTAAATACTAAGATTAAGGAGAAAACATATTTTGAATTAGCAACTGTTCTTTTCAATCAATGCTTGATAGCATGTTGTATTTCTACCATCTTACTCCTTGTATGTTTGGGCATCTATGGATTTATTTTTGCCTACAAAATAAACTATTATTTTCTGATATTTAACAAATTTATATTATTTGATCAGGCATAGTTATTATCATTTCTTCCTACTCAGATAGGATTCATTTATTTTATATAAGAAAATTACAGATTAAAATTGGTTAGGAAATAGCTTCATTCTGCCCTGCACTTATTGACCACAATTTGATGGGATTATATGAACAAGAGGCAGCTGGTAGATAGCAATTCACCTGAGCTGATTTCTGCAGATGTTTTATGTTTACATCAGCCTTCTCTGGTTCCACACCTATAACATCTCTGGGTAAGGATGAGGTTAGGAGAGAGGTTGAGATGTTACATGAAGCTTCTAAAGCACAGATATAACAAACACAAGAGTATAGAATTCTAGACTTAGGAGAAAGGAACAAGAATAAATTTTAATGCAGGTTTTATCCTTCACTTACCATGCATGCTCTATAAATCAATGCCCTGTAATCCTACCTCCAGCCCTAACTAACAGTACTTTGTTTCATCCAAGTTCTTTCATATTTTGTTATCTTTTGTATAATTTCAAAATTCTTAACTGCTGTTTCTCTGCCCTTAGTCAAACAAACTGCCTGCTAGGACGTGAATAAAGACCACCCAGAGTAATTCAGCAGCTCTACCCCACTGTGAGTTGATGATGATAACTGCCGATCCTAATTTGCTCAGCTTCAGGAATCCTTTGTTTTAAAAAAGTGCTGTCATAGTTTTAATACCCCAGGGAGCCACACCCCCACGTTTCCTTATCTAAGAACTGGCTATCAGGATGTGAGAGAACACACGCTGTTCCAGGATTTATGTTTTTCCTTTCTTCTTGAGTCAAGAGCAAATTTGTGAACATGGGCTATTGTGTCACATGAGAAAAAATGAGTTAGATTAGCAAAGAATCCAGAACATCATATTATATTCACAGTTAGAGCTCTTTCGTGTAGACTGAATTGTACATAACGATTCTGATGTGATTGAACTGGGAAGATTGAACATCAAGGCTGAATTTGTCTGATCTTTTTGTTCTTGTTGAAGCAGTTCTGTTGTGTATTTGCACACTGTCTTTTTTTTTTTTTTTTTTTTTTTTTTTTCCTGGCTTACCTGATTCTGAGGTATTCAAAGTCAATGAGATTTTTCTACTCTTAGTCAGATACTTTGGTATGTTAGGCCCAAAACCATCAGCATAGTAAACAAATTATAAATCAGGTTAACCACAATTAAGAGGAAAATTTGAATTAAAAATGATCAATGTTTTTAATGAGTTTATGCTAGAATCAGATCAACTTTACTTCGTACCCATTAAGTCAAAAAACAAATGTACAAAATACTAATTTAGTATTAAGAAAATCAAAGAAAAGAAAAATGAAGAATTATGGCTCTTGTATATTCCTCACTGAATTTCTCCATCCATAATTTGTAGTCAGTCTCTACTAATTGTGCTGCAAACAAATCACTCTCTTTTTTTATTAGCATGATATAATCTGATTCAGGTTTAAAGAAAATATATTGTTAAAATGAAAATTCTCATTATAATTTATTACCTCCAGTTCTATTTCTGTAGATGTTAGCAGTCACATGCCTATAAATGGATAGGATCAGAAACAGTTATAGTAGAGCTTAATTGAATTTGACACTCAATATGTATATGCCTCTAGTAACTCTTCCTTATTTTTGTGTTGTTGATGACAGTGTGCCAATCTATCTTTGTGAACATAGACATGGAGTGATGTAGTGATCTCCTAAAACTTTCAGAATTTCTATTGACTCTAATTTTGAGAATGAAATTTCAACATGAATTCAGGTAAAAAGAAAACTATGTCCAATCCTCAGTAATTCTTAAAGTTACCTATATAGATACTTCTTCTTCCTCTGAATTGAACAAAATCTTCCAGGGGAGGGGGGAAGTCCAGAAAGTCTATAAGATTTAAGAAAGTAATCAAAACTAATAAGACTCAGGAAGCTATAGTAAGTTGTCCAAGTTATGTGGCCCTTCCCAAAGGTTATAAATAAGTTTAGCTAGTAAGAATGTAAGCTGTTCAATAAACCAGCCTGAAAGTTGGGTGGTAATCCTGTGGATCCAAGTTTTAAGAGTTATCACCCATGCTCACATAGCCATTTCAGTCTTGCCTTGTGTCATCCATGTACCAATAAGTAATGCTAACGCACTTATTGGATGACCAAACTATATGCTGATGAAATCATTCTTTTCAAACTCTACTGGTACACTGTCTGTGGATAATAAATATTTTTTAATCTCACCCTCAACTGAAAATGTTATTCAATAATGCAACTCTGCTATGAAGGAATCCAAAAGTTTTCAGACATTTTAAAATCAGTGTTGGTATATCCTAGTATAACCAAATAAATTGCTGATTTGTTAATTTTCTTACTGATTTCTAATTATTATTTTTTGAAAATTCACGAGTTATTTATCATTTTATATTCTTCCTCTCTCCTTTCCAACACTTCTTATATCCCTTCTGCTTACTTTCACTCAAATTCATGATACTTTCTTGATATTATTATTACAAATATATATATATGCATACACACATTCTCTTTCCCTATCACATGTGTGTGTGTGTGTATGTGTGTGTATGCGCGTGCACATGTGTGTGTTTTCAGACTGCTGATTTCATTTAGTGGGACCAATACATACATTTGTTTAAGGAGAGATGACTACTTGAGACTGTAAAACCTAAAAAGGAACTATTCCTGGAGAAGATACACCCAGGACCATGTTGCCTGACTCTCTAGACTTTAAGTGGAGCTTCTCAGAATAGACAGATATACCATCAAAATGGAATAATGGCTCCTGAAAGTTTAATCATGCTATACAACTGGCACATTTATTGCACCCTTGTTGTATACATTTTCAAAAATAACTTTATGCCTAATATTATAGAAATAAGTACAATTTCATTGTCCATAAAATTTTGAGATGCAATGAGGCAGTGTAGTGCACACCTTTAATTCCAGATGCAGGGGTAGATGGATCTCTGTAGGTTGGAGGCCAGCCTTGTCTATGTAATGAGTTCCAGAACAGGCTACAAAACTACACAGAGTAATCCTGTCTCCAAAAGCACAACAATATAAAAAAAATTCAAGATATATTACAGTGAGGTTTCTGGTCCCAGGAGGCCAGCAGTCCAAACCCACAGACCTGCAGCTCCAGACCCCCTAACCACCCACCGCTGCTTAGGACCCCCAAAATGATTCAGACACTTATATTAACTTCATGCTGCTTGGCCTATGGCTCAGGACATTGCTAGCTTGCTCTTACATCTTAACTCAACCCATTCTCATTAAACTGTCTGCCATGTGGCCCATGGCTCACCTGTGTTCCTTACATGCATCTTCTTGGGTGGCTGGCTCATTCTCTCTGACTCTGCCCTTCTCCTATCTATGTTGTGATTTCCCCTCCTACTTTTTCTATGGTGCCTGTCATGGGCCAAAACAGCTCCTTTATTTAAAGACTGATATTCTTTGCACACAGAAAGACATTCCCACATCACCCCCCCCCCTTTCTGTCTAATCAAAAAGGAAGGTTTCAGTATTAACATAGCAAAATTACATACAACAAAATAGCTATCAAGTGTTAAGGCTGGGTTAGGTGTTCCTATGCAGGGAACGGGCTCTGAGATGTCAGTTCATGCACCAAGAATAAACTCTGATCCCACTGCAAGAAGCTCCACAAACTGCCCATGCCATTTGACAGTTGTCTACCATTGGAGAGTTTAGTTCCTTTCCATGAAGTTTTCTCAGCAACTGTTTCTGAGTCAGTGAGCTCCCAATAGCTCAGGTCATCCATCTCTGTGGGTCTCCTCATGATCCTGATCGCTTTGCTCATATACACTTTTCCTTAAGCTGGACCTGGAGCTCAACCTGGTGCTTAGCTACGGGTGTCTATCTATGGATGTCTTCTGCCTCTATCTATTGCTGGATAAAGGTTTTATAATGACAATTAGAGCGATCATTTATTTGATTTTAGGGGAGATCCTGTTAGACACCCTCTCTACTATTGCTTGGAGTCCTAGCCAGAGACATCTTTGGGTTCTTGGCGGTTTACTTAGCACCTGGTTTCTTTCTAACCCCACAGTGGCTCCCTCTATCAAGGTATCCATTCTTTTCTTCCTCTTTGTTGCTCCTCTTACTCAACGTAAATTATTTCGGGACTTTCTTAAAAATGAAAGGCTGTTATTTTTGTGGTTAGTTTTAAAATGGAAGACTAGGTGTGCGGCCTGTGCATTTAATTCCAGTATTTAGGAGACACAGGCAACCGGATGTCTTTGACTTAAAATCCAGCCGTGTCTACAATGACTTTCAGAACAGCCTGGCATATATAAAGATATTCTGTTTCAAAACAAAAAGAAAGGAAAATTGAGGAAAGCAAATATCATTGCCAAGCATGAAGACAAAACCTTCAAAGACCAATGACAGCTGAGAGGACACATATGTGTGCCTAGTTACTAGGGTTTCTACTTGAAACTCTTTCTATAGGAACCAGCATCTCCTTATCATTGTGAATCTTATGACAAAACATAGACCTAAGGAAAGCAGAGATTGTTTGAGAAAAATGGAAGGAAAAAGATAATATCCAATGCTCAAAGAAAAATTTTAAAATGATACCATAAACAGACCTACAGGTATGTGGACATTTTCAAATATCGAAGTGGCTTTTCAAGCCAGTGAGAAGAGACAGGATGGTTAAATGTTGGAAATTGCTCTTGAGTTAAAATAAATTCACTGTGGTTCTCTATAAGGTTGGTTACTCTTTCTGTAGCGTAAGCCTTTGAAAAAGAATGAATGTACCAGTTGAAAATCATCATCAAAAGGTCATGGAAACTTAAGATGCTATAATAGATTTCAAATTAACAGTGACTGGCATTGGAAGAAGAAATTTTATTACCATGGAAAAACTAACTGATGATGTCATTAAGCAATTTTTCTTCAAAAAAGTATGATTCCTGGAAAGCTGATAATTTCATCTTTATATTAAGTATTTTTATGTGAATGTAGTTATGGTATTACTTTCTACTATCCTCTCTAGTTATATTAAAGAATGTACTCTTATTCTTCATATATTTTATTAAAGCCCCTGAATTATTTTGGTTTATTATTAATTCTCAAAGCGGTGTCTTTATTGAGTGAATAAGATGGCTAGCTACTGAACATTGCTACTGGAGCATAGGAATATAACTCTGGGTCCTTAGCACTCAATTTATAAGACTCAAGTAAAACAGTTAATATCTGCAAGCCTGTTACTACGGAGCTTGAGGGAGGAAGATGACTTGGGCCTCTGGTCAAGCAGTTCACCCAATTATGAGAACTCTAGGTAAAGAGAGACAGATTCTTTCTCAAGAAACACATGGGTGATATAATAAATGACACTTCATGTTGAGCATGGTCTCCTTACACACATGGATGCACAGACAGATAGAACTGATTTTTTTTTTGATTACTGATTTATAGATTTTGTATGGAATGTATTCAGTTCTTCTTTTACTCTTGCTTTTCCTTCATAGTACAAAATATTTCCTTATATTTGTTTCTTGGCCTGAAATTATGATATAACTTTTGCACATTATGTTTACTTTTTTATGAGAAACTTGAACTTTTTGAATTTTGGAAGATCTGCAAATATATGTTTGTTTTACTTATTTATTACTATTTATTCTTAGGGAATTTAAATTCACTTAGAACTTTAGGATGTATGCATACATCTATATGCATATTTTAATTATTTTTTAGAAGCATATGTATTTGCACATGATTCCAATTGGCCATGTTTTCCCCCACGGAAACATTTTCTTATTTTTTTGCGAGGCTTTCCAAAGTGTCTTTTTGGATCAACTTTCAGATTTTGATCTGCTTTAAAACCATCTATCTAAAAGACTTTTTTAAAACACATAAATTATATCTGGGAATGGTAGCATCTACCCTATATCCCAATACTCATGAAGCTTATGCAGGAGAATCAACAGTTGAAAGTTAGTCTGAGTTACATAAAGTGCTCAAAGGTAGCTCAAAAAAAATAATAAATAAAACAAAGAAACCAACAGACTTGTACTTATATTTCTAAATTTTTAATTCAGTAAGTATGATATGAACCTAACCACTAGGATTTTGAAAATCTAATGATCTTTTCAATTATTATTAAAATATAATATTTGTGAATTTTTATGGAGTTAAGTTTGGCATGCAATATATGACTAAAATGTGTAATAATCATGTCAAGGTAGTTTATTTTTCTGTCTTCATACAGTTTATGTTTGATACTTTAATGTCTATTTCTTCCACCTTTTTTTTTTTTATAAAATATGATATTGTGTACAATAGGCACTACACTGTGTTGTGGGAGTGAAAGTAAGTTTCCAGGGGAGGTCAGGATTGTAGATCTGAGAGGCTCATTTTCAGAATCTCTCCCTGGGACCAGCTGTTCATCAGATATAGGTGTTACATATTCTCCATGTGTGGGGATCTAGGATAAGAGTGCTCGGATGGGTCTTTAAATTAAGCTTAGAAAGACTGATACTTCTCTCTTTGAACCTCATAATGACATCTAGCTAAAATATGTATTATTAGAGAATGTGATGTGGGAATGTCTTTCTGTATGCCATGAATACCAATCTTTAAATAAAGGAGCTGTTTTGGCAAATGACAGGCACCATAGTAAAAGTAGGAGGGGATATCACAATATAGGTAGGAGAAGCAGGGCAGAGTCAGAGACAGACTGAGCCAGCTGCCCAAGAAGAAGCTTGTAAGGAACACAGGTGAGGCACGGGCCACGTGGCAGACAGATTAATAGAAATGGGTTGAGTTAAGATGTAAGAACAATCTAGCAATGTGCCTGAGTAAGGCCAAACAGCATGAAGTTAATATAAGCATCTGACTTATATTTGGGGGCCTAATCAACGGCGGGTGGCTAAGGGGTCTGGGAGTGCAGGTCTGTGGGTCTGGACCTCTGGCCACCTGGGACCAAGAAACCTTATTGCTACAAGAGTGGTTGTGGTGGTTTGTATAAGAATGACCCTAATAGACTCATTTATTTTACTGCTTAATCATCAGGGAGTGACATTAAATAAAAAGGATTAGAAAGCATGGTGGTCTTGTTGGACAAAGTATTTCTTTGGGGTGAGTTTGAAGATTCAAAAGCGCAAATCAGTGGCTGTCTTTTTTTACTGCAAGTGGATCTACATGTAGAAATCTAAGCTACTTTTCCAGCAATGTATCTGTTTGTGTGAGACCATGCTCCTCACTATTGGACTGAACATGTGAAACTATAAGCACGCCTCATTTAATTGTTTTATGAGTTGTCTTGGTCATAGTTTAAAGCAATTGGTCAATTCTTTAAAGCAATTGAAGAATGATAAAGTCAGTAGCAAGTTGCTTGGAAGAGAGTTTCTACTGCTGTATGGATTATTGTGATGAAACATTCAGTCGAGCTATTTGCATGCAGTGGATTAAGAGATTCTACAAAGTTCATTGTTATTTAAATAAAATGTAAGAAATACATTTTGAGTAGTACATAATTTAATTGACATGATTTTCCTTTTTAAATATATAATTTTTCAATAAAAAAAAGAGTTTGGGCTTTATGAGAACAAACTTTAATTTTAAAGCAGTGTAGTCTATGAAATTAAAATCAATAATATCGTCAAACACCAAATGGCTCTTGTTCTGCTTGTCTCTTTGTCTTGTTTTATGGTTGGGTTTCTTTTATTTTTCCACTTTTGACTTGAGGTCCATTTGTGTACCATCCTACTTGAATGTGTCTATCAACATGTACTTTGCTTGCACTGTTGACCCTTTGGCTTCTTTCCATTTCAGAAATAATTTCCTTATCATTTCTGTACAGGTCACAGGACTTGTCCTTTTTCCTTGCTGAAACCTAATTGACACTTTAAACTAGATTTTATTTAAGTATTATACATAGTGCTTACTATTAAGATATAATTGCAGTGAAATTTAAGCTAGAATCAATATTAAGTGTTCACCCAAACCACTGCCTTCAACTTGATTAATGATTGCAATTGATTGATGTGAATTAAGAATGGTACAGCATTTAAAAGCATTATAATGATCAGCTCCATTTAATTTTCACAGAAATATCCTTTTATACTGCTTCAAACATAAATGATCCTAGAATTCTGATTTCTATACTAGGTCATATAGATGGCATTCAGAGATTTAGGCCAGTAATACCTGTGATCAAAAATATCCAAACACAAGAAGTCTGCTTTGATTTATAGTGAACACTATAAATTTATTAGCTAAATTACCTGAATATTTTTTGTATCCTCAATTTCTCCCTCAAAACATGAGATGATAAATGATTCTTGACTATAGAGGAAATAAGAGAATTAGACAGAGAATTAAACCAGATTATTTGAAATAGTTTTTCAGAAGAAAGGTTCATGTTTAGTGAATATATTTTTTAAAAATCTCAAAAGAAAATATTTAAAGTTAATCCTTTAGATTTGGATTGTATTGAAATTTTCTGATAGATATAGTTCAGACAAGAGAGTGGTCATAGTGTGCCTCCAATCAGGCATCATAGACTCTCAAAAAACACTTCATGCGTGCAAAATTTAGAAGTACATTTGATTCTGTTTTCTTAGACGCTCATAGGAAAGAAGCTTCTCAATGGGTAAATTTCATCGAATGTTAGGTTTGCAACAAAGTAAACAGCTATTGAAGTTAAAACTATAATTTAAATTCTTTCGAACAGAAACTATAAAATATGAGCAATGTTTTCCTCCTTCAAAGTTTCTGTATTCTTTTCACCTTATAGTAGTTGAAAAAAAATTCTGGTTATTTCATTTACTCTTGGTTGAGTTTTATTATATCAAAAATGGAAAACAGCCAGTTGTGGAGAAATGCTGGTAGTTTTGTTAAGTAAGAGAATGTGGTTTAAAGCTTAGCTATGCATGGAATCAGCATTTTTTTTTTTAACTTGCCAAAATAAATGAACTTCTCACTGAACCCTGGAAGTCACAGGGCCATCAACAGAAAAAAAATTCATTTAACACAGAGGGAAAACGGAGCAGACGTAGACAGACTTCTTCCAATTACCAGATACTGCAGAACATTATTAATTCTAACCCCAATAATCTGAGACCTTGTAATGTCAGTTTAAATGTATTCTCATGGATGATCTTTCTTTGCCAGCTGTAAATAGTGCCTGGATATTGGAAAATGTTTACGTAGTACAGTTTTGGCCTCAGTTATTAACAAACGAAATTATTTTCAAATGTTTAATATAAAACCAATCTGTGTCTGGACAAATGAGCTAGTTTTGTATCATTTCAACCATCAAAAGCAGGCAAGATTATTTACCATAAAGGGTAGGCTCAACATTGTACGTATCCACATCTTAAAAAGTCTAAAGAGTTATATTTTTATATTTATATAATTATATATTTTATCTTTAAATGCATTCACCAAACATAGGTGAAATAAATTAAAAATTAAAGAAATAAGAGAGAGAGAGAGAGAGAGAGAGAGAGAGAGAGAGAGAGAGAGAGAGAGAGAGAGAAAGCAAGAAAGCTATGTAATCCAAGCTGAAGAGATGGCTCAATTGTTAAGAGAACTTGACATTCTTGTGGAGGACCCGTATTCAGTTCCTAGTACTTGTGGAGGACCCGTATTCAGTTCCTAGTACTTGTGGAGGACCCGTATTCAGTTCCTAGCACCTACCAATAGACTCACAACATTTGTTATCTCCAGTTCTAGAAGGTCTGACACTATATTATGGACTTCTCAGTTACCAAGCATGTAACTGGTGCTTTAAAAAACATAAAGACATATTACATAAAAAGTAATAAATCTTTAAAAGAATATAACTAAATCAGCATTTCGTATAAGGGGAATATTTTATAATATGTGGCTATCTTATAAAAGGATTTCTTTTGGATACATGCATGTTTCTACCTTTTTAGTAATCTCAAAACAAGTAACAGCGACTAGATAATAAGATGTCATATTAAAATTTGACCACAGGCAATAATAAAAGCCCACTTTAAAGTTAAAGTATACATGGATTAAGGTTTATTAACTTACAGTTCATTATTTATAAAAGTTAATGCAAAAATATAATAGGAGAAAAATTCCCCATAACCCTCCTAAAAGAAGAAATTGTTTTTAAACTGGAGTTTAATTCTGTGATAGCTATTCATTTAGTTTAGAGGCTGGGAAAAAGTCTCATTCATTCAAAACTGCTTTCTGTACCAGCAAAAGACCATGAGTTTGATTCCTACAACCCACATTAAAAAGTAAAAGCCAGAAATCTGGGTGGGACCAAGGTATGATTGTAATTTTATTGCTAGTGTGGGAGAAGCAGGTAGATTTTTGGAATTCTATCGCTAGCCAGTCTTGCCTATATCAACTAGGTCAAAAGAGAACAGACTTTATCCAGAAATAATGCTGATGCCTCTAAAGGGTCAAATGCAATATTTTCCTCTCCTCTCACAAAACAACTTAGGAATTTGTGCAATAATTTTACTGAAATGAGTGTATTGAAGTATGCTTTATAAAACATGTTATGAAATATGTTTAGTGTAATGGGATAAGTGTAATAAAATACACAAAATCTATATTTGCTCTGTCAGACCTTAGCAAAAATCAAGAGATTTTAGAAATTAAATACTTAAATTTGGTAGATGAGCATTCAAATTTATTTCAGATTTATTTTTGGTGACCACATATGCAACAACAATCATTCATTATCTCCAGTAAACAATATGCAAACATGAGACATACTGTCTGCTTGAATAAATTTCTTTGTCTGAAAAGCAGAAAATGGAAGGCTCACACATATGCAATTTATATTGCAGAAGCAAAAAGCTATTGTACTTGTGGAATAACTAAGCAGCAGCTACCTCTTAAGTGTCATGTCCTCTGGAGTTCATCAGCACTAGTACAGAGATACTGGGGTAGAGTAGGTACCCACGAAGCCCAGTGTGAATATTCAGAACACAGTGATGTAGTGCTGTATCTTGTTATTAGATAGACCATGGAATAATTTCAGATCTCTGAAATATTTCATCACAGGATGCCACACACTGCATGCTTCAAATATATTGTTTGTACATGTAAATTTCAGAGCAATTTCCCAAAAAAAGTCATTTGCAATTCTCATAGCATGCACAGGAATAATTTATTTAAATTTGTTTTATGCCATAGCATTTTAATGTATTAAAATATGAATACATTTAAACTATGTGACAAATAATTTTATAATCTAGTTAAAACATATTTATTTAAGACTAATTTTGGTAGTAGTATGTATACTAATTTATTACATTCTTTCTCATATCACACTGTAAATAGATTGTATAAGATTTTTAGGGTTTGTTTCCTGACATTGGTCATACTTCTGTTCTCTGTGACAAGCATAAAGACATTATTTCTTTGTATTTAACCATGATGATAGATTTTTGGAGATTCAAACATTACCTATTGGTGAATGGAAATACTAGCATTAAAATGTTCATCCAGAGAATTATTAAAAGCATTACTACCAATTTCATTTATGCATAATATATATTATGCTCTTCATAGAGCAGAAACTTGCTTTCTAAGTGAGCTTAATATTTTAATGTCACTGAAATAAGATATCTAAAAGTTTAAATGATAAACATGTCTTTTTCTAACTATAAAATAGTAACTAACAATATTTATGCTGAAATGTGTTTAATGACTTGTTTTATTTACCTGTATTACTTTCGCATTGGTAGGTTGTAGTATGAGGTTTCTGATCCAGACTTTCAGGCCTAGCATTAAGGTTGAGACCCGCAGACACACAGACCCACAGAAAAACACAGATGCTTACTACAATTTTAGGCTCATCAGCCTAAGGCCCAGGCATATAACTTGCTAACTCTTTACCCTTAATCTAACCCATGACTCTTATCCTGTTCAGCCATGTGACTCAGTACCTTTTTTCAGAGCAGCATAATTGTGCTTTGTTTCTTCTGACTTTTCTCTGGCATTCTGCTCTGTTCCATCTGTTCCTAGATTCTTCTTAGTCTGGTAGTCCCACCCACACTTCCTGTCTGCCTTTGGCCAATCAGCACTTTTTATTAAACTCATAGGCGGGAACAATTATTTACAATGGAACAACATAATCTCCCTACACTAGGTTATTATAATTGTGCTTTGATGATTGAATTGATACTTATAAATTAAAATCCAAGAATTATAAGGGTCTAAAATTATTTGTAATAAATGCTGCCAGAATTAGGAACGTCCTCCTTAGAAAAAAGATTATTTGACATTTTCCTTAAAAATGTGGAAGTGATGGCCCAGAGAATCAGTAAGCAGGGCTTATAAAGGCTCACAGAAAGGAAAGAGACAATCATGGAGCCTGCATGTGGCTGCACTAGGTCCTTTGCGTATATATTGTAATTGTTTAGCTTGTAATTTTTGTGGGTTTCCTAAGTGGAAGTGGGGAAGTCTCTGACTATTTTACCTACTCTTGGGACCTTTTTTATTCTATTGGGTTTCCTCATCCAGTTTTCATATGAGTGTTTATACCTAGACTTATTGCATCCTATTATGTCATATTTGATTAATATCCATGGGAATCTAATTGTAGGGGGGTTATGTTGCTCCATTGTAAATAATTGTCTCAGCCTATGAGTTTAATAAATAAATCTTATTTAATAAAAACATCTGATTTTTCATGAAGGGACGTGAAGGACCTGTGGATTTTGGGAAAGGGTAGTGAAGAGGCAAGGTGTAGTAAATGTACAATATGACAGAAGAATAAATAAAGAAAAAAAGATATAGGAGTTACAAGGTTTAAAACATACACAGATTTTTGTTATGTGGTTTTCTGTACAAATTACATATAAAACCCTGAAGAAACAGATAAAAAATACAGAACAAAGTCGGACAGACTGAGCCAGCCGCCCCCCCCCAATCATATAAAAAAACACAGGTAAGACATGGGCCACATGACAAAAAAATTAATAAAAATAAATTGAGTTAAGATATAAGAACAAGCTAACAATGTGCCTGAGCCATAGGCCAAGCAGCATAAACTTAATATAAGCATCTAAATCATTTCTAAGGGTCTGATGAACTGCAGGCAGCTATGAAATCTGGCACAGCAGGTCTGTGGATCTAGACCTCTGGTTGCCCTGGGCCAAAAAACCTCATTGCAACAGGTAAATGATTTCAAAATAAAGGAAAAATATAAGTCAGAAATGAGAGATTCTGGGAAAAATTGAGAACAGATTATGTATTTATAAGATTTTCATTAGTATAACGTTATAGATGTACTAAGAGGTCAGAAATGTGAGACATTTCTAAGAATCACTGGTATTATTGAAATGAATATAGAACTTATATCTTATGTAAAACATGTTCTGGTGAGATGTAAAGAAACTTTGCTAATCAAAGTAGATGAAAAGATTTTCAATTATTGATAATAGCTTACACCAAACATTCCTAATTTTCCTAGTCCTATGACCCTTTAATACAGTTCCTCATGCTGTGGTGATGCTCCAACCATAAAATTACTTTCATTGCTACCTCATAACTGCAATTTTTGCTATTGTTATGAATATAAAAGTAAATATCTATGTTTTATGGTGGTCTTAGGTGACCAATTTGAAAAGGTCCCTTAAAACTTCAAAGTGGTCATGACCTATGGGTTGAGAGCCATTGATTTAGACAAAGCCAATAGGAAGAAGTGAAAGTGAGATGCTAACATCTATGGAAAAAGACTGTTTAGAAGAACATTGAGAGATTCCCATAAGAAGAGATAATAGAGAAGATTACCTTAGCAAATTGGGGCCGTAATAGGTTGCAACCAAGAAGAGGTGGAAACAATCTTGAAAGAAGGAGATGGTTGAGAGGAGCAAAGTGAGAGATAGAAAGAGATGGGTATCTCGATAGAGGAAGCCAATGTAGGGTTGGAAAGAAATTGGGTGATAGGGAGACTTCCAAGAACTCACAGGATGTCCCTGGCCAAGTCTTCAGATAATAACAGAGGGAGTGCCTGAGCAGGACTTCTTCTATGGTCAGGTGGGTGAAACCCTGGGTGTCATTGCAGAACCTACATCCAACAGGGAATAGACGTGGAGGCAGAGATCTATGGTTGAGCACGGGGCAGAGCTACTGGTCCATCTGGGAGCAGTGGAGGGGTATCTGTGGGAACAAGGGCATTGTAGGTAGATTATGTCACTTTGTAAATAATTGTCCCACTTACTAGTTTAATAAAAACACTGATTGGCCAAAGGCAGACAAGAAATGTGGGTGGGGCTACCAGACTAAGAAAACTCTGGAAGCAGGAAGAACACAAAGCAGAGATGCCACAGACACACCAGATAAGCCAGAAGATGCAAAGGACAACTATGCTGCTCTTTGAAAAGGTACCGAGCTGCTGCCGCATGACTGAACACAACATGAATCATGGATTAGTTTAAGGGTAAAGAGTTAGCAAGTGATATTTCCCTGGCCCCAGGTCAATTAGTGTACAATTAATTCAAGCATCTGTGCATTTTAGTGGGACTATGGGACTGTGGGTCTGAAAGTCTGGGCCACCAGGCTAGACCAGAAAGTCTGGGCCATGAGGCTAGACAGAAAAATCCAGGACAGAAGCTGCATATAATAAATGGCAGCCTAACATGGATGATATAGACCCACATAAAGCTGGAGAAGGATTAAAAATGGTTCTAGAGCACAGAATCAGAGCCAAAAACAGCTTCTGAGTTGTGTCTCTCAACTGAACCTTGGTTAAGAGATACCCTAGAGTGGCATGTATGTTTGAAGTTAAAATGGCAGGCTTTTGAAAGGTATCTTATGCTCCAAAATGACTGGTTCCTGAAGTCTCACAGGAGCCTAGATGTAAGCAAAAAGTTGTAAATGATGTATTTAAAGTTTCTGTTAATAATAAAAAATAAAAAGGAGACAGAGTCAAAGATGGCTTCTTAGTAGCAGCAGCATATTCTTGGGAAATCTCTGTTTGCTGAAGGCAAGCAGAGGCTCAGCTTTTTTAAGGAGAAGCTTCCTGATTCAGTCTTAGAGACAAAACACTCATGAGTCTTTTAAGAAACCCTGCTGCCAAATACTTAAATGGATTTAATGAGCCACATATGGTAGTGCTTTATTTGGAGATTATATGAACCCTAAAATTTTCCAGAATGGTAATTGTGGGTTCTAATGGTAGCTCTGCTAAAAAGATAAAACCTATGAAGCTAGATTAGGAGATGAATGAAGCCATTCAGCCACCCTAGTGAAGCCTTTAATCCTTGGCAGATTAAAGGTATTGTCAGAAACAGAAAGAAATCCAGGAAGCTGGTTGGAGTCAGCTACACTAGCCAAGCAAAGGTGTGGTCAGAAACAGAATAAGATAAGAAAAAGGAGATTTACATTACAGACAGATTCAAAAACCTCTAAACGGTTTAGAGTGTGTTAATTATATATATATATATATATATATATATATATATATATGTATATATATATATATGTAGATATAAATATATATATACAAACACACACACATACATGTAGACTTAAGAGAGAAAAGGAAAAAGATAAAGATAAAAATACAGTAAAGAAAAATAATAAGCCACATAAAGATGGAAATTACAAAGAGTGTCTGGATACTATATGTTATTGCCTTGTTTAAGTTTTCTGACTGAAAATGAAGTAGTAAAAGCTGCTAAAAGACATTTGATTATAAATATGGATGGATTAATCCAACCTATATATTTTGTAAATGAGTTGACTTTAAAATTAAAATCAAAAGTTATGCTACTTCGGAGAAGATGTTTTCTTTTTATTTCCACAGAAAATGAGACTCTATGGATTTATTACTGGTTAAAGAAAATAATGTTTGAGGAGGACCCTCCTGAAGAGTCTCCAATAGCAATGGATGGCCCAGATGATCCAGCACTTCAGAGCACCTGTTCAAGTTTCCTCTGAGCTCTGTATCCAAAGCTACTATTTGGAGACTGGCTGAGATTACCCAGCCTTAGAGACTACTCCACTAAAGACTTTGTCCAAAGAAAAATCGTAAATTTTTCTTTGGGTCCCCATAGGACTGCTAGCTAGCAATCTATTCAACAGAAAGTACCCTAGAGAATGATGCCCATATTCACAGAAAATAGATTATGGATGTTTGTTTACAGTGTTGTTACAAATTGTTAGATCATAGTGAAAAAATATGCAAAGGAAATTAGATTTGAGGTTCTTGTTTTTAAAAGAAAAAAGAGGATATGTAGGGGGATTATGTCACATTGTAAATAATTGTCCCACCCACTAGTTTAATAAAAACTCTGATTGGCCAAAGGCAGACTGGAACTATAGGTGGGGCTACTAGACTAAAAAAACTCTGAGACTAGGAAGAACAGGGTAGAAATGCCACAGACAAGCCAGAAGATATAGAGGACAACTATGCTGCTCTGAGAAAAGATACCGAGCGAGCCGCATGGCTGAACAGGAATCATGGGTTAGTTTAAGGGTAAAGAGTTAGCAAGTTATGTGCCTCGTCCCCATGTCAATCCGTGTAAAATTACTGTAAGTAACTATGTGTCTCTGTGTGTCTGTGGAACTGCGGGCCTGAGGGGCTGCATATCCAAACCTTGAGACTAGGCCCGAAAGTCTAGGCAGGAAATATTATACAACAGGGATGAGGATTGAGAGGAGTTTCTGGTGTGATGGTTGACTGGAGCTCTAAGGAGCTCACTGAATCAGGACTGGTCACTGGAGGAGATCTGTTGGGAGGGGGAGCTGGGCCCTCCAAGGGTTGGCAACTGTCAATTGGCATGGGCAGTGTGTGGAACCTCAAGGAGTAGGATCAGACTCCGTTCCTGTGTGTGGGCTGGCACCTAGAGCCCATTCCCTGCAGAGGAACAACTAGCGCAGCCTTGACTTTGGAATGGGTGGATCTTACTTACCTGGAGTGGATTTGCTGTGCTGAGCTGGCCCACCCTGGGGCTTCTTGCCCTTTTGGGGGAGGGGATGGGTGGGAGGGCATGGGAGGATAGGGAGGGATGAGGCTGAAGGCTGGCTGTGAGGGACTGGGAGGAGGGAAGGGAGAGGGATCAGGGGGGTAGATAAAAATGATATTTTTTAATAAAGTGAAATATTTTTAAAAGAAGGTATATACATATCAGAAGTCACAAAATTGTTGTGTATCAACAATAATTCTTCATTCTAAGTATTACCTCCAGTCTTGAATAAGTCATGTCATTTCATTGAGATGGTCTGGTTAACAATCACAAAAATTACCCGAGACTTTCAAAATGCTAAGACACTAATGTTTCCCCATAATGGCTTGTTGAGTGTCAATTTCCAAATTATTTTAAAATAGTAGAACTAAATTATATCCAGGAAGCTAAAGCAGTACAATGGAGATGTGTAACAAAACAAGATCAATCCTATTAAGTAGTCTAAAATTTGAATTTGAATTAAAATATTTACTAGTGGTATTCAGATTGGTCACCTGGAAAACATCAACTTTATGAAGTTGATAAATGTTACAGAAATATTTAATGTTTTGATGTGAAAGTATGTATAACATACATGTTGGTTTATGATATTTGCATGTTTTGTGTATTTAAGTTACTTTTCAATATTGGATACACTTTTGTTTATATTTATCAAAATTTTTTATATGTTTTATGAATTCAGTAAATACATATACTGTTCATTTATAAAAAATATAATTTGTTTCAAGGAAATCAATGTAAATATGAAATAGTAAGGATAGTTGTTGGTATTTCACTGTACTTAAAGCAACAAAGCACACAACTTCTTAATATTTGGACTTCTCAATTGGTTTATATTTTTAAATTCAATATCTGGGAATTGTTAATATTTCTCTGCATGCATTACTAGATTTTTTAGGTGTTGCATAGGAATAAAACTTCAAAATTACCATCCTCCAGTAAGCAATAAAAATATTGGTAAGTGAAATTTTGATGAATCCCAGAAAACAACTGTTTCAGACACTGAAAAATAATATCACAATTTGAAATATACAAGAAATAAGAAATGATTTATTCCCCACATTTCTCAGCTTATTGCTAATAAGTAGATTTTAGATTACATTCTCATAGTACAATGAGCTGAAGATAGATTAATAGCAGTTTGGAAGGGTCAAAAAAATTAAAATATGGGACATAATAGACTGGTTAAGATCATCTATATATAAAAGAAAAGATTAAATAATTAAAGAATGATGCTTCAAGTCATTTGATGAACATTGGTGTGTAGAGGTACCAGTTATATGTGGTTCTTGGCTGTGGATAAAAAAAAAGTAGGAGGAAGTAATTTAATCACTCACAGTTCACAAAGATTGATAATTATTTGCATCCCTAGTCCTCATTCAATTGACATCTTCACAACAAGATTTTTTGCCAATCTGACATGAAAAACAAATTCACTTTTAAGTCATAACTACCCTTACTTTATCTCTACATGACAATGGACATCTATCTAATAATGCAGTATTCAATGCATGGTGGGTGTTTTTAATTTGGCATACCCTAGAATCACTGAATCACCTGATAAGACAGTCTCAGTTGTCTAGATTTGGTTGGCCTGTGAGCATTGTCTTGATTACATTAATTAAAGTGGAAAGACTCACATATGATAAGCTACTGTACATTTCTGTTATCCTGACTTCCCCTGTATGATAGTATTCAAGAGTTAAAAAAAATGAGTATTATGCTTTCAGAGTCTATACAAGTTTGTATTGGATATTGATGGGGGTTGCACTGACTCTGTAGGATGCTTTTAGTAGGATAGCTCTTTTATTATGTATTTCTATAGATCCAAGAGGATTGGAGATATTATCTTCTGATATATTCTATAGTGTTTTTTTTTCAAATACTTAAAGGTTTGTCAAGCAAGTATTTCACTTGTTTAATTAGAATTGTCCCAATATATTTTATATTGTTGTGGCTACTGTGAAGGGTGTTGTTTCCCTGATTTTTTTTCTCAGTATTTGTCATTTGTATATAAGGGGACTCTTAATTATTACTAATTTTTTTTAGTTAATACTCTATCCAGACACATTGCATAAGGTGTTTATCAGTTGTGGTTCTTTCCTGATAGACCTTTTTGTGGTCACTTATGTTTACTATCATAACATTTACAAATAGTGATGCTTTACCTTCTTCCTTTCCAGTGTGTACCTCTTCATCTCATTCAGTTGTCATATTACGTAAGCTAAAACTTCAAGTACTGTACTGAATAGATAGGAAAAGAGAGGTCAGTCTTGTCTTATTTATGAATTGTGTGGGATTGCTTGAGTTTCTCTTCATTTCATTTGATTTTGGCTATCAGCTTTTTCTAAATTCCTTTTATTGTGTTTAAGTGTGTCTTTTGTATCCCTAATCTCTCCAAGATTTTTATTATGAAGAAGTTCTGAATTTTTATCAAAAGGTTTTTGTCAGCATCTAGTAAGATGATCATATTTTTTTTTCTTTCAATTTATTTATGTGGTGGATTATTCGTACAGATTTTTCTATGTTGAACTACCTCTGCATCTCAGGGATGAAACCTACCTGATTTGGTGAATGGTGTTTATGATGTGTCCTTCGATATTGTTTTGATTCTTTGTTGAGTATTTTTGCTTCTATGTTCATAATGCATGTTTTCCTATAATTTTTTTGTTGTTGAATCTTCGTATGGTCTAGGTATCAGCGTGACTGTGATCTCATAAATGAATTTTGCAAAGTTCCTTCTGTGTAGGTGAACATAAAAGACTTATGGAGAATATTCAGTTTATACAAGTTACCTTCCATAACTAAGAATGGCTTCCAGTGGCAGGACGGGAACACCAACCCAGCCACAAAACCTTCCACCTACAACCTATCCTGTCTACAAGATGTGCTGGGGCAATGGTGGCTCAGTTAGTGGTGGCCGTCCAATGGATCATCCAATGACTGATGTTACTTGAGGTCCATACTAACAGTAGCATCCAATGCCTGACATTGTCTAAATGGCTAAGAACAGGAAGGTAGCTAGCCCAGAGACTATGGTAAAATCAAACATGACTGGTAACAAAAAAGTCAGTAAAATAATTCCTATAATTCTTAATAATATATTTTCTATGTTTATAGCCCAAACATCGTCAGGGAGGCTCCCTCTAGCAGCTGATGGGGCTAGATGCAAAGACCCACAGCCAAATATCAGGCAGAGTTTGAGGAACCTCAGAAGAGGAGAGAGAAAGGGTTGCAGGAGGAGCCAAAGGGATAAAGAACTCCAGAAGAACAGGTTCCACAGAGTAAATTTATCAGGGATTATAGGGACTCACAGAGACTGAAGGGAGAATCAGTGAACCTGCCTGGGTCCACACTAGGTCATCTGCATCTGATTTCAGTTGTTGAGCATATGGATTTCTGTGGGACACTTTTCCCTCTCCTGAGACACTTTTCATCCTACTAGGTTTTCTAATCTTGTTTTCATTGTGCCTATTCTTATTGCAGCTCGTCATGTGCAGTTGATATCCCTGGGAGGCAGGCTCTTTCTCAGAAGCAGGAGAGAGGGGAAATGATCTTGCCCAGAGGTTAGGAGGTTGGAGAAAATGGGAGGAGCAGGGAGATGAAAGGCTGTACTCAAGATGTATGTATGAGAGATAGATAGATAGATAGATAGATAGATAGATAGATAGATAGATAGATAGACAGACAGATAGATAAATTAAATAAATAAATAAATAAATAAATAAATAAATAAATAAATAAATAAATAAATAGAATTTTACTCCTGTAAGTTTCTTTTGTCAGAGTATTTTTTTTATCATAACAACAGAAATGAAACTAAGATATAATCACACAGTCTTTAATAATTCCATGGGTCAAAAATATCCAATGTCCAGTTCTTGGAATTGTGATGGAACCATCAGCCATTTCCTAAAAGCTCTGTCACCTCTAGCACAGGCTAACCCCACTTCTTGCATGTCACATTCCTTAGCTGATGTCCCACTGGGCTAAGTATCTGATATAATGAGATCTTCACGTCAACTGTTTTATGCAGTGGCCTCTCATGGGATACTTTCAGAGATTCTGACTCTGCCACGTATTGTCCAGCTTTGGCAGCTGTTGGACATCATCTTGTAGGACTCCAATATACTCTTAATTCTGCATGAACATATATTCAATGGTTAGATGTCCACTTGGATATGAACAAACTGCCAATGGCCAGGTTCTCAACACGAAAAGGCTATGCTTCTTCAACCACCATTCATCCCATAGCTCTTCTTGTAAGGTTGAGGAGACTAGTGGACTTCTAACACTCTCATGTTAAAATTGTGACTGCATAGATATTAACCAGATCTTAGGCAGGTAAACAGAGTTACTACAAATTGGAGTTAGTTTAAACTAATTCTCAGGCCTACTCATCTCTTCTTTCCAACATGAATTTCAGATCATAATTCTAGATATGCTATGAGACATTAGAAGCTAAGTTTCATTGGATCCTGTATTTTCTTTTAACTAGAAACTTTAAAAAGACAACATTTTAAGTATTTCTGTTTGAAAATATGCTAGCCAAAACTTTCAGAAATGTGTTTCTTTAAGCTGTAATAATTACTAATGAAATAGTTACCTTTGTTCAAGCAAAAAATATGTGGTTTTATCTCATATGTTCTGCAAAAATAATGAGGAAATATCCAAGCAATTCCTTAAAACTTTTTATAGTAAAAAATGTTTTTGTGAATAATACCATGGATTTAGTAATTGCAAAAGCTGACATAGTTCTTATAAAGCCAAGAAGTCTACTAGTGTGTGCCCTACCCCTCTATTAGGTGCAGGAAGAAGCCCCCACTTGAGACATACTTAGGAAACACAGTAATTTGCCAATTACTACTTTCCATGCTTCATTTAATTCCTCACTATGGATTTTATTAACAGAATTCAGGTTATTCATCAAATCCAAATTTTAAAGTCATTATATCTCATATTAAAATGTTTTATAGCTTTGTAACTATCCTTTGTAAGTGTATTATACCTTTTTGATATTCTCCAAATTACCAGTCCCTGAACACATCCTAGGTTAATAAGAAACATTCACCACTGTACAATAGTACAGTATTTTAAATAGTATTTTATAAGATTAATACATAATTTTCATAGGTGTAAACAGCTAAGGAGTCTCTAAAGTGCCCGTATATCATATATCCAAATATGTTTTTATTTATAAATACACACATATGCAAGCATGTATATATAGAGAGAGCACAGAATAGTAAAATGGAAGATTAAGAAAATCTTTTAAAAGGATTTTAGAGATTTATTTAGCTTTTATTTTCTGCATATGCATGTGTACTACATGTCTGCAGAGGACTGCACAGGTCAGAAAAAAAGTGGCAGATCCCCAAAGTCTGGAGGTCTAGACATTTCAAGCAGCTCAGGTGTGTGTTGGAAGCTGAACCCAGACTTTCTACAATAGCAGCAAGTACTTGTAACTACTGAGTCATTTCTTCAGCGCTCTGTCTTATAGAAGCTATTACTCTTCCGCACCCTGATACTGCTTGTTTCTGCTCTAACTGTACTAATATTCCTGGTAATAACAGATTAGTTTGGTGAAAAATAATGTTTTATTTTGACTCATAGCAAACTCATTACTCAACTTGTGTGTATTTTAAAACTTTCTGTGAACATATGAAATAGATAGTAATGATATACTCTTGGAACTTCTTGCCCTTTTGTGGGGAGAGGGATGTGAAGGGGAAGACTGACTGGGAGAAACTGGAAAGCTAAAAGGGAGGGGTAGCAGAGGGATATGTGGATAAAAAAGACATTTAAAAAAATAAAAATAAAATAAGGAAAAAAATAAATTTGACTCCAAAGGGCAAGGCAAAGACGAACTCATCAGTAGTGAGGTTTGAAGGCATTTCAGAAAGATACAGGAGCCGTGGTTGGCTTTACTATTGAATTTATTCAGGCATGATAGTCCATTAGGTAAGTGACTCATATGAAAGCAGGAATACCAATATCCACACCATGCTCCAAACAAAAAAGCCAACTTAAACAACCAGGACAATGCTACCTGCCGAGAATATTCCTGAAAATAAATGAATGAGGCCTCAGATTCCCACTTCTAAGGAGAACAAATGAACTGCTTTCTAAATGGCTGTGTTTGGTTGTAGAGATGGACGCCCTCTACTGTGTTAAAAGAAAGAAGCAAGACGGAGAAAACTCATGGAAGGAGTGTGTATTGGTCCAGGTTCTCTGTAGTCAAAGAAATTATGAAATAAGTTTTTCTCTCTTAAGGGAAATTTTTTGAATGACTTACAGACTGCAGTCCAACCAATCCAACATCGGCTGGTTGTGAACAGAAAGTCCAGGAATCTAGTAGATTCTCAGTCCCATGAGGCTGGGTGTCTCAGGTGCTCTTTTGTATAAACTGGAGTTCAGAAAAATTAGGCTCCAAACCCAGTGCAAGAATGGATGAGCTGGCAAGGTAATGGCAAGTAGGCGAAGAAGACTTTCCTTCTTCCATTGCCCTTATTGGTTTCCAGCAAAAGGTGTGACCCAGATTAAGACATGCTTTCAGCCTCATGATCTGGATCCAAAGCTTGTGTGGTCCTGCCTCCAGATTCTGATCACAGGTGTGCTCTTCATTTCTGGATTGTAGTTCATTCCAGATACAGTCAAGTTTGACAATCAAGAAAAGCCATCACATTGTGGGATGACAATTTTGAATCAAAATTGAAATGTTTGAACTAAGAAATGAAGATCACATGTCAAAGCCTTAGGTCATGTCAGACATTTTTATTATTTCGTTTCCTTTAAAGATTATAACTGCATCATGACCTGTTTCCCTTTTTTCCTCTCAACCCCATCATTTAATCCTTTTTGCTCAAATTCAAGCCTTCTGTTTTCAGAAGTTTCAGTCGCAAACATATTATCAGAAGCTCTACCCATAGAGTTAAAACAGACTACCCAGAAATCTTACTTATCATTCCAAATTGTCATTTTTACATCTCATAGTGACGATCTAAGTTGATGCTATCCTGCTAACACATTCTAGGATATTTGTGGTTCTATATTTTACATCCTACAGCCTTTGTTTTCATATTTCTCAGTAATGGTTAAATCCTGAAGAAACAATGCTAGTCCTCTCAAAATTCATTTTTAGCCTTTGAAAAGTAATTTTCAAAATACTTTACATCTTTTCTTTTATTTAAACCATCTAATTAGGACCCTTTGCTTGCAAGATAATTGTCACGAGCTCTGTATTATGTTAACGTCATATTGTAAGTATATGTGGACTTATTTAGAAATTTTTCCACAAGTCAATGGAAATACCTGAATAAGAACTGGGGAAAGTGGCTCACTTTTCAAAATTATTGCTGTGCAAGCATAAAGCCTTCATCCAGTTTGCCACCTAATGAATGAGTCAAACCCTATTTATATGAGATAAATTCCCGATGCTGAATTTCATGGTGGTGTCATGTGTGAAGTCCAATGTAGGCTTTTGCTTCTCTGAAGTCGCACAGACTTCTGTTCTTACATTAATTTAGTTCTCTTTCTCTCTCTCTCTCTCTCTCTCTCTCTCTCTCTCTCTCTCTCTCTCTCTCTCTCTCTCTCTCTCTCTCTCTCTCTCTCTCTCTCCCTCTCTCCCTCTCTCCCTCCATCCCTCCCTCCCCCCGTGTCACTCTCTTCCCTTTAACTGGAATGAGATACAAATGATCCTTGACTTATGATTGGGTTAAATCCCAATAAACTTATCACAAATCAGAATTTTCTTAACACAAATGGTCCCTAGTCTACTTTATCTCTGAAATGGAGTACTGTAACTAATTAGTAGAATGCACTGTATTGCTTATAGCTAACCAAGAAAACCACAGAAATTCAAAACCAAATTACCTTCTTTACTTAAAGTGCCTTGCTTTAATGCTAAATAGTCATTAAATAGCCTTCCTAAATTAAGTATCATTTTCATTTTAAGATGGGGATCATGACATGCTAATCTTTGAATAAGTATGTCATATGATTGCACTAGAAATACCTTGCTAAGTTGATTCCAATAAACCGAGAATTCTTATGAGATAGTTGCAGTTATATTTAAAAGTATTAGTCTTTAGCATTCAAGAGATAATCCGAAATCCACCTGCCTAAAATTTTATCTTCTTCTCATTTTGAAGACAAACAAATTTTGTTCCACACTTCCCTAAAACCTCTGTCTGCATACTTTCAACTTCAGAATTACCAAGTTTGTGAGAAACTCCCTCCAAGTAATTACTTCAGTATCCTTCTCCACTTCTCATGTGGTGGTCACAACAACATAGACCTAACCAGCAGAGTTCATGTTTCTCATGTTCTGTAATAGTCCTGATTGTTAGATCGGGCCTTCTCCTTCTAATGCAAAATATAACATGCACAAAACATATTTAGAACACAACTCTTTAAATATAAAAGTCACTTTTTATCAAAGGCAAGCACTGTCACTTATTATGATCAATTCTCTACAGCAGAGTGGCTGAATATAAAACATTTGACCACTATCTAAAATTTATTCTGAACCACAGAAATTTTAGTAAATATGTAATGAAAATGAATTAATCATGTGACAGGCCTATTTGCTCATTCTTTCAGATAAATAACATAACAACATATTTAAAATATCCACTACACAAGACCATCACCAAAGCCCTTTGTTCTTTAGTGATTAGATTAGAAGGGAGATATTGGGTTGGAGAAATGATTCAATGGATAAACATTTGCCAGGCTACACTGATAATAAGGCTTCAATCTCCAGAACCCAGGGAAATGTGAAAGGGGAGAACCAACCTCACAAAGCAGTCCTCAGACATCTACGTGTTTATTCTTACATGTGTACCCTCAGAAGAGCATCACGCTCATACACGCTCACATACACACACACACACACACTGTGCACATATACACACAGGCACATGCTAAGTGCACACAGTAGAGAGCATGGTGATAAATAAAATGATCTAATATATTAATAAGGTTAGAAAGGAAGGAAGGAAGGAAGGAAGGAAGGAAGGAAGGAAGGAAGGAAGAAAGAGGAAGAAACACCAAAGTTTATTTCAGGCAGTAAAGATTAAAAATCTTGTACAAAAGAAAAAGTCCACTATAAATGGAATACCAGTCAGTGCTTAGACAACGGAAACAACGTTTGATTTAGCGAATATTTACCAATTTGTTTTATGTTACACTCTATTATATAGTATGTCACTAAGATTAAAATGGAAGAAAAAAGATAATGTGCTTCTTCTGCAGTGTCTTCTCTAATGCAAAATAAATATCAACCTGGAGACACAGACATTAATCATGGGAATTTCCATTTAGCCCAACCACTCCCTCATCATTCTAAACAGAAGTGGCATTTTACCTCATTCTGAATAACGGACATCTACTAACAGTCAAAATATCCATATCTTCTGGCTCAATGTTTACATTTGCACATACAAGCCCATCTGCCCTATAGCTTATATTCATAATATGATAGCATGTCAGGAGAGGGCCATTGGACCCTAGTAGATTAGTAGATTGTGCATATTCTGAACATCAAATCTAACTGTTAGAATTTAATCTGAAAGAGAACATTCCCTACAGATTGAACATCTGGACATGCAGATTTCTAGATGCCTTAAACTTTTACAGTCAAACATGAGCTCTCTCTCTGTTTTGCCGCTGAATAATCACTGTCCTTCCCTAGCCAATACTTATTCACACAGCAGAACACAACCATGCATGCAAAACTTGGCTATATTAATTGTGAAAATACGTTCACTTCTAATGACAAGCAAGTTTCTAAAGAAAAATAGAAGAAATGGATGACCTTGGGCTTCAGATGTAATGATGCTAACCTTAATGCACTAATGTGAGAAATCCACTTGAGATATCAATTCACAGCTTTCTAAACAATCATAATGAGATTCCTCCAGGTTCTGATTTTGCACAGGTAAGATCAGCATTAGGACAATTTGTTGCTAGGACACTGGATTACATTCATGTAGCCTTTTTCTGAGTGCACCGAGAAGTTTTCTTCTATAAGTTACAGCAATGCAATGTGTGTAGTTCACAGTAAGGTTTCCTGTATTTCAAAAGAGTAAAAGGAAATGACTTGGAGTGTTATTTTCACGAAGAAATGACAGGTGTTGGTGCTGATGGATATGCTAATTACTGTGAGTTCATCAGTTCACATTGTATGTACATATGGAAGTGCAACTTTGCAACTATAAATATATAATTATTATTTCATAATTGCGATAACTAGCTGTTGCTGTTGTTCTTTTCAATTGACACAAGTCTGAGTCATGTGTGAGGAAATCCTCCGTTGACAAAATGCTTCCATCGGAGTGTCCTGAAGGGCAGTCTGTGGGCATTTTCTTAGCTAATAAGTGGTGTGGGAAGTTCCAGGCCCCTGTGGGTAGTGCTACCTCTGGTTAAGTGTCCTGGAAGTGCTGTATAAACCATGAAGAACAAAACAGTAAGAGGACTTCTCTATGATTTTGCTTCCATTCCATTTTCTCTTCCATTACCTCTAATGCTCGAGTTTCTGGTTTGGCTTCCCTAAATGATGGGGGGCATGTACTCCATACTAACTCATTTCCAACTTGCATTTGGTTCTGTGCATTATCACAGCAAAAGAAACATAACTAAAACACTAATGAAAAATAAAATAATAATAGTGATGAGAAAATATCAAAACCTTACAAAAGATCTTATTACAGTGTATACTGAAAAATCCACTCACCGTATCATATACCACATCATATTAGTTTTTAGAATATCTGAAGGACTGAAGGTGTATTTTTGCCTAGTATTATTTTCCTTTTAACTGATTTTTAGTTCCACATGATAATCCCATATATTGAAAACATAAAGCAAAACAAAATGAACATTTTGGAGCTGTTTTAGTAGACATTATAAAATAGTAAAATGGGTAAAATTAAATTAACTTAGAAAAGTATTTTAATGAACAATATTTATCTGAAATTCTATCACCTTAATAAATATTAACAGTCAATAATGTAACATTTTGAATTATTTTATTTTTATGTGAAAATCTCAAATTCAGATTAAATACTAGTGGGCCATCTCAATTGTGGTCAGCCACATGGAATTTACAGGACGACTTTATAGGTATGATAGTATTTTAAGTGTTTTAGCTTGATGCTACCCACAAAACACAAGGTACATATTGTACGCTTAATTCTCTCCCACAAGATTGGAAAAATGCCAATTTCTCATTCAACGTAAAATAATTGACCCTTTAAGTATGGGTTGAAGAAGCCTAGTTTTAATAATAGGTAATATTAATACTAAACCATGTTTGGAAGGAAATAGTACTTACCTCAGTTTACTTTTTTCTCTGCATAGCTGAAAAACAAGTAAGAGGAAAAAGAAAAAGAAAAAAATGGACTTTTAGAGACTAATTCTTATTAGAAATCAAGTTATGGGTGTGATGTTGTTAACAGCTTTCTGTTTGGATTAGATTAAAAGAGAGAGAGAGAGAGAGAGAGAGAGAGAGAGAGAGAGAGAGAGAGAGAGAGAGAGAGAGAGAGAAGATAAAGAAAAACTCATGTTTAGGATTAGATTAAGAGAACCAGATAAAGAAGCTCATGTTTTCTGCTCTCAATCTGAACATAAACAAGAGCCTGTGGTTAAAGAGTTCATGGGTTCATAGGGGTGAAAATTCCCTTTATTCTTCTAAATGGACAGAGTACCAAGCTGCCCTCCAAATGCATAAGTCTACACTCATTGATTAATGCTTCCCTCTGCCCCAGTTAGTGAAGCAGTTTTGAACAGTTGGCAACAGTTAATACAGAGATTGGCCAAAGTGCAGAGAAATCTGTCTTTGTAGTGATCAGCCATGAAGGGGACATCTCAATCATATTCCCTCCCCACTAACACTCAGCAAACACCACATTAGATCAGCACATAACCACAAAAGCCAAAGTTCAGATGGAGACAGTGCCTGTTGGCCATGACAGAACTGAATGTTATGTTAGCCATTTGCACTCATGATTTATAGAAACTATAGTTGCCTGAAAAGATTAAACTGGTCAAATATAATAAAAGCAGCCAGAGATATCAGAGGACAGATCCACCTCCTCCTGTCTGTCTGTCTGTCTGTTTTTTTTGTTTTGTTTTTTTTTTCCAGACAGTTTTCTGTGTAACAGTCCTGGCTGTCCTAGAACTTGCTTTGAAAACAAGGCTGGCTTTGAACTCACAGAGTCTCTTGCCTCTGCTTCCCAAGTGCTGGGACTAAGAGTGGGAGCCATGGCTTCTTCCATGTTAATTTCAGCATGGATAAGAGAGAGGCACAGAAGCCCCAGTCAACAAACAAAAATATATTCACAGTTGATGCCTGGTGGGGGGGGGGGGGTCAGTTAGTTTTTGGTAGTCTCTGGTAGATGGATCATGCTATAGTGGATGGCCCCATAGCCATGGATGTAAAGACATCTTTGCTGAGACTCAGTAGTTTCTAAGAAAGAAAGAAAGAAGGAAGGAAGGAAGGAAGGAAGGAAGGAAGGAAGGAAGGAAGGAAGGAAGGAAGGAAGGAAGGAAGGAAGGAAGGAAGGAAGGAAGGAAGGAGACAAACAAAGGGACATGAGCCTAGGAGGGGCATTTGGGAAGGTTAACTAGAGAAGAGTTTGTGTGTCTATGGATGAAATAAATTCTACGTATGTATGAAATTGTCACATAAGAAACAAACAAATATTTTAAAATAAGCCAAAAATAAATTCAAACAATGACTAACTAGGGAGCATATAAGGAGTTTTAGACACTTAATACAGGCGTTAACTTTTGAAACGCCACATACAAAACATGGAACTTATTTTTGTTCCACAGACTTTTTTTGACTTTCTCTATTGTGATCCAGATGCCCCCTGCACCACATCTTGCAGTCCTAAATTATCAGCCAGAAGTGTAACTTCTAAGCACTGCTCCTGCCTGATTATGACACTGTGAGTTTTCTGAACATTCCCCTTTTAAGATTTTCTTTCTTTCCTTCATTTTATTATTTCTTTTATAAAAAATGTCTTTTTTATCCGTGTATCCTGCTCTTCCCTCTTTTTTCCCTCCTCTCATTCCCTCCCTGCCAGCCGTCAGCAGCCTCTCCCCCCTCCCCTCCCCTCAAAGGGCAAGAAGTCCCAATGTGGGTTAGCTGAGCTTGGCACATCCACTCCAGGCAGGTCATATTTCCTCATCCCAAAGTCAGTGCTGGCTTAGGTGTTCCCCTGAAGGGAATGGGCTCAAAGTTGCCACCCATGCACAGAAACACAGTCCAATCCCACCCCTCAAGGCTCCACACACTGCCCATGCCAGTCGATAGCTACCTAACGTTGGAGGGCCTAGCTCCTTTTCACAGTGGATCTCCAGTGGCTAACCTTGATTCAGTGAACTTCCCAGAGCTCCAGCCAGCCATCACTGTGGGAATTTTCCTCATAATCCCTATTTTCTTGCTCATACAGACTCTCCTTTCTGGCTCTCAGCAGGACCAGAAGCTCTACCCAGTGCTCTGCCTCCACTCGATTCCCTGTTGGATGTAGATTCTGTGAGGACACCTAGGGTGTTTAATCATTTGATCATAGGGGAAGTCCCATTTAAGCACCCCTCCACCATTGTTTGGAGACTTGGCCAGGGACATCCTGAGAGATCCTGGACATTTCCCTAGCACCCAGTCTCTTTCCAAACCCACATTGGCTTCCCCTATCGAGATATCCATCTTCCTCCATCTCCCTCTTTGCTCGTCTCACTCAATCATCTTTTTCTTTCAAGATTTGTTCCCAACTCTTCTTGGTTGCAACCCAGTATGAACCCAATTTTACTAAGGAGATCCTCCTCATTTTCTCTTCTTAGGGGGAATCTCTGGATGTCTTTTTTAAGTTCCTTTTATTCCCAATCTGTTAAGGAGTTGTGTTTTGCAGCTTGGGTATTCTTTGCTTTTTGTCTAAAATCCACTTATGAATAAGCATATCCCATGTCTATCTTTCTGGGCTTGTGATACCTCACTCAGGAGGATATTCTCCAAGTCCATCCATTTACCTGAAAATTTAGGATGTCAATTTTTTTTTTTTTTTTATTGCTGAGTGTACTCCACTGTGTACATGTACCACAGTGTACTAATCAATTCTTCAGTTGAGTTGTTTCCAGATTCTTGCTATTATGAATAATGTTGCTATGAACATAGTTGAGCTAATTAATACCTTTGAGGTACGAATGTACATCCTTTGGTTATATGCCCAATAGTAGTATTGCTGAATCCTTACGGTGATTGATCCCCAGTTTTCTGTAGAATAGCCATACTGTATTCCAGAGTGGCTGTACAAGTTTACTCTCCCACCAACAATGGAGGAGTGTTCCCCTTGCTCCACATCCTCTCCAGCATAGGCTGTCATCTGTGATTCTGATCTTAGCCATTCTGATAGGTGTGAGGTAATATCTCAAAGCTGTTTTGATTTGCATTTCTCTTGGCTAAAGACGTTGAGCTATTTTTTAAGTGCCTTTCAGTCATTAGTAATTCTTCCCATTTTAGCTCTGAACCCCATTTTTAATTGCATTTTTTAGGTTTTTGGCCTCTAGTTTCTTGAGTTCTCTATATATTTTCAAGATCTGTCCTCTGTCAGGTGTAGGGGTGGGGAAGATCTTTTTACATTCTGTAGGCTTTCCATTTGTCTTATTGACTGTGTCCTTTGCCTTACAGAAGCTTCTCAGGTTCAGGAGGTCCCACTTATGGATTGTTATTCTCCATATCTGCACTACTAGTGTTATATTTAGGAAGTGGTCAGCTGTGCCAATGCACTGGAGGGTATTTCCCCCTTTCTTCTCTATCAAGTTTAGTTTTGTTGGGTTTACGTTGAAGTCTTTGATCCACTTGAATTCAAGTTTTGTGCACGGTGATAGATTTGGATCTCTTTGCATTCTTCTACATAACGTCCATCCAGTTATGCCAGCACCATTTGTTGAAGATATTATCTTTTTTCCACTGAAAAATTTTGGCCTCTTTATCTAAAATCAGGTGTTAATAGGTATGTAGGTTAATGTTCGAGTCTTCAATTCAATTCCATTGATGCACAGATCTGTTTTTATGCCAATACGAGACAGTTTTTTTTATTATTATTATTACTGTAGCTCTATTGTATAGCTTGAAATCAGGGATGGTGATTCCTCCTGAAGTTCTTTTATTGAGCAGGATTGTTTTAGCAATCCTGGATTTCATATTATTCTATATGAAGTTGAGTATTGTTCTTTCAAGGTCTGTAAAAAATTGTGTTGGGATTTTGATGGGGATTGTGTTGAATCTGTAGATTGCTTTTGGTAAAATTGCCATTTTGACTATGTTGATCCTAACTAACCAGAAGCATGGGAGATCTTTCCATTTTCTGATATCCTCTACAATTTCTTTCTTCAGTGACTTAAAGTTTTTGCCAAATAGGTCTGCTACCTCTTTGATTAGAGTTACACCAAGATAGTTAATGCTATTTGCACATATTATCTTAATATAAATTAAGTCATTCACTAAACATAATTTTGTTCCTAATCTCAACCAGGCATCATAGCAATAGCTTTGATAATAATTTTAATTGTCCTAGCATGCAAAAATGAGGATGTTCTTTAAGGAACTATAATGCTAGTGTTAGTCATTCTTTGGATAAACATTTTGCTTATTCGGTGTTTACATTTGCTTGTATTATGAGTTGAGGGTGAAACGTCACCACTTTTAGTTGTGGTGCACAGCAAGGGGAACTGTTTGGGATGTGGTAGAAAGCTAATCAGATGAAGAGTAGGTGAAGCCTGTATCAGAAGGACATTCTCCTTTGATGGCTACACCTGCCCCACAACTGCCTTCTGCCTATCATTAGGCTCCTACTCCACATGTCCCTACTCTTATAATATCAAACATTGACTTAGGCTCAACATATAGAGCCAGCCAGATATGAACTTAACCCCCTGATACATGAAATAAAACTTCCCTCTGTTAAGATATATGTGAAGTTATTTTGTCACCAGAGAAACCAAGAAGTTCATGGTGCAAGTACGTATTTTCAGTAGTCATACTGTGGGTAACTAATAGTACATAATACATATCTTTCTTAAAGAACAATGTTCAACTCAGACAGCCTAATGTAATCCTTTTATTGATTAGTTGTTTATGGTCTACTAATTTAGAAGATTTTTCCCCAAAAAAGTACATCAGAGTATTTAACTATGAAGGTGGAATTATTTAAAATATTGTGTTCAAAAGATGTTTTGTATAAGATCTTGTTTGGAGTTTATGAATACAAACATACATGTACACATTCACTCATACAAACACCCATTCAAATGAAAGTACACACATACACATTCACATCAGTGCACCTACACACATTCACACACAAATGTAGTCATTAACTCATTGCCTAGAAAAGTGTGACTTTAAGTTTTTTTCTTGACATCAAACACAGTAGTTTTTAATTTTTATAACTGAATTGCTAGGATTTTTATTTTTATATACTTTAGCTCAGTATAGTTCAAGTATCATCCATAATTCATAATCGGGAATAACGAAGGTCAGTAGACAATGGGTTGATACTGTTAAAGCATTTCCTGGTGGATGAGACAGGTGACTTGAATTTAATATCCACTAAGGTAATGCCTTACTCCCCCAGTTGACACTCTGAAACATCGTAGAGGTAGAGATGTATTAGATGTTTAGGGCCTATACAAAATCCTCACCAAGAAGTTGGTTTCTTAAAGGAGAGGCTAGAAACATATTCTGTTGAGTCCAGATGATAGAGAATTTGTAAAAACCCTCTAAGGTGAAGAAAGCTGGTGATGTAGATTCCTACGCAGAGGGTTAAAGCTGATGCATTTAGGAATATCCCCAAACAGTTCACACCGAAACATGGCTACTCCAAGCATTTGGTAGACTGAGGCTGTGTAGCTACATGCGGTTACATCGTGAATTTCTAGCTATTTGAGAGAATGAGAGAATCAGAGACTGCCTCAAACAAACAAATAAACAAAAATCAAACAAGAAAGCATAAAAATGGATCTGACTGCTTATTTTGTTTGAGATCTGTCTTCACTGCCTCTGCTACTTTGAAGTTAATACGCTAATGTACCAGAGCTAAAACGCAGCCTCAGGGCTGCTGTTCATCTTGATATTTATTTTTTAATTCCTGTACATACTTTTATAGTATTGATGAAGGGTCTGGGATTTCGCTTTATTATAGCTAGACCGAAGGGGAGGAGGGGCTTTTAAGTGAGTATTAAGTTAGTAAGTATTTGGAGATTTTTTTTGGTTAGAATTATTTTTTTCAGTATACCTTGTCTGTTGTATTTCTGGGGATAGAAGCCTTGTCATGTCTTTGAAGTCAATTCCTTTATTTTTAAATTCTTAGCTGTGTTTTCTATGGTCCATTTGGTTCGGTTTCTCTTTCGCTGCCTTCAGCTCTTGAAGTTCCTGGCTATCTGGCTGTCTGCATCTATGAGCTCACTTTCTTTTGGTTTCCCTTTGAAAAAGGGTTAGGCAGGTTGCCCCAAGGCAGAGAGTTCACAGCTGCTGGAGGTGGCGTCTTCAGTTACTATGCTCTTACTGAGTAAACCTGCCATCAAGACCCTATGTGTTCTTAACTTAGATTTTGCTCTAGTTTGAGTATCAAGCATGTAAAAGATATTAATTTGTGGACCAAAATATTTAAAACCAGCAAATCATCCTGAATCTCATTCAGTTTGTTATTTTAAGAAAAGCATTTATCTGTATTTGCTTGCAACAGCCCAGAATTGTTATGGTCCTTTTGTCCTAGAGAAGTATGCAAATTAAATGGCACAACTTTTTTTAATGTGGAATTTCATATTTTCAGTAATCATTTGGCTTATTTCAATCCAAAACAATGCTCTTTGATATTTTAAAGGCTGTATGGAGAAATGGAATTTATGATCAAAATCTTAATCATTTTATCTGTTTTAGACAATAAGCTCATTATTTTGGATATAAGGTCTTAAACACTGTTGGCTAAAATCCTCCAAGATAACAGTGTTTACCTAGTCTTTAAATGAAATGGGAGAAGAGAATAAAATCAAAACATCCCAAACAATGGGGACAAGATCAAAGTCACAGTGCGTTCTGGGATAGACACAGACACAGCATCCAGACCCATTCACTTCTGAAAAATGTTTGTCGCTATCGCCTTCTGTGGCCATTGTGAAAGCAAAATCCTAATGCAACAGTATTTTCCACAGTGAAATTATATTATTTAGTCTCTGTGCAGCTTCTCTATATCGATGAATCTAATGTATCTTTTTGAAGAAAATCTTATTTGTAATAGTAAAAAAAAAATATATTTATTCATTTTATTTCAAAAACAGTAACGGGCATATAATTTCTAAATGGGCTGCCTATTAGTAGTATTTCAAGAAAAATGCTTGTTCATGGAGTGTTCTTGTTTGAGATTAAAGTTAGATATTAGGGGTCCACTTCATTGTTGGCATTAAATATGCCCATGGTCCATCATTCCTAAAATAGTAAAGTGTTAGATGAGAGCAAATTGTCTTAATTATCATATGCAATAACATCCTAGAATAAATCTTTACTAGACTTAATCCATTGATTAAGTTTTGGAAACTAACTTTTTTCCTCCCCATTTAGGAAGCCACGGTAATTGTTTGAGCTGCTGTTAAATGTACAGGATATTCAGTAGAAGCAAATCAATCAAAAGCTTCACTGGGGAAGTTCTTGGTTTCAGCTGATGTGATTTCTCATCTCTAAGCTATTTCTCTTTGCTTTAGTCTATGGTCAGATATTAAATATTACTTAAAAGATAAGTGGATGGGCAGAGTTCTAATTTGGTAAATTCCAGAGGATACGATTTATTCAGCAAGGTAAAAATCTTGACAGGTCACTTAAAAAAAAAAAAAAAAAGTTCCACAAAGAGTCTTCCAGAGGTCACAGAAGTCTGAGTGCTAAACAAAGCATTTTTCACAATGAGAACAAAATCTTCTATAACTTAGTATATCATAAAGGGAATTTGTATCCCACTGGCACACAAAAGCTCTGACAAGAAGGGATTCTATAAGCCTTAGTAAGTTTTTGACACAAGCCCATAATTCCTTGGTCTCTGTAGTGTATGCAGTTGTATACAAATCAGATGTCACTGATTCAAGTGACTAAAGGCTCTTGTCATGAGGTAAACAAGCAGAGGGAAAGGGGCCTAGAGCAATGTTCAAGCTTCCACAATTTGCTGTAAGATGTGGACTAAATTAATGTAAAAGCATCCAGGACTGCAAGGCTTTGTCATTGTCTGAGAAAAATTGCTAACCTGAAAATTGATATAAAACAATAAATTTTGAAGATATCCTTTTATAACAGCTTAAAATCTCCCAAGTTTCATAGTAATTCTGTGGCCTATAATCGAATATAAAAAATATGCAGATCATAAAGATGAAGAAAAAAATAATCTATAAAACAGAGAAAACCAGTCATCTGCAGAGGGCTACATCCTCTCCGGTGCCAAAGTTTATACTGAAAATTGATAATCACTGATAGGAAAAAATGTAGATACTGAGTTTGCAGAAATTCTGGGTAACTATGGTAGTTTTTTATTATACTTGAGGGGCATTTTGAATATAGTAATTATGATTTCTGCTAAATATTTTCAGGGACATTTCCCCCCCTCTGGCTGTTATTTTATAAAAACATAATTTTTATGTTTTTATATATGATTTAGAGATATTTATTACAATTTCAGAGGGTTTATAAGGTTGAGTAAATGAGATGTTATTAATTCCATAGGAAATTAATAACATAGGAATTCCATAATAAGCTCTGCTACAAAGAGCAGATATAAGGCTGTGATGGTTAAGAGCTTTTGTTTCCTTGGCAGAGGACCGGGATGTGATTCCTAGAAGCCATATGACAGCTCACAACTGCTCTCAATTTAGTTTTATGAGAAGCAACATCTCTCCCAAATTCCCTCTCTCCATCTCTGTCTTTCTCTCTCTCTCCCACTGCCTCCCTCCTTACCTCCCTTCCCCATCTTTCCTTTCTCTTCCTCTTGTTGGCATTTATGTAATTGGAATTAGGATGCTGTCTTACTAGAGGAAATATGAAACATTAACCTACACTATGAATCAAAGGAATGAGATTTCAGAAGATCAATCCAGATAATATGCAAATAAAATCACAGAATTTTTTTTTCCCGGTAAACCTTTCCAGACTGCCCACTAACACAAAACAAACTTTATATTCAACATTTCCAAGACAGTCTTTCATTCTGATTTGCTTGCAAACTAGTATATCCACATAAGATAGCCAATGCCACATGTAAATACGGCCAAAGAATTTTAGTTGATCATTTAAAGTACCTGCCCATGTTATTGGATTTAGATATTTGCATTAAGGGAAGCTGAAATGAGAAATGAGGTTGCAGGGGGTTGGAGGAAGCTGGGGGATGGTTGGAAAGAAGTTAGAGAGGGGAAACAGAGGCAGATAAGTTTAAAAACAAAAACAAAAAAACCCAAAACAACAACAAAAAACAGCCCACAGCCTCAGCTTTGACCTAATCCTCACAGCAAAAGACTCAGAGGAGTTACTGATAAACAGACAACTGCATGAAGCAAGGTCTTTTGTTCATATACTCCAAACTTCTACAAAGCAGTTTACAGTTCCTAAAACTCTTTCTTTCAATCAAGATTATCAAGAATATGTTTACAGATACTGCTAATTTTTTTAATTGTGGTGTTAATGAAAATAAAGTAGCAAAGATTAAACAAGACACAATGATTCTAGTATTTTAATTTAGCCTCAATACTATCTTATTATACAAAAAGAATCACTTTATTGCCAGTGCTTTTAAATCAACATTTAGGTAGAGGACAGATTTTTAGAGTATTTTAAAGTCAAGCATCAGGCACAAATGATATTGTTTCTGTGCACTTTTCATATCTCTTGGTTCTCTTGTAGGCTGGGAATGTTCATGGTGCTTTATAATCTCTCTGCTTGGCCTTCATATCACCAACAATGAGTTCTGTGTAACTGTTCAACATTGTCCTTTAAAATGTTCTTCATTAACCAGTGTTCCAAAAATGTAGTCTCAATAGAAATACATATACTATATAGGTTACATATATGTACACACATGTGTCCAATGCAACAGTAATTAATTCTCCTTTAAAGGTAAAGCACTCTCTATTGATTCGGAGACTTATGATTCCTCATCATGGTAATGTGTATAAAGGTTTTCATTTATTTATGAACATAAACATTGTTATATGTTCCCTCTCTCTCGCTCACTCTCACCCCCTCTCCTGTTTCTCACCTCATGTTTCTCACCTTTATTCTCCCAATGAACAATTTATCAGCAAGGTTAAAACTAGAGACATAAGGGTATGCAGCCATAATGGGAGAAGCAAATATACTTTCTTTTACTTATTACAGATATTAAAAATAAAAAAGCTTAGTTAAATATTGCTTAAGACATCAGCGTTACCTTCTCTTCAAAACCACAAAGGTATCTGCAATGTTATGAACCTCACGCTGACTTCATGGAACATATTATTATTTTCTAACCAATAAATGTACATAGATACCTACATGTCAGAGGTTTAAGGCATAAACTATCCTGTACTCAGCATAAAACTATGAAAACAAAGATATGGGATTTAAAACAAAATACTAAACTCATGGCAATTATATCTATCTTAATAGGCTACCACTGTTCATTTCCATTGTCCTTACAAGGTCCTCATAATAATGAGAGGAATTAAAGTGATTTTATAAATATGTACATTTTTCAAGAAAGTTAATTTCTGCCAAATTCATACCAATTATCTGGTTTTGGCTTCTGAGTCTCCAGGATGATCCGCTAATTAAGCTACTTTTGTACAAGCCAGAAGAACGCTGCTCTCACTACATTTGCCCCTATTCCTCAGCAACTGTTAGGCTTCATGATTTAATTACTACATCATTAACATAGTAGAATGAGGGAGGAAAATGCCTAGAAAGAACTCTTGACAAAGCCTATTACTGTAGAGATTCTTCCCCCTCAAGTAAGGATTAGCCCAGACACACAAGGTGAGCATCAGACCAAAAGAAAAGAACTTCAAATCTGATTTTGACTCACAGTTGGGTATTTGTCATGATTTTAATTAGATGTTTCAATCTGCATTTTTAATTGGAAGGGGAAACAGACCCACTGTTCAATTTCTTACATACATAATGACCTAACCAGGGTGTACATGACCTACTTATATCAGAGACAAGTGACTAGAAGTTTATGATTCTCAACCTTACTAATTTATCTCTTTTTTTTCTGCTGCATTTTTGTCTATGCAGCTATGGATTAAACCATGACTTCCTGTGATGCAAACCACCCACCACTGGGATTTATCCTTAGCCTTCTTTCATCCTTTTAAAAATAATTTTCAGAAGCTGGGGAGATGGCTCATCAGACAAGAGCCTTCTCAGCTTTTTGAAAGTCTTTGAGTTTGCTTCCCAACACTCTACCAGGTGGCTCAAACCTTCTAACTCTAGCATCAATGCATATGGTGCCCTGCTCTACCTTCCTTAAGCATCCACGAACATATAATATGTAGAAACACACAGATATTCAAATAAATATTAATAAAATATAATATTAAAAATTAATTACTTCATGATGGTTATCAACACAAATATGGATAACTATTGGGCACTTTTATACACTAAAGTATGCTACATGAGTCAAATGACAGCTCTTTTGCCCTTGGTTTCTCCACTTAAAACCTGGAGAAAAAGAAAAATGGAAAACAAGCTATATGTCTACAATATCATCATAACTAGAGCCACCCAATGTCTTGCACCATGTCCCCATACAGTAGTATCGGAGATTTCTCCTCAGAAGAAGAACAGAAGGAGAGCAGTGCAGATCTGGAGCCAAAGCTCAGCATCTTCAGATGTATCTGGAGAGCCACACAGACCCACACCTAGTGTTTTCTTTGTTTTAGCCTTTTTTCCTTTGCTCACTTGTGGTCTAATTCTATAGGAAGTGTGAAATGATTCCTTCCCATTTGTCACTCATGACACTTCTCCATATTTCAACAAAATAATTTTCATGTTATATATTTCCATATAGTGGTTTGAAAAATGAACTTTTAAACAAAAAATTCATCTTTAAAAAGTCCTTATTGTAGCATTATAAAGACTGCACAGTGGTTCTTAGTACTTCCTGCCAGTCTTGATAACTGAGTTGTATCCTCAGGAACCACAGTGTGGAATTTGAGAATAGACGTTGGTATCTATATGGGATGTCTATGCACATGCACAACATAAAGATACAGAATAAATAAAAGCACACAATTTTTGAGAAGTAAAAAAATTCTTCCCTTAAATTTATTTCCATTAGCTAGTATTTTAAAATAAATCCTATTTTGATGCTACAACTTCTGACTTAGACAACCTCTGAAATATTCAAATATGCTATTATATATATATACATACACACACACACACACACACACACACACACACACACACACACACACACACATGATAGGGTTTACTGTGGCATTTTCCTATATAGGTCATTGTACTCTGTTCCCTTTCCCCCACTCTGCCACTCTACCCCACACATCCTTCCCACCTCTGGCGGGTTCCCATCCTACACCTAGATAATACCTACTGATACTTTCATGTCACATATATTTCACAGCTCTCTCCTAACTACAATAAAGAGAAAGTCTTAATGAATTCACCATTAAAGTTTGCAATCATTTGTTCATCCTAATTAATTTTAAAGGATACAGTAATCTACTGGGCAAAGTTCATATGCTGTCATAGAAAACACTCTTAACTTGATACTAGAAGAGTATTTCTACTGTGTGCTTAAGTGCTAGAATTCCATCAAAGAACAAGATTTACAACAAAACGTGAATGTCTATTTTACATCACAGTATGTGATATAGTTCCCAGGAAGTGACTAGAGAATGAATCTGTATTTCTACAGAGCAGAAACACAATGAAACTATGCTTATGTCTGAAATTTGATATAGAAGTTAGAATATAGCTTTGTGTTTTTATGACAAAATAGGGGTGGAACATGGAGGGATATTGGTGATGACTCTAGTAGGACATCATGCTCATCTTCATGTAGAGCAAGAAGATCCAAGACTAATAAATGAGAAAGAATAATTAAATTCCTATGAGTCCCAATGTTTTGTATTGATAATTATAGCTTAACCATTATTATTTCAAAAGCTCATTCTAAAATTCAGTGAAATAGTAGGACAGTTAGTAAATTCAGTAAACCCTTAAATTTGGAGTGGTGTAATAACTGTCTTGCAAACTGAAAGATCTATAAGTATGAAAACAAAGTACCTTTCAAATCATAACAGGCATCAGACCACACATATAACTTCAGTGTGATTATTTTACTGATGGTATAGTAGTACATTTATTTCAATTATCATATCTGAATAATTTTATATAATTATCAAGTTTTACTTTAAAAACTGATCTAATGAGAAGGATCGGGTATATGTGTCAAATGCCTGGACGATTATTACCAAAACCACATGTTTAGTAAGGTTTCTGGTTGAGAGACCACTTCCTGAATTTTTATACCTTCTAAGTACTGCAAGAAAGACATACATCCTGATACAGGTAAATTAGACCTAGTTTGTTTTTTTTTTTTCAGCTTATTATCTGTGAAAATTACATTAGTTATATGTTGCATGTACGTGTATATATTACCCGAAAGCTTCCAGGAGTACAATAGTGTAATATTAATTAAGGCATTGTCTTTAAAGTACATGTATTATGTTATCCACTCTCAAATTCTGCTATCTTTTATGTTTTCCTGAAAATATCTTTCCCCTGAGAGGATTTTAACATTTATCTACAGTTAAAATAAAAACAAAGATGTAAAATAAAGTACGGTCAATTCCAATGGTAAAAGAATGGCTGCCATGTGACAAAGGAAATGCACAGGTTCTTTGATGTTGATGTAGAGATACACACTTACAGTATACAGTGAAAATGTCATGTCATGAGGCCGTATTTTCTAATGAGAATGATAATTAGCAACACTGCACTGTACTCCTGTGATTAACTAATACAATAGATCTTAAAGGTTTGTACTTATTTTTCCTCATTTGTATTAAAAGTATATTTTCCCCATAGGTTATCATTTCTCTCTCCTCCCTCTACCCCTCTCAGTTTGTCCCTGCACCTCCTCTCCTGATCTGCTCCTTTTCTCTCTCGCATTAGAATTAAACAGGTTTCTAAGCGATAATAGTAAAATACAACAAAATAAAATGTAATCAAAAAAAGAATATCACATAGAAGTCGGACAATAGAAAGAGAATGAAAGGATTCCAACAGAAGGCTTGGGAATCCGAGGCCCACTGGTTCCCACACTCAGGAATCTTATAAAAGCACTAAACTTGAAGCCATATGCAGGAACTCGCAGAGACCCTTGATGACCCTGTGCATGCTGCCTCAGGCTCTGTGAGTTTACATGAGAGCCTTGCTCATTTATCTTCAAAGAGCATTGCTATCCTGGTGTCTCACACTCATTCTGGCACTTACATTCTCTGCTTTCTTGTACAAGGAGTTCCCTGGGTTCTGAGGTGAGAGGTTTAGTATAGACATCTAATGTAGGGCGGAGGATTCCGACGTATCTCGCTTTTGGCAAAGTCAGTGTAATTTACCACTTGGGTGACTCAGGGTGTTCTGTCCCTCTCCAACTCTGCAAAAGAGATTCTACACTACATTCTTGCCACACTCAAGCAAATTGGTAACAGTGACAAATATGTCTTTAGAGATTGATCACTGCCATTATTTCACAAAGTCATGTTCACCGATGAGTCACAGTGTATTTCTTGAATTAAAAAGAAACATTTATGTCTATCATACTTCAGTGAAACCAGTGGAATGTAAGAGGTAGTTCATCTTAGAGACTATAAAAGTAATCAAGACAGAAATGCTTGTGCGCATGTTAAGGAGTTATGACACCACAATTCGAGATAATGTGTTTACAAAAGGATGTGGCAACATCACAAACAGATGGGGAATATATGATGTTTACAGAAGGTCACAGTGAAGAAAATTAGAAAAGCATTAAAAAATCTAAAGTTTCTGTCATGTCCCTTGATTATATAAACCATATGCATACGATCAAGACATAACTTTGTACACTTTGAGAAATTATAGTTCAAATGGACTTAAAGATGATTATACACAGAACAAGCAAAATGGGGGGATTCTGAAGTACAGCATTTTGTATACTTTGTCTTTCTGAAGATAATTTTACTTTCCCTCACTTAAAAAATATAAGTCATAAAATATGAGGTACTAGGGATCTTAAGTTTAGTCCATGACAGTGAATATAAATAACACATAAAAACTCACAAACTCTGGCTACTAAACACTTGGCATTCCGAAATACATAAACCAGGAAGATACTGAATCAAAGGATTCAGACCCCTAAATAGTGATGGCCACCATTAAGTCTTCCATTTACATTATAAAAAGAAATGTCTTTGAAGAAAAGCCACAGAAAGATATTGCTAGAATATTCAAGAGCCTTGTGAGCAAAGACACAGAAATCTCAACAGTGTATCTGTTTTGTGAAATTCTTGGACCCAGTTTTTATTACTTCCAACTTTTTGATAGACAAGTTTTAGATTATCCAACTTGTTACCTGAATAAACTGACTTTGACCCATCTAATACCGTGCTGCATACTAGTTGAACTTTGCTCATTTAACAGATGGAATTAAGATGGAGAACATATTTTATAAATATAAAAAACCAGGGTGGTTAGAGGTGTTTATTTCAAGGTAGGCTCAGCAACATATGGCCACTTTGTTCCAAGCTAATGTGTTATGATTGAACCATTCCGTTGTCAGATAAAACAGGAGATGAGATGAATATACATATATAATTCAACAAGCATTAAGTTTGCATAGAATCACTGTATGATACAGTGTGGGGAAATAGTGCACATTAAATCATCCTAATGATAAATCACACTTGATTTATTTCAAGAATAATGGTGGAAACTCACCCTGATATTCAGAGGCAAATCAATGCAGTTACTCCAGGAGAGAACTTGTTCATACTTGAGCATCATCCTCCCTCAGTGAATACTGCCATCTAAATATAGTATCTTTATGCAGCTGGCACATCTAGGGGCATTCCATTTCAGAGGCTGACATGAGGGCATAGAGTTACTTCCCTTATAATATTTAGGTGATTCACTAGACTTCAGAGAGTATATCACATTATATCGGGTTAACATGAACTAGTCATAAATAAATGACTTATTTTTACTACATTTATAATAACAATAATGCTGAGCAGAAAAGATATTTTACTGTTTTCATTAATAAACTTTGGAAAATTTAGATGTAAAATAATACATTTCATAGAGACTGCATATACAAATTTCCAAACAGAGAAATTAAGTAGCTTTTGTATGTAGTGTATTGTGGTCTGAAACAATGTGTGTGTTTGGGACATACATGACTGAAAAAAATTACTTAACTATAATAGATCTAGTAAATCAATATAGTATAGGCTGTATTTAAACTATTGAGGCTCTTATTTTTTAATATTCTTTTTTTAAAAAAATAGTTATTTGATAATTAGGCATATAGTTTATTAAACATCAAAATATATTGAACATACTACCCAAATCTACATCACAATCCTATTTTCTTTTAACTGAATATTACGTGGTCCTCATTGACAGATGAAAAAACCCTGAGGATCATTCACTGTGCATCTCTTTTCCGAGACCAGCCATCTCCCCTTCTGAAAATTTCACTTCTAATCCTGAAACCCTGTTGACACAGTGGCTTCTGGCTGCCACCCCTCCCTCTGGATAATTCTGCAGCTGGACCTCAGCACTCTAGCTTTGGCTTGCTCCTCAGACTAGAAATCTTTTGAAAGACAAAGCCTCCAATGTCTTTTAGTTTAAAATTTTCTAATCACTTCCCAGGTGAGTTAGTATTGTCTTTGAAATGAATTGTAACTCTCCATCCATGAATATTGTTTCCGGGTCTAAGTTTCTTTTCCCCCTCAATGATCATGGGAAGAAAACTCCTGGAGTCGCTGATTTCATCCTTAAATTATTTGACTTTGTCTAGTTGTGAGTCAGACGGCATTACACTCCAATTTAACATCGCAGGAATGCCCCTTTGTTGCCCTAAAAATAGTATCTAATGATATTTGTATAATGTAGGCATTGTATTGCTTTGCTCTGATCAATCATTCGTACCTGATTATGTATGTGTTTTTTTTGTCTCTGATTTACCAAACTCGGGTAGGAGTAGTCAACTTCATTTTTAGGAAATAATATCCCCATAGATAAATCCCTATATTTTATGTGTTATATTAGTTACTTCTGTCTCAATGGCTAGAAATGATTTTGGACCACATATTATATAGCGTCTTTTTGTATATTTTACTCTCTGTCACTGTTCTTTTTGAAAATCATGTATTACATAGTGATTTTGGTTCTTAATTTTTATATGTAATTAGTTTGGTGCTTGTGTGGAAGTCAGAGAAGAACGCACAGAAGTCAGATCTCTCCTCTCATGTAATCAAGTACTAGCATCAAGCCTAGGATATCAGCTATGGTGGCAAGTGCATTTATTCACTGAGCCGTACTCCGGGCCTTATTTCTTCATGTTTAAAATTATCTTTCACTGTTTCACCACTAGCATTAAAAGCTAAAATAGTGGATATAAAATAAAGGAAAGAGGCTTAGAAAGGGTACACCATTAGTAGTTAGAGGTGAATGGTGCCTTCAATGCTTTTGATTTCATTTTTTATGCTATGGTTAGTTCCAAGTAATAGACATATGCTTATTTATTTTTATCTACATCTTTATTTTATTTGCGATTGTGTCTCTTGTACCTCATGTAATTTCCAATACTTATTACACGCAAAACAAATGTTCATGGCATGAAAGACATCTTAAATCCTATATGTTTTTTGATTGTTAGTTGCTTCTTATTTTGGAGTAGTCAAACCTGAAGCTGGCACTGACTGATCTGAATTTGTACGCTCAGATTTTCAATTCTTGTAAGATTTCTCATGTGTGAGTGGGAAAGGAATTTGTGTTGGCGCTGATTTATTTCCACAGGATTAATGCTTCTTTGCTCACTTGTTTTAGTTTCAGAAAATATAGTATTCATAAATACTGGCTGAGGCTCCATAAGCCTATTCCCTATAGTACATGTTTTATTTCCAAGAGCCTGGGGTGTGTACTTTGAAATTAATTATGATGTTGGCCTTCTAGTTACAGCATCTGCTGCATTTGAAAGGTTAGTACATAGGGAATGCTATTGAGCAGAGTTCTGTTGACTTGGGCACCGGCTCCAGTGGGGAAGGCACGGTCCCTTTTATAATTTAAGTCAAACATTCCTTGGTCACTTTCTTTTGGCTTGAGAAAGGAAAAGATCATTGTGCAACATCAGGTCACGTGCACATCTCAAAGAACAGACATTCTTCCTATTCTTTGCTTTAGAAAACCCTCTCTCTCAAGAGACAACTTTTATAAAAGTCTGATAATGCCAGGGATAGTATATTTTAAACAACAATAAACTTTAGGAAGTTAGAGATCATATAAGATATATACATACATTGATAAACATTAGCAAGGCCTGAGAAAGATAATTAGTATTAATTGGTACTCCTATAAAATACCAATGCCATAATTTTTACATTGAATAGCTGTTTTCTAATCCTGTACAAATAATAATGGCACAACAAGGCATAGAACTGATTTGTCTCCTGATCTATGAATAGTTGCAAATCTCTGTTACACAAATTGTCACATTAAACTCAGTGGATCGAACATCAGAATAAAAAGACATGATTGTGGCAAGGGATATCTTGGAGGGAGGGGAACAAGATTAGTTAGAATGCATTTTATATAATTAAATAGAATGCATTTTATGTACTTAAAAAGAGAAAATATAATTAATAAAATTAGCAGTTAAATAGAAAGTTCCTCTTTATCACTTATTTATTAAATAATTATCATCTAACAACTTATTATTAAAATTGTTGTTTATGTAACTAACAAAATAATTATGGTGCTATGTTTTATTCCCATCCATAGAACTATAAATGAGACATTGATTGAAAGCCACTAACAGTTAATGTTATTTCGAATGTAATATTGATTAAATCCAGAGTATATGCATTGTGGGGTGTGGCATTTCACTGTTAGCCTTAGCCTGACTGTAATGTAACTGCTTTCCCTTGCCATCTCATTATAAATAAAGCCTTCAACTTTCACATTCACATACATGTATGTGCCTCTGAGAACTCAGAAGTAAAATGTCACCTTCCTATTTCAGACCTGGGTCTGTTTGATGGGTTGATTTTGTCCTGGAATATTTTCAGAGACCAGGGTCTGAACTTCTGGTCAATACCTGAGTCTGATGGTCGGGAGAACAGTGCTGTGTTTCCCTCTGGACTTCTTTGGTACGTTTCCTCAATTTTGAACATATGCCGCATACAAAGGTATCTGTATAAGAATTTGCACTTTCTCTGCTCTTTACAATCAAAATGGTAGTAATATTATGGATAGAAATTGAAAACTATGTTGTTTCTTAGAAATACTGTTCTTCGATATTGTTAAAACAAAGAAAATATAAAGTTATGAAAAATAAAATGAAAAAATGAGCCAGTTTTAAGTTTTAAAATTTCAAATGTGGCTGTGTACATCCAGGAGAAGATTATGGAATTATTTAATAGCCTCAAAAAATTAAGTAACAGAATATTTATGGTTATATTTGATTATAACTTTTAAAGAAAGATGTTCTAAGTATATTTCAATTTTCTATCATGAATGCTTGTACGAACACATGCATATAGTTTGAACACAGAAAAAAATCAGGGCAGAAACTCATTGACAGCTTCATCCTTTTACCAAAAATAGAACACTGTCTTCTTGGAATTCTGAAACAATTTTAATTTGATCTGCTCTTTCTCTCTGACACCAGAATCGAGATGAAGGGGCCCTGCCTAATATGATATTGTGACTTGAAGTTGACACCGCTGGTAATGCTTCTGCTTCTGGAGAGGACTTGCTGGGTCAGCAGGATGGAGGCAGAGAGCAAAGGAGCAGAGGTGACCAAGTGCTGTCTGAGCTTTTATCCTGTGTATCCCTTCCACTGATGAAGATGCCTTCATCACCTGCAAACAGAAAGATGAAAACCACTGTTGCATGTAGCAGTCAGCCTGGCTTTTTGATTTTATTTTATTTTTTTTCTTGTTTTAACAGAACATCAAAGTCTGACGACAAACTGAACATTTTGAGGCTTTGCTCCATGCACTTAGTACATTTGTTACAAATTTATCACCTGTGTTTAGAGAGAAGATAAGTTTAATCCTTACAAATTGATTTCCCACATGAAATGATTTTATAACTGTGTTGGTAAAGAATATATTTGGAACATACAGTTTGGAAATGTCTTTTCAAATGACCTTTAGTGGAGGACATATCAGCACTCAAATTCTTAGACTTCCTGGAACCACAGTTTTAGTTCTTGGCAAGAGTGAAATGCTCCTTAATTTCTAAGTGATAAGGTGCATTCCTTTGTACTATAGTTTATTCCAGTCTTTGGAGGAAACTTTCCATTTTATGAGTGGGTTTGTAACCACCTAATTAATGAAGGATCCAATAGATCATCTTTTAAAATTTGTCTGTATAAAAGTCAATTAAAGTTCAAACTTTAAAACTTGTCTTTACATATTAAAAATTTGATATAAGAAGTACATCAGGCCAACCATCACTTCAACAATGTTAGTATTTTAACTAAATTGGCTTCAATTTTGTCCTTTTATGTTTTTTTACAGAAGAACTATTTGACATTATATTAACTTTTGTATACCTTTTGGACTTACTTAATTTCAATATGATTTAAATTTTAAGTCAGATTTATAATTTTAAATAATACAAATGAAAATAAAGTATGGACTTTAAAATTTTTCTTGTTCTTTTAATTAATAAATATCTGTTTTATCAATGATTTTTTGATGAATAGTGTCTGTACTAAAGTTTTGAATCATTTATTAAAAACAAGAGAATGATTTAGATGTGTTCACATAAACACTTAAAGTGATAATCTTTAACTGTATTTGGCATCTCATTTACATGAACTGCAACACCATGTAATCATAGAGCATAAGGATTCATTGCTTTATTAATTTTACATCTCACTATTTTTCTATTTCCCTTTTATTAAAAATAGATTTTTTTTCATACAGTATATTCTAACTCTAGGATTTTCTTCCCAAACTCCCCTGGGATCCTCCCCACCTCCTTTCCATATGAATTCACACACTCTCTGTTTCTCATTAAAAAAAAAAGACAGACAACTAAAGAATAATAATAAAACAAAACAAACATAAACTGGGGTATAGCAAAAACTAACAGAGAGAAGGAATCAAGTCAAAGAAAAGCACAAGAATCAGTTGTAAGATTCAGAGACACATACATTTGTATACTCAGGAATCCCATAAAAACACACAACTATGAGTCATGATATATATGCGAAGAACTGTAAACTATATAAAAGCATGCAATGGCAAAACGTTATGAAACAAAGAACTTACAAAGATGCTGCTTACTTCATTTTGTGTTGGCCATTGACTTTTATTCTTGGGGCCTGCCTTCATTATCTTCTCTCTGAACACAAGTGATAAACTTGTAACAATGATACTAAGTGCATGGAACGAGGTTTGACTTCCTTGGGGAAAACTAATTTTTCATTTGCAAGTGGTTATCAGTTGGAGTCTGCTTCTGGGTTAGGGATGGGAGCTAATGTCCACTTATCCCCTCAATACAGAGACCCCTATTTGGAGCAGACCTATGAAAACCATATGCAGGAGGAAACTTTTCTGATGAAGGCTGGTAAAGGCACTGATATGGTTATGTTCCTTTAGCAGAACAGTAGAACTTGGTTTCCCGTAGGTCCCTGGTCTATCTGTTCAAGCTTCTTTACCACCCAGTTTGTATCACGTAGAGCTTCTATCTCATGGAGTGCACATTAAATCCAAACAGATATTGTTTGGTTACTATGAAAAATTTTGTGTCTCTATTATACTAGGATATCTAGTCAGGTCACCATTGTAAATTAATGGGTTTCTATTTGGATAGGTGTGCAAGTTTGTCCTTTGTTAGCATTCAGAGTACCTCCTTCCAGTACCATGAATACATCCACAGGGGCAAAAGTTATTATAGTTAGGCACCATATAGATTTCTCAGTGTTCATTGAGAGCTGTGAAATGATCTTTAGTTATAGGTCATTAGCAACAACTCACAGACAACAATCAATAGTCTTGGCAACACCCTGAGTTGTTTGGGGATATCCATAGGGCCCTTTTGGCAAACAGCTCAATTAACTGTAACCATTTACTGTTATTATAATCTTCCTTGGGAAATTATGGATGTCCAATTGTGGCTTAGTCTCCCCTGTAATTTGAACAATTTTGTTTAGAGCTGCTAAATACATATATATGTAGCATTGAGGTTTCTTGGTCCCAGGCAGAACAAGCCGAGATGGACATTCAGGTTCCTGCTCTGCAGAGAAAACAGTCAGATATTCTTCAGGACTCGTGGGGAAGTGATTGATGAATGGGCAGAGCAGAATTCCTGCTTCACTTAAATGAAAAGAGACTTTGGGCTTGTAAGCTAAAGATGAATGCCCCAACTTTATAAAGGAACTTTGGGTGACTGTCCAGGCAGATAGATGTGATCTCTGTCATTTCTAGATTTTGAGTTTACTTGGGTAAATGTATCCTTTTGTGGTCTTTGTTGTAGTTGAAGATTAGATAGTTATAGGTATAGGTATAGTTTTTCTTAGTCATTTGAAAGGTATATTGAATATGAAACTTTAGATTCATAAGGATAAGGTAGATGATACAGTATTTTCTTTAATTTTGCTAAATACAAATAGACTGGATATTGTAACTGTAATTCTTGCTTGATGGCTATTTTGTTATATGTAATTTTGTTATGTTAAAATTGAAACCTTCCTTTTTGATTAGACAGGAAGGGGGAGGTGGTGTGGGAATGTCTTTCTGTATGCTGTGAATATCAATCTTTAAATAAAGGAACTGTTTTGGCCCATGACAGTCACCATAGAAAAAGTAAGAAGAAAAATCAGAGCATAGGTAGGAGAAGTGGGGCAGATTCGGGACCGAGCCAGAAACCCAAAGAACAACATGTAAGGAACACAGGTGAGCCACGGGCCACATGGCAGACAGATTTATGGAAATGGGTTGAGATAAGATGTAAGAGCTAGCTAGCAATGTGCCTGAGCCATAGGCTAAACAGCATGAAGTTAATATAAGCATCTGAGTCATTTCTGGGAGCCTGAGCAGCAGCGGCAGGCGGCTAAGGGATCTGGCGTGGCAGGCCTGTGGGTCTGAGCCTCTGGCCGCCTGGGACCAAGAAACCCCATTGCAACATATATATGTGTAATTTAGGAAACATTTACTATATTATTCTCCTTATGACACATCAAATGGTTCTTTATTTTAGTAGTCCCTTTCTCGAGTCTTCATTATATCCTATCCCTGTTTGACCCTCTTATTCCTCACCTAGATTTATCCATCCATAACTATCTCTTCAGTTTTCCATTCTTATGAAGATACAATGTTCATCCCTAGTCCTATATTCTATACAGAACCATTTTGTTCTAAGGTCTGTGGCTTGTTTATCAAGAACTTAATAACTAACATCCACATAGAGGAGAACAAATACCGTACTTGTCTTTTGCAGCCTGGCATAATTCACTCAGAATGAATTTTCTCTAGTTCCATCAATTTACCTAAGAATTTTATGATTTCATTTTTTCAAATGGCTGAGTAGCATTCCACTGTGTATACATACCACATTTTTTCTTTACCTACTCTTCTGTTGACAGACATCTAGAACTTTGTGTCAGATGCATAGATATTAGCAATTTCAATTTGCTCTTATGGGATATTTTCTGTAATGAATATATCATCTCCTTCACTATTTCTTCAATTAGCTTTAGTTTGAAGTTTATTTTGTCAGATATTAAAATGGTTGTATCAGCCTGTTTCTTTAGGTCTATTTGCTTGAAATATCTTTCCACCATTTAGCCCTGAAGTGATGTTTATCTTCGATGTGAACCTGTGTTTCTTGGGTACAGTAGAAAGAGAGATGCTATTTTAAAATGCAGTCTGTTAGTGTGTGAATTTTTATTAGGGAATTGAGAACACTGATATTAGTAAGCAACATTTGTTGATTCTCCCGGCATACCTGCTCTTTTGATTTGCTGGTCTGAATGTTATTTATTCCCTTTGTCTTCTTGGGTGTGGTTAAACTTTTGGGGTTGAATTTTTTTGTACAGTTGCATTTGTAGATAGACTTTACTTTAAACCAATTTTATTGTGGAATATATTTTTCCATCTTTTGTGACTAAGTTTTGGTGGGTATAGCAGCCTGAGTTGGCACTTCTGAGGTCTCAGCAGAATCAAAGTTCTTCTGCCCTCTAAAGTCTCTTAAGGAAAAGGCAGGTGCTATATTGATGTCGACATTTATATATTACTTGGTCTTTCCCCCTTATAGCTTTTAATATTATGTTTTTTTCTGTATGCTTAGTGTTTTGATAATTATGTATCATGGGGAATTTCTTTTGTAGTCCAGTCTGTTTGATGCTCTTTGTGCTTTTTTTTTTTTTTATCTTGTGCTTTGATAGGTATCTCCTTTATTATGTTATTGACATTTTCTTCTATGATTTTGTTGAAAATATTTTCTGTGTCTCTAACATGGGTCTCTTTACTTCCCCATTCACATTGTTCATAGACTTTGTCTTTTTTCTAGCGTTCCAGAATTCCTAAATTATTCTTAATTTAACCTTTTGTTTTTTTTAGATGTCTTCAATGCCTAAGATTCTCTATTCCATCTCTTATACCTGATAGTGAGTTTTGACAATGAAGGGTGAAAGTTCCTACATTTTTTCATTTACATTTGAAATAAAATTCATTTTTCTCTCTGTTTGAGTTTTCTGTACTGATTTTACTTCTGTATTCATGTCTTGAACAGTCTCCTTTATCTCATTCCTCTGTGTTTTCATGGGCTTATTAATATCCTCTTTAATGTCGATGAGCATAATCACATTAGCTATTTTAAAGACTTGTCTTGTGTTTCAGCTATATTGCATTATTTATGGACTACTGTAGTGGGAGTGTCTAGCTATAGTGCAGACTGCAGACATGGTAATCTGGCATTTACTGATGTATACATACACTACGTATATTTCTAAATATTCACTGGTAGAACATACTGATAGTACATGTGTGTGTATGTGTGTGTGTGTGTGTGTGTGTGTGTGTGTGTGTGTGTATATGTATATATATTCGCTAACATTTATATATAATCTTACCATGCTTCAAAATGCTAGTTTAATTGTTTAATGACATTTAAAAGTTATTTTTTTCAAAAGAACATTAGAAACATTTAATTTCCTCCTTCACTCCAACTCTGGCTATTACTTATTTGTTCTTTTGCTTTGATGCTTAATGTTAATATCAATGACAGCATCCATGTTAATAGGAATGAGGTCAGTGTACTTTTATTGAGCACTACACTGTCTTCAAAGATATCGATAGCCTTTCTCTCCTGATGTCATTATATTATGTTGGTGTGGCGGCTTCTCTTTTTGCTAAAACAAACAGACAAAAAAAAAAAAAAAAAACAAAGCAAAAACTGACACACAAGTAATGAGAGACTAGAAGCATTATCTTAGACACATGAATTCTTCTTATATGTATTCTGTGATTTCACATTACTACATGTATGTACAGATTATAATAATTAGTTGAATATTTTTTGATTTTTAAGAAGCAAATCATTAATCAAAGACATTCATGTATTAGAGATAAAAACACTAAATATTTATGTGTTAACGGTGCTATATAATGTTACAATATAAATATGCATGTGTCAAAATTGTCCTGGGTTCTGAACAAACTTTCAGTACACAGTCCAGCACAAATTTATGTAACGCCTTACATAAAGATCTTCTTTGAACTCACAAATCCTCCTTCCTGAGTACCATGATTACAACTATGATCTGTCCTGCCTGCCTCGGAAATTATTGTGTAATTTGACATAAAATTGTTGTGTTCCATCACTGAACTCAACTACAGCCAGGGAACATATTGTAAGCTTTTAACAAAATATCCATATGGGGTTTATAAGCAGAGTTTATAAAATTCTATACTTGTAACAGCTTAATGATCTGAGAATATCATTTATTTAACATTGGATGATGAAAATCTTCATGCATCTGTGAATGTTATCTGACTTTAAGACAAATAAAAGCAGTTGCTATATACACACAGCAAATTTTCTTACATTCAATGGTCATTTCTATTTATTGTAATTGGGACAGAATTTTAAGGGTAATACTAGCAGCTTTCATAATAAGCAAACATGCATATGCTAACTCAACGAGAAAAATTCTGTACCACTTTCAATTAATTCATTAATAAAACATCTGTTTTCCTATAAATTAATGCAAAATTACTTACTTGCCAGGTAGAATCCAGGAAAATATTCTTGGTTGTCAAGGGTATAAAGGCTATTCTTGAATAAAATTATGGTTATGCATTCTAAAATCTTTTAGAAATAGGACCAGAATCAATAAACCTTCAGATCATTTGTTTTATGAGACAATGGGGAAAAAAGAAAGGAATGTGATCCTTTTGTTCTACTCAGTACTAAAGAGAGCCTTTGGCTGAGGCTGGATTGGACTCAAAAGGATACATAATTATAAAGAGTCTTTCGTGTTTATGGGAACATCAGAATGCATGAGACTCAAAGTCAGTCTAGAAGGGATTTAGGAAAGACCTATAAGGTGAGATATACATGTGGGAAAGTACAGAGACAGTGAAATCTCTTTGATAATTAATCACAATTTAAAGATTCACCTTTCTCCAAAAATAAAGCACTCATTTCTGTTGAGCAAAGTAAGGCTCTTCTGGATAAAGTAATAGCAACAAAGGAGACAAATATTCTCATGTTTTCCAATTACTATGTAGGCAACATTTTAGAGCTTGTCAGATGTATAGTCTCATTCATAACTAAGCTGATGTTGGAATGAAAATGCCATTTAACCAAATGTAAATAAGTGAGTCTGATCATATTTCAATACAGCTATTTGAAATGTAAAAGCCTGCACCCTTGCTGTACTATGACCTAAAATGTGACCAGTTCCTTCATATGGAAATATTAGGACAGACTCAAGTTATCCACATAGGAAGCTAGACTGACATTTAAATGATTCAAAATATTCAAGTACATTTAACCAAGCTGGAAGGTATAATTTAGAATGGTGTTTATTTAGATTATCACGTTTCCTTGTGACAAAGTATTTATATTTTATTATTCTAGAGAATGATCAAATAGGCAGCATATTTTCTTACTAAACATGATTTTTTCAAATGACAGCTAATATCATGGGTATGTTACAACCATATATTTTTTTCGCAAGGCTGAAATATCTTTATGTCTTTTAATAAGGAAAAAAGGGAAACATTCTGCAGGGTCCAAAAGAGGGTCCAATTTCTACTGACACCATCAACTTACTTCAAAAGAAGTCAGAGAGTGCAAATCTGAATTGCTGTATTTCCACAAGCATTTTATTGCTCTTTCTCCCATTATAAAAATGGCAAAGAGCTCTGAAAATGAAAATTTTTCCTCAGGGACAAATTCATACAGATTTATTATCTTGCCTCAAAGGAGTAGGATTGAGCCATTTTTACAGCCAAAAGTTACTTTTATTTCCAGAATAGAAAATATTTCTCCTGCAGTCTTGCAATGTGTAATGAGATCATTCTGCTAAAGACTTCTGCCACCAATTCATCCAACAAGAAATCATCAGTGACGTTAGCCCAGAGCTTTCCCAGAATTCCTTTGAATACCAGCCAGAGACATGGATGTAAAATTATTGTTAGGCTTTAGAAAGATTAACCTTTTGGGCATGCTCAGTATGATACACACGGTACTCTTGCCACAGAGTTCTAAAAACCATATCAAAAACCTTCCACTACCATCCTCTTACTTATAACTTCGAGATCTCAGGCTACATTATTTTATTCTTTTCGTTTAATATTAATTATTTGAAAAATATTTTGTAGCAATGTGGTGATATTTTGTTTGTGCTCTAACCAATAAAGCTTGCTTGAGATCAGAGGGCAGAACTAGCCACTAGTTAACCATACAGGCCAGGCTGTAGTAGTGGCATATACCTTTGATCCCAGTACTTGGAAGGAAGAAATAGGAAGCAATAAGGCTGAGCAAAGAAAAGAATATATGGCTAGTGAAGACAGGAGTATGGCCCCTCTTTGGCTGAGGAGTTGGCTGTGGGGATACAATAAAACATTCAGAGACATCAGAGGGATCTACCCACAGTCAGTGGTAACTCACAACTTTAATCCCAGTACAGGGAATATCCTGGAAGTGGTGACCTACGCCCTTAATCCAATCTGAGTTCCAGGTCATTTTAGTTTACAGAAGGAGTTCCAGGCTCCCAGGCAGGCAGTGGTGGGGCCACGCCTTAACTGAGCAAAAGAGTATTTAAGGCAGTTATAGAAAGACAGAGCAGGCAGAAGAAGCCATGAGGAGCGAGGCTGAGGAAGCTGGAAGACATCTGGGTGAGATCTGACTGTGGTGTTTACTCTTTCTAATATCTCTGACTTTCCCAGAGATCTGTCCCTGAGTTTTCTTTATTCATGCAATGATTGGCGTCCAACTTTGGGCCATGAACTCCTCTTCTCCCTACCCAAAAAACAGCACTTGCTGGCCAGAACAAAACGTGGCCAGAGGAGTAATTACCAGTTGGCTATGTTTCAGAAGTCTCCCAAGATGATTTCTTGGGGAGGGAGATTATGTTGATACTGAGAGGTAGTCTTTATACAATGAACATACTCCATATTTATGTCACATGGCAGCTTTAAATGCCTGGGACCAGATTGAAGAAATAGGAAAGAAAACTGAATCATTCACAAAAGTAATTCAAAGCCCAAAAAAAACAATTACAGACTTTTTGCACAGATTAACTGCAGCAGTAAACAGAATGGTGCCAGACTCAGAAGTGAGGCAAATAATCATTGAATCACTGGCTTTTGAGAATGCTAATGCACAATGTAGAAAAATACTTAGACCTTTATAAGCAAGGTCAGCACCTTTGGAGGATTGGATTCGTGAGACAATTAATCTAGAGTTTTATGACAGTGATGATAAATGGATAGTAGAGCTTTTTTTTATAGAGGTTTAAGAAAAAGTCAAATGTTAAATGTTACAATTGGAAGGCAAGGTCACATAAAAAGAGATTTTAAACAAGGCTTTCCCAGAAACAGTGTTTTTGATAGCAATATTCCCAAGAGAATACCCCTCCCTTCTGGAGTATGTAAAAGGTGTAGAAAAGGAAGACATTGGATGAATGAGTGCAGATCAACAAGGGACAGACAAGGTAACTTTTTGCCCTTGGGTAACGCCCCAAAGGAGCTTTCAAAAGCCCCCATATCAAATTCAATCCAGTCATACCCTGCCATTGTGGAAGAAACAACTTTCCAGAACAATTTAAAAAATTAAAACCTATTTTAAAAAGACATACTACACAGAATGATAGAAAATTACAGAAAAAGAAAAAATCAGGAAAAATTATAAAGCGAATATTTTGGCAAACTTCTATCAATGAAAGAAATGTCAAAATTAAAAGTGCAAATAAATGATGTTATTATTGAAGGCTTATCAGACACAGGTACGGATGTATCAATAATTTCAGCAGAGTAATGGCATCAAGTTGGCCCCTTCAGGAGGTAAATGTTCAGTTTTTGGGTATTGGGTAGATATCCCAGGTAAAACAGAATACAAGATGGCTTGAGTGTATAGGACCAGAAGGAAAGAGATGAATATTGAAGCCATATTTGGCTGACATTGCTATAAATTTATGGGGAAGAGATTTACTACAACAGTGGAACACACAAATTAATATTCCTCCAAACACAGAAATAAGCCATAAACTAGCACATGGTTCTGGAAGAAACATTAGAAAGTATTATGAGAAAGTCACAGACAATTCAGGTTATAGAAAGACAAGGCAAAACAGCTGCAGATGTTAGCCTCTAAGATGGCTAACAGAGAAACTTATATAGGTTCATCAATGGCCTCTAACAAAAGAGAAATTGTAGGCCTTAGAGCAGCTGATACAGGAGCAGTTAAATGCTTAACATATAGAAAAATCAACCAGCCCTTGGAATTCTCCTGTATTTGTTATTAAGAAGAAATCTGGAAAGTAGAGAATGGTAACAGACCCAAGGGCAATAAACAAGGTGATCCAGCCAATGGGCTCTCTACAATCTGGAATTCCTTTGCCTTCTCTGTTACCTAAAGAATGGCCTATTATAGTTATTGATTTAAAAGACTGTTTTTTTTTTTTTTTACAATACCTTTACAAGAGCAAGACAAAGAAAAATTTGTCTTTACAGTGCCCACTTATAATAATTCTCAGCCTGTAAAGAGATTCCAGTGGAGGGTCCTCCCTCAAGGAATACTGAATAGTCCTACTCTGTGCCAGTATTTTGTTCAAAAGCCAATAAAACAAATACACAAGAAATTCCTACCATCTATAATTTATCATTACATGGATGATATCTTGTTGGCCGATTCAAATTTTTTAGAAATTTTTGTTTTAGAAAAAAATTTTGAAGAAGTGAAAAGAATTTTGCCTGTATGGGGATTATAGATTGCCCCAGAAAAAATATAAAAAGAGGATTCCATTAAATATTTAGGATATAAAATAGGACAACAAAAAATTAGACCCCAAAAGGTACAAATCAGGGGAGATATATTTAAGACACTTCATGATTTTTAAAGACTACTAGGAGACATTGCCAAATTACGACCCACAATTGGAATTAAAAATAATGAACTAGATAATTTCTTCAAAACCTTAAATGGTGACAAGGACTTTAATAGTCTGAAAGAATTGTCACCTGAAGCTGAGAAAAAAATGGCTTTGGTGAAAAAGAAATTACAGGAGACACATGTGGATCATGTAGATCCAGACCTTAACTGCATTCTAGTTATCTTGCCCTCTATGCACTATCCTACAGGAATTTTAATGCAAAGGTAAATTGTTATATTGGAATGGATATTTCTTCCATATAAACTGAGTAAGAAGTTGAAGATATATGTGGAAAAGATTTCTGAACTTATTTTTAAAGGAAAATTAAGACTTCGTCAATTGACAGGAATAGACCCAGAAGAAATTGTTTTACCTTTAACTAATGAAAAAATTGACCAATTATGGGCAGAGAGTAAACCTTGGCAAAGAGCCTGCAGTAATTTTTTGGGAGATATTAACAACAAATATCCTCAAAGCAAAAGAATTGAATTTCTAAAGAAAACTTATTGGATTCTTCCTCGTATTGTATGAGATAAGCCAATTTCTGGAGGCCCTACATTTTATACTGATGCAAACAAATCAGGAAAGGCTGGTTACAAATCAGAATATATAAGTAAAGTGGCTCAAAGCCCTTATAATTCAGTTCAAAAGTCAGAATTATATGCTATCTTGATGATATTAATGGACTTTGCCGAACCTCTTAACATAGTCACAGACTCTCAGTATGCAGAAAGAGTTGTTCTACACATTGAAACAGTTGATTTTTATTAATGATGAATCAGAATTGACTTCATTATTTATTCAGTAACAAGAAATAATCAGGACTAAAATCATCCCTTCTATATAACACACATTCGATCCCATACGGGTCTGCCAGGTCCTTTTGCACAAGGTAATGATGAAATTGATAAATTATTAATAAGATATGTACTAGAGGCCTCAGAATTTCATAAAAAGCATCACGTCAATAGCAATGGATTAAAAAAAGATTTCTCTATCATTTGGCAACAAGCCAAAGAAATTGTAAAAAGGTGTCCCACCTGTTTTCTATAACCGAACTCCATTGCCAGCAGGAATTAATCCTAAAGGTATACATAGAAATGAAATCTGGCAGTTGGATTTATTTCATTTTATAGAATTTGGGAAATTAAGATATGTACATCATACAATAGATACATTTTCAGGATTTCAATGGCTTTGAGTTAAGAAAAGGTTGATTCTGTAATCACACATTTGCTAGAAGTTATGGCGAACATGGGAATTCCTGTACAAATTAAGACCGACAATGCTCCAGCATATGTCTCTAGCAAAATGAAACAAATTTTCGCTTATTTTATAAAGCATATTACAGGAATACCACACAATCCTACATGGCAAGCAGTCATAGAAAGATCAAATCAAACTCTAAAGGATATGCTAAATAAACAAAAAGGAATAACAAAGTCCCCCAGAGATATACTATATAATGCTTTATTAACTTTGAATTTTCTCAATGCTAATGATAAAGGAACAACAGCTGCTGAAAGACATTGGACTATAGAAAAAATAGCTGAACTAAATCAGCCTGTCTACTTCAAAGATGTACTAACCTCTGAATGAAAGCCAGGGTATGTGCTACGTTGGGGAAGGGGTTTTGCTTTTGCTTCCACAGGTGAACAGAAGTTATGGATACAATCAAAATTAATAAAGACTCGATTCGAACCAGAGAAACTTCATGAAACTAAGATTGATAGCTCATCCACCCATATTACAATTCTTTAAGTTATAAGAAAAAACAAAGGGTCAGGGCACGTTTCTGATTTTGTCTTTACAGAAAACTGGAAACATCCATCTTCAAGAATTTAAAAGACCTTGGACATGTAGACTTCTAAAACAAAAGAGTGGTTATCCAGGAAAATTTGCAAGCAAAAGAATATGGTAACTATTGGTACCAATATACTTCATAGGGTAAACTTATTGCTTAACCTCTACATTTTTTTTTGTAAGTGCAAGTCCCAGTTTGATTATAGTTTAAAGCTGGCTTTAGAGTTGGAGTGTGGCTCTCTCCTTCTCTAAACTCAAGCATACTTGTTAAAGGAAAATACAAGATCTCTGTATCATATCAGAAGACCCACCTGATATAGGACAGAAGAATAACAAAAAATAAGGGACTATTCTATTGTTACTAATCCTATGCTGAATAAATAGTTATATATTTAGTTTCCTGTACATTGTGTTGGGTTTTAGTCTCTTATCAGTTTTGTGCAGTGATGCAGGACAATGTCTAACTACAAAAAAAGTTTGCAAAAGGAAGATAGGGCTCCACAGCAATGGTTTCACATGAACTCTGACAAAGTCACTAGGCTGACAAACACCTCAATCCTGTGGATGCCACTGGAAATTGAATAGTGTGAGTTTTGAGGGTGCAACTACGGTCACATATCTATGGTAGCACTCTGTCTACTACTCAACTATGAGGCATCTTTGGAAAGCCAGGTGTAGAGCTCCATGACTCACAGCACCACAAGCATGCTGATAAAGCATGTACCTGCTGAGAAAGTGGTGTCAGCTATACATGGTCAGTTTTTGTACACAGCTAAGGAGGCAAAGAAAAGTTGTGTTGGAGTAGCAGGAACAAAGACATGTCATTGCCCTGGTCTACAAGGCACACCTCACAGTCACCTAGGACTCTCCTATTTCCAGTAAAATGTGCTTCCTTTCTGATTCCCTGAGAGTTTTCTTTAATCTCCATATTTCTTTAAACATTCCATTTAAAGCAGTCAAAAGATCTCTAATACAGAGCCTTTTTTTTTTCCCTACAACTCTCTTTTATTTCTGATCCCAGACCACAATTGTTCTCCATTGTCTGTCCCAGTAGAGAATTTTTTCAATAATTACTCCATGACTACTGTACCCTCTGTTAGTTATCATCCCCAAATCTTTTTATGTACATTTGGGATGATGAAAGTTATAGTTTGGGCAAGTCAGAAGATAGTAGACTTGCTTCCACAATACTTAATTTTATTTTTTGTCCTTGGATAGATGGCTGTCATATTCTTTGATAGAAAAGGAAGAAAAAATATAATGTCTTGAAGTTTCTGTTAAGAACATTAGTCAGTTAACAAATGTAGCTTAATCATTTTTTTTTTTTCAAAAAGCCATGGGTCTCATTACCACAGCAAATGAGGATAGTTTCAGCAACAATTTTTAAAGGTGGTTCTATAGTTTAAAGCACAGCACAGAAAACATGACTAATAAGTTTATAATTTTATATAAATGAATAGATACTGAATATTGTATTGTTTGTCTTGCCAAATTTTATAGTCCTACAATGTGTAAACATGATACCCATTAAATTGACTCATAGCCCTTACATTTACCCCATAAAAGTTAGATCCAATGATATACCTTTCATAAATAGAAAAATATTTTGCAAAAGAAAAAATTACAAAACTAATAAGGAATTAGCAACATTTCCATTCCATAAATTCCCCAACTCACTTCTGAACTTATAAATTATTTCTAATTAAAAATTTTTAGAACTATAAACTCAAACTTTAAGTCAAAAAATTACAAGTGCTTTCAGAAATTATATGTTATTTAGCCCTACAATGTGTTTCACAGTTTTATAAATCCACTAATAAGTCAGAACTTACAAAGGAGATATTCCTGGGTTTCTGAAACTGTGAGTAAGATACCACAGCTTTTTAGCTTTGTCTTTGAAGTGCACCGTTTATAGATTTTCAAATTTATTTTCATGCACACATGAGGATTTTCATTATTTCTTTGCAGTATGATTTCTTGCCACCAAAAGAAAGTGCCTGCCAATGTTCCTCAATCAGAATCTTGCTGTGGAAGACTTATGTAGCACTCTTTACCGTGCTAAATGAGAAGATAAGTTGTATGCTTTTTTGGGATCCAAGTGTTAATTGCTTCCTAATAAAACCATCCAGTTAAACTGTCTGCTTTGTGGAATGCACATCAAGAAGAGGTTTTGAAGGAAGCCTGCTAAGTTGATGATGCTTCAGGATAATTAATTGAAATGAGAAAGACAACCAAAAATCCTGTAATGCTTTTTCAGTTGCTCATATAACAAAGCTTTTGCAATTGCTTCACACTAGCAAGTTATGCCTCAGTTAAATGTTCATAATATTATTCAGCTTAGCAGCGAATCCCACATTCTGATCAAGGACTGGGAAGTGGCTATAAAGGTGTTATGTTGGTGTGAGAAAATAACTAATTGTATTATACTTATTTAAAATCTACCTCTTCAAAAACTGTATTCATTTCAGATTTTAGTGCATTAGTTTGAGGGTAGGCTTTATTTTAGCTCCAAGAAGCCTGCATGCAACACTTTTTCACTGATAACCTAGCTTATTATTGTTTGGGAGAAAAAAGTCAGTAAGGGGATTAAGTTATTTGTTGGTGGTTTTTGGTTGGTTGGTTGTGTTTTTAGTATTTTGTTTATTTGTTTTTACTGTAAATATGTTAGCACCAAAAGTATATCTAAAATTTCTAATATTTTGGTATTATTTTCACTGCCTACTTATCTAGCATTAGTTAAGAGATAAAATGTTTTATCTACCTTAAACATTTAAATTTAGTATTCCAGGACTGGTTGCACGCAAGAGCCATGAATTTCTTCAGTCCTACTGTATCCTTTATTGGGATCATGTTTGGTCAGCTATGATATGAACATTTTAATCCAGTATACCTGGCAGATGTCTATAAGTAAAGACGTCTCATGCCCCATGGATGTGGGATGATTGAAGGTGGCAGCAGGCAGCACTGCAGGAGACACTTAGAAGGACTTTATTATTATAAAAGAGAGAAGACATAAATAGAGAGAGGAGGGAAGGAGGGAGTGAGGGAGAGAGAAAGATGGGAGGGAAGAAACAAGAAAGAGAGAGTCGAGATATGAATTCTTCTTAAACGGGGCTTGAAGTCAGAATTCAGGGCAGAATCCTAACATGCTTTCATTGTTTTTCTATTTAATAATGAAAGCATGCCTTTTTGATAAAATAGATTCTTATGTAATACTGCAATAGTAATAATTCTGCTATACTTCCTGCGTTACCCTAGATATACTCATCTTCATCACCAAAACTAGTCCTTCAATTTATATCACATGCTTTCCCATGTCTTTTGCAAAGTATAGTCCAAGAATAAAACCATCCTTCTCAACAAAATTTTTAAATTTATGACAAAAATTTGCAATAAGTGAAGCATTTGTTTTACTTTTATTTTTCTTCTCGTTCTCATCAGCCATCAGATTGGATGATGGATGAATTATAGAGATGTGACTGATAGCCAGATCAGATAGATGGAAGGATTGATCAATTGGCCAATGGGTAAAGATAACAAATTTGTCAAAGACAGATTAAAAATGCTCATTAAATGCTCTCAAGTTTTACTATGAGTAATATATCAATTTACTGTCAAGTTGATAAGATTCACAATCACCTGGGAGCTGTGCCTCTGGGCATGACTATAGAGGACTATATTCTTCTGGATAGATGACCTAAAAATACCTCTCATTATTCTTTGTGCTTGGGCTTTGAACTACATCAAAAGGGGAATGCTAGCTAACTTCAGCATTCAATGTGACCTACTGATTGTGGACAAAACTTAAGCAGGGTTCTTAAGCTCCTACTGCCATGAATTCCCTATCATGAATGACTGCGCCCTGGAACTGGAAGGCAAAATAAAATCTTTCTTCCTGAATTTGCTTATGTCACGCATTTTATTACAACAAAGAAACAATAATTAACATACAATGCCTATAACATCCAGACTTAAGACTCAATCTGTTTGGATTTTGGTTTCTTATGGCATCAGGTAAAGTCAGAGACCAGTTTTCTATCACTGAACTATGTCTTAATACCCTTTGCTTCCAGTTTGACTGATCAATAATCATACTTTTGTAACAATCCTTGATTGTTCATTTTTAAGATAATTCTCTCTGTGCCCTTATAAGAAACAGCACTTTAATAAATTTCATTATAACATTCAAATTTCTGTCATCCTGATATATTTTTATAACCCACAAAAAATCAAGTTTTGCCTACAATTAAGAAACAGGAAGTCAAAGTCATTAAATGTTCAGCAAAACAAAACTAAAACTAAATTAATAAGCTTTTGTCCAAATTTTGCTATTTTGAATGTTGAATCTATGTTAATTCACTTTACACAACTTTACACACGAAGATGTAGTCCCAGAATAATAATGTTTATGGTAAGTTATCAAATGTTTGATCCTTATTAGGAAACTTATGAATATGTTTCTAAACACCATAAAACATGAAAATATTGTGGTTAATTTTTACTAAATCATTGAAAAGTATATCTTAATTTCATGGACACTGATAAATTCAGACTCATATACAACTGCTAAGTTTCACTATTGGAGAAACTGGATCTTATAAGGCAAAGCGAATTATTTGAGGGGTTTCTGGTTGTAAAAAGTAAGAACTCAACAAGAAAAAATGACAGATTGTTCATGAAATGAAAACAAATTTATTCCTTTCTGGGTTTTTATGAAGTATTTCAGGGGTTCAGAGCACTGATTGGAGAAAGGACCATACTAATGCCCAAAACTATTATGAAAGTAAACTTGTTCTTCTTTGGTGTTCTGAAGCTTTTGCCATTTATTTAATTGCCTTAGGGAACTAATCTCCTAAACTATAATAAAAAAGGTACAGTGGAGCCATTGTAGACTTGGCATCCACTGTCTTCTAATCAGGAGTTTTCAGGAATGGAGTGATTTTACCCCACATGTGCAAACAAGTTGGTAGTCTATCTTCCTTGGAGCACTTACCATGCAGATTTCCCTCTTTCTGTCTGAAACACGCAATTTAATCTGTGTGACGAATTGCAAGTCATTCTTTACTTTGCATAGCTAGAAGCATCTTTATTACTTAATAGGGGATGTTATCTCCTTGCTCATTTTTCTTCATAACACAACCCTCCTCACACTCTGTTACATTTATTCCTTCTCAATCAAATATGAAAAAATCTACACAATGCTTAAAATCTTCTTTTGTATACACTGATGAAGAAATAGTAAAAACTCAGCTCAACTATGTTCTTGCTTTTTGTTTTTCTGGAGTCCTTGGGATGGTTGGTTTTCAAAGACTGTGATGCTATATCTGAAAGAAGTCACCTGAAGGGCAGGGAGTTTATTATGGAGCTGAGTTTCAGGTGTCTGAGGCCATTACTACTTGGCCCTTTTATTTTTGGACCTTGGTTTAGGCAGGGAAACCTACCAGAGGGTGCTCAACATCTAATGAGAAGTAAAGAGAACTGATAAATATGAACTTCAATATTTCCCTAAGGAGTCTGATATCCAGTGGCTTCCTTTTTGTTTACATGAAATTCCATCTCCTAAACTTTCTACCACTTCTGCAAAATATCTTGACTTGTTAGACTAGCCTTTGGGGGACCTTTATTATCTAAACTGTAATGTAGCATTGTCATTTACCTTTCTAGTAGGAGAAAAATGTCAAAGCCCATCAAAGTTGGAACATGGAAGTCCTAATTTAAAATGGTATTGACATATGCATGCCAATTTTAAACACCGTGAATGTGATAACCCATTTGTAGACTTTTACCAAATACAAGATTGTATGTATTTGAGATAATCTTTACTTTTAAAAAAAAAAAGGAGCAAGTTAGTACTAGCAAGTTATTAGTTAAGTGTTTACACAAAGGTGAAGTGATTGCTTTGCTATTGTTAATCATATTTCACATGCAGATACTTGCAGAAATCTAAACAGCAGTATTAATAATCACACTTTGCCTTGAGGTACAACTAAAACAGCACAGAAATGATAAATTGTGACTGCTTCACCAACTGTACAGACATTTGTATCCTTTCCCTTGCTTCTGCATTTTATCTACACAACAGAAAGTTCTCTTCTATTTTACAGAAATACTGTTCTGAAAATATGGAATACACTGGCTATCAACAAATTGCCTAGGCCTTCCTCTCCCTTTTACAATTAGCAACTTTATGATTCCTTTAGAACACATATTCCAGATTCACAAGCTTAGAGAAATGTTTGAATTAGAATAGAAAGAAAGCAAATATTGTTTATATTAGTAAGAAGTTAAGAGCCATTTGCTCAACAAATGATGCATGTGCTCAAACCTTAAGAAGCTTGAAGATTGTCTTCCAAAAATGATATAGTTCCCACAGTTCTGGAAAGAAAGTTGGGTACAATGAAATCACTATTTTAAGATAATTTGTTTTTAAACTTATAACATTTAAGGTTCATGATGTTGGGGTAAGAATAGTAACTAGTATATTATTACCCTTTCATAGGCAATAGCCAGGAAACACACACATCAGACCAGAGAAAGAGAGAGTGGAAGAATGTGCTCTCATCTATTTTTTTCTTAATATTCTTAGACAAATATTTTAGGCACAAATAAATCTTCAGTGAATTCTTTTTATATAAAATTTTATATATGCTAATATAAAGGAAAAACAACATTGAAATATAAATTATAACTTAATAGCATTAGTTGTGTATTATTATTAGTCAAAAAATTGAATAGCTTATGTTTATAAGGCACTTAAAGTGTCCAGAGACTCATTTCGCTTTTCGTTTATAATATTATGAAACTATAAAGAAACTCTATATAGGGGTGTGTCCTCCTAAAGAATATGTACATTATATTCAGAGAGAGGTTCATGAGAAATTTTCAGCTGGTGCTGTAACAAAACATGAGGAATGGCTGGCATAAAACCAAATTGTTTCAAAGAAAACTTTGAAAAATTAAAATAAAGGAATTATTTAATTACTTAGGTGGCTTATCAGAAAGAAGAAAATTATCCAAATAATGCAGACAGGTTGTTTATTTTAGGGAACACTGGATGAGGGATGACAGTAGTAAATTCTGAACATTGTCAAGGAACGTTGAGATTGAATAAAAGAATAAAGACTCTTGGTAAGGGAAAAAGATTCTCCATTTGGAGTTTATGCTGTAGTAATGGATGTAGAAAGACAGGATGAGAAGTCATGAATCAAGAATTAAATAAGGTCAACATTAGTTGACCTTCTACCAAAACAAGGGTAATTTGGATAAAGACCAAATATAAAGGAAAACTTGAGAATTCTTCTAAAGTGTGATTTAAGGACATTAAAGAAAGGGCAAAGTAGGAGGGGTGGGCATGGCCAGTTCACAGAAGATGTTAATATCTCATGAATCTAACTAATCTTTATAAGACAAAATAAAATCCTAAAATAGTTTTTGTTTACTTGATTTCTAATCTTGTGTTACTATAATTTAGTCTGAGATTTAAATATAAAAATTTAATTTTAAAATATTTTTAAATTTGAAAATAATTTCTGACAAAACATATATGAACATTCTAATATGAACTTAACCTCAAACCTAAAAAAAAAATAATGCAAAACAAAGAAAGGTGTGTCCGTGTGTGTGTGTGTGTGTGTGTGTGTGTGTGTGTGTAATAGTCATCATCTTTATTTTTGGGTATAAAAAGTAGTTAAAAATAAGAACAAGTTAGATAACAGAAATAATGCAACAATGATGGATCTGTATGAAATAAAACCTGGAGAATTAAAATATGATATTATAAGAAAAAAAACCCTCTATGGCACTCAGCATGTCACAGTAGGAGATGGATAAGTAGCACTGATGATGTGGAAAACAGAATTTAGAAAGTACAAGTGATGTGTCCCAAGGTGGTGATAACACCTGCTAAATAAGGTCATATTCAGTTTCTATCTGTCCCTCTGTGCTCTGAGTCTGTGTTCCATACATTAGAGCTGGAATAGGCAAGAGAGTTAAGGGATGAGAGATATGCAGACTTCGATTTTCTGTACCGCTAAGGATTGCAACTAGGAGACAGAATTTGACTCAGAATATTTTCAAGTTTCTATCCAGGTTTCAAAGCTAGGGGAAGGGCAACTGAGTAAGACTGATTGAGAAATAAGGGAGCAGAGCTGGAGGACAAAGGAAGGGTTTACGTGGAACACAACAGCTCTGAGGGGTCCCTTTATGAGGCTCTCCTGACTGCAAGCCTGGTGGAGACCTATGAGAATCTTCATCCTCGAGGAGGGAGACATAACCAGCCCTCAACACTGAGAGTCCAATTGCACAGCAGAGTGAAGATTGCCACAGCTCTCAAAGCTCCTGTCTCACGTATGAAGTTTGAATGGGGCTAAGAGACTTCTCATGCTCAAACCTGAGGTTCTGACTCAGTGCTAAAGTCATTTGAAAGCTATGATGTAAGTTATGCCCTAGGGAAAATTTGGCAAAACCAATACCCTCCTCAATTATTGATTAAGGCTTTGATCTCCCCTCAGACACCACTGGAAGCCCTTGAACCTTCTCAGAGTTTGTACAACTTATTTCTGTTCCTAAGCACTTTTTAAATAGAATATTAATGGACAAGCAAAATAATAATCTAGGGGGAAAAATGTGACAAGAAAGAAAATTATCCAAAGCATCAAACCTAGAAACTAGATTGATGAAATGTGTGAATAAGACATATGGTGACAGAAAGACAGAAAGTGACTATACGTGACTATTACAGGGAAAATATAAATGGGAACGTTCAACAGAAAGTCAACCATACCCTTTAAGAACACTACGGATGAACAGTCGACAATAAAAATTAACAGTTAGCTCCCTACAAATGCTCAGCCACAAGAGAGCATCCATACATCCCGTTACACTTACCTTCTTTATGTCCATTTGCTTCTGAAGGAGCATTTGACAACACTATCATCTCTCCTTTGCAGAACAAATTCCCAGATCTTTATTCCATTTTGTTATTATTAAAATTATGAACGTGGAGTAACATGAAATATGGAAATCTATTTCTCATTCTCTCGGAAGCTGGAAAGTCTAAGATGATGTCATTGGTATGTTTAGTGATTTTTGTCAACTTGCATGGTGGTTTCTTTAGATAAACGTTTGGAGATGACAGATTATGTATCCTCACATTATAGGAGTAACAGAGGCATGAAAAAGGAAAGTATTGACTGCCCTGTCTTATATAATTCTTCTCATGATGTATGGTACTGCTGTTATGTTTTTATTACCTAAGTAAGTCTTATATTGCAAAGAACGGTTGTTTGAATAAGAATGCCCCCAGAGACTCATGTGTTTGAATACCTGATCTATAGAGAGTGGCACTATTAGAAAGTGTGGCCTTATTGGAGGAATTGAGACACTGTGGGAGGTGGCTTTGATGTCTTAAGGCTTAATCTATTCCCGTTGCAACATTCAGTCACCTTCTGTAGCCTGCAAATCAAGATTTGTAACTCTCAGCTCCTCTCCAGCACCAATGCCTACAAGTCACCATTTCTTACATGCTAATAATGGACTAAACCTCTGAACTATAAGCTACATGTTTTTTCTTTATATGAGTTGCAGTGGCTATGGTGTTTCTTCACAGCAATAGAAACACTAAGTAAGAAAAGACCCAAATCTTTGTATTTTACATTATGAATTGAGTTTCAGTAGGAGTCATTTAATATATTTTCTTTGTAATCTCATTGTACCAAGGAAGCCTGTATAAAATGTTTGTATATGAAATGACTGCATTAGATAAAATATTTTAGTACTGGCTACTGATATGATTCCCAAAATTTCTTTCTGGATAAAAACCTGCTTTGGGTTTTTGTGTTTTCTGTTACTTGGGCATCTAAGCAAGAGGGTGTATACATTATACATACCAGTATGTAGCACCAGGCTATACCCATAACCAGTGTTACAGGATATTCTCTTATAATACTTTCCACTATCATTTCTGCTAAACATATATGATAATAAATCTTGTTTTTCAGCTTAATCTAATCTTGGATCAATTAAGAAACATGTCTGTTCAAGAAAGGATTAACAGAAGAGGGGCCCATCCCCCAATGTGAAAAACATCTTCTTGAAGAGTCCAGATATAAAGATGTCAGGGAGAAAAACATTGGTACAAATGTACCTACCTACCTTCACATTTTGTTAGTAAAGGCATCTACTTAAACACTGCCTCTCCTGCTGCCACAATTTTCTAATCACGTTTGATCCAGATTCTCTGACTTGCCAATGTAGACTAAGAACTGTGGAATAATCTAAATTCTTTGAGCCAGGATGGGCCTACAGAGTCATTCAGCCTCATGGACCGAGTAGATCCTCGATTCTAACCCTCTCTGTACAGAGAACCATTGCTGGATTACCCAGCCTGTCAGACTCAAGCCAATTTATTAAATCTACTTTGTCATTAAGAATTTATCAGATGCGTCCATCTAAAAAATTTGGCATGGAGTAAAATTTGGATTACAAAATACATTTTATTCCAGCATATTAACGAGTGTTTGTAGTATAAAGTTAATAGAAATTACAGCAATATCTCATTTAAAACAGGTTTAATAGTAAGAACGTATTTCCACTTATCCCACTTTGCAATAATTTCCTTGTACTTTAAGAAATTTCTTCTTTCATGGCTCTTTGGAAAGAAAGCAGTCGTGTGTTCTCAGACACACAAAGGAAATATAAACTTAGCAATCAGTTCTCCACACGACAATTTAGTGAGTCTTCCAGGATACAGAACGAGTGGCTGTTCTTGATTATAATTTACTCTTTGGCTCTTTACTCCTCAGGGAGCCCGCCACCCAGGTCCCAATTAAATCACACACAGAGGCTTATTATTATTTATGAATGCCCGGCCTTAGTTTGGCTTATTTCTAGCCAATGTATGGGCTTTTATCATTTCTACTGTAATCATACATCTAGTCTTAATCCACAGCTGGTTGTGTGCCTGAGTAGCTGGGTGACTGGCCCCTAGCATCTTCCTCTTCTCCATCTCTTTTTTCCTCTTTATTCTCTGTGGGAGATTGTGGTGTTCCATTGTAAATAATTGTCCCATCCACTGGTTTAATAAAAAGCACTGATTGGCCAAAGGCAGACAGGAAGTGTGGGTGGGGCTACCAGACTAAGAAAACTCTGAGAACAGGAAGCACAGAGCAGAATGCCAGAGAAAAGCCAGAAGAAGCAAAGGACAACTATGCTGCTCTGAGAAAAGGTACCGAGCCCCATGGATGAACAGGAAGAATCATGGGCTAGATGAAAGGTAGAGAGCTAACAAATTATATGCCTGGGCCTTAGGCTGATCAGGCTGAAAACTATTGTAAACATCTGTGCGTCTCTGTGGGACTGTAGGACTGTGGGACTGTGGGTCTATGGGTCATAAACCTTGAGGTTAGGCCTGCAAGTCCAGGACAGAAACCTCCTACTACAATTCTCTCTGTCTGCCAGCCCCATCTATACTTTCTCCTACCTTGCTTTGGGCATTCAGCTCTTTATTAGAACAATCTGATGTTTTAAACAGGCAGTCACAGACCTTCACAGAGTTAAAAAAAAATGCAACATACACATCTTTGCATTATTAAAACAAACGTTTCAGAGCACAAACAAATATAACACATCTTAAAATCATGTTCTACAACAAGCAGCCTCGGTCAGAAGATAGTCTATAGCTCCCACAGGGGAACTAAAATGAAAGAGCCCTAGTTACATATCACACACACATGGGTACCTCACCAGTAAGTAGATTCCTTCCCAGTGACAAATAGCATCCTTTTAAAAGAAGTAAGCATGTTCAAATGCAAGAGAAATATAATATAAAATGGTTTTGTGTGCATGTGTGTACATGAGAATGCCAAATATTCTCAAAAAGTTCCCTCTTATAACTCATTTGATATACATAAATTTCAATTTTTTCCAAATTCCCCAATGTAATTGGTTTTTAATGAATGAACATGCCTACAACTCATAACTTTATTGATTAGTTTTATTTTATTCTAACTGATAACTCACCTAATTATATTAATTTAAATAAAGAATTTTTCATTAAGTCACTGAACTTCATTGTCATCGCCTACTGGATTATATTATTACAACCTATGTATTTTGATTATGATGGAAACTAAAATACCACTGGATACCACTCATTGTCCTTCCAGGAACCTGGTATTTGATGTACGCCCTGTGTTAGGACTACATGTTGATGCCTGTTACCCAAGGCCACTCTGAGATCCTTAAGTTGAAATTTCTTTTCTCTAACATGGTAGGGCTAAGTGACAGGATCTTTGGAAAGAAACTGGGATTAGGTGAGATCAAAAAGTCTCAGCTAATCAATGGGATTATCATCTTTATAAGAGCTTATGAGAGGTCTGCTTTCTCTCAAGACCATATAAAGATATAGGGGAAAGATGTTTGTCTGAGGATAAACAGTCTGTCATTTGACCTTTAGTATGGCGTTGTCTTTCCAGACTTCATAAATCTGAGGCTTACTTTTTATTATTTAAGCTAACCATTTCACTTGTATATTGCTGGAGTATCATACAACAAAGAACCTAGTATCTACTTTTAGCAAAAAGTCAGCAATGATCCTATGCGATACTATGAAGTATATTTCCAGAGCAATCACACAATTCTCTATGATTCTTTAAGTTAATATATAATAAACTGTATATTTATTTGGAAATAACGTAAAACTGTGCTGGAATATTTTGCCAATCATTATTTAATAGGTTAATAATTAAAGCTTGGAAGCTAGTAACTAGGCTGAGATACGCTTGTCTATGTGTGTATTTATTAGTCATTATTAAGAATGTGCATTATTACGTGTGTGCATGAGTGTGTATGTATAAATCTTCATCTTGAATATAGTCTTTTTACAAGCAAAGTAATTGTTTTCTTCAGGAAATGTCTTTTAAAATCATTAATTCAAGATAAACAACATTCGTCAGTTAATATGAAAAACATAAGTGCAAATTTTCAGAAGTAGACAAATTGCATTGAAGAAAAAATTTAAAATATTCAATAGATCTTTATTTTAAGCCAAATCAAACTCCAAATCCTTATATATTAAAAAAAGCAAAACAAAATAAAGGTCAGCTCTAATTTCACTATCAGAAATGAGCAGCCAGATTGTTAGACAGAAAAGGAGAGGGGAGAGGAAGTGAAGAAATGATATGAGAAAGTTTGGTTCTGATTAAACCCGAAGGCAGAGAAACGCATGGCAAACCTATACATTGTAAGCATGGTTTCTAAAAACTGAATTCCAATAATTAAAAAAGAAATAAACAATATCTAGAAAACAAATGGTCAAAAATTACCACAGAAAGAGGTTCAACTTAAATGTCATCACACTATCATGGAGTAGACATATCATCCTCTCAGGCTGAATACAGAAGATAAAAAAAGTTGGATCTCTTAAGTATAAATGTACATTGCTTCAGAAAAAATTTATTGTAGCCAGCGCCTTGATAAATGCATCTGGCAGCTCTTATTCATGCTAAGGTCTTTTCTGAGTATTTTATTTCTTAAAGACAGAGATCTACATTTCTATTTGACTAAAAATGTAAGATAGCAATTTTTAAAAATGTAAATGGCAATATAGCCTTATTAGTTCATTGAAAACTAAAACATAAATTTGTAAATAGGACTTTAGATAGTTATTTTGAAACTATTGTAAGCACATTGAATTTCCCTTTCCTGCCAGATGCTCTTTCCTTTGAACATTTTGCACAACTCATAAAAATGTTATTTCATATCTGCAACATTTTGAAATACATCTCTTCCGAAATTGAGTTTTAACAGCTTATGTGTACAAAGTTCTTCTAAATACATTTTGACATGCTTGATTGCTGAGCCTGAATTTACTTTTCTGTCTTGAAACACAACCATCTGAATCGAAACATATCTATGTCTTCAACATCAATCCTATTAAATTTTCACCTTTCCATTTCCTCACTGAAATGAGGTGCATCACTTTTTCACTAATGAAAACATTGGTTCTATATTATTTGCTTTCTTGTAAAACTAAGATGACCTTTGACTAATATTTTTATAATCAAAATAATAAAATTTGACTAGGGAATAAAACTAGTTTATATAGTTTATCAATCTAATTCACCAATAGATTGAATTGTGTCAAGCAAGTGTCAAAAACTGATAAATTTCAAGCTGTGTCTTTTCTATCAGAATAAATGCAGTAATATTTTAAATAGTAATAACTTAGTTTTAAAACCCATCTTTGTCTTGGGACTTCTTCTATATTCAAGATCTCTTAAATACAGAAAGTAGAAAACTTCTACACATTTCCATATATGGAACTGAACACTCTTTTGTTCTCAAAAGAAGAAATAATTGGAGTCACTCTGACCTAAGCTGAAGATAAAATAATAACTCTTTTGATGGAAAAATACCTCATTTAAATTTTAAATAGATTGACTACTGAATAAAAATATCTTGTTAGCAAAACTTAATTTTATACTCGAAAATTCATGTAGGAATTTAAGTCTTAAGGTCTTCACAATGCAACTGAGTTAGTAATAGAAGGCACCACGGTCAGGATGTTTATTTGCCCATTCAATATCCATACCTGCAACTAAGTTCCAATGTGATATTTTCAAGGTGGAGTCTGAGGTAGTGACTGTAGGAAATTATGTCCTTATAACTGAGATCTTTACAGGCCCCTTAAGAATGTAGAATTTTGTGTCAAAGCAAACAAACAAACAAAAAGATGAAGTGAATGCTTATCTCCAAGAAGCGGAAGACAGACCCTTACCAGACACTTCATCAGCACATATATTGATCTTGGAATTGTTGACCTCTGGAACAGTGAGAAATGAAAGGCCGTGTGTTGTGGTTTGTATATAAAATTCTTCCCACTGTTCTGATTGTAGTTTCCAATTGAGGGCACTATTTAAGGATGCTGTGGAAACGTAAGCAAACCAGAGGGCAGCTGGCAGAAGTTGTTAAGTGATATAGTAATGTTATTGCTGGCTCGAGGTCTCCTTATTCTGAGCTTCCCAGCTACCATGAGGGAAGCCACTCTCTTCCATATGCTCCACACTTAACCTTGGGTAGAGTTGACAGAGATAAAGGCTGTAAACTAAAGAGTCTGAATCCATAAACTAAACCATAAACTGCCTCCTTTATATTGTTCTGTTGACTATTCATTCACAGTGACAAGTTTGGCCAATCCATGACTCTTCAAGCTATGTCATCCACATTATCATCGTATAGCAGTGATAACAGAGTAACACACACCTGTGTACCAATAAGTGGGGATAGTCCTGTAATAAGTAAATGAACTCATGGAAATATCTTGAAATCTGAGTTATGTGTAGAAGCTGAAGGAATTTTCAGGCTTCTACCATAAAAGGCTACCACTTTGTAAACAGGACATTAAAGGCAATACTGATCAGGACTCAGACAGATCAGCAGGATATGAGGACCATGGGGATCATATAACCCCTATTCTTTTCTGAGCACATATGTATAACATAAAGCTCACTCTGATGAGACACAATTCATAAACTTTTTAAAGCTGTATTGTTGAGCAGTTGAGAAAAGATCGTCCTATCATAAACAGTCAGAGATGATAATGGAGAGTGGTGTTGTGTTCCTATTGTTCTGTGCAAAGCAGAACTTGCTAATGTTAAAACCAGATTTGTGCCCAAAGAGATCTCTAAGCAAAATGTTACAGGACTCACTTGGCTGTTCCTGACTACTTACAGCCAAAGTCAGGAGCAAAATTAATTTAAAGATAAAGTTAGCGAGCAAGAAAAGGCAAGCAATAAACAAGTAGGCAATTTTTCAATCTATCATTATTGAAAATAATAGCAAACACCTTTCCAAAGACTAAAATTTGTGCTTCAATTTGTGTTTAATGAAGAGGCTAGACAATCATGGGGAAGAATCCAGAGAATAACACTCAAGATAGTAAAGACAAACAAACAAAAACACAAAAAAACAGCCCAAATTGTTTCCAGGGTCTTTTATTTCATCTTAGGACCCAGTTTCTCTGTCAAGGTCACAGAACCATTTAACTTCAGGCTACCTTTGTTTCAAGTGCATTAGGAAATCCGTGCCTTTACCTTAGTCCCAAGAAAGGCAGGACACTTAAACTTTCGAAGACAGTTGATTGAGTTTTATTCTGTTGTTTGGCACAAACACCGACAAAAAGAAAAAGATTCTTTGACTAAGTTAAAGAACTTGCAGGTCATAATCCGTCACCAAGGGAAGAGGTCCGGGCAAAAGCTCAAGGCAGAAAACTCAGAGCGGGAAACCATGGAGGAATGCTTCTTTCTGGCTCACACCTGGCTACCTAGCATTTAGCTACCTTCCTCCTATATCCCAGAACCATTTGATTATGTGTCCATATTGCCGAAATTTGTTGGAATATTCTGTATCCGTTAATAACAAATATAATCTCTCACAGACATACTCAAAGATCAAACTGATCTAGAAAAATCTCCAATCTAGGCTTCCCTCTGAGATAGACCTAGGGTGTATCGGACTGACAAAAACCAACCAGGACAATCGATTTTCTTAAGCTTCAGTGACTTTTCCATATTCTGTTTTAGATATTTGGGGACCTGTACTACTTTTATTCTTTCCCATTTCTCCCTTTTGGAACAGATTATCTTTTCTACGCTTGTAGCTCAACTGAAGCATAAAGCATGTTTGGCTTCACCGGTTTGTAGCTTTGGAACGAATCAGACATTGTGCCTCACTGCATTTGCCTTAGATATTAAAGTGATAAGCTTTTGATTTGGTACCTGAACAAGTTAAGGTTTAGAGCATTGTCAGGAAGAAATTAATAGGATTGTGTATTTGAAAAACGTGACCAGCAAGGGGACTAGACTATAGTATGCTGATTTAATTCTCTTCTCAACACACACATTTTGTATGTGAAAACTAAATACCAATGTGACATTTGAAAAGAGGGCCTCTAGGACATGAAGGCTGAGCTCTAATAAATGGGTCCAATTGTACCATTGTAAGAGACCCAGAAGCTAACCCTAGCCCTTTCTGAAATATGAGGAAAAAAGCAAAAAGAAGGCCATATATGAAGAAGGAAACCAGCCTTCATCAGGGAGTGATCTATTGTTACCTTGTTGTTGGACATCACAGTCTAGAAATATAAAGAATAATTGTTGGGGTTCTTTATAGTTTACTCAGTTCTCTGAAAATTCCATGACAGCAGCAAAAGAGACTTAGTCCTGTCCATTTTTACAGAATCCTGGTTCACTCTACTTGCCACATCTACCAGTTGCTTATTTACGTAACAGATGTGTTGCAATAATATTGCTCAGCCAACGGTCTCTTCACATTCCCTGTATCTCCAGGAAAGGGCATTTTGCTGATAATCTTTCTGTTTTAATCGTGGGGAACCCTTTTTTATTCTAAGTACTCTTTTAATCTACAAAAAGGAATGCTGTTTGTCTCTGTCTCATATTAGCTGTGGCACAGAAGCACATCACATTTTGTGATGCGATACATGGACCAGAAAGCAGTAGCTCTGAAATGTTGCTGAGCATTATCCATATTCTTCGCAATGCTAAAGCTGGTTGGTTTTCATTGTTTCTTCCTCCTCTTCCTCCTCCTCCTCCTCCTCCTCTTCCTCCTCCTCCTCTTCTTCTTACTTCTTTGCCTTAGTGTTTGTGATACTGACTTGACATCTTTCTTTGGTCCATATCCTTCCCAGGTCTTCTACTTTGCTTCTTTTCTGCTTCTGGATGGGATCTTCATGCCGAGCATCAAACCTGTCCTCTTTATCACTTATTGAACCAGATAACCCATGAATTCCCTTGAAACATTTGGATCAAATGCTGTCTTACTCTAAACTTACTAATATTTGTCAAACAAAGGAGGGCATTTACTAGCTTCCTAGTCAATAACCCATAAATCTGCTGTGAAAATAATGATGTCTGTGACCCAACTGGTATAATCTCTTAGTGCCTTCAAAATCTGTTCTTGACTTCAGATGTTTTACACCAGTAAATGTGTCTCTGGTCAGCCTCTCATTACTACTGAAATTATTTTTGGATCCTGCTTATGAAGCCATATCTTTTTGAGATTTGCTTGTCACATGCCTCTCTCCCTCTCCTTATGCTTCCTATATCATTCTGCTATAGAATCTAATGTCCTGCTGAGTAATCAAACAAATCTCTAGACACTGTGGTCTTGCTGCTTATCTCAGTAAAGGAAAAAAAAAAAATAACAGCTGCTGAAATTGTGACCGTTCTTCCTGGCTGTCAAATTTAGTGAAAACAGATGCTTCAAGGAGTTGTTTGTAATTCAAGCAGGCACAGAGTAGAAAGAGAAACCTCCTATTTGCTGAAACTATAGAAGTTTTGTTAGGTCAGCTTGGCTTCCATTTACTCACTGGGTAAAAGGAATGGTGTGTATTTACTGCTGTATAAGTGACCAAGTGCTTCATTTCAATTATAGGTCTTACTTACACTAACCGTGTCTCAGATAACACCCATGGATAAAGTGTGTATATGTGCACACCTTATGAGAAAAAGGATTAAAACAGTTTCATTGATACGTGGCATGTTTTGAGATGTTAAGTATTACTATAGAGAGGTAAAATGGGTCTATTTCTTTGTGACTCTATAGGGACAAGGAGACTTAAACTACCAGAAAATAATCCAGTGAGCTAAGGTGACCATTAAGAGGCCAGACACAGAAAATTATCACTCTTTTTTTTTCCTTTTTTTGTGGTGGAGGAGTATTTTTATTTATTTTAATTTATAAACATTAATAGCTAAATTTTAATTTAAAAAGAGAAATATTAGAACCTGACAAATGCTAACAAAAAATACTTACAAATAGATTTCTCTCATTCTAGACAGGTACAGAATAAATGACAAATTGGTCTGATATATTCAGGTAGTCAGGTATATATATATATATATATATATATATATATATATATATATATATATATATATATATATATATATATATATATACATATCCTGGTGTATTTAAATACATGCAACATAGTTTGTAATCAAAGACCACGTATCCCAACCATCCTTCAAGCTTCATTTTTATCTGCCACGAACAATAAACTTATCTTTGTCTTGTTCTTTCTTGGTAGTAAAATGAGTTGCATTTGACTTACTTATGACGGTTCCTTATAACATTAAAGGCACTAGATTCTGTGAGATGAAGAAAGATACTTCCATGTTAAAACTTTTATTTGCAATTTAAAGTCAAATTAACAGAACAATTATAATTATGCCAAAACTGAACAAATGTTACAAAACTATGTCCAGTCACTTAGTGTCCCACCTTCAGTGTGAAAGCTTCCCTGTCCATAGATGCTCTGACTACAAACTGGCTTATGAAATCCGATAGCGTCTTTGTACCAAAGGAAAACACTGGTCTGCATAATGTTAGCTTCCATTCACAATTACTCTTACAAAAACAGGAACAGGAAGTGTAAGTTATATATGAGTTTATACTTTTGAGGAAAAATAAAGAAGTTAAATGGAGACTTCCTATTATTAGGGATGTGGAAGAAGAGAGTAGACATTGATGAATGGGTCAAGATATCAGCAGGAAAAAGAAATCTGGCAAAATAATACAATCTTAACTCCATGGACCTAAGGAGAAAACCAGTCTGGAGAGGGAAATAAGGTACTAGAATAATGGAAAGTTGGAGATTCTTAGGTGGTCATGGAATTAGGCTGCCTCTGAAGTATCAGTAACCCCCATCTGTAAGTGTGCTTCACCATTTAAATACATGTGTTGAACAATGGAAACGTCACTAAGCACTGGCAGCAGTTTCTATCATGTGGTCTGTTTAGTTTTGATATGAGGTACCTTCTCACTCCCAAAAGAAAGCCTCATGTGTTACAGTTTACTTTGGCCACTTGTGGCTATCTACAGTTGGAAAGGCGTGTGATGTGGTCTTTGAGTCACAGGCTGATTATTGAGAAGGCTCATGGGAAAATGAAGAATCTCATAGTTGATGTTTGTGAAGTATGTAAAAAGTGAAGGCAGAGAAAGCTACTCTTGAGGGCGGGTCACAGGCAGGTGCCAAAATGTACTCAAGTGGACAGCTGGGCAATTTTTACTAAGCCCATCACTAACTAATTTCAATTATTTTTAAATAAATTCTGTTACTGTAAATAGACCCCCCAAACATACAAGCATGTCAAATAAAATAAAACATAATGTGGAAACACTTAATAACTTAGCTGTTGACAGAAACATGTACCTTTCATCTTCTAAACTGTGCCTTTGGATATTTTGTCAGACTGATAGAGAGTGGGCTAAAACAGTAGAACAACCAGAGGTAGGTAATTATATCCAACCGATCTGTTGCCAGAAACTGAAGTCTGTGGTTAAATGCAACCCCATGTGTTTATATGAGATGTGTTCTCAAAACCTTTTTTTACTTGGGATCCAGCTTTTTTCAAATTTTGGGAATGAAGCTCTAGCTTCTCAGTGTTTAGATGGGGCAGAATAAGGTATGGTATCTTTTTTCTATAAAAGAAAATTCAGAAACAAAGACAGGACTCTGTAATTCGAGACATGTGCTTCTCTTACACAGGCCTGGAGTTGAATCTCCAGCATGAGATTCTCTGTTCTCTAGAAGTACCTGCACTTGCATGTACACATAGAGGAGAACTTAGATTTATAAAAATAAATTAGAATAAAAGCTATTCTTTATTCATTCCATGTAAAGACAACCAGAGAGAACTGTCTTAAAGTGAGCATTAGGATAGGAAAGCATTGGTAGTCTTGGGAGTCAGTCAGTATTTATATTAATTGTCCATTTACACCTTTCTTAACATTTCCAACTTTATTTTTGCAATATGTCAAGGAAAATGATTTGGAAAGAAACTGCTTTGTCAACATTTGTGTGAAAATTTGTTTAGCACTGGTCAGTATTTCTCCTGTTATTCCAATAATTCTTTCTAGATCAATAAGAGAACACACTTGAAATATTGCCAAAAAGATATCAGAATAGGAAACCTATATCTAATAATGAATTTTTCTTCTTTCTGGTTTTACATTTCAATGTTACCTACAAAAACATCTGGTTGTAACAGAGAACTTCTTGAAGGCTGAATTCAAAATCCCTTAACAACAACAAGACACCATGTGTAACTCTCAACTATAAAAGAGAAAGTAACTTTGGAATTTATTTATCTTATTAAAAGTGAGAAAGATGGAAGCTTTAATAGTACATTGAAAATATCTTATTTGAATTAAGGTCTAAAAGATAGAAAATAACTATCTTGGGTGCCAAGTTTTAGAGACTTGGCAGTCCAGAGGACCATGGAAAAAACAAATACTAATTGTCTTTTAAAAATGACTCCGGAGAAACCGCCATACTGATTTCCAAAGTGGCTATACAAGCTTATACTCACACTAACAATGGAGGAGTGTTCCCCTTGCTCCACATCCTCTCCAGCAAAGGCTGTCATCTGTGTTTTTGACCTTAGCCATTCTGACAGGTGTAAGGTGGTATCTCAAAGTTGTTTTGATTTGCATTTCTCTGATGGCTAAAGATGTCAAGAAAATTTTAATTTTCATTCAGCCATTTGTAATTCTTCTGCTGAGAATTACTTTTTTTTTTTTTTTGTTTTGAACCCCATTTTTAAAATTGTGTTATTTGGGCTTGGAGCTCTATACACTTAAGGGTATTTCCCACCTTCTTTTCTATCAAATTCGGTGTAGCTGGGTTATTGTTGAGGTCTTTGATCCACTTGGATTCGAGTTTTGTGCAGGGTGATAGGTTTGGATCTATTTTCGTTCTTCTACATACTATCATCTAGTTATGCCAACACCATTTGTTGAAGATACTATCCTTTTTCCATTGAATATTTTTGGCCTCTTTATCAAAACCAGGTGTTCATAGGAAGCAGTATGACAGTTCCTTAGAAAACTGGGAATCAATTTCTCCAATGATTCAGCAATATCATTATCGGGCATATACCCACAGAACATATATTCTTACCCTAAAGGCATTAGTTCAACTATGTTCATAGCAGCATTATTCATATAGCAAGAACCTAGAAATAACCTAGATGCCTCACAATTGAAGAATGGATTAGCAAATGTGGTACATCTACACAATGGAGTGTTACTTAGCAGAGAAAAAGAAACAAACCAACAAACAAAGACACCATCCTAAAATTTGCAGATAAATGGATGGATTTGGAGAATATCCTTCTGAGTGAGTTAGCACAAGCCCAGAAAGTTTTGCAAGGACATACTCACTCATATGTGGACTTTAGACAAAAAGCAAAGAATACCCAAGCTGCAAATCACAATCCCTGAACAGTTTGGGATTAGAAGGAACTTTAGATAGACATCCAGGGATTCTCCTAGGAAGAGAAAATAGAGATCTCCTTAGTAAATTGGGATCATAATGGGTAGTAACCAAGAAGAGGTGGGAACAAATCATGAGAGAAGATGGTTGAGTGAGAGGAGCAACAAAGAAGGAAGAAAAGAGATTTCTTGATAGAGGAAGTCAATGTGAGGTTGGAAAAAGGCCAGGTGCTAGGGAAACCTCCGAGAATTCATAGGATATCGCTGTATAGGACTCCAACCAATAGTGTGAGTGGGGGGGTGCCTAGACAGGACTTGCCCTATAATCAGATGAATAACCACCCTAAGTGTCATTAGAGAACCTATATCCAGCAATGAACAGAGATGGAAGCAGAGATCCATAGCTAAGCACCAGGTGGAGCTCCTGGTCCAGCTAAAGAGAGAAAGAGGAGAATCTATATGAACAAAAGCATAGAGATTATGAGGAGGAGTCCCACAGAGAAGGCTGGCTAGAGTTCTGGGGAGCTCACTGACTCAAAAGCAGCCACTGGGGAACCATCAGGAAAAGGAACTAAACCCTCCAAAGTTAGATGACTGTGAATTGGCATGGGCAGTATGGGGAACCTTGTGGAGTAGGATCAGACTATGTTGCTGTGTATGAACTGGCACCTTGGAGCCCATTCCCTACAGAGGAACACCTAACCCAGTCCTAATTTTGGGATGAGAGAATCGGTCCTACCTCATATGGATATACCAGACTGAGATGACTCACTTTGGGACTCCTTGCTCTCCTTGGATAAAGGATGGGGGGATATAGTGGGGGATGAGGCTGAGGGAGGACTGTGGGTGACTGGGAGGATGGAAGGGAGGGTGAGCAGGTGAATATATGGGAAAAATGAAATATAAATAAAAAAGAAAAAATAAAACGAAGTACACAATCCATGTATATATTTTGTATGTAAATATATTTATAATATTAATACATACTTTATACATGCAATTATTAAATACAACATACATACATATGAAAAAGTGACTCCTAAATGATTTTCAGCTATACTCATAGAGCAGCGCCTTATCTAGCAATCATCAGAGAAGTTCCTCCAGCAGCTGATGGGAACAAATGCAGAGACCCACAAACAGATATAACAGAATCCTTGGAACACAGCCGCCAATGGGGTGTCTCCTACAAATTTCCCCCCTTAGAGCTCGGGGAAACCCATTGGAGAGGAAGTATAAAGAGTGTAGGAGCAAGAGAGGTGGAAGACATAAAGAGAACACGGCCCTCTGAATCGACCGAGCAAAGGTCACATGAGCTCCTACAGTCTGCAGGGTCTACATCAGCTCATCTGAATGTATCTTACGGCTTTCAGTTCAGTATTTTATGAGACTCCTTAATGTGTAAAAAGGCGAGTCTCTGACTCTAGGTCTTTCTCTTAAGACCCCTTTCCTTCTGCTTGTTTGCCTTGGTCAACTTCAATGTGACGATTTTTGTCTTTTATCTCATTTTACTTTGTTTTATATTTTGTTGTTATCTCGTAGAAGCCTGTTATTTTCTAACGGAGACTGAGTGGGGATTGAAACCAGATTAGACAGAACATCCGGAGGAGGTGGAAGAGTAAACAGTGATCAGGATACACTGCATGTGAAAAGTGCCTCTTTTCATTGGAAGTAAAATACATTAAGGATGTTATTGTAAGTCTAGGGGAGTGGCTCACTGAAAGAACACTTCCAGCATCTGTCAGACCCAGGGTTTTATACTCAAAAAATAATTAAAAAGTCACTGAAAAGAGAACAACGTCTCACTGCAGAGATCATCAGTGATCACCAGTTTACTAAATCTACTAAATTTGTAAATAAACTTACACTCATCTTGATCATCTGCAGTCTTTGTCATAGCTTAACCAACTTTCTCTTCTGAAGATGTCTTTTACTTACATTTAGAAGCAATATGCTTTAGAGAAGTGTTTTGTTTTTGCCTTACTAATGTCTCTCACTAATATCAAACATTATTCGTTAGTATTTATTTTTCTTCCAAATTTCTTAATGAGGAACAGTCCTTAGCTGAGCCCTAGTATCTGTACATTATCTAGATACACTCCTGATATTGCCTAAAGACAATAGTGCCTAAACTTCCTACAATCCAGCAGCTAGGTAACAGGAAAAAGTTAAGAGAGACATCCATAGATCCCCCTGGGAAGGGGAAATAGAAAGATCTCCCGAGAGACCATGGGTGGGGCAAAGGGGGTGGGAAGAGAACATGAGATAACGGAATGGTAGAGAAGGGGTTGGCAGAGCAGCAGAGAGGGAGAGCAAAGAAGTTGATAAACTGATAGAGGGAGCCATGGTGAAATTAGAGAGAAAACAAATATTAGGGAACATCCAAGAGCCCACAAGATGAGCTCAGCTAGGACTCCAGACAATGGTGGAGAGGGTGATTAAACTGGCCTTTCCCTGTTATCATATGAATGACAACCCTAACTGCCATTATAGAGCCTTCATCCATAAGCTGATGGAGGCAGAAGCAGAGAGCCATAGCTAAACATTGGACTGAGCTATTGGTTCAGCTGAAGAGAGGGAGGAGAGATTGCATGAATGAAGGATCTAGATCATAATGGGGAGACCCATGGAGTAGGCTGTCCCGTGCTATTGGGAGCTCACAGACTCTGAACTGGAATGGATCTGAATATGGATGAAAGTGGAAAGGCATGGGCAATTAATAGAGCACCATGAAATCAGACCAGAATCAACCCTGGGTCCATGAACTGGCTTCTGGAAGCCCATGCCTAGTTGGAAAACACCTTTCTCAGCCTTAATACTTAGAGAAGGAACTCAGTCCTACATCAACTGGATATACCAGACAGAATTGGCTGGCTTTGGGATTCCTTGCCTGCTCTGGGAGTGAGGGGGATGAAGAAAGTCTGGAGAAGCCTGGGAGAAGGGGCAGAAGGAGCCGTAGTGAGTATGGAAAATTTATTTTTAAATTAAAAAAAAAAATGCCTGAACTTCAAAATCTCTATCATATGTTGCTGCTCTAAACCCCCAACTTGTGGACTGAAATTGCCTATCATTATTTCAGTTATCTAATAATTTGTATTTACAAATTTGTACCAAATTTTATATTTTTCAAACAATTTCTGCTCTGGATCCCCAAATCTGTTTTTACCTGAAATCTTTTCCACCTTACATGGAACCACTATTATACTTCCAGGTACCCAGAATGAATGAGTCAGCATTATGCCTGAGTTACCTCATTTCCTCATATACAGCTGCATGTCAGACAAGTGCTCTTGGGTGTTTTTATTTAGAGATATTCACATTCGGGATCTGGTAAGCATGCCGATGCTGTCACTTTGGCTTCTGCCCACTGTCCTTTACTGAGTTATCACAATAATGTCTAAAAGATTCTACACCTCTCCCATTTTTCTTCCATCTGGAAACTATTTTTCACATAAGAGAAATCCTGTAAAATAGTGGGTTCTCATAAGATGTCTACTGCTTGATGCTCCCCATTTCCCTTTTCCTTTGTCTTCCTAAAAAAAAAAAAAAAACAAAAAAAAAAAACAATGACCAAGTCTTCACAATGGTTGAGCAGATGCTCATTATTGATGCATATCATTCCAGATTTTCTCTTCCTAGAATCCTCTTTAGTGTCTGTATTTCTCATTCATTAATCTTCAATAAACCGTGGTTCTTCAATGAAGATAACCAGTTCGTCTGGAATGCATCCATCATTTATTCCGAAAACTTTTATTATGACCAATATCTGATACTCATTAGATATTCAGAGATTTTATCTATTTTTGTTTAAGTTTATAATGCCTAGGGCACAGTAGGTACACAAATATTATACAGTAGATAGACAAGACTTGTAAAACGTCTACACAGATATGGAATGCTTTATATGGCAACACACACCAAAGAAGGAGACTTGAATAGCAACTCCACATGGTTCTGTTCAATTTTTAAAAATGGTAGAATGAAAACGGGATTGTTGTTTGTTATGTTTTACATTTCCATATAAACTCTCAGGTTCTCATCATCCATATGTGGATCCCCTAAGTCAAGTTTTGTCCAACTCCCATCCAAGCCTACTTCTTATACCTTGTCTATTAATTTAGAGTTCAATTTTAAAATTTACTCTGTATGTCTCTCTGAGCCTCTGTTCATCACAAATTTTGTGCTTCATTTTCTGCTCATTTTATTACATCCAGGATAAAGAAGTTTCCTTAACTTTATACAACTTTTTCTAATATCATAGTAATGACATAGTAATTTACCAATGGAGTTTTGGAAGTGATGAAAACGTACAATAGCATCAATAGTAGTGCACATGTTACAGTTGCATAGCAGCGGAAGTGTGGCTCAATAGCATAATACCTGAAGATTAATTTCTATGAGTGGAAAAATAGTTATTTTGACACTATAGTTGGATCATAGTATCATGGTTATCCAGAAAAAAATTAACTAAAACTGAGTGTTTAACTGGCTTTTCTACAGTCCTTACAAAATTCAGTGTATGTATCATTGCGCATTGCTGATGATGCCTTACTAAAAAGAAACCAAATCACATAAAAAGGTTAACTTTTACTCAGTTCTGCAGAAACAACATTGACAGACTTGTCTGATGGTTTCCTTCTTGTTAGGAAATCACTGAGGTAGTACGTGTCATCACATGGTAACAGAGTTTGCATTTGGGTTTCTTATGGACTCATTGCTTTTTTCATAAAAGCCTAGGGGCAATATGAGTACTATTCCCTAATACCATTATCTATTCCTAAGCAGCTCTCAAAGGCCCAACCCATAAATGCCCTAGTTAATTATGTTCCCATACTATTTAACTTTCACATCGGGAGATAGATTTCAATATTCAAAGCTTCGGGGGACACAGACAAGTGACACTGAGTTCATAGTACCTTGAATTTGTTGTGAGCTCTCTTCCAGATGGATTTATGTGACTTCAAAATCACTGTTCATTGGGTAATGTGTCAATGAGGCTTTAATCCAGCTCTGCCAGCTCACACTAGTGTTTTTCCCTTTGCATATGCATTTTTCTTCAGTGTCTCAGGAAGATAGTTTTGGCTGCCTCTTCACCCTTAGATATTTAATAATCATTTATTCCCCACACTTCACTTCAAAAATCTATTTCATATACAATGCATCTATTATGCATACTGCAATTGCACCCAAAGAGGGAAAACATCCAACTATCTGCCTATAAAAATATGTGAATATTTGCAAGGATTAGAAGCAATCACTCATCCACAAGTATTTTTTTTTTTTTCTAATTAACGTTACTGACCAATCCAAATATGATCTCCCCTATAGTTTAGGTTATTTTTACATGTACTTTTTAGAATCTCTCTTTTCTCTGCCAAGTTAAAAATGTTGACATTTAGGCCAGGATTTTAATTCCTAGGAGTTTAGATTATTCTCACATCATATGATAGACTTTCCTCCTTGGACTCAAAGGAGAAGACAACATTCGAGCTGAGAACATTCATGTTCTTCTTCCTGATGATGGAATTATCTCAATGTCCAGGCAAATCCATGTTTTCTTTTTCCTCAGGTATACAGACAGAACAAACGTCTTGCATTCCTGATAGTCTTATGTGGACTAAAATAATTGTCACTCTAATGCTTTGCAGTGACTATAGATCACATCTTGGAACTTCTGATGCCAGAAGGGCATGATGGAGAATGAATGGAAATTAAACCTTCTACCCGTTGTTACTCCACTCTGGTGCCGCACCATCAACCTAAAGGCGCAGTGAGTGATTTAGAGCAAATCTAATTTAATCCACAACTTACAGAAGTTTTACAACCTGTAATTTCTCTACAGGTTTCTTCTGAAGTCAAACCTCATCTGTGCAATTTTATTTTAATATTGGTTATCTTATTCTCTGTCTCTACATGACAGTTCAAATAATATAACATGGCTGATTTTTATTAAATAATCAATCAATATATACATTGTTTTGATCTAACTACATACTTAGCTTTCTACTTGACTCTTGGGGAAACTAAATATGCGAGTCTTTTTCACAAAGAAAAGCAATGAACTTGGATCACAGGAACAGAGTAGTTAAAAATTATTCCATTAAAGAAATATGCATCATCAGGGAGACGGAGAGAAATGATTTCAGGAAGGAAACGCAAAGCAGCTGGAAACAAGAATGGGACAAATTTATTTTGTTGTTTCAATCAAAACTGTATAATAAAATTGATATTTGAGAAAAATGAAATTAATAACATAGTCTATAGAGGGTCTGAGATTTGCTGAATCAAGAAGCATTATTACTGAAGTTGTTACAGACTGAGCAATCCAGGTTTGTCATAATGATAATTGGTGCAAGATTTAATTTTAGGAAAAAAAATTCCACGAAGTATAAAAAATAACTTAATGAGAAATGTGAAGATCACTAGCTGGAAAGATAGGTCAGGGAAGAAGTACTTGCTGTATAAGCATCGGGAGCCATAGTTAAAATACTCAGACTCCATATAAAGCCAGGCACAGTGGCACACATCTGTAATTACTGTGCTCCGAAGGGGAAATGAAAATCAAAGACAGCAGATCTTGTCTCACAAAGTGGACAGTACGAGAAACCACATAGCTTGTCCTGTCCCCTTTTTCACATGCCCACATTGTTATATGTGTGACTGTGTCAAACACACAAGTATGCATACATGTAAGCCAAAGACGTACACAAATACACAGGTGCACATGCAAACACACATGCAACTAAAATGTAAAAATAAGAGCACTAATATGAACCAGTAATATTCTGTAATACAGTTTTACTCAAGAAATAGCACACAAACTTAAGTTCTTATAGCTAACAGGGCTGTATATGAGTTTGGCATGAAATGTTCATCTTCCACACCCTTTGTATTTGGCTGGCAAGACTTGGCTTTGCCTTTTTCCTCCACTGCCCTTAGTTTGTTTACCCCACTAAACTTCCTGCCTGTCTATTGGCCAATCAACATTTTATTAAACCAATTAGTATGACCAATCTTTACAGTGTAGAAGGAATTATCCCACAGTGTTTTTAAGACATTGGGAACTCTCTACATCCACAGCTTTGGTACCTGCATGGAATCAAATAGGCCCTTTGCATGTGGGAGATAGTTGTGTAGTTTGGTCTGCTTGAGAGGCACTTGTCAGGAGACTCAGGTGCATTAACTGGCTTTTGAGGACCCATTAAACATGGTGGGAAACCTTGTTCTGCCTTGATAGAGGGGGAGTCCTGTCTCAACTGAATGTGCCAGGCTTTGCTAACTCCCCATGAGAGGACTTAACCTCTCTGAGGGGAGGATGTGGAGGGGATATGGGGAGTGAGTGGAGGAAAAATTGCAGTTGGTATGTTCAATGCAAAAAATAGCCCATTTAAATAAAAAAAACATTAAAAAGAAAAATGAAAGAAAGTTATGGGTGTTGGAAACTTTTGTGATATAGATGGAAATAGCACAAAAATGTATATCTTTAACACTTAGAATTAATCCAATCATATGTACTTATTATAATTATTATTTGATTCTCCAGAGGAAAAAAATAATAAACATATATAATCATTAGATTGACTCACATGATCAAGGCTGCCTGCCCCCAAAGTCAGTCAGCAGATTGGAGAACTAAGCAAAACAGCAGCTATTCCATCCATCTGAGTCTGAACTCTCAGAAAGAGGTTGTCCTGATGCCATCCTACCCAAAGGCCAAAGGTGTCCAAGCTCCCTGTACTGTTACTGCCAAAACTGTGATTTTGAAGGCTAACAAGTCATCATTCTGATTTCTATGGACAATTGTAGAAATGAAAACACTTACATACATGGGTTTTTAAATTATGTCTTTGATAATGTTCCTTACTCTAACTTGTTCTATTTAATGAAAATTTCATTCAGTTAAATAGAGTAACACTTTACAACTAATACATTTGTTGTTGATACTCTGTGTTAGATCCTTTAAGGCTCCTAATCCAAAAACTAGAGAATATCCCTATAAGTCTGACGTTCTCATCTTTACAAGTATTGGCATCTGCTACAAAATGCGACCTGGGGTTTTCTTACTGTGTGTTGGTTAATGAGCACAGAGCTACAGATCCTCTGAAATCTTATGCTATGCCATCGTCTCAAATCTAACACCCTGTGTCTAGGATTTATTTGAATATTTTTATTTTTTCAATCTATAACATTTAAATTAAATAGTTTTCTTTACATTATGAAATTTGAAATGTATTGTAATGATTTTATATATGCTGCTTATAATATTATGCCTATAGTTTTAGGAATTTAATTATATATATTAAATGTAAACTACCCATGTTTACATAAAATAAACATCGGTGTAAGTAACAAAGTTCAATTTGAAAAAAACGTTTTTTCCAATTAATGATTGACATTTTTTAGTATCTCTGTAGTACAGAGTCAATCATTGCCATTTTATATTATTCAGAATTAAAGGTCTTGTGTTTTGTAACAAATACACTCACATACACACATGTCCACAAATCCCCTGAACATACACTTTTATATATGAGCAAGGAGTTAATTAGAAAGCAGTTTGGCTCTTGTTCTTTTGTTACCTTTATACTTTATATTTCTTTTCTCTATAGTTTTGGACAGAGCAAGTAGCTTTGAACGTATATAGAGATTCTATAATCACTGTTTATAGCCTTAATAATAATAATAATAAATGATAATTTCTGAAGCTTATTCATCCTATCAAATTAATTCAAGTTATTAAAGAAGTTTCAACTTATTTACTATTATAGTAGATGAAGCAATAAAGACAAATAATAAGAGAAAAAGCAGAGAAATTATATGCAAATAAAGTCAAGGGATGGATAGATTCTCTGTGTTTTTTTTTCTTATATAAGATAAAAAAATAAGGAGCACACGAGTCTTTTTCTGGTTTTATTTTTTATTTGAGTGGAACTCAGTTTGGCCAGTTTAACCTTTAATGCATTACGTTAGGAGAATTAATCCTTTATCCACCTTCAACATTTTAGATAAAAGGCATGGTATAAAATCATGAAAGTTTTCATATAAGCATTTTTTAAATATGTAAAACAAACTCAAAAAATAAAGTAGCTCAATGTTTACAGTATGATATATGTAACTTAGTTTTTTCTGTGTATTTGTATATACACTTGTTGTACTACATCTCTGGCCTGTCCGGCCTGTGGTCCAGACCCACAGAACCACAGACCCACAGAGACACACAGATGCTTACATTAATTTTATGCTGATTGACCTGGGGCCCAGGCATATAACTTATTGACTCTTTACCCTTAAACTAACCCATGATTTTTATCCTGTTCAGCCATGCGACTCAGTACCTTTCCTCAGTGAATCATAGTTGTCCTTTGCATCTGCTGGCTTCTCTGGAGCCTCTGCTTTGCTCTTCCCGTCCCTAGAGTTTTCTTAATCTGATAGTTCCACCCACATTTCCTGTCTGCCTCTGGCCAATCAGCTTTTGATTGTTTGCAAATGTTTACAGTGTACCAGATCATTCTCCCACAACATATATTTTAGAAGGGTAAAATAAAATATGAAATATGTACCAAAGCAAAGCTGAAAACAATGATGTGAATACAGGGATATGAAGGTATATCTTTTAATATATGCTATTTATATTTTCTTGTTTGTTCAAGTATGTGGGTAGATAGACCAATTTTATGTAAATGTGATATGAAACTTAAATTTTATAATAAATCACATATAAAATATTAAGAGGTAGACAAATAGTAACCATCTTGTTTCTTATGCTAGGCAGCATTTGTGAGAGGCAATCCTTGTTCATACTGAAAATGCAGAATAACACACTGATATCTCTCATGGCCATCATAAGTGGGGATGTCTGAATTTCTCATTACCAAGGAGAGTGATCTAAGTGTTTATTCTTTGGATAGAAGGAAAATAAAGGTTGAGGTTGGCAGCATGTCTTTAAAAAAACTTAAAATTCACAACTATAAGCTAAAGGGAATCCCATTGCTGTTTCTTTCCCAGGCACGATCTCCCCTGGGAAACTGACTCTTGGGGAGAAATCCTCAATGGCAGCCACCCAAAGGTATTGCACTGTACACCAAAGGAATGGGCGATTTGCCCCAGTAGAGCTACGCAAAGAAAAGAGTGACTTGTAGAAGAAATCTTCTGCTCCCCCAACTCAACAAAGCACTAACCCTCAGGGAATATGCCTCCAGGCCCAATGCCAAGACCGAAGAACTGGGAATTGGTGCTTAGGATTCGATGAGAGCAATGCCTAGCACATCTGCACTTATAGGTCAGAGTGAAAATCTAAAATGAACTCTGTTGCAAAGTGAAGAAAAGAGAAGATGACATGGTAGCAAGTATATACAGAAAACGGAAGATAGAATTTGTTTAGATAATTTATGAAATCCTTTTGTCCTGCATAATAATGTAGTAAAGAGGTACAGGCAGAGAATTGGACAATTATTATTTCTAATTAGCAAAAAAGAAATATTATTTTATGTTATTGATTATATTTCCTCGATGTCTTCATGCTTTTTTCTCTTTCACATTTCAACAAAGATTTTTTTTTGTTTTATTTTTTCTTTTTTATTTGTTGTTTCTGCATTAGACTATTAGCTTGACCATGCTACTGTGGCTTGTTGGTGTGATAAAGTCTAGAGCCATACATAATTTACATGGACTGATTTCAATTTTTCTAGAAGAATCTAAAGTAGATGAGTGAAATAATAATGATATGTGTTATGCTCTTATGTCTCCTACAAAAAAATAAGTTTACAAATACATAGTCTATCTGCAAACATATTTATCTATCATCCATCTTTATATATCTCTTTGTCTATCTCTATCTCCTTATCTATCCATCTATATTCAATATATTTATCTATCTGTCATCAATCTGACTGGCTATCTGATATTGTTATTCTAGAGAAAAAAATAGGCATTTTATTAGCACAGCATGAGGTGTTTGTTTAGTGGTTTGTTGACGGGAGTTTTTGTCTCAAGAATTTCCCTAGCAGTGAACCTGGACTTTTGCTCCTTAGAGGAAGGCAGAACCTTTAATTAACTTTCCTTTCCAATGATGTCTACCAGCTTCCAGCTATTATAGCCCTATGGGAAAACATCTGAAGAGCAAAAGCAGAAGGTGTAAAAGAGAAACAAAGCTGATGTGAGTGCATAATTGCTGTTGAGGTTGTATCATTAAAAATAAGAAAGGAAGAAGAGAAGATTGAGGCTTCTTATTAAAGATAATAGATAGCATACACTTAGTGAGCCCCTCACACTTCACCAAGTGATAGTCCTACTTCAAAGAACGGATTCTTTTATCTGGCCCCACAAGGAGTCTCTGAGCCAGAGAAAAAACTCTTTTATGGGAAAACGGTAATTTCCCAAGGTGTTTACCACTTGAAACATATTAGGAAGAAGCCCACAAGTGAGGGAAACCTAAGTGTACCCTGCTGATGATTTTTCTCCTAGAATCTTCCAAGCATTTCCCTCTCCTTAACAAACGTGTGGCTTTGTACCTAAGCAGAAAAAGGATAAATAGCAGCAAGAACCTCAGCTAAATAAATTGACGACAGAGCTGCATCTCATTCAGGAAGAGACCATTGCACAAATTAACAGTCTTCCTTTTACTGACATACTGTAATGTGTAGACACTCTCTTACAGCAGTGTACGAAGTTCAGCCATAATAATAAAAGACATTACATTATTTATTATTACTCACCTTACCAAATATTATTTCAGTTTTGTGTTCTGAAGGCATCAGCACAGCTCAAATGAACATCTTTTGGGTGATAAACATTTGAGAATTAATCGCTGTGCTACTGAGAAGTGGTACCAAGATTACAATATTCAGAATGATAAGAGTTAAAATGCTGTAGTTATAATTAGCAATGAGGTAATGGCATTTGGAAAAGAGCTGGGGGAGAAGGACACAAAGAAAGCCTTGTGAGCATGAATCTACCAGTGTATGCTGTGGCCAAATGTTCAGAAATTCACGGCAATCTGTAGCTGTGAAACTCAGCTTCCGGGATGCCAGTCATTTCTGCTCCTGTAACTAACTCACTGGAAAAAGTCACTTGCAGGGCAGAAAGATTGCAGGAGCAGCATGACAAGAACAAAAGCAAATGAAGAGGTCCAAAGTGCAAAATGTCCTGCTTCCTACAACTATTGTTCACTGTCTAATATAAATTTTATTTCATCCTTGGTCTATGGATACCATGGAAACTATCCTGGCTTCATAGGAAAGCTTTAGGAGCTGTAAATTGACTTAAAAGGGGATTGATGTCCTTGATAAAAATATTGGGAGTTAACTTGTCTGTGGAGGTGCCTTCCCCTAATCCCAACACTCAGTAGGTAGAGGCAGGCAAATACCCGGGTTCCAGGCCAGTCTGGTCCTCAAAAGGAATGGATCATCCAAAAAAACATTAGTTTGATATTTAAGGTGAAGCCTTGGAAGCACACACGCACACACGCACACAGGAGAGAGAGTCAGTATCCTTTGCTTGATATGAACACTTGTACAAGAGCAAATGTGATAGTAATGTAGACATACGAAGTATTTAAAAATAACATTTTAGTAACACAACATATTCCTGACCTGGCTAACTGGTAAAACATTAAAAGTAAAATAATTCAAGTGTTTACCTCAATGTAGCACTTGGGATTTCTACAGCTCTAATATAGTTTTATTTTTTCTTTCTAATGGTCATCTGATTATTCTGTTGAAAAAAAAAAAAGATAGTTCTTTTCATTCTCTATTATTCTTCGAAACAACTCAAAACATAACAAGATATTTTATTTCAGATGACTGAACTTCTTTAACTGTTTACAAAAATAACTTCTCTCAGAACATCAGACCAGGTGCTTGCCTCCCTTGCCTGACCAACTAAGTTTGATTTCTGGAACTCTCAACAGAAGGGCAGAACCAAATCCAAACGATGTTCTCAATCGCAACATTTCCATAGTGGTACATTTCAAATTCGCACTCACATATATATGTCATACACACATAAAGTAACAAAAATGTTAAATGACTTTTATGAAACAGGAATCAAAATATCTCTTCTATAATGATGTGAAAATATTATCAACAAGGTAACTAAAAGAATCAATGGGGAACTTATAGGAAACTACTCTGACTGTTGTGTCTTCATGAATTTTGTAATCAGAATTTTTTTTAACTGCTAGCTCCCAGATAATGACATGGATACTTATTAATTATGAAAGCTTGGTGGTCTTAGTTTAGGTTTGTTATCACCTACCCTTATAACTTAAATTAACACACACACACACACACACACACACACACACACACACACACACACACACACACACACACACATATTCTTTCTGCCTTATGTCTCATTATGACTCTTCAATACCATGTGTCCCACTACCTCAGTGACTCTCAGGCAAATCTCTTGTTTTGGATTCCTCCTAAAGTTTCAATCCCTCTCCCAAATTCCTGCTGATCCTCTCCTTTTCTATTGGTTGTTCAGCTCCTTACTAAACCAATCAGACGACACTTTGGCAGAGATACATCTTCATAGTGTACAAAAGATTATCTCACGACAAACTTTATATTTTTGCCATAAATATAGTTAAAAACAAAAGCATATATAAATAATATGTAGACAGAGAAGGTCCTCAATAAAATCTGGTTTGCTTCTGTCCCTCTACCCTTATATTTCTGAAATCACAGACTATTAAAAGATCAAGTTCTTTGCCTGTTACTTGTTTTGTGGCACAAGAGTTCTGGGGTATCTGGCATGTAGTAAGGGCTCAGTAAACGTTTCTTGTTTCAAAATTATAAAAATTCCTTTTGAACTGGGCCTACCCATATATGTGATAGAACGTTATCCATTCTAGTAGTTTCAGACAGTAACCAACTCAAATGACATAAATCACTATATTTTATTCTACTGAGCATTTAAGTCAGAAGAAGATCTATCCTTGAATGAAAAATCAATAAGTAGTCAATAAGAGAAGAGTCTCAAAGGTGATCTAAGAACCTAGGAAAATGTAATATGTAAAAGGTGGCAGCTACCTTATAATTTCTCAACCCAGTTAAAAAATATCAAAAAATGATCTACCATGAAGTAATTTACAAATTTATAATATTCTAGGATGGTGTGCTTTTTGTTGCCTAAAATTTCTCTGTAGAGGTAAGTACTTGAAGCTCCTAAATTAGTAAGACAAAGTATTGAGACTCAGACATATCCTCATGCACAACTATTTGATATATTAAAGGTGGGAAATCTATATGAACCAAGAATAAATAAAAGGTGAGAAATGTGGCCAGGCTCATCCTGAAATGGTAGTGAGCAGGACTCAAGCTGTGCTATAGGAACGGAAAAGCAAATTCTCCATCTCCCACTTGTTTTGAATTGTGCCCTGAAGGGGAAATTTCGAGCATTTTTTTCTTTTCTTACTTTGAAGATGTTTCATTCTTTTTAAACATCTTGACACCTGAAGTGTGTAAAATATGAATGAATTAATCTTTGACTTCTATATAGTGTTAAAAGACAGTAATTTATATTTTATTCTACTCTAAGGTAGAAACTGAAAAATATAACTATTACCTGTTAAGTATTGCAACAAAAACTAAGACATTCTTGGTTGTGCAGTGTGGTGGGACTTTGTTTGAAACATGAGTACTAATTTGAAAGTTCATCTTTATCTTCAATAATCAAAGGCAAGTGCCACGGGAAAATTAATGTTTGAGAAATATAAGAGATAACTGATTTCTTATTTATGTATCCATTAATACATTTATTTACCTATTTATTTTACAATGTGTGATGTCACCTAGTTATCATCGAAGGACAAAATATGTCATTTCTAAAACCAAATTTAAAACCTGAATGGGATTAGAAATATGTCTCAGTGGTTACAGATCTTAATGTATGAACATGATAAGCAGAATTCTGATCCTCATACCCTACATTGAAACCTGATGGGTATGTTGGTTTAACTCTAATCAAGTTTTCAAAGACAGGGATGAGAATCCATTCAACAGGCTAATTAGGCAGACATTCTGTCTTGTTGAGCTCTGGATTTAGCTAAGAGACGTTGCTTTAGTCACTAAATTAAATAGAAATTCAAAGATAGAAAGACTCCCAATGTCAATATTTACCCTCCACAAGCATATGATCACATGTACACACACATGTTGATGTATATGTGTGTGTGTGTGTGTGTGTGTGTGTGTGTGTGTGTATGCATGCAAAGCATGAACACATTTTTTTTAATATAGCTTTCCATACTTAACCAATGAGAATTTAACTTTCATTAATATTACCAAGCTGAGTACTGAGTGTATCTGCATTCTAAGCAATGCATTACATGGACCAGAAAAGGAAATATATCTGTAACTTAAAGATTTTGCAGGATCATATTGCCTAGATCTAAATAAAAAAGCAGTACAGGAGCAACACACACACTTCATTCTCATATATTTTTAATTTAGTTGTTTATAAGAATTTCATACACAAGGACTGTGTTTATATTGTGCATTTTGCCACAAGTTCACTACAAACATTCCTATCATAGACAATATCATCTAAGAATTTTCTCCATTTTGTGGTTGGATTTGAGAAAACAGGATATTTCTCAAGCAAACAACATAGATTGTGAATATGACACAGTGCGAAAATGGGTTTTTAAGTTCAACTCTTTGATCAATGATTCTCTGTTAGATTTGGTATTTTGGGGGGCCTCTAATACCTAGGCACAAGCTCTTCTAATTTTGTACTTTAAAACCTCTGAATATTTGTAACAATGTTTTATATTTAATAATGTACTAATGTTATCTCAGCACATAAGAAAATCTTTTTTTATATATATAATGTCAGAAAACTGACTATCCAAGACCTGTTTTGAAATGGGCTTAATTTTCTTTAGAGTTGCTAGTACATTCTATTTCATGTTTTAGAAATTGCAGTTAACTCAGTAAAATGATTTTGCTTTTACTAAAATGTTTCCTTCTTGAGAATGATCAAGATCACCACCTCTGCCATATTTACTGAGATCTGTGTATCTAAACTCACACAGTCCTCAATAAAGCCTGACATTTACTTTGAGCATCATTAGGTGTTTGAAGCTAATTATAGACATTCTGGTAGGATCACTTCCAACAAGAAAAGTCCTGATTAATATCAGTCAGTGTGAGATAAAAGAAATAGACCTTTTCTCAAAAATTTGAATTATCTGCTATTTAAAATTTCATAAATTGTCCAATCAAATGCTCATAATACCTCTACAGAGCATACAACATGGCCATTATCATGTCTGTCTAAACTGTGAAATTGTAGGTCTACTATGATCCAAGTGACAAGGATATCGTGAATTTTGACAGATCCTTATAGCTCAGTAAGCATGACTTTCGAGAGTGTATATCAGCTTTCACTGAGCTTACAGAAATTCATAAAGGTGATCTCTTAGGCAATAAAACTCCTACCAAGAGTTTCTATAAATACAGAGCAATGCCAAAAGAGGAGGGGAAATCTGCGGGGATGCCAAGTGAAACCTGCTAAGAACCTGAAACTACCACAAGGGAGTTTCTGCCACAAGCAGAACAGTTGAGTGGTCCTGCAAAGCTTATCTGACTTCCAGGAAGAATGGATCAAACTGTGAACTAATTAGTTTCTTCTTCTAAAATAAAGGCTGAGACAAATAGTATTGGCTTTTAGAACACCAGGGCGGAAGAGTGTAGAGTGGGGGAACTAAATGTTTACCCTACCTCTTTATTTTATACTGTGAGAATAAAACCTAGGAGCCTAGATAATGAGAAGAGATAGAAAGGGGTAATAGCAGAGGGCAGACTGGAGGCCAGGTGTGCAGTTCTAATCCAGTGTTCTTACAAACCACCTGCACTGCCTCTGCATATGAAAGCGTCTATGACTTCTAGGCATCCCTCCCATATCCTGCTCTTTAAGCATTAGGACTATGACAACCAGGGTGGTCTCTCCTTTCTCTGACTCTCAAGACAGATGATTTAAACTGGGATTTTGATAACAAACACACACACACACACACACACACACACACACACACACACACACACACACACACACACCTTGTACTGGTGTGCAAAATCTTTATTCAACCTCAGATCTCTGTTTCATTTACTATTTAGCTCCAAAGAATAAGGTACTTAGGAAGCATCTTTACAAAAGATAGAGTGCTAAAAAGTTTTGTCTTCTGTATACCAACTCACCAGAAAAACGCCCAGGAGTCTACTTTTTAAAGCTATGCCTGTCTTAAGCCCTGGAACATAAAGAGATAAGGCATGTGGACCATTAGGGGTTTTCCAAATACAGACCCCCCATCCGCCTGCCCAACCCCATGCCTTCATTAGATCTCTAAATAGAAAGGGTACTAGCAGGCACCTTCATTACGTCCCTATAAATTATTTAGTTCTTATCAGAAGATCTTTAGAAGAAAGTGCAAAATTGCTGCTGGCAATGTTTCAAACAGGGGAGCATTGGTAGCAGAAGCACATTAATAGTATAGAAGATACATATTTCAAATGTTCTGTGTTATTCTAGAGGCAAGAAATTTGGCAATTCAGCTTACAGATTTCCTGAGAACATAGCTGGAATGCAAAACCAATGCCAAGAAACCCCACAAACAAATCAAGTCAGACACATAGCTCATAAACAGAATCTTTGAAATCAGAATGAAAACAATTTATGATGTTTAAAGTAACATTAAACTATATAATTAAAGTAAGTATGCTCAGTTGTGAAAAGGTAATTCTATCCTGTGATTTGGTGGTAGGCAGTTGGTAGATGTTTAAGTATTAGAGAAAGAAGCTAAACAAATTCAGTACAACAATAAAACTGTATAATATACACATAAATAAGTAAATAGATATATACATGATTAATGCCCATTGAGTGCTTATATTCTGCTATTGATTGCATTAGCTTTAAATGCACTGTATAGAACCTAGGCATAGTGTCATATCGGCATAAATTCAATGCTAGGGAGGCTGATACAGGAGGATTATAAATTTAAAGCTAGTGTTAACTACAAAAAAAAAATGGTACAGTCCAAAGCCTCTTCAAATAATCCATGGCTCCTAACTTGGAAGCAGAAATCTTTCACCACAGTACTAGATTGTTTCTCATTATTTCAATTCCTTATTAAATCAATTTTTTATTGCAATCATCAAAAGAACAATCCTTGAGCTCTTATGCTAATAACATCTACATAGCAGTGTCTTCAGTTTTCACAGCATGTCTTCAGGGCATGCCACATTCCAATTCACCAAGGAGAGAGGCTGGAAAAGGCTTAATCCACAGGAGTGAATGCCATGCACAAATTAGTCAGTAGCTTTACAAATATATAAAGCTGTGTAATTCATTATGGCTGATGACTGCATTATTAGAGATATTAAAAAGATGGATTGTCTAAGTTAAGCATCGCCTCCAAGATATGTTGTCTCTTTCCCAGTTTTAAGCTGGTATGCCTACAGTGTGCACCAAGTGATTCATAATCTAGACCTTTAAAGAAGCTGAATGTAACTAAAACATGAAATAGGCTTGGCATATTGCACTAATCAGCATTGGAAAGTGCACTTTCTGCCATAGATGAGCAGCTCCTGTGCAGACGCTCTGGAGTGCCTTCCCTCCAATGGACTTCCTGCACATCCTTTCATCTCCAGGGCTTACAGGGACCATTTCCCTTTTGGTATAACGTGCTTTATCTTTATGTAAATCACAGAGAGATGTTCTTTGGGTAAATATTTCTGCCTTGATCAAGATACAAATGCTCCTTTGGCTTTCCCATTTGAAAAAAAAAAAAGAAAGTTAAAATGTGAAACATAAAGCAATGTTCTGACATAGATTTGATAGCAGCACTCTGGGAAAACGGGCTAAAGCTGCACTGGTCTATAGAAACTTAGGGGAATTTGTATAAATTTATGCAACACCAACAACAAAATGCTACCCGAGATTTACCAATGTCCAAATGTATCCGTAGTGCTGAGCTGGACTCCGGAACATTTGATTTACTCTATCTTATCTTTCTTTACTGTAACAATTTATTTTTAAAAATATGAGAGATGAAAATACCTGAAAAGTAATTTTAAATGAGCTGTTTTAGTATTGCACAAATAGTAATAGTCATTATTATTGTTCTTACATATGTTTGTAAAGCATATCCTTGTGTGTGGGGGGGTATGTTTATAACTAAATCCAAATAATGCTCTCTCTTGTTATTACCCACACTTGTTCTCCTCAATGGCTTTTACAGCAAGACCATTTTGTAAGTTTATTAATTATGTATTCCTACCTTATAATTAGTAGCTTGAGATGCCTCACACGTATTACTTTGTATGGATTCTTTGTATCTGTATATAGCTCAGGATTCTAGGGGGAAATGAGGACTCTACAAATTGGAGTGTCACTGAAAAGCTTGGCCACAGTCATCGCAGGTTAACTCAAGGAAGTTAGCTACACTCTATTAGGCGTTCTCAGCAGGCTTTACTTTGTGTAAGTTATGCTGGGAACTGGTTGTCTGCTGCCTTTTCACTTCAGTTCCCTGCCCGTGCTGGTAGATGGTTCATCTGAGCCAGGCAGTGCGGAAGCCAGAGAAAAGGTGTGAAAGAGAGGAAGTCACAGTTTTTCAAAATCTAACTTCAGAATTCAAAACCATCACTTTCCCTCAATTCTATTATTAAATCAGATAAGTATGTCCAGCAAACACATAAATGGAAGAGATATGAGTTTTGAAATGCAGGAAGTGGGCCACAGTGAGCAATTTTAACTGTTTCTTTTAAAATGTATTCTTTCTGATATAAGTTATTATTTTCTTTGAGTCTTTTGACTAAGATAATTATTTAATGAAAATTAACAGAATTTGGGACTTTAGGATGTTCTTGTAAATATCAATTTAGAATTATCTTGCTAACACATAATCCTATTAAGCCTTATAGAAAAATTGTCAAACTTTACTGAGTGTATTATCATTTGAATCATATTAATCTTTTGACATGAATCAGGGTCTCATGTTGAACTTTCATCTCCTTGGTAACTTATGAAGTTGAATACCTTTTCATGCACTTAAGAAACAAATGAGTTTTTCCAACCAAGAATCTGATATTTGATGTTTTTCTACTGGGTCACTGCTTATGGATCTGTAACAGCTAAATATAGATTAGTTATACTATCTCCATGTTTTTTCTTGTATAGATTTATCATTGTTTCTAAGTTTTCATTTCCTCTTTGAGTGAAGAAAACTTCTTAGATAAATGACATACTTTCTCTGATGAAATATAATCTTCCAGATGTGATGTTTAAAAGAATAGCAAAACAATTTTTAAAACTAAATATTTAAGGCCAAATTTTCAGTGTTTTTTTGTGAAACCACAGAACCAGAAAAACCCTGAAGAGTTTTTCAAGAGAAGAGAGAATGTGGTACCTGAAAGAGTGCTAATGTCAGGACAATGAAGAGGTCAATGAAGAAGGTTTGGATCTTGTCTTAGATGGTATCAAATGGGATCAGCTATTCTCCATTTCTCACCTGTCATTCTCATGAGTTAACTGAAGAGCTGTTGGGAATGAAGAATTGTTTGCTGATAAGAGGAAGGGCACACTTCAAGGGCCTGGGCTCAATTCCTGACTAGAAATGTAATGCCTTGCGGGGCCCTGGTGTGGACTATCGTCTGTCATCATTCTGTGGCCATGTGAGTAGATCTTGTGTCTCACCCATTTGAGTAGCTTTTCTAAGCCAGAGTGGACTGGTTCAAAATAATGACCATCTCAAAAACACAAACAAACAAAAACAAAATACCTGCATCTGATAATTTGTGTGTAAGTGTTAAGCTTTGCGAGCTTCACATAGCTGATACCTACTACAATGAATCTGTCTTATACGTACAACAGGTTATACAGTTAGGAGATAAGAAAGCAGAGGCATGTTCATTTTGTGGATGCTCAGGCACCACCTTATACTAGCAATATATATTTTTTAAAAAACCATTTTAGAGCATGTCCTGTGTATCAGTTTGATGCAATCATAATTTAAAGTGTCTGTAAATGACCTCATTTTTTAAACAGCTATGGGAGATTTCTAAATCAGGACTTCAATTTATCTATCATATGTTATAAATATTGACATAATTATAGTAGACAATATTGAAGGATACTATCTATTCTTATAATTAAGCTCCTAATTAGTCAATTTGATTCACAAATTAAACTTAATTAGTGGGGTATATTGGCAATTAAGCAAGCTGATCAACTCTTTTCCCTTTAAATACGATGTGCACATTAGTAAACATGCATCATTCTTTCTTATTCCCTCTACTTGTGGGGAAAACTTTCTCCATTTTATTCAGTGAGGAAGGGATGGTTTAGCTTGTACCATCATGCCCAATTCTCCCTACTTCCACCTTAGATTAATGAAGTCTTTAGCTTTTGTGGGTTTTTTTGTTTTGCTTTTTTGTTTTGTTTTTTTGTTTTTTTGTTTTTTGGTTGTTGCTTGTAATACTCTCATTTCTGTTTAAAATGATATTTAGAAAAAATAGATTTTCCAACGTGTATAATGTACAGCACATCCGCACAACTTAGTGTTAAGTCCACAGATAGCTATAGATAATTTCTTACATATATTAAAGAAAACAAAAAGATTGGGGGTATGAACAACAGGACAGTCAGAAGAAGAGCACATATAAGAGGATACATATTTATGTTATTTTAAAAAATAGAAAAGTGGAGTAGCACTAACACTATTGACTAGCAAAGAGAGCAGAAAAGACAGAATTACTTTACAAAGTAGATTCTTGGAATATTCCTAATTCTTTAATAATATTTTAAATATAAAGTGTTTTAAAATTTAAGGTTGTATATCTTTTAATATGTTTTATACACATTAAAAAATTTAAAAATCATTAAAATAATAAAACAGTATAAATTAACATAAGTTTATACTTAATGACACAATTAAATTCCAACACATTCAATTAATATAACGTGTACATAATATGTTATCTGATAAAAAATAGATTGAAAGTTCTTTATAGTTTTTTAAGTGCATAGTGTTACAAATAATATACTCTTCAGTAATCTATAGAAATGCGAATAAATTCAATTGAATATATGTGTACTCTATGTGAATGAAGCAACACATTTGTTTACTAAAAGGTGAAATGAAAGAATATCAGTAAACCAATGTATATAAACAGTATGCAAAGTGCCTAAGTATGTTGATTATGAGAACTAAGACTATTTTCAAAAAAACCAATATAACGAGCATTGTTTTCAAATGAAAATAATCATAAATTTTATATTTGAACTTTAAGTGCACACAGGAATGGGGACAATTCATGAAGTGATGGCATAAAGATATCTTGAAACCTTTGAATTAAAGAAATTAACACAATATTTTAGTAATTCTAACTGTAGAACATACCATTTTTAAAGGAATATATTTTTATTTTTTATTCATTTTATATACCAACCACATTTCCATTTCTCCTCCTCCTGCTTGTCTACCCTCCTACCCCCCAACTTTTCTCCCCTATTCACTCCTCCAAAAGTGTACCACCTCCACCTGGGAGTAAACAAAGCCTGGAACATTAAGTTGAGGCAGGACCAAGCCCCTCCCCAGTGCATCAAGGCTGAGAAAGGCATCCCACCTTAGAGAATGGGATCCAAAAGCCAGCTACTTTACCATGCATAGATCCTAGGACCACTACCAGGGTCCTTCAAACAGAGCACACTGAACAACCGTCTCCCACGTGCAGAGGGCATACTTAGGTTCCACACAGGCTCCACAACTGTTGGTGTAGTTTGTGTGTTCTCACAACTTTGATCCCATGGTCTCTGTGGATTTTCTCTTCATGGTCTTGACTGCCCACTTACTTATATAAGCCCTCCTTACTCCCTTCGACTGGACTTCTGGAGTTTGGATCTCTGCATCTGCTTTCATCAGTTACTAGATGAAGTAAGGATATTTACCAATCTTATTACAGGGGAAAGCTACTTCAGGAATCCTTTCCAGTATTGCTATGAGTCTTAGCTAGTGTCATCCTTGTGGATTTCTAGGAATTTTCCTAGCACTGTATTTCTGCCTAACCTCATCATGACTTACAAGATATCACCTTCATTACTCTCCCACTCCCTCCCTCCCCCAGCTGGACCATGCTGATCCCTTATGTTCTTGTCTCCTGTCTCCTAGCCTCTACTGCTCCCCCTATCCTACACATCTGCACCTAGTTTTCTCAGGGGATCTTATCTATATTTTCTTCCCAGAACAATCCATGTGTTCTTAAGGAATATTTTAAATTTATGTATATGGGTGTTCTGCCTGCATGTATGCCTGCACAATACTATATGAAATACTTGTGTATGCCAGAAGAAGGCATAATATCTTCAGAAGCTGGCATTACAGAGAGCTGTAAGCTGCCATCTGGGTGCTGTGGGATGAATGCCAGTCCTCTGGAAGAGCAGGAATTACTCTAAATCATTGAACCATTTCTCCAAACTCATACAGCAAATCTTAATAACTGAATTATGATTTACAATAATTTGTCTTAGCATAAAAGTTAATATTTCACAGGAAAATTTAATGATGGTATTCTTTGGAAGAGCATCTTTAAAAAGAAACAGAAAACCAACCCAAATTTACCACACACAGGAAACTGTTGAAAAGTACAACAGTGAGGACAATTACTAAATATGATGTTTCTGCATCACTAGCTTACAACAAGAGATGATTTTCTTGCTTAAGAAAAAAAGAATTATTTAGAATCACTCCTCTGGTTGTTATATCCCAGAAAATTCTATAGCTGACCATTAGTCAATAGGACTATTGTTTCTCACATTGCATAGGAAATCTCCTCATAATGATCCATATTTAGCCCCAAATCACAAGTGCTGAAGTTGCATAGTGATATGCATTTATGATAAAAAAAATATAAAATAGTGTGCTTATACAAAATATTGAAGAAACATCGAGGAGATTAAAAACAACATTTATTGCTAAATTGCAATGAAATGGAAACTCCAAAATCCTGAAGTCCAGTGGATGTGAAGATAAATGGAGAAGAAAGTAACAACAGAAAAGCAGACAGTACGAACTCACACATCTGGCTCACAACCAGCCCATGTCTTCTGTCCACTATCATTTTTGGTTCCCTGGGAGATGCAGAAAATTCTGTGAAAGGTCTGTAGACAGTGACCCAAGAAAGATCAACCTATGAAGTTGTTTTGAAATGATGTTTTCTTTATAAACCACTAAAAATACATGATATCTTTTTAGTGGGAACATAAGAAATAAATTAGCCACTCAGTTTAAAGGTAGAGACCTGGATTTTATCATTGGTTCGGCCCTGATTAGTGGCCAAAAGGACAAAGACATTTGAAAGCTCTGCCTCCTGACCTGATTTCATATTGTATTTCTTCTCACTTGACACAGTTACTAGGAAACCAGATGTGAGAATGTGTCTGAAACTCCATTCCAGATGCATTGGATGTTAAGGCACATAAGACTCCTCATGCATGAGTCAATGGGACTGTCCAGACCAACCTTCCCTGCATGCCTCAACTCAGTAACTCCTCGTTCACACCAGACAATGATCCCTAGTGGCAACCTATTTCTCGACATAGGTTTTTATTATACGGGAGATCTGCCTCCTTCCCATTCCTCCGGCTCTCACCTATTAACCTGTAGTAAACTCCTTTATAAACCTCATCTTTCATCTCGAGTTCGTCATAAAGGGGATTGGAAGTCTTTGGTCCTATGTAGCATTAGTGGACATTAATTTTATGTTTTGCTGGTCCTACTCACTCCACAGCCATTGCCAACCTGGGGAAAGAAAGACAGCCACATTCTCAGGGACCCGCTTGATCTGTTCTGTCAGCTTGTGCCATTTGTCAGTTAACAAGGCATGAAGGGATGCATATGATTCACACTGAAGATTTAGACCCCTGATAGGTGCAAGGAAATAGAAGATAAAAAGCAAGGAATCAAATGAAACATTTCAGGAGAGAGATCCAGTGGAGAATGGCCAGCAGGTCTTTACTTTGGAGGAATGGAAAGTAAGTTTCATACGCCATTTTCAGTAAGAGACTTGAACTATCATTAGAACTTGAACAATGTTGTAAATGGTTCTGCCCTATTGTAGACTAGTGTAATTTTTCTGAACATTTTCAAAGTAGGCTAAACTGTGGTAACATGTTTAATGTATTGTATATTAGATTTCTTTCAAGTTAAATATGCTAAAATTATGATGGGTTTACTGGAATTTAGTTATAGAGCAAATGGAGAAATGTCTGTACATATGTATAAAAATAAAGGCAATTTGCTTTTGTAAATGTGTGCATGTGTACAGGTGTTTCTGTATTCATGTGCACGTGTTTGTGTCTCTGTCACCTTCACAAACAACAGAGCAATGAGTGCGGGGGACAAGAAATCACTTCAGAACATGATTTAGTATCCAGAGTTAGTTCAGAATTCAGGAGCCAGACTTCACATAGATATATTTAAGCACAACACAATCTTATGATGATTATCCCATACCCCTGCACATACACACACAAAAAAATCATACTTAAATCTCTTTGAGAAATGAAGTAAATTATATATACATAAATACATACATACACACACAAACATATGAGAGAATAAGAGAGAGAGAGAGAGAGGGGGGACATGACCACATTGAAACTCTTTGTAAAGTATCTATGACACCTTCCATAATGTTGAGTTCTATATATCGAATGAGGAAAAATAAGCTCACAAGAAAGATTTGGGGAGGCAGGGGTTGTCTGGTGCTGGTGAGTTGCCAGACAGACACATTGCAAAGATGACCAGCCTAGAAAAAATATTCATCTCAGGCTTCTGGGCAGAAAAACGGTTTTGCATTTCTTCCTTTGAAGAAACAACCCCGTGTGCTTAAAATTCAAGATTCCCTACTGCATGTCTCTGAGTCCAAATATGCCTGTGCCCCAAACACATGTGACATGCCAAACTGAGTAGTCTCCTCATTTGAAATATATATAGAATTTAATTCATTTTAAATGAATAAAATTATTTTAAGAGTCAGAATAATGTTTGGAGTAAGAGTTATGAGGCAATATGAGGAGGAAAGCAATGATTTGATCCACATCCACATTATTTCAGCAGGTGTTCATTCTCTGCCAACTGTGCACACTGGAGTAACGTCTCTCATTTGCTTATTAACTCATTTTGCTCAGCTGCTCTTTGTTTACATCAACAGCTTCTCAAATGACCTCTGTCTTCCTCTATACTTTTAGAATATATATTTACAAACTATAACTATGTATTAAACTACTAATAAATTATCAGACTCCAGAATCTGGAATACTTAGTGGCACTTAACTATACAATATTTTATGATTTTTTTTTTTACTGCTTGATATTTTTATACATGAATGTACTTGTTAGATTCATTATCAACTTGATATAACATAGAAATCTAGAAAGACAGAAACTTGATTGAGGAGTTGCCTGAATGGGATTGACCTGTATGTAGTTATGTCTGTGAGAGATTGTCTCGGCTGACAATGTGGAATGATGCAGCTTTCTGTTGCAACCCCAACCGCAGGCAGATAACCTAGGATGGACAGGAAAATTAGCTAAGCATGATCCTATTAATCAGCAAGCAAGCTCGGTTTCTTCATATTTTTTGTTTGGCCTTGAGGTTTTATCCAGTCTTAACTAGGTGATGGAGTGTGACTTGGGAGTGTAAGCTGCAACAAGCCTTGTCCTCCCAAATGTTCCTTTTGAAAAAAAAAAGTACTTCATCCCAGCAACAAAAAAGCAAGCTGAAACAAGTTACATAGTGAACTTTAGCTGTTATTTCTACCCTGTGTTCTTCTCCTTCATCCTCTGCCCCAGCACTGCAGACCTCCTTTTTGAGAAGTCTACCTCTTGCTTTCATGACTTTTATGTGTTCAACCCACTAGAGTATTTAACTGTTTATAATGCATTGTGTGTGTGTGTGTGTGTGTGTGTTGCACACACTATGATATGCTTCTGAAGATCATAGACATCTTATCGAAGCTGCCACTCCTTGTCCAATGTGTGTCCTTGAAATTGAACTCAGTAGCCAGAGTCCTTAGCAAATGCCTTTACGCCAATTCATCTCATTGAAAATCATTTTTATTGTGATATCTTTATTCCTCTGTAAGGTTTTTAAGCCATGTAAGAGACAGATCATATTTTTCACAGCAAACCACTGATAAATGCAAGTAGAACTCAAATTACAGGAATAAAAACTGAGTGTCCATGTACCATTCAGAAGCTTCATTTAAAGATGAAAAATAAAAGGTCAACTCAAGTAAACATGATCGAATTGAAATGTCTCTGAGAACTCTGAAAGTTCCCAGTCTCCCTATGCCATCTTGGGATATAAGTAACACACACTGGAGAAGCTGATGGGATTTTTTGCTGCTGCTTAAAAATTTTGTCATTCTATTTCTATTGGTCTATTTTCTTCAGAAAGATTGAAGAAATAGAAAAAAGTCAAATAGAATTTTTAAATTAATGTGTATTTAAAGAAAAACTTCAATCTTTAATAAAACTCCCATAATAAGAAACAATCCCAAAAACTTAGGGTGACATTTTATAACTCGGACTTGGCAATGCAGCTTTGTCTGTCATCTCAAGCTCCCCCAGACTCTGTGCCCTGTGGAAGCGGAATGCAGCTCCAATCATCTACTTAGACACTCTCTTTATCTGAATAGAGGAACTTTGCTTCGACAAATTTCAAGCAAACTTAACTCTTCAAAACCAAGGCATACCTTAACAAGTAGTATTAGAATAGAAGAAAATGAGAAATAACATCAGATATACTTTCAAAATAAGAAACCTGGTCTGTATTTAGATAGCCTCCAATCCACACATTCCTTCTCTTCAGTAAGGGTTCCCCCCCTCCCACCCGAGGAGGGACAATGGGTTTATAAGATAAAAAATCAGATTGTAGAAACAAATAACAGCTGTAGGCTGAGTCTATCTAACACTACGAGTATCTTATAAAGGTCAGCTAAAAAAGTGTTAATATTCATTGTCATGTCTCATTGGAGTAACAAAAGGCATGTCCTAGGATTTTTTTTAGTCCCTGCATCCTCAATGCAGCCAACATAGGTATGAAGCAATTGTGAGTATTCTATTGTTACAGCAAAACTAGTTTTAAAAAAGAAAGACCAAAGTTTGATTACTTTGTGTCTCAGAGAATTAAAAGTGATTAAATATGGTATTCCTGTCACTCACAAGGCATGAGCATGAAAAAAGAAATTAAATGTTTTCACTTAATGATCACAGCTTCAAAAATAGTGAAAGAAAAGAGACATTAAGAGTTTTATGTCCTTACCCTGAGTTTGAACTCGGCCTGGCATGCTAATTGGGAATTATTGCATCATTAAGAATCCAGAATTATAAAATCAAGATGAGGTCAGAATTGGTCACAAAGGTGCATGCTCAGTCATATTGATTACCTATGATATGCTCCAATCTATGCTAACACTCATCATAAGTTATGACTTACCACTGTTTCATTTTTAACCAATTTCTAGCATCAAACACACCAAAACTATTGAACCAATGAGGCCGGCAATTCTCTGTTCTAAAAGCAGAGCAGAATTACCTAAGGGATAAAGATTCTAATAGGGTTACTGAATCTGTACCCCTGAGGGGGAAAAAAGTTGTCAATTAAACCAACAAACTTATCCTTTTACAAAAGAAGGAGGAAACATAACCCAAATGGAAATACAGAATTGCTAATGACATGAGTGTAGTTGAAGGGTCACCTTTTACTTCTCTCCCATTTCAGGTGTTCATGACCATTTAAGCTCTTCCCAAGTACACATATAATTCTTTCTACAATACTACTTGGCTAGATCTTTAGGTCCCTTCTAGTCATATATAAAAAATTCCCCAAAGAGACAGAAACAGCATGCTGAAATGCATGTAACAAGGCATACGTAGGATTCTAGCTCAGCAATTAGGATCAGACTTGACAGAAGCCTGTCATCTCGGACATCCAGGTGTCAGCTGCTGAGCATCGAAAAGAAAGAAATGAGAGGCTTGGATTTATTTATAATCTGTAAGATCATAGCTAGACAGGTCATGGGGATAGTCTAAAATAGTGGCAATGATTCTAACCACGTTAAAGGATTCATCTCATTGCTTAAGAGTATCTACCGTTCTACAGAAGAATCAGATTCTATCCATAACACCCACTTTAGGTAGCTCACAAGTGCTTGTGACTAGTGCTTCATGGAGATCAGATAACTCTGGCCTCCATAGGTACCTACACTAGTACACACACACACACACACACACACACACACACACACACACACACACACAATTTTACATAAATAATTTTTTTAAAAAGGGAGCCCAGCAGAGTTCCAATCCATCTTCCCATGACCACTTTTGCTCTCATGATTCCTGTGTTCTCTTCTGTCTAAAATTCCTCCAGAGTTTACTCTCTATCAGTGTACCAAACCTTAGTGTCCTCAAATGTTACTTCTTTTTTTCATGTCCAAAACTAAATGTGAGAGCATATCAATACAAGAATATGGGAGTGATTAATACTCAAAATTAAAACAGGTTGCCACTTTATAACATGTAATGTTCATAATAACAGCTTCAAAAAATTCAAAGTCCAGAGTACATCACCTTTAAATCTCACAATAGTGAAGATACATGGTTGATGGTATTAAAAACACAATGTAAATGTTGGTAAACTAAGATACAAAATTAAGTAAAAAGTTTTACTCATACTACATTTAGGAATTAATCAGAAAGTGTCTAAACTCAGAATCACTAAAACACACCCAATATTTTATGTAACATAGTGAAAAATGCTAAAAGAACATTAGGGTATCTAATACAGAAACCTAACAGTGGGGGCAGAAAACACTCACTTCTTCAGTGTCAGTAAGGAAGACCTGTGTGGCTCCTAGCAAACATAGATAAGGTTAGGAGTCTCCACTAAAAGATTTTTATGACTGTGGTATTGAAAGATGTTGAGAGGGACTTCAGTTAGAAAGTATTGCATATATCTGGAAAGAGATGGCAGAGGCCTTTGCAGCATAGCAGGAAGGGGAAATTGCTGGATTATCGATGTGTGATGAAGGTAAATCTTAATGGACTGGATGGAAGGATTGGCCAAGGTATGTGAAAAGGGGAACCAAGAATGATTCTCACCATGTGAAGGACAAATGAACCATTTGCTGAAAAGAGGACCAGTACACCTTTGTTACAGGCATGGGGACAGTCTTGCTGTGATCGAAATTCTGAGTCAGGAACCCAAACTCATTGGTTTTTACTTCTCAGCTCCCATAGCTCACTATTACCATCTTAGAAGTGACTGCTGGCAAAGACTAGCGCAAACGTCCAACATATCCACACTGCATGTTTGCTTGGCTCTTATCAGCAAGACCTTGTTCCAGGTGTTTAGCAGGGTTGTTTCCTCTTGCTCAGCAGGCACCCAGACTGCCAACAGCAATACTCAGAATGGGGAGAACCTAGGGATGCCAGCCGATTATGATTGTCATGGGCTTTTATTGAATTCTTTCATTATCTCCCCATGCATGCAACAGCATTCTTTCCTTCTAATTATTAAACAACAGCTTTTATTATCAATGAAAAGAAAGAAAGAAAAGCTCTTACAAGAAGCCAACAGTTCTGTCAGAGAATCCAAACTGGGAACCTCACTGAAGCTGTGTTTCTGAAGCTTCTTTCTGTATCTGGCGGTGGAAGGAGATAGATCTGCAAGTAAATATTGTTTCATGAAACTTCTGCTCTTGTGGTTGTGTTTTTGCTCACTTCTCAAAGTCACTGTAGAGCTTCTCACAAGTTTTAGATTAAATAATACAGAAGACGCTGTCACTCATAGTAATATTATTTATTTATCTCCTCAAAGAAGGGTATTAAAACAAGCATAATCAAGATGCTGTTAATGCTACTTTGGGAGAAGAAGTATTATCTATACTGAACACAAATAGACTTTTTCATTTTTTTCCCCAGAAAAAACTATCCAAACAGAATCAATAAGATCTAGAACAGGGAAACAGACAGCATTTGGATTTATCAGACCAATGAAATAAGTATTTAATATTTAAACTGAGTACTCAATACCGTTTCATATTTCATTGCTATTCCTTAAAATAAACTTGAAATTGAACACCATCTCATTGATTTAATTGCTCATTTTTGGAGGGACAAGAATAATCTTTATCAAATAAGAGCTGGTATGAAGCTGATGAGATTACCTCCCACAATGAGCTCAAGAAGATTGTTTCTTAAATTACTCATTAAAATCAACATGTCCATCACTCCAAAGATACAAGACGATTGCTTGCGGCTAAAAAGTGATATATTAAAAAGTGATTTGATGGATAATTTGAATACTAATGTGATATTCTCACAGTCATACATTATCTAGTTGAAACTGTTGGATGAAAAGCCAAAATAATACTTTCCTCAGCCATTCACATGGAGTCTCAATATTCTGAGAACCCCATAATAGCAGGAACTAACTAAACAAAGATAGAAATATTATTTATTCACACTGTTGCTTCTGAAATGCAAGAAAATGGCAGAGACTATAGAACCACTCAGCTGTTTTCCAAGTTTAACCAAATGGCTACTTAATAATAAAACACGTTAGTATATTTCTAAATCTGATTGCTCTTGTGCCACCTATACATTGAAAAACATGTCTATGATAAAAGTACAATTTCATAACTGCCTGTGATCGATTCATCTTGCTGTTCCTCTGGCCTAGAAGAGTAATCTGTCATCTTTCCTAATATTGACATGTAGAGAAAATACTAAAAGAAAATGAATGTGATAGCATGAATAAAAGACAAGAAGATAGAAAATTGTCCAATAAGTGATTGCTGACACTGATTATAGACACTGATTATACATGTATCATCTGTTATATACACACGCTCATATTTATATATATGTAATTCATATATATGCATATGTACATATACATAAAAACTATGTTAGTACTCGTAAATGAAAATCTATAAGGAATAAAAAATTAAGTACAAAATAATGTGTGTTTAACTTATATCATCCCTGAAGAAAAAATAATGTATAAAACCACTGGTAGTGCATTTATTTTCTTTAAAAATTTGCCAGGTAACAACATGTCTGAATCAAAGTCTCATTTGATCCCACTATTGCTTCTTCTTATTAATAAGAATTGAAAAATACCAAGTGGGAAAAATATTATAATATCCAAATCAAAAACCATCTTATAAGTATAGGTATTTAATTATCTAGACATTCTTGATTCATGTTGCAGTTACCTATGAAAAACATAAAAATCCTTTAAAAAGCACAGAGATATGCTGTTATTCAGTGAACTATGAATGCCTGTCTATATATTCACAGTATACTTAAACTCAGTATACTTAAGAAACTCTGCTTATTGGAGACAGCTCACATATATGTTCATATTTCATCTTCATCTCTTAACTTTGCATCCTATAGCCTCAGATATACAGTTCTACCCAATAGAAAATCAATTCTGATTTCAGAGACATATGATCACATACATGATTCCTGTATATGGAAAAGGTTTGGTGGATGTCTACTTTCCTGTCTTTACTATTTCATAAATATTTTAATTATATCTCTGAGTAAGGTCTTGAATACCAAGTTGATCTATTCAAAGTAATTTAAATTTAATATTTTTCCTTTGGTATGGAGTAATTAAAGCATTGTTCAATGGTGTTGTCTTGATGTGGTCAGCGATGTAACACTCCCTCCAAGACATCTGTGTCAAAACTGAGGAAGCAGTGAAAGTTCACTTATTTGAACAACAAAAAAATCTTCTCACATGTAATTAAGGTAAACATTTTGATAAACGCACGTTTTGATGTATGCTTTTCTATAAGACACACCTAGAAAAGTGAGATCAGAAGAAATGAATGTTAGGAGAAAGCTGAAGTAATGCAGAAGAGCCTTCCCACTAGTGTCTGTGGGATCATCATCCCCCTGATGATTCCTTTAATTTCTGTCTTTAGATCACAGTGTGTGTTTCTCTTAGCTCAGTTTATGGTGATTTAATATGAAAGCCTAAGGAAATGACTGCATATGCTAAGGAAGCCCAGAAGTGAAAGTTTGAAATGGTTAACAGAAATCACTAAAAATTGTGGCTTGAAGAACAAGCAATGAAACAAAACAATTAAATATGTATTATAAAGGGGAAGTCACTTTTAGATCTGCTCCATGTTACGAAGAAGAAAAAAATAATCTATGTAAGTTGCCCTAGTGGGGATGTTTCTGAGTCCATACATATATTAAGAAAATGATCGAGTATTATAGTGAACTGATTTGAGTTAAGGGTACTGGGGAGGGAGGTAACAGTACTGGATAATAATATGGTAAATTATCGAGAAACAATATGGAAGTGAAGCAAACCTGCATATAAGCAATGGGTGTTGGGTGACTGTGAGTACTTTTCATAATCAATTAATGAATTTCATATTTTCCCCTCTCTCAGCAATACCCTTCTATCATGGCTAATTCTACAGTCTCAGGAATTTATGTAACAAAATCCTGTTTATCTTATTATTTACCAATAACTATTTCAGTAAGTTCTAATATATAATACACGGGGTATATTGTCTTAAATTTTTCCAATAAATACTATTAGTTACAGCATTCACCATTATCTTGTAATTTAGACTTTTCCAGGAAATAATGAGATTAAACTCTAGTTGCATGTAGCTGAATGCAAATTACATGATTTACTCATGTTACCTTGAACATTAACTCTAAGATTTTAGCATCAATTTTCTGAATATATATTCAAAATCTTAAGACTCAAATAACAAAAATAAAGAAAGAAAGAAGGAAGGAAACTGGAATTTACAGTTTTACAGTGCTAAACTTGTGAAACAGGATGGCAGAGGATAGGCAATGATAAAATCACAAAGGCGGTATCAACGGAGTAAATGATTCTTCCTTGTTGTCTTTAAGACGAGCTATAAATACATGAGCAATAAATAAGCTGAATTTGCTTCTATAGATACTTTTCTTGTGAGATTTGAGGTATGTGAGGGTCGAGCTCATATGAATGTTAAGGATTCACACAGCCATTCCCTTTCAGATAATCATCTTCTATGAGGACAATTACATCTCTTGTTTCTCCCTGTGGCCCGATAATCAGTGTAGCTTTTGTGTGTTTGTCTTCCCCGGATGAAGACAGAGGAAACTGAGAGCAAAGGCTAAGAGGCATTCTCATGAGTCAAATCACTCTGTGGGAGGTTTTGGAGGGAGCATTTGCCCTCACGGTATAATAACCAGTTGCCATAAAATCTTTGTCAACCATACTTTATTAAATTCCGGAACATGTACTCAGCCTCATTTTCTGGTATGTGGTTATTGAGTACTAGTTCCAGCATATTACATTCAGTGTCCACTCCACAAGAGAGATCAACAAACACATGATAGGTCTAGGATGGATCTTAGAATTTCCCAAGGCAGTAGATCTCAGCATATGCTAGAAATACGAATGTTAGTTCTTGGAACTGAGCAGCAAAAGAAGCAGATTCTTCCTCATTTCCACCGAGTACCAGAGACAATACTTTTCTTTTCTATTTATATGTGCAAATGATTTTATTCAGATGAATTGTAAGAAATCTATCATTTAAACAAATTCCTTTTATATGGTAAGAAAAATTGTTTATTTATAATGTAAGCATGCTTTATAAAAATGTTGAGACACATGTAATAAATTTAGGAAACAAATTGAATTAAAACTTCTTGGGTGGCTAGATGAACTGAGATCTCTGCTTTAATGGGAACATGATATATGTCCTAATGTTCTGTTGTTCAGCCTGATAATTTATTGTACCAGTGATTTAGTATGCTCTCTTTGGAAAATTTAAACATTTTATAAGAAAACATTACATTTGAGTGAGCAGGGAAATAGGAGACAAAGGTGAAATAATTTCCAGAATTGTGTTTTAAAATAATGATAATGAATATAAACAAAACAACAATTTACATAATTAAAAGAGAACAGTCATGGCATCGAGTACTTTTTAAAATATCAGACAAATTATAGGGAAGTATTAGTTTTTGAAATTATTTAAAAAATTAATGAAGAAAATTGAATCTAAAGAGTAGCATTTTTATGTAGTCTATAAAATTACCTCAAAATATGGCAATGAAAATTTTACTTACATACAACTATATCACCATTTAACTGAGAAAAGAAAAAAGATCGTTGAAGTTTCTCTCTGTAAATACAGACAACTCTAACTATGTCACCTTAAAATTCATAATAGCAGTTTGTATTCACTTACCAGTAAAAGTATATATTCGTATTCAAGATGAATACAAATCATGGAAAATAAAATTCAGAAGCATATTAAAGAGAAATGTATAAGAACTAAACAGGGGTATGAGAAAGCTAGAAGTTCAAAAGAAAGTGTCTTGAAGTGAAGGTGGAGGCCATTCCAGGTTCAAGGAACAGGTTAACTCCATTTTGATTCAACATTTCAACCAAACTCTTTCCCCATCTCAAAAAGAGCAGTGCTGCACATTTTGAGAAGTAGGGGAGAGCCTGACTTCATCAGGAGGTCTCACTATGAGAACAATTTCTCAAGGTATTAAAGGTCACAGAAGAGTTGAGGCAATCATCGGCAGTGTCTTAATGGGACTCAAATCAGCAACAATAGCTACAGTAATTAATAATGGTTAATTACATGCTGCAAGCACAGATGTGTGCTGATGGTGCTGAAGAAGCAAAACTGTATAGAATTGTGGTGGTGGAGAGCTAACATGAAGGTTCAAGACAGATGTTCCCAGAGAAGACCTTGTGATGGACATGCTGATGTTTCTAAGTACACACGTGATGGCAAAGCCAAAAATAGCTCTTGCTATAATTTTAGTAAGTGGTACCTGTCCAGAAAAGTGTCTGGTTTTTTTTTTTTTTTTTTTTAGATTTTCCAGTTGTGTTAAATACAGGTTTTTGAAGCAAGACCTAATGATTCTTTGGATTTCCTGGGTATCTGTTGTTATGTCCCCCTTTTCATTTCTGTTTCTGGTAATTTGGATACCCTCTCTATCTTTTGTATAAAGATTTATCTATCTTGTTAACTTTCTCAAAGAACCAACTCTTTGATTCACTAACTCTTTGCATTATTCTATGTTTTATTTTTATTGGTTTCAGCCCCAAGTTTATTTCGTGACATCTACTCCTTCTGGGTGAGTTTGCTCCTAATTGTTCTAAAGTTTTCAGCTGGGCTGTTAAGTCTCTTGTGTGAGATTTCTCCAGGTTCTTCATATAGGCTTCTAGTGCTATAAATTTTCTTCTTAGAAACGCTTTCATTGTGTCCCATAAGTTTGGGTATGTTGAGGATTCATTTTCATTAAATTATAGGAAGTATGTAGTAAGAGGTTTCTGGCCTGGATTTTTGGGCCTAACCTCAAGGTCTAGGCCCACAGACTCGCAAACCCACATACCCGCAGATCCGCAGTCCCACAGTCCCACTGAGACACACAGATGCTTTCAGTAGTTTTAGGCTGATTTGTCTAAGGCCTAGGCATATAGCTTGCTAGCTCTCTACCCTTCATCTAACCCATTATTCTTCCCATTCAGCCATGGGGCTCGGTACCTTTCTTTAGAGAAGCATAGTTGTCCTCTGCTTCTTCTGGCTTCTCTCTGGAGTTCTCTCTGGCATTCTGCTCTCAGAGTTTTTTAGTCTGGTAGCCCCGCCCACACTTCCTGCCTGCCTTTGGCCCATCAGTGTTTTTTATTAAACCAGTGGGTGGGACAATTATTTACCATGAAACAACACAATACCCCTACAGAAATATTTGGGTTTTTTTGTTTGTTTGTTTGTTTTTTTCTTAATTTCTTCCTTGACCCAGAGGTGGTTCAATTGAGAGATGTTCAGTTTCCATGAGTTTGTAGGCTTTCTGTGATTTTTGTTATTGTTGAACTTTAATTTTAGATCATGGTAGTCTCATAGAATACAGGGAGTTATTCCAATTGTTTTCTATCTATTGATATTTGCTTTATGACCAAGTATGTGGTCAATTTTAGAGAAAGTTTCATTTTGTGCTTAGAAAAAGGTATATTCCTCTGTGTTTGGGTGGAAAGTTCTGTATATATCTATTAAGTTCATTTGGGACATGACATTGGTTAGATTTCTTCTCTGCTGAGTTTCTGTCTACTAGACCTATCCATTGGGGAGAGTGGGGTATTTAAGTCTCCCACTATTAGTGTGTGGGGTTTGATGTGAGGTTTAAGCTTTAGTAGTGTTTCTTTTACATATGTAGGTGCCCTTGTGTTGGGGCAGAAATGTTCAGAACTGAGACTTTTATCTTGGTAAATTTTTCCTGAGATGAATAGGTAATGTTTGTTCTGGTCTCTTTTGATTGATTTTAATTTGAAGTCTATTTTGTTAAATATTAAGATAGCTATGCCAGCTTGTTTCTTAAGACAACTTGATTGAAAAGTCTTTTCCCAGCCCTTTACTCTGAGCCAGTGACTGTCTTTGAAGTTGAGGTGTGTCCCTTGTATGCAGCAGAAGGATGGATTCAGTCTTTGTATTCATAGTGTTAGAGTGTGTGAGTGTGTGTGTGTTTTTATAGGTGAATTGAGCCCATTGATAATAAGGGGTATTATTATCAGTGATTGTTATTTCATGTTTGTTTGGGTGGTAGTATATGTGTGTTTTTCCCTTCTTTGGGTTTGTGGTTTAATGGGTGTATCTTGGTTTCCTTAGGTTGGAATTTTCCCTCTGTGCTTTCTAGGGCTGGATTTATGGATAACTATTGTTTAAATCTGGTTTTGTCCTGAAATATCTTGTTCTTCATCTATGGTAATTGATAGTTTTGCTGGGTATTGTAGTCTGTGCTGGCAACCATGGTCTTTTGGTGTCTATATAACATCTGAACAGGACCTTCTTGCTTTCATTGTTTCCACTGAGTAATCTGGTGTTATTCTGATGAACCTGCCTTTATAGAAAAGTTGGCCTTTTTCTTTTACAGCGTTTAGTATTTTTTCTTTGTTCTATAGGTTTCTTTGGGCTTAGTGGCTTGATTATTATGTGGCAAGCAGACTTTTATGGGTGTGTCTAGTCTTTTTGTGGTTCTGAAATCTTCTTGTATCTTTATAGGCATTTTCTTCTTTAGGTAAGGGAAGTTTTCTTCTATGATTTTGTTGAATATACTTTCTGTGCCTTTGAGATGGTATTCTGCTTCAACTCCAATTATTCTCAGATTTGATCTTTTCATGGTGTCCCTCCCATATGTCCTGGGCGTTTTGTGTTATGACTCTTTTGGTTTTAGTGTTTAGTTTGACTGATGTATCTATTTCCACTACTGAGTCTTCCACTCAGGAGATTCTCTCTTCCTTCTCTTGCATTTTGTATTTCCAGGTCATTTCTTGTGATTTTCTATTTCCAGCACTGCCTAGGTTTGTGTCTTCTCTATTGCTTCTATTTTTTTTAAGTCTCATGGATTATACTTTATTGTACCAAATCCAATTGATTTAACTGATTTTTAAAAAAATCTATTAACATATTTTCTTAGATTTCTGATATGACAAACATCATCGCCAAAGTATTTTGAGGAAAACAGGCTTATTTCATTTTTTGCTTCCATGTCAGTCAATTTCAGTATTTAAATCTTAAAATGTTTCCTTCACCTGTTTGTTTTCTTTTTCTTGGTTTTCTTTATTTTTTTTTTCAGGGATTTGATAATCTCTTCCAATTTTTTGTTTGTATTTTCTTCTTTCTTTAAAGGAATTTTTTATATCCTCTTCTACAGTTCTTTTTAAAGTTATTTTCTGCTGCTTCTTCTGCATTGCCATGCTGAGGTCTTGATTCTTCTGGTGGTTCCATATTGCTTTTTATGTTGTTATATTTAATTTTGCCCTGGTATTTGCCCATTGCTTTCTCAGTTTAGTTCAGGATTTTTCTGGTTCTCAGAGAGATGATTTTGGTGCAATCTGTTCTGGGTGTGCCTGTATCTCAAGAAACTTCTCTTGGTCCAATCTGGGTTGTTGGTCCACTGAGAGATAGTATATTCTGTATTAAGGTGACCCCTCTTAATCTAGTAAGTGCTAACACATTGTGAGTTTTGTGGCAGCTTTTGATCCAGTAGGTGATAAGAGACTAAGGGTCTCAGGTATTGTTCTTGGCCAATAGGAACTAAGAATCTCTTTTAGGCTCTTAGATTCTTTGTCTCTTAGTCTCTTTGTCTGATGTGGGCCAGGAGTCTGTGGGTTTTAAGCTGAGGTACTGATGTTGCTGGGTGATGGCGTAAAATGGGGAAGAGGATAGGATTTTTGAGCTGAGGTGTCCAGCATGCTGGGTTTTACTGGGGCATCTGGAGATAATAGAGATATACCAGTAGATGCAGAAATATGATAAAAAAAATAAGGGTAACACATGAGTTTAGTAATTCATACTTTGGGTATATAAGGAATATCATCTGCCTATTATCTATCATCTTACAGTTAACATTCAACATATAGTATATATAGCATTTATTTAGAAAACATTTTATAAAGGAAAGCTTACCCTAGCCTTATAATAGTGTTAGTCACCAATTTTCTTAGAACAGTGTTTTTAATTCTCTGTCTAGGTGAAAATATATTGGTGGTAACAATGTCCACAACCTTAAGAAGAAAAATACTCAAAGTTGATAGATTTAACTAATAAGAATTAAATGAAAAATTGAGACTTGGTCGATTAATTCATGTGTGGAAATTCAGTATATTTAGACAAAAATCATTATTTTTACTTCCAAGTTTCATATATATAAGCATTATCTATTGTTTAACAATGTATATATCCACAGTACTATGAACCACTCTGAATATTTATATCAATGATGGATCAAAAGTATATTATTATAACCTCATAATTTTCTTTTAACTCAGGGACAGTAGCCACCATCTCATTCTTGATCTCATGTCTGGATGATGCTGTTATAAACACACCCTTGGTATTGTCTTGAGTTGATAGTGAAAAAGGTAATGGGTTCCAGGCTTCTTGGGCAGTCTGGCTACCACAGGCACAAACTACTGTATTCCAGAAATAACCATGCAATATGACAAAGTAATAAATAAATCCCACTTACATCTTTGCCTACTTGAAGAATGCAGAGAACATACAGCCAATTGTTTCTCTAAAAATGTTAAATTAAATAATTGTAATGTCTTTCACTGCGATACCCCATTGAGAAATAGAAGGGAGCAGAGAGAGGAGAAAATTATGTTGATATAGTACTCATATGAAATTGTCAAAAAATAAAGTATATTTTCAATACATCTTCTTCAAGTGATGTTCATCTGGCTCGTAGGAAAATGCCTTAAGGAGACATCAAGAAAACTTAAAATTGTCCTTTCTTCTACTCGGTGCATCATGAGTCAGAAATGTGTTCAACCAACTTCTCAACGCTTCCAAATTATAAAGTTCAGAATGTTTACTAGAAGTGTCACTTACCACACAGCACTTGGGACCCAAAATGACAAACAAGTGTATACATACAAATGTACAAATAATGTAGAAAATTATGTAGACATTTTAAAATTTTGATCTATGTATTCTACACTGTTCTTTAACTATATTACACTGTTGCCAAAATCAACATACAAATATTTAAGAAAATTACAGGCTTCTACAAGATGCTTGTATTTTCACACTGCATACATTTTTAAAAATCACTAGTATTTTTAAACTCATGGCAAGCAATACAATTAACCTCTTGTGTCTGTTAGGACTCCAAACAGCACAAGCTATATACCTTGGTAGAACATACACTTAGAATTAAGGCTCATCAAGAGACAGAGACATCCTTTCAGAAGCAAAGTGACATCCTGATCCGCCCAACTTTTGTATGCTCTGTCTTTTCCCCACAATGTATGGGAAAAAGAAGTCCATTTCTTCAAGGTAAATCATTAAAATAAGAACGAACTTTTTCCACCCAGAAATTTTGAACTTCCAGTTGGTTCTCTAGGACCAAACCATCAGATTTATATACAGACAGCATTATATTGTGAGAACAGGTTATATTTAGGATTATATGTGTGTGTACACTTATACATAATATGAATGCAATAATAATTGATTAAAAAGGAAGTCCTGAACTTTAAGAAGATTAGAAAGGGGTATATGGGAGGACTGTCAGAGAAGAAATGGGAGGGAGGAGCATGGGAATGAAAGGGAAGCGAAGAATGTCAAGGAAAAGGGAAGAAGGAAATTTAGTAACTACATTATAATCTCAAAAATTAGCAAGCAAAGAAACAAAAACAATTCACTCTCTTTTTCTTTTCTCTTTTAATATTTTATTAAAAAATAAAAACTTCTACAGTCTTGGGAGATGGCCCATCTGAGGGAGAGGGAACACTGAACCAAGATGCTATGTGTTTCCTTTTTAGTCTGTTCTTCTATTTGTACGTTATTTTATACTAGGTTGTCCATTTTCCATAGGCTAAGATGAAAAATATGAACACAGTGTTTATTTCTACACTTCTTAAAATCCTAATTTTTCTTTAGAAATCTGATTGACTAAAGATATTATGTATCGCTCTTCTGAATTTCTTCTTTATTCTAAACATGTTGACAGTGACTTTTTGAATATAAAAATATGGCCCACCATTTGTAACCTTTCAACTATTTCAACAAAATTACTAATCAAACTGTCATATAATTATATTTATATGTATGTGTGAAATATATGTACACACATTGTATACATATATATTATATTTTTATGATCTTTCTGTGAGAGGGCAACATTGTATGCATATGTTGTATGTGTTTATATATGTGAATATTTAGAGACTAGTGGGAGGCACAGGAGACTCGCTGACATTCATTTGCCTTAGTCCCTTGACCTATAGTCTATCTGAAAACCAGGAACTTAACATTTCAATTAGTTTGTTTGACTAGAGGTCTCCGCACTATCTCTGAGGCATGGAATTGTGGGATTACAGGAGGGTATGCGGCTCCTCCTAATCTTTCTTATGGATGCTATAAATCTAAACCCAGTTTTACTGCTTGTACAGCAAGCATTATTACCCAGTGAATGATTGATATAATTCATATAAAATCTTTTATGAGATTAAAATAATTACATTTAAAACCATACCTATACATAGTTTTGTATTTTATACATAGTTTTGTATTTTAATTGATATGAGATTATTTACAACTTCATGAAGTCTTTTTTTCAAATATTCTAGAGAGCATGATATGAACAGACACTGTCTGCTTCTTTATAATTACCAGAGGTGAGAGAATAAGGTTAGATTTTCATTCTTTTCCTTAGTTCATCCTTTCTATTAGACATTTAATTAATTTAGAGTTAGAGTGTACTCTGTTATATATTTGCTATCTTTTAATTATTTGTACCATGAACAATCATAAAGACTAGTCTGTAGTTCTTATTCCCAAGTTCTTGAAAATAGCATTTTTTTCATTATGTATTTCATAACTTTTTTGATCTTTTCAGTTCAACTAAGACAAAGAATCACACACAGGAGCTGAGATCCTTCTGGCAAAAAAAAGTCCAGGCATTCTTGCTGGCATAGACCTAACACCCACCTAGCTTTATTTAACAAAGATAGAACAATGGGGGTGAGGATCTGTGGGAGAACTTTCATTAAATGGGGTTTCTCCATGCATGCTCCCTTTTCTATTTTGCATACATACGCTTATTTTTTTTTTTTACTGTGTTTCAACTGTCTCTTCTAATTTATTGATAGTCTCTCATTACAATTTTTTAACAATTATCCAAACTAAGATGACTATTATTTACTGCCAAACACATTCTCTAAAATAATCTTCTAAAATTTTTCATACATACTTTGAACTATTATTTAGAAATGAATATTATAGGAAAAGCAGACTGCATTTTTTCCCTAATGCTGAGTTTATATAATAATTTTCTCTATTTTTTTTAAAGGGGAAAACTGATTCTCAAGGGGGTTTTGGTTAATGTTTCTGCTGTAGCTCAATCAGAATGGCATTTGAGTTGCATTTGCTTTCAAATTTGCTAAATTGAGCTGCCTTCTACAACGACATCAACAATCCAATTTTTGTTTTTTTGGGTTTTTTTTGTTTTTTTTTTTTTTTCATAAAACCATCTTTACTTTCCAAAGATCCTTTCTCTACTGAATAATCTTGAGACTCTGGAATCAGCCCTAAGATAAAACTATATATTGATCAAGAATTATCTTGATCTCGTATAGGCACAACAGACAATTTCTTTATCTTAGGGTCACAAATCATAGGGTTATAAAAATACCAAAAAACATAATCTGCTACCCCTCTTTCTGTTACTCCACCTTATCCTAATTTGTAACTCCTAAGACTCAGAATCACCTGGCAAAGAGAACTATTGATATAATCAATCTGTTACACAGAGGGCTGGAAGCACAGTGAACTTCTATGTCATATGTCTACTAAGAGGTACAACTGGCCTTTAATTTCTATAGTAATGTTTAGGAAACACTAGTAACCATTAAATTATTTCAGGTGCCTAGCACCAGCTGATTTACATTGATGATTCCAATCTATTCTTTAAGATAATTTTCTTAAATATTATATGGGTTTCCTTTTATATCTTGAATTCTAAAATTGAATTTATATTGATAATTATGGCATCTTATTTCAAAAGAAATTTCAGCTTTGAAATAAAAGTGAATGAGCTCAAGAGATGGACTTATATATATCTTCTTTTCAGTGAATAACTAAAAGCTATTAAGTTTATATTACTGTTGGTCCTAATTTTACATGTTTTTCTAAGATTTTTGTAGGATAAAGATTGTATGTTTTACCTTGCTAATCTCTTCAAATTGCAATCTAAATCTTTGGGCATAGTAATTTTAAAAGATATAATGTTATTCAGGCAATAGTAATCAGTTATTTTGTAACTTGGAACTTTAGAGAAATTTTTCAAAAATGTATTTCTTGTTATTCTGATAAAAAATTACCTCATTTTTGATGACCAACTTATACTTGAAGTAAATTATCTATGAAAAATAATCAAAAAGCATTTGAAAAAGTATGACATTAAAAAACTCTCTTTTGAAATTTTCTGGCATATGCTTATACAGATGTATTATTAGTGTGAAAATGTGTGCATGGTCCAGAACAAAACCCAAATATAAATGCTATTTTTAATTAATTATTTTTAAATTGGTGACAACAGAGAGAGGAAAAATACTTAATTCAGAGTAGTAAATAAAAAAGCATTTGCCTACCTGCAATGAATATAAAAAAATGTACAACCCAAAATATATGTAATATATCTGTTTACTGAATATATAACTTTCACCTCATGTTAAGTAAAATGCATAAAAGTTCAGTTAAGAGATCACCAAATTTTGCAAGGATTATGTTAGTTTTCAAAAACAAACAAACAAACAAACAAACAAAAAACCCAGAAGGCTAATTCTAATAAATTCATTGACCTTCAAACTAGTTTAATATTTTATTGCTTACTGTGCTGGTTTAAATCAGAATGGCACCCATAAGCTCATTGCTCATACATTTGAATGTGTGGTTTTTTTTTTGTTTTTTTTTTTTTTTTTTTTTTTTTTTTTTTTTTAATTTTCCACAGGTGTTAGTCTTTTTAGGAAGGATTAGGATGTGTAGACTTAGAGGAGGTGTATCACTAGGAGCAGTCTTTGAAATTTCAAAAGCCCACACCAGGCTCAGACTCTCTCTGCTGCAGATTATAATTCAGATTATAAACTCTCACCTCCTGCTAAAGTGCCATGCTGTCCTGCCTGTGGCCATGTTCCCTTCATAATGATAATGCATTAACCCTCTGAAGCTGTAAGCAAGCCCCAAATAATGCTTTCTGTTATAAATCATTTTGGTTATGGCGTCTCTTCACATTAATAGAACAGTAACTAAGATGCTTTGCTTAAATTTGATGGTGTAAATTGCAGTCATTTCTGGAGACCTAAGGTATGATGATTCCAAAGAAACTGCTTATAAATAACATTAACAGAAGACTGTAAATCACCTTGTTATAAATGCTGTTGAAAACCAGAAAGAGTATTTAAAAAGCAGATTTAGTTCCATGTCAAACAACTGCATGCTTTTGAAATTATTGTACAAATAAAAAATGATGTCGCAAGCCAGTATCTTGTTCGGAAAGCATCATTTGTATAATTTATACAACAACTTTCCATTTGGAGGGTTTCTCGTGTTGTAATAATTAAATAATTTTCTTCTTTCAGAAATTAGCAGTCTTTTCTCAATACCCAAAGTGTGATAATCTTTGTTATAAATCCATTGGTCCTGGAAAAACAGACGACTATCAGCAAGATAAAATCATCAATGACCTAACCATAAATGAATGTCTTCAATTACTTTAACATTATTTTGTTCTGTATTTTGACATTTGAATAGTAATATAGTCGATTATAATATAAATAGCTTGAACATCTGGTTGAGCTTAGAGAAGTTTAACCATCAACATGCATATCTTTGCCTTTGAGTGTCATGTTATACAACACAAATTGATTCGTGTCATTTATATCATTAACTGAAATGGAACACCATAACAGGCTGTATCTCTTTTACTGTGTGTGTGCTGATTTTGCTTCTGTGTAAGGCACCTTGCATGATATGCCATCACATTATTCTTAAGAACAAGAGAGTTCAAAGCCAGGCCCAGCAATTTCTGCCTGTCATCACCAAGCTGAGGAAGAAAATAATGCAGATTAAATTACCATAGCTTTGTGGATAAATAGGCTAGATACACTAGCCACTCACTTGCTCAGACACTCTGCTTCTCATATGTGAGGACAGCCTGGTAGGTGACAGGGTACCTACTTTTGTTTTCTCAGACTATAATGAATATTTTGTCAAACATTTCTGTTGTCATTTAGTTTAGTTTGTCCAGATGGTACACTTTTCCTAGGCATTTTAAACATGTTTCTGGTGTAGGAGAAAAACTTTAAGAATGTTAATTTGGTAAGAATTTAGTCATGACAGGTTTTCCTTCAGTTAAGCTGATTCTTCATTGAGCAGAGTCGTCAATCCTGGTATGAATCAAAAGAATTCACAGTGCAATTCCATTTGTCAAACCGAAGTATCAATTATAAGCACTACACTGGTTGGTTTTATTTTTCTTTTAGATTTTTTTAAATCTTGTCCTTTGAATACTGATTAATATGCTTCATTATTGTTTGTTTGTTTGTTTTTACGATAAATACAACATGTTAAGCAGATATCATTTGGGAAAGGCCAAGTGAGCACTACTTGACAAGTAGTTTCAAATAGATAAGATTATCTTTCACTCAATCCGCAATACAAAAAAACTGAATATCTTTATTTTTATAATATGAAAAAATAATTTATTAATTCACAGAGCTTTTCTATACTTAATTTTCCATATTTAAATAATGAAAATTTACTATATAACAAGTAAATTTAAACAAGCAACAAATACATTTGATCATATTTTATACTTCTGACTTGACTCAACTCTACCTTTGTTACTTTACTTGTGTGTTATAATTTCAGGAAGCAGCCAGTAGTTATATCTAGAGGTAGCATTTTTTATGGTCTCACACATACATTTTGAATTTAACAGTCTTCAGAATGTTGAAATCTGTGAGAAAGTGTGCTCATACCAGACAAATTTGACTTAATATTTTGTGACCATTAATTACAAGTTAAGTGAGTTTCATTAGTGAGACTAATTCATTAGTCTATATAATAATGTTAATATTAAATGCTTCTTACAGTTGCTTTGAGATTATATTACATAATGTATGTAAAATATTAATTATATTCCTGGCATATGAAAAAGGCATTTAACAAAAGGCAGTTATTATCATTAGTCTTCACTTATATTCCTGTTTCTTGATTGGATTAATATCTAAGGGCTTATATAGTTATTTTTGCAGTAGCTTCTAAAATGAAGACTGTTAAAACATATTTCAGCTTGCTGTCTTTATCAATAAATAAATGACTTTCTGACTGAATTAGTATTTTTTAAAAAATTTTAACAAATTGCCATAATTTTAAGGTTTAATATAGACTTACGTTTTGGAAGGTCAGAATTCTGAAACAGGTTTTGTTGGATGTTGGTAGGGATGTGCTCAATTCCTGGAGGTGCTGGTGGAGACTGTTTCTTAACCCTTTCTAGCTTTAAGAGTCTCTAAATTCCTTGGTTTTCAGGATCTCCTTCCTACTCAAATATCACATCTCTCTACTCTCTTGCCTTATCACAGAAAAGGCTTCCGAAATTTATGTTCATCCTTTCGCTAGAGCCCATTGTTATCAGGTCTCAAGGCCTCTTTGGTTAAGCAAATAACGTAACCATTCACAGGCTCCAAAAAAACGAGAAAATCACTGGGTGACACTTATCTACTGGATACAGATAGTGTGTTTTACCCACGAAGCTTTCATAAATCTACAACAGTTTCTTTATGTCATCTCTATGCTTGTCTAGATAACGTTTATGTTTCTAGATATTCATATTTTTTGATTATTTGCATTAAAAATTTGATTATTTGGCTATTACAAATGGAAATAGTCATTCTTTCTTGATAAATTAGATACAAACGTTTGGTTCTCCTTAATACACTCAATATTTATTATTAGGTAGGGTTTATTGGAATCCAGTTGTTATTAATTATTAATTGTATAACTTGCCTGTGAAGTTGAATCATATTTCCTATTAATATTTGGGTATTAAACTTGATTTCTCCAACACAAATATTTTGTGGAATACAGATGTTAAGGGATTTGGCCTGAGTGGGAAACCTAATCAAAGCTCTTCGTCTAAGGAAACCCACAAATAAAACTACAGCATGGTTCAAAAGCATGTATTAAGGCTTTGAACTAAGATACAGCTGTTTGCTTCCCCAACTGCTGTTTTTCATGAAAATGGGGTCACAGATTGAGTTGGACTATCTACACTGTGATACTTGTGCTATCAGCCTGTAATCATGCTGGTCTCCATGAAAAGAAAGTATTTCTAAAAATAGGAAAACAAATTATGTTTTTAAGCACAACAATACAGTTATACATGAATATTTGAGACCACTTAATAGTTCCATTGATAATGGACATGGAGTTCCCCTGAAACTTCCAAATCCATTCAAGTTATTATTGGGTGTCTAATTCCTATTCTTACATCTATGAAAAACCAAACTATAAGTCATCTTGATCAGTATGGATTAGAATAAATACAGATAAAGACAGTTCAGTTCCACCAGGTTTAACTGTTAGGTTTCAAAACCCCAGGACAAATGACTAATTCAGGTGCCCATAAACATATCAAAGGAGACACTGGTCACCCTTCCCACTCAGTCCTTATGGCTTCACCCAGCACTTCTCCAATACCTCTGCCCTCTACCCTAAACCTTTCCCTCTTAGGGGCTGGGCAACTGCCTCCCTTTCCCCAGACTTCTTCCCATGTAACTCGGCCACTTTGGCTATGCTACTCTCTTGGCCTTTTGGTGGGCTGTTTCCTGTTCTGAGGATCCTGTCTTGTTCTTTCTCTCTCTCTGGTTTAGTCCCCACCATATCCAGTCTGGACTCCCCTCTTCTAGCTATCTCCATCGTATCTACAAAATGAATCTTCTCTCTATTTTAGATATAGTCATTTCCTCCTCCGTTTATTTCATTTTTTTATTCACTAAGATAATAATTTTATTTGCTAGATTGATTAAGTTAAAACACATCTGCTGGAAAGTAGTGCATGTCTTTTATTCCCAAATTCCAGAGACAGAGGAAGGCCTGAGTTCAAAGCAAGCCTGAAGTGAGTGTCAGGACAGCCATGACTGCAAAAGAAAACCTCTCTCAAACACACAAACAAAAACAAAGAGAAGCGAGAGAGAGATCAGACAAACAGAAAGGTAGAAAGACAGAAAGACAGCAAAGAAGGAAGAAAGGATGAGAGGAAGGGAGGGAGGAAGAGAAGAAGGAAGAAGGGAAGGATACCAAATCCAGTGTCTTAATGAAGGACACTTTTAAGGCGTGTGTTTAAGGACTAGGAAATAATTTTACTGAGAATGAGGAAGGAACCATAGGAACATGTGTGGTTCTGCCCCATATGTTGGATCCCAGACTGCACAGAAAGATTCCACAGGGCGGGGAATCACTGCAGTGACATGGTTTTCCCACGTTTTGCTTTCTGACCTGCAGAAAGGAGGCCAGCTGTTCCTGTACTGCTGCTCCTTCCCTGCCAGGAGAGATTGTATCCTATGAACTCTGAACAATACACTCCTTGACACTGGGAAGTTGATTCTTCTAAGATCTCTGATCATAGCAATGACCAAAGGGACTACAACAGCTGCGAATTCCCCAAACAACTGACCGGAAGTTGTTTCCTCTCCTGGGGTGGCATACAGTAGCATATACAAGGAACCAGTCACTCAACTCACATTGCCTTAAAAACAATTCAACTGTAAGTAAATATATTTGGTCTAAGATAAGACTCTGATATACTAGCTTAGACTATAAAATTTTAATCAAACAAAACATTTAGTAAACACTGCTTTTGTTATAAGAATGAAGAGTGTGTGTGTGTTTTGGGGTGATCCTGTCATTCATGCAGGCACGAAGATTTCTGATCATGTATCTGCCTTTCCTCTTGATAAGTATGTTTAGTAAAAATATGGATTCTAATTTCTGGTGGGTAGGATATTAAATATTTCAATTTAGTCAGCCTGCCATCTGAATATCTGCTCCACTGTAGCAAATTTGTAGTCAAGGGGTAGATTGTGTTGGGATGTTTAGAAGATTTCCAAATCCAATAGTGTAAAAGGCACAGATGGCTTTATAGAGTTTGCCTTATATATGTAATTATTTTGGTCAATAATGAAGACTAATAGCCAGGGGGTGGAATAATTACCAAGGGGTAAATCTCACTCGTGACAATGCTAGGTTATATAGTTGATAAAGTGCAGCAATGAAAAATGAAATTGCTTACTACCACATTAGCCTAAGGGACTTCTAAAAGTTATAGCTTGACTTCTGATTTCAAAGTTCATTGACTCACATAACTTTGGAGCCAGGAGTAAAAATGTACAAGAAAAATTACTGTTAACATGCTTATCGCGTTGTATTGTAAATGGTTTGTGTATTGCAACAGAAGTGCATCTGTCTGTTTAGCATCTATGAAACACCAAACTGATTTCTGACAAAAGGAGTGTACTTCTTCTATAACAGGGTGATTGGCCTTGTGTCATTGTCTGACTTATTGTTAGGCACAATTAAAAAAATAATATGACTCAAGCAGAACAGGAAAGGCTTTGTAAAAAAGCAAGGGTTGACTAAGTGATTGAAATCGACAGCTCAGCTCCCATTTCAACATAGTAAGAGATGGCTCATTCTATGAGCTCCTTCAAGTGAAGCCATCCCCCAACCCTTCTTGGGAAACCACTTAAGGTCATTGACACTTTTGGTGTTACATACTTTTCTGTTCTTATTCCATACGCATGGCAGGGTACTCTGCAGCATCAGAATCTTAAATGTAGGGTAAAGAGCAACAACAAAATTTAAAGAGTCCCGAGAGTAAAAAGCATAAAGCATCCTCCTGGAAGCAGACTGAGAAAGTGGATAGAAAATGTTTGTATACATATTTTAGCTTAGATCATTCAGCACTACCCAATAATCTCATTTTCCTAAGTCTGTTCTTCCCAAGAGTGGGTACTAGCTTTTCTGGTGTTTTACACAATGTTCATCCTAGGAGACTGTAAGATTCTAGTGAAATTTCATTAAAAGCTCTCACTCTTAGAGGGAGATTATAGATATACTGATGACTTGATGCCACAAGCTAAGCTTGTCTTCCTAAATCTAGAACTCTTGGGTGTGTTTACCCTCCGGAAAATACCAGTTTTTCTACTCCTTTCTTCTGTAGGCCTAATAGCTCTTTTAATAAATAGGTAGAAATCTACAAGGGACAATGGCATTGACCTGGCCTAGCTTTCTTGTGAGAGACATGAGTCATAGGTTTCTGAGGTTAGAGTTTATGACTCCTGGGGCATAATGTGCCTTCCAGCTCCTGAGAGAATGATGTACTCCCCCAGGCAGTGAAGTGCTCAGACTGCTTTGTGCTTCTCTGTATGTTCCCTTAGTAGTCAAGGAAGCATGAAGGCTTGGCAGGACAATTGGACCTAGACATTAATCTTGTGTACCCTCTATGGCTTGCAAATGTCACTGTATCCTGGCAACTACAACAGTATTGATCTTAGCAATTATCATTGCATTCTGCTCCTGATAAAGGTTTAAAAGGTCTGATTGTTCTCAGTTTCACTGAGGTCCCTTCAACCAGAACCGAGTTTTATCTCTTGTAGCCATATTAGGTGACCTTGGGTCTGGTTAAGTAAGCATGTGCAATTACTAAAATCCTAGGTTGTCATGAAGTGTTTCTAGATAATTGCCCATATCTCAGACATGTTTGTTGACCAAAACTTAAATAAAAATTAAAATACATATACATAACATTAACTATCAGTAACTTCAGTTTGAAAGGTTCTGGCACCTTTGCATTTCCATAAACATAGGAAAAACATGAATGCACATAAAATAAAAATAAACAATTATTTTTTTTAAAAAATTGGAAGGGTTAGATAAGCCCTATATAATTTTGGACTACTGGCACTGTATGGCTGCTACAATAGCTGTAGTACTCTGTATGTATACCCACTTAACCATAAAAATGTGATATATTTATAACATTAGCATAGAATAAGAATGACAAAGAAGAAGAGATACTAACTAGAAACTGAGTATCCTGTAGACAACTGAGATGTCATCAGTAAACTACTAACCCTCAAATAATCCAAACTAAATATCACTATCATTAAATAGGTATCCTTTCTTCATTTTGGAACTTCATAGGTGATGCCCATGATGGCCTTGGTACCCAATGTTTAATAGACTTGGGAAGAAACACAGTGAACTTCAAAAGATATGTGCAAGACCATATGATGGATACAAAGGATTATTATGATCCTTAACTGGAAAAAAATACAAATGACTAAGAAAATGCTGGGTCTTTTAAAATAAATAATGAGAATGTATTTAGGTTTTTGTCTAATAACAAATGAATAGCCAACAAATATACAATCCACACATGAATTTTGTTTGTCTACATTTGACCAGTGACTTCTAAGTCTCAGACTTTTTGGACATTTCCCTCAATTTTAGCATTCTGCTTTATTTAAATATACATTTTATGTCCAACCACACTTCACAGAAACTAGCCAATGTTTTCAGGAGAGAGACTGTTACTTGAATATTTGAAAATAGAAAGGAGGCCATTTCTGTAAACTAGCATTCTCAAGGTTTTCATGGCTTGTTTTGGTTTTGAAGGTAGTTATTCATACTTTATTGTCAAGAAAGGGTAAAGTCTTTGGTGGAAAAAATCCTTATATCAGCAATTAGCATTGTCCTTATAAAATTATCAGAGAATTATTCTATTCATTGAACATCTTGTCATCTGAAATGTAACTGGACAATAGAGTAGGGTAACTCACCTGTCTTGAACTGTCTGAAAGATCCATACCATATCAGGGTGGCTTCAGCTCACATGCAACTCTCCACCACCACTGTAACTAGAACTAAAGATTGTTGTGTGATAATCTTTTTGTACACTGTGAAGATGTATCTTTGCCAAGGCACCTTCTATTGGTTTAAAGAGGAGCTGAATGGCCAATAGCTAGACAAGAGAGATTAGATGTGAATTCCAGGCAAAACGAGCAGAAGAGGAGATAATGAGGGGATGCATGAGAACACAGAGAAGAAACAGAAGGTCCAAGATGGAGCAGATAAAAAACTGTAAGGCAAAACATAGATTAATATAAATGGGTTAATCTAAGTTATAAGAGCTAGTGGGATTAGCCTAAACTATAAGCTGAACTTTCATAATTAATGTTAAGTCTCCATTTTTTTATGAGCTGGCAGCCCCAAGAATAAAAAATAAAAATAAAAATGATAAAAAAAATGAGAGTAATTTAGAATGGGAGCTATTTCCTATGCCCTCTTCGGAGTTCTCCCATGCAGGTAAGAAGCCCTCAGGAGAAATTTTGTTTAAGAGCAAAATAGTGAAGGAAAGTGTTCATCTCAAAGAAAATGTGAACATCAGAGAATGTTTACTTATATATGCACTATCAATAGTTATTAAAGGCAAAACAAATACTCAAAATTTGTCAGGCTAGGAACATAGCTTAATTGTTAGCATGCTTGCGTCTCACTAGTAATAGATTCAAAAAAAGCTCATAAACCAAATATAAATATGCATAAACCTTTCATCTCCATGTTTGGGAGTTAGAAGCAAAAGGGATGGGAAGTCCAAGATTGCCCTCAGCTATGTAGCAAGTTTGAGTCAAGCTTCAGTGATGTGGGAATGCCTTTCTGTATGCTGTGAATATCAATCTTTAAAGAAGGGAGTGTTTTGGGCCATGACAGGCACCATAGAAGAAGTAGGAGAAGAAATCAGAGCAGAGGTAGGAGAAGCAGGGCGGAGGCAGGGGCAGATCGAGCAAGCCGCACTAGAAGCAACATGTAAGGAACACAGGTGAGTCACGGGCCACGTGGCAGACAGATTAATAGAAATGGGTTGATTTAAGAAGTAAGAGGAACTAGCAATGTGCTTGAGCCATAGGCCAAACAGCATAAAGTTAATATAAGCGTCTGAGTCATTTCTGAGGGCCTGAGCAGCAGAGACAGGCAGCTAAGGGGTCTGGAGCGGCAGGTCCAGGGTATGGGCCTCTGGCTGACTGGGACCAAGAAACCCCATTGCAACACTTCAGCTCCAAGAAACCCTTTTCAAAAAAAAAAAAAAAAAAAGAAAGAAAGAAAAAAAGAAAAAGAAACAATACAAACAAACCAAAAAAACCAAGTCATACTAATCTGGAAAGGCACATGAAAGGAAAGTCTGGTGCCTAGCATCCAGATGTCTATTTGTCTACTATTTTTATTTCTGACACAAAGTAAGATACACTCGGAACACATTATTCTGGCCTTTCAGTCTCTTTCCCTCCCAATTTTCTATTTTTATACCAATACACAGTGATACAATAAAACCCATAGCCTCTACCACAGAATAGTCTTATATAAGTAGTGTCATCTACTCACAGTAGTCTTTAGTCTGGTGCCCTCTGAAAATCTACAGTGTCTAACTTCTCCAAGATAAATCCAAAATAATATGTACAAAGCCCTTCTCCACTATAGTCCTATTTTCCATTCTTAAGACATATAGGTGAAATTTAAACATGATTTGAAGGCAAAAATTAATGCAAGAAAATATAAAACTATAAGTGGGCATAGGTGTACTTGGTGAGGTGCATGTTTGTCAATTAAGTTTAATTGAGCTTTTGGGCTTATTATTCTTGCTAATATATTCTCTACTATGTTCATTTCAGGATTTCCCCCTGTGTAATCTCTCCAGAATGCTCTACATGATTGCTAGGCCTTAATATTGATAGTTTCTTAGTAAAATCTTTGGAAAGAACATTACATTCATAGTTGAATCTGTTTCTTTTTAACTTTAATGATTCTCTTGCTATTTTGTATTTTATCTTTTGATTAAGCATTAGAGGCAGTGCTTTAACAACAGGGTAGTTGACACCCATAGCTTTGGTTATGTACTCAGGACAAAGATGGCCAAGAATTGCTTTTACTTTCTTGTGCTTATAGATTCCTCCTACACTTACATTATTATGCTTAGCTTTATTGTGTGTTGCCAACACACTGCTACAAGTACTAGAGCCAAATCTCTCCTTTAAATGTTTGCTTTAGTGCCTCATAAATATAAGATGCATCAAACATCTTCCTGAAGCACAGTTTTATCACAATTAAAGACTTGTTTCAGATAGTTTCCTTTCTCATATAACTTCTATAACTCTGCAAGAAAAAAGATAAAAAACTAAAAACTTCCTCCTGGACAGATACACCTTTTCCAGTTATCTTTATATTATTCCATTCAAACCTATTACCAACTCTATATTTATTCCTTACTTATAGTTATCACCAGTTATAAAATAATTTGTTGAATACTTTATATAGGCTTGACACCAACTAGAACACACTTTCCCACACATTTCAACAATAAGTTTAAAATATTTCATCAAACTGTGGCACATACGCAGTGCCCATGATGTTTACATTTAGAGGTTTAACAGCAAAACTAACATAAATTTCTTTTATTTTCTTTATAATTCCATGCATGGAAGTTTTACAGTTGATAATTCTATTTTTTAAGTTTAGGAGTTTAGGACTTGTGCTTTTCACTTAAAAGAGCACATTATATAGGTTTTTGTTATAATCAAACTGCCATAATCATTAGTTTTGCACTTTTGGACAGTTGCTGACCATGAGTTAAATAAAGTTATTTTTAAAAAGAAATGGGATTCCATAAGATTACCTATAATTACCAAAAGTCAAGTATTGTATCCAATGCATTCAAATGGTGATTCACACGATGAGCCACCAATAGGTCCAATGTGACACTTTAAAACAATGCATAGTTTTAAACTAATGATTATTTTATTTCTGAAGATTTCCATTTAATACGTTCTTAACGGAATTAGTTAAGGAATGAGACTATTATATGGTTCTGATACATAAAAATTGAATTGTAATTCTTTAAAACTGCTTTTTTACGTTACTAAAATGTATGCTCTAGTCCAGGTAAATGCAGACAGACAAAACACACAGTCACAAGCCAACACACAGAAACTGTCTGTGGAGTGTGTTAATGTACAGTTCCATCTGCAGAGACAAGTAAAGCTACTTGGTAATGTCAGCGTAAGAGCCAAAGAAAGAAAGGACAAGGACAGAAGAGACCCTGAATCCATCTGGGCTCTGAGTGGAAGCAGCCATTAAGGGGAAGCAGACTTCCAGAATGCAGATTTCCTGCCCAGTAGAATGTAAGGAATCCTTTCTCTACCTTCATATCAAATTGATGTTTGCTCCTTAAAATTATTGATTTCCAAGAAAGGTCACCTAGAATTACTAATTTCTAAGTGTGCCACAGACTTTTATGACCATTCTCTTGTTATTATTGCCTTATGTGGTTCTGAGCTTTCCTTTAAAGAAATGAAGTTTTGTTATGTCTACAAAGGATTCTACAACCCTCAGTGAACATTCATTCGAGGGACCTCTGTGCTGCTTTTGCGTGGAGCACATGTTCAAATCCTGATTGCTGCTGCTTTATTTTACAGTGAAAATCAGTCCTCCAAAAATATGCCTTTTGTTTCTCTGTCTGAGACAGGTCAGGTTGTTCTGAGGTTTACATGTCTTATCTAATTCAAATTTACTTGGTGTTTGAGGTATGGTCTGAAAATGTAGCCCAGGCTAGCCTCAAATTCAGGATCATTCTGTTTTAGGCTCCTTAGAGCTGGGATTGCAAGTGTTGACTTATGCTTGAGTCTGATTGAAACTCTATAAGACTTTATAAAACTTTGCTTACTATGTCAATAGCAAGACCCAGTAAAGGCTAAGAAAACTTAGAGAATATGAAATAACCTTGGAAAAAGTGCTGTTTAAGAAAACTTGCATCAGCAACTCATGGGAAAATTGTAAGAAAGCAGATTATCTGGCTTTTCTGTAGACTTTTCTTTTTTTTTTTAATTATTTCTTTGCTTTTTTCATTTTGTTTTATGGGACAGATTCTCATGTTTACACTTAAAACTAGCTTCAGACTTGTGATCCTGCTGCCTCAGTGCCTGGACGATACGATTACAAGTATGTATCACCCTTAAGGGGCATTTATAGACTTTTAGGCAAGGTGATTTGAGGATGCAGCCCCATGACCTACTCAGAGATGTATGTGTGTGATCAATATCTGGTCACTGCTGAATATGTGCATGCATCAGCCATGGAATTGCAAGATTAAAAGGAGCCTAGAAGGCTCCTATCTGAGTTTCTCCCTTAGAGTGAGATGCTGACAAGGGATTTATTCATTGTACTGGGAGACAGAGGGGAGCACTGTTTCCTCCTAATGGAGTCAAACGCACACTCAACTCACAGGACATTTTACCTTTTACCTTGGTCTGTCTATTATAAAGCTAAATCTACACACACACACACACACACACACACACACACACACACACACACAAAGTGCCAATACCTGCAATGGAGAGAAATACTTTTAAGAGCAACTTTTCTAGTTGTTGCTATAGAGGAGCTTTGGGAAAGAATGTGTTGATTTACAATATTACAGTGTTTTGCTTCTAGGGGAGTTTTCAAAAGTATTTCAAATTAACAAAAAAACCATGTGGTATGAATCCAACGTTTCAGAGAGTATAAATCTTCAAAAAAGCACCATGTGGGTCTTTGTCAAACACAAATTAAAGTCACCTGTTTTCCTAAAATACCCCATTTCAATATTTCTGCCAGTTATTGGGTTGTGTTCCCTTCTGGCAGATAGAAATAAATTTCTTCATTTAGACATGGTGCTGTACATCAATTGACAAGAGGAAGAAAAAGGTAAAAACCAGCCCACTGGCCAGAGAAAGTGGCAGGTGACAGGCACTCAGTGAAGCTCTTACACCTGGCTGTTAATGTGGGCAATTAACCTGTACCACTTCAATTTTCCATTTTCATGTGAACCCGAGTAAACATACACTGATCTCTCCCTCTGAATTGTCAAGGCAGATGTCCGGACAAAGCTGTCTTGACAGGTATAAAAATCTGCTGAATTATCCATCAACTAATTGCAGGAGTTGGGCAGAGCAGAGGTCAGCGCTGAGTGGCTAACCAGACAGCCACCCAAACAGTCTATCATTTTAAAGAAGGAAACAAAAGACAGTGTTGTCAATTGACTTAAAGGAAGAGCCTTCCAGGGCATATACAATAACTAAATAAATGATAGACCTGGATAAATGGCCATGTTGACAGAAGCAAATATAAGAGATTTGGTTTCCTACACCGTTTTAATTCACTAATGCTCCTTTTGAAACCATTAGCAGGGTGGCAATAGCTGTACTTGTAATTTTTTTTCTAGCATGTGCCTAAGTTGCAGTAAGTTTAGCATCTGTGAAGCTGCTCATCTCACAGCCATGGAGACTAGAGTCTGTGTATTGGCAGAAGGGAGAGGCTGAAGCAGCCTACAAAGGATACAAGTCTAGCTATTCTCTTAGCCTTTGCCTTGTGCGGTTCTCTCAATGTGGAGATGGATGAGCTGGGAGCAAAGGGCATGGGAGGATCACCAGTCGATAACTGAGTCCATCTGCACAGTCCTCTCAGAGCTGGACATGAGGAAATTAAAGGAGTCGATTGTGGGATTGTGCCTGTTCACTGTAAAGATTAGTTATTTGTTTGGTGTAATAAAACACAGACTGGTTATTGGCCAGGCAGGAAATACAGATGGGATGACCAGAGTAGAAGAATTCTGAGAAAAGGAAAGGCAAACAGAAGAAGACAGCCAGACTCAGAGGATGCAAGATAAAAATGCTGGACTGTGTGGGGATATGTTTCAAATTTAATAAAAAACACTCTGAGATATCAGAGGGGTCTACCCACAGTCAGTCTAGGAGGATCAGACAGTGGTAACTCACACCTTTAATCCCAGCACAGGGATTATTTTGGAGTGGTGACCTATGTCCTTTATCCAATCAAATCTTAGTTTGAGGTCATCTTAGTTTTCGTAGGGAGTTCCAGGCTCCCAGGCAGGCAGTGATGGTGCCATGCCTTTAATCTTAACCTGAGCAAAGAAAGTATTTAAGGCAGGCATAGAAAGACAGAGCAGGCAGAAGAAGCCAGGAGTGAGGTTGAGGAAGCTGGAAGACAGCTGAGTGAGATCTGACTGTGGTGTTTATTCTATGATATCTCAGCCTTTCCCTGAGATCTAGCTCTGAGTTTCCTTCATTCTTGCAACAGGATTGAGCAAAGGTAACAAGACATGTGGCTAAACATAGATAAGAATTATGGGTTAATTAAAGTGTAAGAGCTTGATAGTAATACAGGCATACTGAGTAACCCAGTAGTTACTATGATATTTAGCCTTTGAGTCAATTATTATTTGGGAAGCTGCTACTGGGTATTTGAGAGTTTTGTACTGAGATAAGAACTTTTGACATAGTCTGTTCCATGTTTATTCCAAGATATTTTCTTCAACTAAGGTCTAAAACAACAAAATAGCCATAATCCAGCCACTTTATCAGCATTATCAGAAAATGTTTAATGAAATCCCTGTACCCCTAAGTAAAATATAAAATCTTTTATGACTTTTCTAGCTAACAGAAGACTCTTTGCTACCTGGTAATGTGTGCTCTGGTGAAGTTAAGCTTCTGCCAATGGTTATCAAGGCAAACAAAATATTTTCAAAACTGACCATATATGTGATGAGTAACCTTTCTACACATTTTATTTTCCCCTACAATTTTCCCTTCAACATTCAAATCTTATGACCTATTAAGTTCCTGGATGTAATATATCACATAAAGCAGTGACTGAAACAAGGCAATTTGATGTTACCTTCAGATTGATGAGACAAAGCAACACTTTCTCATTGTTACCTTGCCTCAAAGCTAGCATTAATTTGATTTTAATGTTTGTCATTAGACATTGTCCTTACCCCTTCTGCCCCCAGTGCCTTCCGTTATTCCCCTAAAATTAATAGCATTTTTCTAGTTAGTAATTTATCCATGATTTTCACTATTTTAATAAAAAAAAGTATACATTCATTTTTATCTCTTCACTATCCTATTTCGAGTTTTAAACTAATTTTACTTTTTTTTTTTTTGCTCTATAAGCATATATAAAAAGAGAGAAACTGTGTATCTGAAACTCCTTATTTATGGAATGAAATAATCACATAATGATGGGAAATTTTTCCTGATGTTCTATTGGATCTTTTTCAATTAAGTTTCACATTCAACAGAGTTCTGTTGACTCAACCTTCTCTGATGTGTCAGTGACTACAGAGGACTTCTTGATTTCCTTAGATATTTCCTTTTAAAAGTACGCTGCAAAATTAATTTTCTAGGGAAATAGGTTAGGATCGAAGAAAGTGACAGTGCAGCTCCTTTACCAAAAGTTATAAAGAAATTCAATACAATGATAGCCAGAAATTAAACAGTGTATGGCTCTTTTTGTATACCATAGGCCTAGTATTCATGCCTAAAGCATAGAGGCATAAAACTAGCCTTGATTTTTGACTGTTCCGTCTTTATAATTAGAATCTTAAACAATCATATTTGCTAAGATCACTGACACTGGTTCTTAGTAAAAGTCAATTTTTCTGGAATGTGACAAAGTCATTTACAGAAAGGGTTATTAATAAGTTTTGAGACTGTTAACTAAACATTCTTGTTTGTAAAAGCTACAGAGTTCTCTAAGTGTATATATAACAGCTTTGATTAGTGTGTTAGAAAGGGAGCTCACAATAAAAAGAACGTAGAACCACTGTCTAAGCTCAAGTTCTCATCTCTGCCATCGAAGGGAAAACATTGTTCACCAGTTACAGGAAGAATAATTTAGAATTAGAACAGAGCACGTGTGTGTGTGTGTGTGTGTGTGTGTGTGTGTGTGTGAGAGAGAGAGAGAGAGAGAGAGAGAGAGAGAGAGAGAGAGAGAGAGAGAGAGAGAGATCTGAAGGCCTATTGGATCTCAGTTCTCCTCTGCTCGTATTACATCAGCCTTTTGTGATTTGCTCTGATTTTGTATCAGCTGATCTAACTCTTTTTATTACCTTTTATTATAAGATACTTTTACTTACTTAAAAGTCAAAATGCTTTTGATGCCATTTTATTCAAATTCTTCTATTTTCTCATATCCCTTGCTTTTATTGTAGACTTCCAACTTAAGATAATTACAATATTTTATTAGTTCTTTAAGCGTTCTGCACACTGTATTTTGATCATATATCTCCCCTCTGCCAACTACTCCCAAATCTGCACCCACTTTCCTACTGACCTGCTTTTTTGTGTTGTTATAACCCCATCAATACTAATTTGTGTTGTTCATATAGTCTTAAATGTATAGCTACCCCAAGGAGTGGTTGACTTAACAGGGACACCTTCAAACTGTCTTCGTCCTAATGAGCTGTCACATGTTCCTCGGTCAGGGTTGGGACTTCATGTACCTGTATACTTTGATGGCGGATTTTAGGGTTTGGCTTGAGCTGGTACAGATTTTGAGCAAATCGCCATAACTTCTGTAGGTCCTTATGTTCAACTACCCTGCTGTGTCCAGAAAACACAATTTACTTGTAGTTTGTGCCACCTCTGGCTCTTACACTCTTTCTGCCTGCTCATTGGCAATGAACCATCATTCTTGGTGGAAGGAGGTATGGTATAGATGCCCCATTTAGGCCTGAGAATTCTACAATGTCTTATTCTCTGCACCATAACTAATTGTAAGCTTATGAGAAAAATCACAATCTACTCCTTATAGAATCTTCTCTGATGACTATTGAAAGATACATTGATCTATGGGCAGCAAAATAAGCCTCAAGGAATTATTTTTAAATTATATCTGTTTAGCACAATGCTAGTAATAGTATTCAGTTAGAGCCTAGGGCCTATCCAGTCATAGATTCTTATCCCCATAACAGTGTTGGGTATGAGTTTCAACTTGTGCAGAAAAAAAAAAAAAGGTAATTGGTTACTCTTATGCAGCCACTGTTGTAGCAGTTGGCATGTTTTTTCAGGCTACTCATTACTGTCATTAACAGAAGTTATTCCTGGGAGAGACTGATAATGAATTTTCTCCTCTGGAAGTATGGGTAGCACCCCCCAGCATAATGAAAACTAGCCAGTATAGATGAAGTCTCTAAGTCAGTACCAACTAGGTGTCTTTATATTCTGGGGATTGACTATTTGATATCTCCAGAAAGAAGATGTTACTAACAATCCTGGAAGGTAGTCAACAGTTTTGGTAAAAACCTGACATTTTGGGGGTATCTACGGGACTCATGCTCCTGTTGTGGAAATTGCTTTAACTATGTTTGAGTATGTTACGTTTTTTTATGCTGCATTTAATGATGTAAGGATGTGTGTTTAACTGTGTGAAGATGTGCTGCATTTGTGATGCCTTGTCTGCTGGCATTTGTGATGCCTTGTCTGCTTAAGGTATCTGATTGGTCCAAAGAAAGCCGAATGGCCAATAGCTAGGCAGGAGAGTGATAGGCAGGGTGACTGGGGAGAAGATAAAGAGAAGAAAAGAACGAGAGAGAACGAGGTAAAGAGAGGGATATTCCTGGGGAGGCCAGGAGGCCACCTGCCAACCAGTCAGGAGCAGTAGTCAAAGTAAAATATACAGAGGAAAAAACATAAAGAACCCCAAGGGAAAAGATAGATAAAAAGAAGCACGTTAATTTAAGTGAAAAGAGCTAGCAAGAAACAAGACTAAGGTAGGCCAAGAACTCATAGTTAATAAGTATCCATGTCATTATTTCCCAGCTGGTCCGTGACCTAAAAGAAAAGGCTTGGTATACACCCCAGCACCTCTAATACAGGTAATACACTCTGGGTGGGGCACTAAACGTTTAATTTGAGTTTAGTAGGGACATTATCACTTTATTTTCTTATGGAGTAATTATTATACACACACATTAACTTATACAAATATAGGTTCCTTTATAACTTTTTATAAAACTATTTATTATTTATTCATTTATCCTTCCTCAGTTCTATCCTTGTCTTCCTACCCACATCTCAACTTCACCCTCCCACACACAATACTTCTTTTAATCCTTTATTAAAATTATTACTATACTATCTATGGGCGTTAAAGAGAAAATATATGTATGTGAATAGTCAAAGCAACTCTCCACAATTATAAAAAAGCATTACATTTGTCATTCTGTGTCTAGGTTCCCCCCTGAGTGATTATTTCCATCTCTATTGACTTAATTGTGACTTCATAATTTTGTTTCCCAGAACACTGAGTAATGCTCTATGTGTAAATATAGCACATTTTTATTACTTATTCACCAGCTGATGGACATCTAAGCAATTGACATTTACTAGCTCTTGTGATTAGAGAAGCAAGTAATGTGTATGGACAGGTATCTGCTTCATAGGATATAGAATCATAGGGTGTACTCAATTCATCGATAGCTGGATCCTACAGTAATTCTATATTTTTAGGTTTTGAGGAAATTTCACATAGTTTACACAGTGCATTCACCAGGGTTCATTTCAATTAGTAGCAAATCATCAGTCCCTATCTCTCACATTTCAATTCTGCGCGCGCGCGCGCGCGCGCGCGCGCACACACACACACACACACACACACACACACACACACACATTCATTTTGGCTTAAAAGGACAACTATTGAATGAGGAAGAATATAACAGAGAATGAAAAGCCCCTCATGATAATGAATGTTTATGGTTAATATTTTGAAAATGGTCATTCTACAAGAAGAAATCTGAGGATTCAAAAATTGTTATAAAAACATGAATACAGTTCTTCACAGAAATTAAAATAAAACAGTTTTGAATTTGATATGAAAACTCAAAAACTCCCACACATACCTACATACACACATAAAAGACGCAAGATAGCCAAAATTACCAGGGTGTTTTTATTCTGAAGATCAAATCCCTAGCATGCATTAAGCGAACAATTTTACTACTAAGCTATAAACTGACTGTTTATCATATAGAATTTTAATAGTTTGTTTACAGAATAGTAATGATTTCTGATGACAATAGTCAAAATATTACAGAAAATTGAGATATGATGTAAAGAAAGTAAAGAGAATCTATTGGGAAATTATGATGATGGTAATGACAATAATGAGGAGGATGATAATCCTGCTGCTGACGGCAAAGTTGGGACTTCATATACCAATTCACAAAGCACTGTTAATTAGGAGATTGTAACTATGAATAAATTATAAAAACATAAAGGTAATCTATAATGTGTTATTCCTCTATAGTTCATAATTACTATATTAAAAACTCTGTAAACTTGTTAAATATATAGACACACACAACACAAAGATATAGATATGTATATATCTTTGTGTACATATTTGAAAGATTGTGATGAGGACGCTCTTATTGTGTCTTACTCTACAGACCAGAAGGGTAGGAGAAGTTAAATAGGTTCCATTATTATACAGCTAATAGCAAATTTCTATTGAAATACTCTTGCTTGAGGGTATCGAATCAAAGAGCAAAAATAACATCATTCTAACAGTTTACGCTAAGCTGCTTGTAAGGGTAGAAGGAATGAATTACTGGCTCAGAAAGCATAACCGAGAACCTTCGTGAAACTGTTCATTGATTAATTCATGTTCCTACACATTCATATGTTTAGTCAAGTATTTTTCCCTTTAACAAATATACATTGACGAAAACTGCAACCAGTGCAGATGGTTATGCTATTCAACCAAAAGTGAATACACTCTTTTGACTTTTCTTGCTGACAGTTTATCAGTGTGAAGATCAGAAGTGATAAGAAAACTCTCTGCCAAGGATAGCTGAAAGGGAAGTGGTGGAAATCTTGAGAGCCGGAAAGCAGTGGGCTCCAGACTTCATAAAACACAGTTTTGAAACATGTGAAAAATATTTCCTGAAAATTGTTCTAATAATGAAATAATATTGGAAGTCAGTATCAAGGGGATTTTTAACAAACACTTTCCACAGTCGATTTAAGATATTGATTACTCTTATTCTTTTTTATTTGTTATTTTAGAAAGGGTCTCAAGCACGACGGACTCTCTTGAATTTCCTAGTGTGAAAGAATGACCTTGAGCTTCCTCATCTGAGCTTGAATACAGGCCTACAGTTGAGGGCAAGCTGAAGGCTTAAGCCCAGTTTTAATGAGTTTTGTTATCTTTATTACCTAGAATTAAGTTTGAGGAAGTGTGCGTGTATGTGTGCGTGCACACTTATGTGCATAATGATTGATTTATACACTTATTGTGAGGAGAAATTTTAAAAGGTTAGAGTAGAAGCTTGGGGTTGAAAAAAATGTAAAAGCCATAGATGGAGGATTCTACAAAGAAATTTATGCTTAAACACAGCAAAATATCTGCACACATGACCTTGCAGTGGATGTGAAGGCATAAACCAAACTTGTGTCATCACAAATCAGGCCAAAAATCACCATAAAGAAGGGAACTGGACACTTATTTCCATCCCAAGATATCAAGTTGTTGTACTTGATAACTTCTGGGAGAGGGAAAGTTTTCTCTAAGAATATGGCCTCCAGCTGGGCATATGTCATGGCACATGTTTTTAATCTCAGTACTCAGGAAGCAGAGGCAGGAGGATCTCTGTAAATTTAAGGCCATTCTGGTCATCAGAGTGAATTCCAGGAAAAGGAAGACTATTTCACTAGGAAACCCTGTCCAAAGAAAAGAATGCATCCCTGGATAATCAACAACTCTCCAGTAGAAGACCACGTATATAAGAATATTTGGGTTGAAGGATTTACTTTTTAAGTACACAAATGAGAATCAGGAAAGTTAGGAGGAATGAATATAATCAAACTGTGATGTATAAAGTTCTCAAAGACTTAATTTTTAAAAGAGAGGTATAAGAAAGAAAAGGATTTTCTTCAATTTTGAAGGGAACTTTCATTTTTAAAAAAAGTTCATAAAATTGAAACATTTGGGGATTCTTAGACTCAATAACAAAACAATTTAAGAACAGAGTCAAATAGAAGCAGAAGAACAGATGTATTGTATTTTGGAATAAAATTTTCTGGACAGGCAAGCTGTAAATTTCTACTGCTGTCCATAAGAGAATAAGAAGGAGAGAGGGAAAACGAGGCTTGCTCTTTCAGCTGTCCTGGTGGCTAGACACATGGCCAAGTGCCACATGACAGTGTGGAAGGCTTTAGAAAGATAACAAGGAGGCCCGGGATTTGGAAGGAAGCCTTAATTATTAAAGAAAGTGAACATAGAAAGGAATCAAAGAAGTTCTGCTTTCTTAAGTAACTCAGAAAAAGAGAAAGACTTAAAATCCTGCATGACTTGAGTTATGTAAGTTACTCACTAGAAATAAAAATCTGAAAAGCATAAGCCAACATCTTATAAAAGAATTAATCCTTATCACCATCATGGTATGGCTACTGGTGGTCCATTATTCAAAATTTGGCTCAGCCCACATGGAATGTAAGTAATCTTCACAGCCAAGCAGTCTATTCTCTTAACTAGAAGTTATTTTGATACTCTGACAAAATAAGCTTCTTTGAATCACTGTCTATAGAGAATATGAGTGTTTTCAATACTCCTCAGTCTCACATACTCTACACATTGACCAGTTCTGGGTATCTTGTTAAGTGCCATCCACTTCAAGAAGAATCTTCTATGATGAAGGTTGAGTGATTTATTCATCTGAGCTGTCTATTTCATGCCTTAAACCCCAAGCTTCATGAATCTTTCTAGATGAGGCCCAGAGGTGGTGGAAAATCGCAAGGAAGTGGTGTTTTGCTGATGCATCAAGACAGGTGTACAAATGGTACAAATGAACTCATAGATACCATGGCCCAATGCATAAGACCTACATACACTTGGAAAAATTCCTAGAGAGGGTTCAGACACCCACCTCTTGCCAAAGAGCTAAGAACGTTCTGGTAGGTTAATCACTATTTTACATAATCCCCAATACCTAAGAGTATTTGGACAATATAAACTGGACTATATAGATTTTTAAAAATGATTTAAAAAAAACAACAGGAAGTCAGAAGGTAGGGGGAATATCTGGAAGGTGGTGGGAGCGTGGGAGTGAATATCATTGAAATATATTCTATAAAATTCTCAAAATATAACAAAATTTTATTCATAAAATGGAATAAAATAAATGCATGTATTTTTAAAATAACTAAGGTATATATCAACTCAACAGGACTATCATAATTTTATAGTTAAGTTGTAGTTTACATAATTTGCCAGTTTAAGGAAGTCAGGTCATCAAACAAATAAGATGTCAAACTTTCAGATCATGAAAACTTGTACACAAACGTCAATGCCAATTTCTAAGACGCTGTACAGGAAGAAATATGGTTCAGAAGGAAACGGACAAAATGGAGGTAGAGAAAGGGCTGTAACCTGGGCAGAGGTACAGAGGCACGTGAGACATGGCCAGAGGCAAAGACAAGAAAAGACATCGGAGCACAGCTGTTTCTAGACAGACAAACAAACTGGGGCACAGTTAGAGGCTCTGGAAACATTTAGAAGGCTGGAGATGCATTGCAGGGAAGGTCCAACATTTGCAAATAGATGGGCTACCTGGGTGGATGAAGGCACAGCACCTGCAGGGCAACATCAGTCCAAAGAGCTGGAAAAACTTTTTGAGAGTTCCAAAAAAGTAGTTCGATAAACTACTTTTTAATTTTCTATATAATTTTATTTTATAGACCAAGCATTACCATAAATTATTCACTAAAATAAAAAATGATCTCTGGATTAATCATAAATATTTTTCTTAATGTTACTACTCTTGTAATATCAATTATAATATATGATGGTATAAATAATTCATATGTAATTGTCCATACTGAATGGTATTTTCTGATTTGTCCTCATAAGAACACCTTGGACTTGAGTCCTGCAATCAAATGAGAATATGTTTACATATGGAGAACATTGAATTTCAACATCAACATTGCAGTGAGGATAATTTTCCATCTTATTAAACGAAGACCAGCCATCGATCAAGTTAACTAACATAGATGTACACAGAAGTGCCTCTTCATTTAGTTACCTCTTCTTGTTTCATTGCACTGATATAAAAATACTCTGATCAAAGGCAACTTGAGAAATAGTTTTTTGGAAAGGAGGTACAGGCCACAGAATACCATTGTGGCAATTCAGGACAGGAACTCAAATCAGCAATCTAAAGGCAAGAACCATGGAGAAAAGCTGCTTACTGACTCACTCTATCTCTCTAAAAGACTCATGCTTAACCACCTGTCTTACAGAGTCAAGGACCACCTACTGAGGAATGGTGCAGCTGCCCTAAACTAGGCGTTCTGGTGCTTTTTCAATTAATAATGAGGACAGTGCTGCACAGATGCCCATAGACCAACCATATCTCAGAGCTTCCTCGGTTCTTCTCAAATGACTCTGGTTTCAAGGTAACAATTTAGGCTAATCAGAAGCTTGTCTGATTTTCACACCTTTGGGAAGTGTGTGTCAAAAATTTACAAACTTAAAATTTTAATATTACAATATTGAAAATTTTGGGGAGGATAAGTCGCAAATACATCACATTTATCAGTTTTGAACTACTAGGAATGTCATACCATGTATGAGACACATACAATGTATTGCTTGGTAAAAAAATCTGATATGGGAAAGCTCCAAATCATTGAAGAACACAAAGAAGGGATGGAAAAATTGCTCAGTGGTCAAGAACACTTCTGACATTTTTACAGGGCCTGAGTTTGGTTCCCAGTATCAACCTCAGACATCTCAGAACTGCCTTTATCTGTAGATTCAAAGAATCAGACACTAGAGTTTGGCTTTTGTGAACTACTCAACACATATAATTGTACACACACATACCCACTGCAAATATAAATGTGTATATATAGAGAAATAACACTGCCCTTTTTATCGACTGCATTCTGTATTTGTCCCCTATTTTCCCACTGAGGTAGGCCAGACACAGTGTAGCAAAACAGTAATTCTCAATTTTCCTAATGCTATGACCCTTTGATACAGTTACTCATATTGCAATGATTCCCCCACCCATAAAATTATTCATAACTGTATTTCTGTTATTGTAATGAATTGTAATGTAAACATACATATGCATACATTTATAGAGATGTTTTTTCCAAGGAGTCATGAACCATAGGCTGAGAACTGAATCACTAAAATAAGAATACCTAATCTCAGTGATATGAAATGCTCTTCAGTATTAGCCTTGTTATACCTGCAGGTCTGACATTATTCTCTGAAGGGAGTGACTATGCTTTGACCCATGTAGCAAATAATTCCTGAACTCTTAATAGTGCTCCAGCTTCATTCTTCCTAAAAAAAATACCAGTCTACTGTGAAGTAAGTTTTAGTCTTAAAACTGAACCCGAAATGAGAACTCATCAACGGGGCTTCCTCAATGCAAATTCCAATTTTATTGGCTATCATGGTAATTATTATCATCCCAAAATCACTCAATATTGCATTTTACCACTTGATCTGACATCTCTGCACTGCAAGGAACATTTTATGATTCATCTTATTATTGCAAATAAACAGGAATATATAGATTCCCAATTAAATTCTAGCCAGATATGATTTTTACGGGAGAATATTAAAATTATATATTTTCAACATTCAACTAACTTCTAGTCTAAAGTAGCTTTCCCTAGTCAGACTGAAGCTGAGGATTTTATTCTGTTTCTAATTTATATTTGCTCATATATAGTGTATGATATGTCAGCTTCTTAAAATATGAATCACTGGGATGTATGTAGCTGCATTTTCCAGAAGTCAGAGTTTAACAGATTTGAAAGAAAATCAGCAGATTAAAGAGGTTTGTCCAAGCAATGTACTAAGGTTAGAGATAGAAGTAAGTTAGCTTATATACAATTTAATTTCCTTTCCTAAAATGATGACATAAAGAAAAATATATTTTTAAATTTTAGAAGATTGTTTACTTGTTATGTGACATATCAGACATCACACATGTGCTGCGATAGTTGTGAGGTTTGTCAAAAGACAACTTGTTGGAGTGGGTTCTTGCCTTCCACATGGTATGCCCCAGGGACTAAACTAAGATCATCAGACTTTGAATGGAGTTCCTATACTCATTGAATCATTTTGAAAGTTCAGTGTGATATACACTTTTTTAAAAAAAAAAATGCACATACACACATAGGTGAAACAGAGAGAGAGTGTGTACCATGTAAACTGATGCCACCAGAGACAGAAGAAAGGAGAGCCAGAGTCAGAGACGAGACCCTGTACTGGTATCTGAACTCAGATCTGGATAAATAATAAACACTCTTAAAGGTTGAACCTTCTCTTTGAGTGAGCACATTCACATGTGCACTCACACACATTCACAGACACACTCAAAATACATATTCACACATGCACACACACACATAAACACTCACATACACTTCCACAAATAACCATATTCACACACAAAAAAACACAAACATACACACACATGGTCATACTTACACATAAAGACCCACATATACCAACTCACACAGACACACACATATACATGCCTCAGCTGAAAGGATCTGACAAATTTTTATAAGATAAAAAGACCTAAAATCATTCTTTGTAGGCAATGTCAGTTTGACTACACAAACCATCATACAACTTTTAGATTTTCAAAGCTGTAAAGATTAAGGAATTCCTGTTTGGATCTTCATAATTCTGTAATTTGTTTCCATTTCTAATAACCATGAAGTGCAGCATGATGAACTGTAATTTTTTTCTTAATTTCCTCATTGTTGTAAGCATATACCTGACATGATGCAGTTTGATTAAGGTAGGGCTTATTCTGATTTACTGTTTAAGGGAGTAAGTGACATCACCGTAGGATAAGTACGGCAGCATGAGGAAACTCAGCTGTTCATAATATAGCAGCCGTGAGCAATCAGAGAGAAAATATGAAGTTGATCTGGGTTATAAACTCTTAAAGTTCTCCCCTAGTGGTGAAGCACCAGCTAGGCTCCACCTCCTAAATGTACCACCACCTTTCCAAACAATGCAGCCAGCCTGGGACCAAGTGTTTGAAAACATGCACCTATGTGGGTCATCCCAGAGAATTCATTCCTAGTCTATCATATATGAACCAATAACAGTTCTGGATATGGCTGCTGATGCCTATCATCCTTGCACTGAAGAAGCCAAAGGAGAGAATTTGAATGAGATCGGCCTGAGCTCCATAGGGAGGCCCTATATTAAAAAAAAAAAAAAAAAATCAGTAGCTAAGATTTATCTAAGGGGTAGAGTGCTTGCCATGCACATAACAGTAACAAGAGAAAGACCAAAGTCTACACTGGAAAAAAAATAAAAAATAAAAAGGAACCAAACAGACAATACATGGGAGCTAAAAGCTAATCAAATATCTCTTCTGTGTTCCATTATATTTTGGCAAAGGCAGCCTGAATTATTTGTGGGAGTTCTTATGTGCCTAGCTTTTCTTCTAATGATTGAGAGGACGATATGTTTAAATTTCCTAATTGCCTATTAAAGCTCCATATCTTTTCTCTTTCTTCAGATATGTCCTAGAGCTGAAGGATCTTTGTTGCATGATATAAGCTGATTTCCCTTTTCCTAGCAGGTGGCAAATGATTTGCTTCTATTTGCTTCAGTAGTTTTCTTAAGCTTTTCTCTTTTTCTTGTATCTATTTAATCAAGTTCCATTATTAACAGGTTCCGATGTTCTATTATATTTGTTTTAGCTTACACAACAAAATGTGAAGTGACACTGTGAAATAAAAACTTGGTAAGTAAAGACCCCTGGTGAGAACAGAGAGCCAGAAACCGAGAATTCGAATTATATAGGACATCTGCTTCAACCTAACACCTCCTCAATGCCCTACAGGCATCTGGATCCTCTGTAGAGAAGCATTTTGTATCATCATTTTGCACTGCTGTAGGAGTCAATTCATTATAAACTAGTAAGCAAACTGACATGCAGACCGTGTGATTACTTATGCTCATTTCTTTATTTTAATTTACAAAAACATTTTACATATCTGTAGGGTTTATCATTATACTTGGACATAAGTACACTCTGTGTACAGTTTGTACAGTTCTAAGGTCAGTATTCTCTACCTACTCAGATTTTTAACATTATTTTTAGATGTTGAAGTATTCCCATAAAATAATCTGTTGGAGTCCAATTATAAGCAAAGATTAAGTCTCCTTTTTATAACAAAAATAACATGTGATTGAGAAAATACTTCAAAGAGGAAGTATGTCTTAAAGAAACAATATGTTATGATCTCTTAACATAATGACCCCACTAACAACTAGCAATGTGCCATGTTGTGATAATTAGGATGCATACACCATTTTCTGTGTTACTTTTATTTAGAGAAGGTATTTTAAATCTGAGTAGATAAAAAAAATGATTTCTCTTAATTTTAATCCTGATGGACTCTTCTTAACATTTCAATTTGGAGTATATGTGCAGATAATGATCACTTTGTAATCCAGAGCTACATAAAAATGAATCTTCACACCTGATATGAGTTGAGGGTAGTATGAGAACTAATTAGAAATGCTCAAAGTACTGAGTCCAAAGAAATGTTAAGAAAGAGAAAAATACCCTAAGACGGACTATTAGCATAGATGTCTCTGTAGAATAGCTGTATGAGTCCTTGAGAATTCTCCAGACCCTATGCATGTTGCTCCTCTGTTTACTAAGCCTGATGGTGTTTCATAAGTGAATTGATTCTAAAGGAAGTCTCTACAGCACCTGAGTAAAATTACACGAATAATGACTGGCTTGGACAAAATAATGCATCTCAAAAAATATTGAATAATGGATGCTTGAGTAACTTCCCAGTTTAAGCTACCTTCCACCCAGTGTCACAATGATTGCTTTCTTTGAGGAACCTAAATTGCATATGAGCAACCATCCATTTACTTGTAGTGGCACTAAATCATCTTTTCTACAAACCATAAAAGCTCCATTTTCCCAGCTTGCCAACTTTTATCCTACCTTCCAACTATGCAATCGGAAATAGTATGAAGTGCGAGGCCAACAAATTGCTGAACTATTCTATCAAGAAATATGCCAAGGACTGGGTCTTTACTGCCTTTTAAGAAAAGTTACTACTTTTCTCGTGCGTGCTGATAACCTATAGTTCACACAGATGGCCAGAGTACCACTCTCATTGCCCTCAGTTCAACACCACCTTAAAAGACACACTGATATTTATGAGCACATAAAATCATACATGATCTATTTATCTAACTAGATTGGTTCCATTATAACGTCAACTCAATTCTTAGCCACAGATCTCCCTCTGAAAAATTTTAGAATATGTGTGTCTTCTAATATGGAGCATATGTCCAGATAATGACCACTTTCTAATCCAGAGATACATGAAAAATGAGTATTCATACCTGATATGAGTTGAGGGTAGTATAAGGACTAATTAGAAATACTCAAAGTACTTATGTTTTATATATATTATTTTTAACCTACCCTGCTTTGGGTAGGTTAAAACAATTTAAAAAGGAAATTGCCCAAATATATTCATTCAGGTTACACACAGAAGTGACATGTATTGAAGTAAAAATTGAACAAACTGTGATCAGAATCTTGAAAATGCTTCAATTTACTAAAACCGGGTCAAGAAAGAAAACCATAAAGTACTTATTTAAGTTAACTTATAACTTAATACTGTTTTTTCCAATTCATGTTTATCCATGCATGTTGTCATGTGTAATCCCATTTATTCACACTAAATTTTTATAGTAATTTTCTTCTCAAGAATATATCTTTTTGCTGAAACACTAGATTTACTGCTAAGTGACTATAAATTTGCTGATAACGACAGCATTCTGATGTTGCTGTTAGTCATATGTACCCCATTATAGATACACAGGGTACAAGGAAGATTGATTGAAAATATTTGACAAATTTGTTACTGAGTTTCAAGCCATCTTTTCCTTATTTTAAGACAAAAATTCGATATAATAATTATGACATATAACCTCTTTCAAGACTTGGGTATGAATAAATGTCTATCTTCTTAAACATCTGCTTGTTGAAGGTACTTTTGTAAAAGTGTCCTATAAAACTTATCCGTATACAGAAGTACTGAAGCTTCCAATTTGTCATACAATATTATGTGTGTCATTACTTTTTTCTAGATTATAGTATAGAAAAGAAATTAAAAATATACGGCCACAGCAGCAAAGTAGTGTTCCTGGGGTTTGAAATTTCCTCTAATTATTCCTAATGATGCCACATAAAAAAGTATACCTAAATTTTTGCTTTAGGTCATTGATGGCCATAACAAATTATTTCTCATGACTGTCAATAGTGCGCAGATACTTACACAGTGTTGTAACTTACCATAAAGCACTTTAAAGTGCCATAATTAAACTGCACTAAATTTGGTTAATGTAGCAGAGCATCATGGCTTAGCAACACTGTCCCTGTGCATTGTCCTTTGTTTGTCCTCCTGCTGGAATAGCTGCTTAGCAGCAGAAACTCCCTGCTGCACCCCACACCCCCAGAAGAGTTGGTCAGACTCCTCATCTTTTGCTGGGGAATGGTCAGACTTTCAAGTGTGGTTTCTACTGAATCTGTATTTCTTTTGCATCATTCTAAATGTAAAGAAGTCTAAATCAAGCCATCATAATTTGATGGCTTTTATAGATAACTTCAATGTCCATAAAACATTTTTGTTATCTGTCCATTTATTGATGGATACTTAATGAGATTCCACATATTGGCTATTTCAGAAAATGTGTGAGAATAAATTAAATGCAGTTTTAGCCTACAGATCCCATTGCTGGTAGATTCATACACAAGCAAGCACATACACTAGCAGATTGACAGCTCCCTCCCATGGTAGTTCTAATTTTAAAATACATTTTTTATTCTTCTCATATATCATATTCTGATGACAATTTCACCCTCCCTCCACTCTTCTGAGTTCTTGCCCACACCTAAAACACTTTCAGTAGCTTAAGGAACCCCCATTTTCATTCCATGATGGCTGTATTATGCATTGTTACTTTCTCCCATCTTTGCCATTTCTATCATTCTAGAATTTTGATACTGTATTGCTTCAGTCAAGATGAGTATATAAGAATTTCAACTGGTGGAAAATCTTTAATATACACTCTGAAAATCTAAAATTCTAAAGGCCACATACTTTGCTTTCTACAACCATTTTTCTAGTGACCTTCCAGCTTCACACTTGTAGGCAAATTTTCTTTGAAGAGGTACCACATACAAACACAAGTCTTTAAATGCTAATGATCTCAACTACCACCAGTGCACAATTTAATATAATTACTACTGCATCCTCAAATAACCACATTTATACACTTCTAATCTTTAATCTTTTTGATAATGTACATTTTTAGCAGAGTGAGACATCTGACCTATGATTATAAATAACATATTTTTGATGACTAGTGAAGTTCCGTATTATTTTCAAATGTTTGCTGGCCACTTTTATGTATTGTTCAAGAAATAAATATTTACATAGTTTACTTTGCAATCTTTTCCTTTTGTGGGCTTTTGACATAGTTCGGGTCTTTACTCTTAGTTTTAATTATATGTCAAAGGAATCCATATGAATATTTCATCTATTCTGCATGTTGCTCCTACAACTTGTTGATAGTTTCCTGGCTGTAAAAAAGTTTTTGATTGTTGTGAAATCCACTTGTCTGCTTGTGGTGTCTTTGCCACCAGGGAGAAATCGTTCATCGCCCAGACCCCTGTATTACAGACTAGTTGCCCCCTGTTGTCTTATTTGTCTTATAGAAGTTATATATATTAAGGTTTTACATTTAAAACTTTAACCTCTTTTATGTTCATTTTATATAAATAAATGTGTAATTTTCTATCTAACTTCATACTATTCTTAGTTTTTAATATACTTTGCAAACAATTGGTACTTGTCCTCTTGAATGTTCGGGGAATTTATACAGTGATGCCATCAGATTATGGAATTTTTGTTAGGATAATTGTTTTATTCAATTTTTTCCTTCTCTATGAACAATCTTTATAGAATTATTATGTATCTCTGAGATTACCCATACTTTATATTTAATCACATTACTTGTTTCTGGTCTTTTGCTTTAGTGGTGCAGTGTTAGGATGTCTGGTATTTTTCTTTTTCTATTTGGGAACCCCGAAGCACTATGGGCATCTGAAGCCATTGTCTTCGTGACTTAGGTGTTAGTATGTGGTTAGTGACTAGAATCCAAGGCAACTTCAGTCATCTGGAAACAGTGAGAATTGGACGTTCATTCTACCTTAGAAGACCCACATCTCCCCATCTACTGTGGTATGAATCTGTATGAGAAGAAGGTAGAAGGGACAAAATTTACTGTGGGCAGTACATGCTAAAGACAAAGGCCTAGCTTTTGCCATCCTTCATTTCTGGTAACAGATGGTCCCTAACTGTAAGCTGACCTGCCTGTGATTGGTTATAATTTAACTATATTTCCTACATCTTTAAAGAATTTCCCATTTTTTATTCTATAACAAGGTACTGTGATCTCCAGGCTGCTTTCCTTAGTTATTACAAATATATTTTCATATAAGTATAACTTTTCAAATTTGTATTTCTACTGAATAAGGTTTGAGAGGAGATCTTCGTCCACAACGTTACATATTCTCTCCCTTTCCAATATGTTTTACTAGGCAGGTTTTTAAAAAATAAGAAAACAGAGAAGAAATGCAAAATTGGCCTTTCATCATATATTTTTATTTTTAAGCATATTCAGAGCTAATAAAATATCTTTTTCTTATACAAGAAAATAAAATGAGTTATAACTAAAGAAATATTAAGTTGAAGCCAACAAGAGTATATTTTATATAGGATAGAACTCTTCCCCAGGGTAGCACTGCTGTCCACATATGACTAATGAGCATTTATGAAGTGATCAAATCTGAGACTGATGTTTATAGACTTGCTGATAAGTTATCACACTACATATTTACCATATGTTTAAAGTTGATGCCTTTATATCATGTTTACATTGGATTAAGAGAATTGTTAGAAAATCATGACTTTTTATAGTATTTCTTTTAATGAGTTCATTGGTATATTTCAATTACATATGGATTTCTTCTCTAGAATGGAGATCAATGCGAATTTGTCTATTTGCTAGTGCAAATTTGTACAATATTTACACTTACTATCATTTTCAGTTAGGTCTTGTAAAGAGTGGCATCAAAATTCTGTTTGAAGTTCAGGACAAAAATTTTTAGAATATTTCTGCAAATGTAATAGCTATGGAAGAATCTCAAAATTTTAAAGTATAAAATATAAATTAATATGTATTTGTATTTCAAATAATTACATGGAAGACTTGTATAAAGAAAAGAAGATCTATTTACTCAAAAATACATCTCCCTTCACACTATGTTACCTGTCAATCAGCACAAGAAGCAAATGCCATCAATATGCCTCAGAAACATTAGTTCTCCCACTGAGGAGATAGTTGTAGACAAAACATTCTTACAATAAAACATACAAATACAACAACACATACTAAATGCTCAGCTTCTGGGTGGTTAAGGACATGTCTTCAATCCTTAGCCTTCACTGACTTCAAGGTTAGTGATGCTCTATATTCTGGCACGAGTTCATCAGAGTGTGTCAGTCTAGGTTCTGTGAAATGCAAGGTTGGAGGAAAAAAATCTTGTATGCCAGTATCTTACGTTATAATCTGACCTAAGGGAGGTAAGCAAAGTAATTGGAGTAAAGATTAGGGGGGGGAGACTAGTTTAACAGTTGCTTACCAAGCTAGTTACCATCGCTGAGACTTTCTACAAAATTTTACGAATGCATCTCAGTACTGTCTGCAACCTCATAGGAGAAAAGGAAACAGCAACTTTCTTATCATTTTTCAATTTAATGCTTTACAAATATTCGCAGACATCACATATCTTCAGTCCGCATCCTAGTTAACAGACTGTGTGGGCAGTGCATGTGCAAGAGGACTTCGGATTCCTTCACAATGAGGAGGATGAAAGCTAGAGCCCAGAGGTAGAATTTGCTTCATATGACACATAGTGCTGCTTCTTTGACATCTCCTCTTATATGCTCTTTAAGTAGAATCTACAAAATGCATAGAAGGCAACATAAAGCAATTTAAAATGAGTGTATCCCATTAGTATCAAAACATTCATAAAGCATCATGTTGCAATTTGAATGGGAAAGCTGACTTCAGTACAATATGGTTAAGGAATTTAACAGTGTAGTTAAAACAATTAGCACAGTGTCTACTATAATGCCAGACTATTGTTGTCTAAAAAGTCTGATTTAAACTTATTTTAATAGAAAATTGTTTTCTGGTTTTTGTTTGTTTGGTTGTTTTTTTTTTTTTTACACTGATTTTTGTCAGGTAAGCTCCCCATTGGTGGAGTCACTTAGGAATCTAGCTGGAGGCATTCCAACAGTGTGGCAAAATTGAATTAAAAAAAAAAAAGAAGTTGGAAATAGAAAACAGATGACAGAGGTCAAAAAGAAACTTTTTTATTGTCTTTATAACTTTTCAAGAAGTAGCTCAAAAGAGAACAGTATTATCTCCGTTCTCTAAACTATCCACATATTGTTTTCAAGGGTGTCATATTTAAATGCTGTCAAGGACATTAAAGACTGTATCATATCACATTGAATATAATTGGGTTAAGACCAAGAGCTACCATGAAGGAAAATAGAAATGAATTACATATCCCACAGCTAAGACTTGGTGGAGGTTTATGAACCCTACAGGGGTCAAAATGATGAAAGATCAGAAATAAAGAGAAGAGGTTGTGTGGGAATGAACAGTAGTGCAGACGTAGAAGGGTTACACAGCTGGGTCCTCCCTCTGTTTTTCAGAGCAGATACTAGCAAACCCCATGACTTCTGCTGGCATCCTTTCTTCCAGATCCACTCCTGCAGTGCTAATGAGGTGAAAAGTGACCTGCCTGCTCATTCTCTGGCTCTTTACCTAGTAATAGTGTGACATGCTGAAAGGCTGGCTGCATGTGCTGTGTTAGAGATTAGATTACGCAATCCCTAACAGATGCTCACAGTCTTTGAAAATAGCAAGTCTGAAGTTTCAAAACTGCATGTGTTTTTCATCTGGAATGTTGAAGGAGAAACACGGCTCCTGTTAATTTCATACCTTTTCACATGTGGTTGCTTCATTACAATGTATCACAACCTGCTTCCCTACAGATTATTCAGTCAATAGCAGTGGGCACAGAAATGTCTCCAGGTATCCAGTGTCACTTGATGACATATACTCTGATCCTTCTATGACAAGAAAGTATCTTTCTTTTATGGCATTGATTCTTTTGATGGCAATTCCTTTAAGGTTAGGCTTGTAATCTCAGAACTGAATAGGTCTTTCATGTCTTATTGTCAACAAATGAAACACATCTCTCTGGCTATGGTTTTTAGGTCAGTGAAAAGGGAAAAAAAGGAATTTACATACATCTGTATATCTGTGTTTGCATGGGCATGAAAATAATAGAGGAAAGTGATTAACCCGGAAGGTGAGAACAGCGTTATCTTTTTATTAAGTGTAATTCAAGAATTCTAAAGAAATTATAAGATAGAATTGATATAAACATGCTGAAGTACAACCCCAACGTGAGGATGACAGCTACACAAGTTTTCTGCCTTTAGATTATAATAAAAGAAGTGGGTCTCTTCATCAGAAAGTTCATGCTTTAGCCAAGACTAATATAAAGACTAGCTACTTAGTCTTCTCTAAAAGCAAACAAGAAGCAATAATAAAACAAAACAAAACCCAACCAAACAAACAACAGGTTATAAGAGGCAGAGCAACTAACACTACGAACACTTCTACTAATAAAATTTAAAATAAGAACGTACAGGCAGAATTTAGGGAAAATAGAACATGCAGCCTCAGCTTCACAGTGAAGGGCCACGGTTACAAGGCCTGAAGAGATCAGTGGATAAAGAAATGTCAGAGGTCAGTAGCCAATGCAAATACCCGTACCTGTTCAAAGTGCTGAGAAAAACGACTGAATGCTAAGAGCTAAAAGAAATAAGGTGAATGAAGATTCGCCTCACTTTTTACTGAATGCAGATAACATCATCTATAAGAAGACATAAATAATGTAAGAAAGAAATAATGGGGAGTAGTTCTGTAAAAAACAAACTACTGGACATGACATGGCTTTTGCACTCATGAATTCACAGCATCTCCAGCTACCTGAATAAGACCAAGCTGGGCAAAATTCAAGCGTAGTTAACCACACAGGGAGATACTTTGTAGATCCCACAGATTATTGAGGATCTCTGGACAATTCCTAGCTGCTAAGAGATGGAAAATTATGCTTATCGAGAGTAGGGCCACAAGTAGAGTTTCCATACTCCGCATACATGCATATACAGACAATGCTAATTTACTATGCAAAGGAAAAGAAGAGACGTATGAAGCTTGGAGTGAGATATTTCGGATAGATACAGGGGGAGCTGAAAGAGGAAAATAGTGAGTTGTATACTTTATTGCATCCATGAAAGTCTTCAATGAGAGAAAAATATTCAAAAAGTTAAACACAGAAATATCAAGCAGTTAGACAGCTCTCCGTAAAAAGCAAAAAGTTACCATGGTAAAGGAATGCACAAAAGGATTATTTATTTAATCAGTTTTTAAATTTTCCCTTAAACATCAAAGCCGTGTTTGTGCCTATTGAATTAGGAGTCAGAGTATTGTCCTTTTTAAAGCCTAAGTGTACTACTATAAATTATCAAACAATAAGGAGTTGAGTAAAAAATCAGATAAAACTAAATCAAACAATACTCATGTTCTCTTTTCCTGAAAATGTAAGTAACTAACTTAAACTCATAGTAACGAATTATAGTCAATGTCATATAAATTTTCACTCAGAACATACCTTTTCATGTATGGTTGCTTTATTACAATGTATCACAAACTGCTTCCCTACAGATTATTCAGTCAATAATGGTGAGCACAGAAATGTCTCCAGGTATCCAGTGTCATCTGATGACATATACTCTGATCCTTCTATGACAAGAAGGTGTCCTTGCATTGGCTACTGACCTCTGACATTTCTTTATCCACTGATCTCTTCAGGCCTTGTAACCTTGACCCTTCACTGTGAAGCTGAGGCTGCATGTTCTATTTTCCCTAAATTCTGCCTATACGTTCTTATTTTAAATATTTTATTAGTAGAAGTGTTCTTAGCGTTGGTTGCTCTGCCTCTTATAACCTGTTGTTTGTTTGGTTGGGTTTTGTTTTATGTTATTATTGCTTCTTGTTTGCTTTTAGAGCATACTAAGTGGCTAGTCTTTATATTAGGCTTGACTAAAGCATGAACTTTCTGATGAAGAGACCCACTTCTTTTATTATAATCCAAAGGCAGAAAATTTGTGTAGCTGTCATCTTCACATTGGGGTTGTACTTCAGCATTTTTATATCAATTCTATCTTCTAATTTCTTTAGAATTCTTGAACTACACTTAATAAAAAAGATAACTCTGTACTCACCTTCCGGGTTAATCACTTTCCTCTATTATTTTCATGCCCATGCAAACACAAATATACAGATGTATGTAAATTCCTTTTTTCCCTTTTCACTGACTTAAAAACCATAGTCAGAGAGATGTGTTTCATGGAAACACCCTATAATCTGTGTAATTTCACAATATTACTATAATATCACTGTGTCATGGTGACATATATGCACACCTCAAAAATAAAAGTCACATCTACTTCCTATTTAAAGTTCAAAATATATTGCGATGCTCTTAGATACAAAAATGTCTAAAAAATAAGATGAAAAGAAAGGATCTATCAAGAAATGATAGTGCTTAATGGTATGCAAGCCTTTAATAATGATATAGAACAATATACCTCAAATGTAAAGTATTTCAGGTGTGTTTACGATAAAAACATTCTCTTTCTCCACACTCTGAACTTGTACCCATTTTATGATTATTTATCTATCACATCACTTTTGATACTTTGATTAACAGCATTTTCCATTATATTAAATTATTTTCTTCAGTGTTTTGGCTTCCATGGAGAAGAGTTTGTGAAGAAATTTTCGGAAATTGTATCTTCCAGTCTCTATAAACCAAAATGAGATCAAAGCTATAATTTTCAATATAACCAACTCTGATTTATTCCTTTGAATTTCTATTTTGAAAACTCATTAAAGATATTCTATCTTTTCCTTAAAGTGACCATACCCATCCTTTAGAGCATAGTATCACCCAAGTGTCACAGTCTTCAGTTAATAATACTATATCATTTCATTATCTTCGACTTTACTCTTTTGTACTATTTTTTTTTAAAGACATTGGTTCCAAGTGCCAGTTAAAAAATTCAAAAGGAGATTCATAAAGCCCAAACCCATTAAAAAAAGTTACAAGAAAAAATAAGGCTGTTATTCGAGATATTTGGTTAAAGTCATTCAACCAAAGCAAAAGTATTTCTTCCAATAACAATTAAACTAACTTCAATTTTATTTCTCTCAACATACATTTATTTATTAAATGCATATTCAATATACAAAATGATATTTGAAAACCTTATTAATCAAATTACCTGTTTGGTGCTTAATAACTTTACGTAATATAGTGTCTAAAAATCTAATATCTGAAAGTGATAAAAAGTGAGAAAATGCTAACATATAAGCTCACCGATGAGAAAAAAATAGTGGTACCATTTTCTTCTCATATCCTATAATGGCTTGGAATTGGTGTTGAATTAAGCTTTGAATTATGAAATGATTACCTAAATAAGACATGAGCATGTTTAATTCTCTACCTAAATAGACTCATATGTATTCTTCATCTAAGCCTGGACAGGAGTCTTTTCAATGTAACGAGTTCCTATTCCTCCTTTTATGTAACTATAGATATTATGCTTATTCCTTTCCATAGTTCATCTGAAAGTCATATGAGGAATCATTGTTGGAGAATTTAAATCATAATGAAAGCTATTATTAAGCTTTCTTCCCCCTTCTTTTGAGTCATACTCAATTTGATTTTGACCACTGAACTAATCTTTTCCAATGGTTTTCATTATCTCTTTTGTTAGCTACTGTTCCATCAATAACTTCAAGTCTATCCAAGTATTGCTGGTACATTATAATCTTTCCTATTCAGGGCTTTTTTTTCTTAAGATAATATCTTTTATTCTAATAAGTACAATATGTTTTTCAAATCTTTTAGATGTTTGAGGGGGAAAAGTTTGACTCAGGAAGAGGAAGATCTGATTCCTGTGGCATCTTATCTGACTGGTAAGTTCGTTTTTAATCCTACCCGACTTATACTATGTTCTCAATAACTACCTACTATTTTACAAGTGACCCTATGAAAATTGCAAGATGCCCCCAAGTCTTTGACCGAAGAGTATAATTTTACTACTACTGAAGCTGGTTTCATTATCTAAATTAATTACCTTTGCTTTCATGCTAATTTAAAGTTCAGAGCCAAAATATTTACCTAAATATTATCCTGGAACCTGCATTCAAAAAATAAAAAAATAAATAACAAAGAAAATACGAAAAATTTCAAAAAAAATGGAGAGGAATTGGGAGGTTTCATTTATTTTTAGTTTAGAGTATCAAAAATTTTTTAAACTTTTGAGGTCTTGAGAAGGAAAATGAAGATATTTCTTAACTGTAAGGACACAGAATAAATTTTCATGTGTAGTATGCCAATACAGTACCTTGAATAAACAACCTTGTAATAAAACACAAAGCTGATGATATTTCCTGTAAACTTTGTATTATATCAAGAATATATGAAATTGAAATTATATGCAGGAGAATAATCTAGAAATAGCATTTTTATGCAATGAAGCAATTCTTTTCATAAATGGCCTTTCATAATTTCTAATTCTCATCTTTACATACAGTTACTATTTTCAAAATTAAAATAATGATTCATATGCTTTTCTAACAATAATGTCAGTTATAAATGATTAATGATAAAAGAAAGCATGCTAGTAATAGTTATCTGTAAACTATTCACTACATACGATTTTTAATATATCACAATTTACTTAACTTAGCTGTAGGAAATAGATTCTGACAAGTTCCGAGTTATATTTCTAACACTTAACAAAATATACTTCAGCTTTTCCAGACTGGTTACTACTAGATATTTCCTGAGGTTTGCAACCATTGAGTGAGGAAACGAGCTGTTATTAGCATGCAGCCTGGTAGAATGTGCTCCAAACGTCTGTGCAAAAAGAAAAAAATCATGGAAAGACTTCTTGTGTGGAAAACCCTTGCACTCAAATAATCCTTGAGATAGATTGGAAAGGGAAAGGCATGATGATATTGAGCCTCATCCTTTAACAACGAATGATAAAAGTTCGTATCAAAGTGACTCAGTTTGTTGTACTTAAAATTACTCACTCACAAGTGGATTTTAAAACAAAGAATATCCAGGTTGCAAACCAAAACCCTGTAGTAAGCAGTTTCTGGCCTGGACCTTCGGGCCTAACCTCAAGGTTTAGGCCCGAAGACCCACAGTCCCACAGAGACACACAGATGCTTACGATAGTTTTAGGCTAATCAGCCTAAGGCCCAGGCATATAACTTGCTAACTCTTTACCCTTAATCTAACCCATGACTCTTATCCTGTTCAGCCATGTGCTTGGTACCTTTTCTCAGAGCAGCATAATTGTCCTCTGCTTCTTCTGGCTTCTCTCTGGCATTCTGCTCTGTTCTGTCTGTTCTGCCTGTTATTAGAGTCTTCACAGCCTGATAGCCCTTCCCACACTTCCTGTCTGCCTTTGGCCAATCAGTGTTTTTATTAAATCATAGGCAGGGACAGTTATTTACAATGGAACAACATAATCCCCCTACACAACCACAGGGCAGCTAAATAACAGAAGGAATTTAAGAGAGATATCCAGGGATCCCCCCCTGGAAGAGGGAAATAGAGAAGATCTCCTGAGTAAAGTGGGATCATGATGGGGAGTGAGCAAGAGTAGGTGGGAACAATTCATGAGAGAAGGAGATGGTTGAGTGAAAGGAAAAGCAAAGAGGGAGAAGAAAGAAGTGAATAGAGGGAGCCACTGTGAGCTTAGAAAGAAACCTGGTGCTAAGGAAACCTCCAAGAACCCATAAGATGTTCCTGGCTAGTCCTCTAAGCAGTAGTGCAAAGGCTGACTAAGAAAGACTTACTTATAATCAGATGAATGACCACCCTCATTGTCAGCATAGAACCTTCATCCCGCAGTGGATAGAGGCAGAAGCAGAGACCCACAGCTAATCACCAGGTCAAGCTCCTGGTTCAGCTGGAGAAGAGAGGAGAGGGGCGAGGGTGGGGGGAGGGGAGCGGAGGGGAGGGGAAAGAAGAGAACAGAGTGTGTGAGCAAAGAGATCGGAATCATTAGAAAAAGACCCAGAGAGATGGCTTACTGGAGATATCGGGAGCTCATTGACTCTGAAATAATTTCTGAAGACCTTCAGGGAAAGGAACTAAGTAAGCTCTCCAAAGGTAGGTGATAGTCAAACAGTTTGGCGCCTCTTGCAGTAGGATCAGAGTGTATTCCTGTGCATGGACTGACATCTCGGAGCCCATTCCCTACAGAGCAACACTTAAGGGCCTTGATGGGATGAGGCACTCGGACCTACCTCATCAGGATATGCCAGAATGAACTGACTCACTTTAGGATGTGGAATTCCTTGTGCTCCTTGAGCAACGATGGGGAAGGGGTGGGAAGAGACTGAGGGAGAACTGAGAGGGAGTAGGAGGAGGTACGGGAAGGGGAGCAGTGGTAGATATGGGGAAAAATCCTTTTAATAAAATATTAGAAAATAAACAGCTTTCTTCCAGCAAGATCACACATCTTAAACCTGAGTCATCCTGAGTGGTGGGATTAAAGGTGTAAATCACCACTCTCTTGACTTTCACAGCTTAACTATTGCTAATTTTGTTCTCTGATAGCCAGGCTGATTTTTATTAAATGTACATTATATTACTACAGATCTCTTTTATACATAATTAGTTCTTTGTAGGATATATCCCAGAAGATAGACCATCCGCCATCCAGAATTTATACAAATCAATGAGAAATAAAACCTGTCGTTTGAACCATCCAGCATGATGGTGAAACAAAGTACATGACATTTAACTGACTTAAAGCTTGGGTCTCATTACCATAAAATGATTCTTTCACTTAAATACCATGTTAAATTCAAAGCCTCCCACCATCCTTTCCCTCCCTTTGCCTTTCTCTTATTTCTCTTCTGCTTATGCTTTCTTACAAAAGCTTTGATGGTCTTGAGAAACGAGATTTTTGTGTGGCATTAAAGCATACGTTTCACAGATAACAATTTCATGGAGCAATGTCAAAAATCTAAACGGCCTTGTGAAGTTTCCGTTAAAACAAGATGAATTCATACTGCACATCTCAAGATCCCGTCCATACTCATTTCTATTGGGTCAACTGTCGTTAGCACATTATTAATAAATGATCCTCAAGCCTTTACTCTAAATTCTTTTCTTGTGCTTTTTTACCCGTAAATCATTATTTTCAAAGTCAAACTGTTTCCTGCCCTCACAGATTTCTCTACGTCGATGACATCACTCTCATCAAAGCTGAAAGCTATACTTATGTATGTCTTCCTCCTGTTTTGATTATCTGTTTTCTTCAAGGCCAGTCTTTTACATTCAGACACTTCCTTCTATTACTATATGACACACAGACCCTTAATCATTTTCTAACATCTTGTTTAAAATTCTGTAATAGATCATATCTTCCTGTATTATCTCTCTGGGCGAATTTAGAAGAATTTAAGCAGATTTCTAAAATAAGATTGTAATTATATTTTAGTGACTCAAAATTCTGCGGGTATTCCTTTAAAGTATTGGTAATTGTGTAATACTGGTCAAAATAATCTTTAACATTTAAGAAAGTTCCTCATATTAGAAGACAGACTCAAAAATGATTCATAAAATGTTTTAATTTTAATATGAATGAGGAAACTTATTTTCATGGAAATGAAATTTTTACTTATAATTTTTGGATTGATAATTGACAGACACATCAAAAGCATTATACACATATCACTCTCATCAGAGTTGGATGAATGTTCTATAGTCAGTGTTTTCCCACTACAAGCCCATGTTACCCTACTTTACCCATTTGATATCAATCTAGCCTAATTCTATGCTTGTACAATTACACTTCTCAGCTTTAAAATTATCATAGTGCTATTTCTTTGTGAAACTTTACCTATCTTCTTTGTTATCCTATACACCTCCCAGTTCCTCATGAAGTATTTGCTGATGCCACTTTAATGTGATCATCTGTTTCTTGTGCTTTATTCTGCTTGTGTCATATTCTAATGTCCAAACACATGTTAGATATGTTCTTACATAGTTAATATACCTGGAAAATTTACTACCTAAATCACTCAGTATGAGATGTTGAATTGATATGCTATATTTGTGCTTACATTATTCTTTAAAGAGTGTGAGAACTCCCATGCCATGTTTGACATATATATCACATCTTTGTTAGAAGCAGGGTAAGGGGTATTGAAGAAAAATATGCTGATTATTTGTTAAGGTTTTAATAAAGGGCCTGAAAACTGGTTCAGCAGTTGCAATTGCCTACTGTAAGAGCTAGAGTTAAGATTATAATACCTATATAACAATACAAGTTTCCTAAAAATGCTTACATATCACAGGGACCATGTCTCCTAGGTAATTACATATTTCATGGCACAAAAATGAAGATCCAAGAAAAGTATATACTTTTTTGTATATATGTGGTAAGAAGAGCATAGTCGTAGAGAAGTAGGTTTTGAGGAGGAGAGTGTATAACTTTGGAGGATATTCAGGGAGGAATGTATATTTAGATTGTCCCTTGGTTCCTACATATTCATAGTTGAAAATGTGTCTTCCCTCTAGTTGTAAGGACACGTCTGTACAGATATATTTATGGCCTACTTTCGAAATAATTACAAAGATAAGATGAGAGCCAGGTTCTTGCTTTTATCTGTTCTGAAATCAGGAGTGTCAATATTTTGTGTTAGCATTTCCTAAACTTTATTTGTATTGGTCTGATTTCAATTGCTACAACAACATACCAAAATTAGTGAATATACTAAGGAAATTTAGAATGCAGTTTTAAATCCCCTAAATCCCGTAGCTATCATACCAATTTTCTGCTTCTTGGAGAAGATATAGAGCGGGCTGTGTGTGGTATGATAGGCTAATTTTGCCTATGGGCATGGTTACCAGAACTAACAAGGTGTCAATGACAACTACATTAATTGCTTCTTAAGACAAAGCTCTGACTATCCTGTTCTCACTGCCTTGACTCCACTTCTTAAGAAATTATTTCATGTTCTCATATTACCACATTGAAGTCTGAGATCCCAACACATGAATCACTGAGGTAGGGGTCACTGTCAACCGTACCTAACCAATACACTGAGCAGAACGAGAATGTCAGAAGATGCAGACTTCTAAAATTGTTACTAATGTCCAAGTAACTTCAGTTATATTAACAATATTTTTGCAAAAGAAGGCTCGTACAATAATCTATCAGGAGTAGAGAAATCCAGAACAAACTGGTTTCCTAGAAATGTAGCTAAAACACGTCAAAAAGAACTGAAGGGACATGCCTGACTCCAAAAAGGCTTCAGAAGATTCTGTCTCAAGGATGCTGATATAGAGAGGCTTTGTTACATGGTGTGCATGACAGGAGGGAAATGGTAGCATTCTACCTTAAAAACCTAGGTACATTTTCTTTAGTATCTAATTGTAGATAAATGATAAAAAATTTTTGTCTAGATTCTTTCACTTGAAGCTTTATCTGATTATGTAGCCTGGGTAAAAAGAAGGGTCACTTCCACTCCAAAGATTAGCTAAAAAGAATGAGCAGTATGCTGATTACTATTAATAGAAGAGGAAAGAAACCAGTTGTACAGCAAACAGTCACAGGATATAGAGCTGTGGTTTACATAGCAACCTGGGTTGCATAAAGGAACAGAAGCTGGGCTACTGATGGCTTGACAGTGAGAATAGCACCATGGGGGACAAGTGAGAAGAATGCACAACAGATGATGGACTCTCAGGACTATGTCGTTAAGGTTTCTTGACATTCTCTTAGAGTTGCCTTCAGAATAGATGAAGAAAATATACATGATGACAATTCTAGCATACAGGGAAAGTCTGAGAAAGGAGAATTAAAGGCCAGTTGTAGATTAGATGGCTCTTTGCTTAAATAAAACCAAACAAGTAAAACAAAGAAAGAGAGAATATATGGAAATATGTCTCAATATTGTACCCTGGACATGCTTAAGGAATAAATGTCTGTCCAGGGAATAGCCTAATGCTCCAGACTCACCCACATTCTGTGTATGGTAGAAAACATAGAGAGTAAGCCAATATATTCAATGATGCACATTAGGAAGAAAAACAAGATGAGGGGACCCAGTGATCCCAAATCCGTGTTTAATAATGTGAACTCTCAATTTAAGTAAATAAATAATTGGAGAAAAAAGGCATAGATGTGCACTGCTAGACACTCTTGGCCGAGACATGTGCTCTTAGTACTGAATTGGCAAGATGTTCTGGAGAACCCTTTATTCTTTGAGGGGAGAGATCTGTGTCTACAGATTGATTCCTTCCACTGAATGTCTAACCTCATTACCACAGATAATTGACTTCACCTGGGAAGGTGGCCCCAGTCCCTATATGTTGTGGTACCTTTTTATAAAAGTATTTATGAGGAGAACTATTGTTCCTGGAATTCGCTGAGAATGAAGTAGATGGACATGAGAATTTATTTTGCTTTTAGTTGCCTGTGGGCCACAAATGATGAGTCAATGCTTTTTAGAAAGAGCAAATTCTAAGTGTCTGTTATAGAATCTTCTGGTTTATCTTTTTTGGTTATTAGTGGGATTCTCACAGAATGATGACGAGACAATTGTCTTTTGTAGAAAGCTTGTCTCTGTCTCTGTCAGAGAAAGCCCCTACTGGTGCTTAAGAGTGGAGAAGTCAGAGTGGATTTGACTTTGAGGCACTTTCTAATACTTTTCCGCATATTTGAATACAAGAATTTGGGGCATAATACTTAGGATTATCAGCACTCTTGAGAGGTACAGATGACAGGTTAATTTCTTACGGGCATCAAGGGATGCTCTGTGGTATATATTACCAAGTTTGCTATATGGTTGTTTTTTTTCCCATATTTTTAATCACACCCATTCTTCTAGAATTCAGTTTTCACAACTAAAGAAGCCTTACCTAGGCTGCTCTTCTTAGTATCTTTTTTTCTTCATTATTTTTCCTGCATTTATATGGCCTTCTCCTGTTTCTAGTTTAGCTCTGTCACACACTCTGACAAGTAAAGCTGCAGACATTGTTTCCCAGCCAGCCATTCACTAAAGTAGTTTGATAGTTTGAGATAATATCTTGCACATACTCTTAAATATGACATTTTCTAACGCTTGATATTTTAACTGTAGCTTTATTGTTTCAAATTAAAAGATTTTCATTTAGCCTGAGATCTTATATGATAGCTTTGGGTTGATAATTACACCCAGATTAGTTTTTCATGTTCGCTAAATTGTACTTCGCGACACAAAAGCTATCTGTCATTTGTATTGCACTCAAATTTTGTGAAGGCTTTCTTCTGTTATATTGTAATAATAGAACATTAATTAATTTGTAATTTTTCAGGTCATATTTGCTGACACTTTAGTAATGGAAAAGATGATACCTTACTGAGTTTCTGAACTTATTTTCTTTTAGTTTCATGTGCGTTTACATACATATGGACACACCTGTGCTTTGTTTGTCTGCATGTGAGCCCACATTTGTGTATGGATACCCATGATGAATCTTCATGGATTGTTCTTTCAGTTCGTTAATTGAAGAAGCCAGAGTTTTCCAATATAGCTAATCTCTAAACAGTTAGGTTTTGGGATTCAGTTTCTGCTTCTAAGGCTAGGAGAAGAGCTAGACTGGCATACACTCTAATCTTGCACTTCTGTGATTTCTGGGTTTTTACTTTGGTCCATTTGCTTTAATCACCAAGAAATATCCTCAGCTATGAATTTTAATGATATACTATTAGCTTACTTTTTTAATACTGACATGATGAATGAGGTGTATAACTCCAGTACTCAGTATACTGAGGCAGAAAAATCATGAGTTCAATGCTAGCCTGTTCTAAATTGTGAGATGTATTTGAAAAGTATTTTAAATAAATATATATTTTATATTATTTGCATAAATGTGTTGGTAAAATTATGGTCCCCTCTTTTGAGTCATTCCTCTTGTTGATAGAAGTTGGGTAGGAATCCCATGAACAATATTATTATCATGTAAGAGAAAACTAACAGGGTATGCAAGCTGTACATGTTGATAGCTTCTTGGAATTTGGAGATAGAAAAGAGAGAAAGCCAGGTCTTTTGCATGGGAAGTCAGCAGAAGAATGGAAGGGCAGAAAACAGCAGAATTTCTGAGACCGAGTGTGCAAAGAACCTGAGTGTCAAAGAAAGCATGCCCAGGCTTTGGTGAATATCTGAAGAAGAAAAAAAAAAGAGGTAAATTAAGGAAAAGGAAGAGCTGATGTCTAGAAAAACCTGCATAGCAAAGATTACACAGGGATGACTAATATTAGCCCTACAAGCAACTACCCCAATAGTGGGATTTCTGGGAAGGGAAGATACATTATTTACCTCAGTGAATTATTAATACTTTCTTTTCCTAGGAATATCTTCAGGTGACTGATTTCCTGGTCTGGGGACTCGACAGTCTCTTAAAAGGAGACTAAAGTATGTAATATTCAGGCTGAGCCAAAGGCAGAGGGGAATCTTAGTTGCTATGTTTTTGATTAGGAGGAAGTGAAGCTTCAACAGTTCAGATACCAACACATTTTCATGCAATAATTTAAACCTATGCAGTTGCAAAGCTTTACCTTTCTTGTGTCGCTAGGAAAATAAGAGGTGGAGCTTTCATGGCCTCCAAGGCCATAGCAATGACTCTTGTCTGGCCCCTCTCAAATAATCACTCTTCAAGATTATTTTCTATGGGTCTCGGGAAGTTAAGAGCAATGAGTCTACCTAATTCAGATAACAATCTCCATCTATAAGCCGTATCTATTCCTACTAGATTCCCCCATGTCTTTTCAGAAAGTCAAGTCAAACTTTAGTCACATAACAGTATTTGATTTTCATGTATCACCTAATTTCATCTCCTAATTTCACAGAACAATTAACCAGCCACCTCCAGGGCATGCTTGTCTTAAGAGAATGAAATGTCATTCCAGTTCAGCCTATGAGACAGCAGGAAACTTACTTCTAACTTATAATCAAGAGCATGCCACATACCGGAGGATGTTAGGAAAACAAAGACAGGCAGTATGTCAATTATCACTTACTTATTTTTGCAAGCTTGATTAACACCTGTAATACTCATTTAAATATCAAAAATATCTTTTAAAAATGGAATTTAGAATTGTTATTCTGGCCCCCATCAAGAGTTACTGGTAATAAACAAAAAAAAACATATTTTGGAATTAAGAGAATAATCATATTTTTAAAATTTTATTGCTAAGAGTAAAACTGCAAATAAAATATTTTTAGATAAAGATAAAAATAATAAAAGTTGACCAGCTATAGTGGCATACTCTTTTTCTTCCCAGCATTGAGGAAAAAGAGGCAAGTGGATCTCTCTGAGTTCAAGGCTAGTGTTTTTCCATGGTGAATTCAAAAACATCTAGGGCTATGTAGAAAGACTTTGTCTCAAAAAAAAAATTAATCATTATTGTGATTTGAATAAAAAATGTACTCTATGATCTGTAGTATTGAACATTTAGTTTCCAATTTTTGGATTTCTCTGGAGAGATTTAGGTTGGCATCTAAATATATGTCAGAAGAATATATGTAATTGGAGATTGAATTAGAAACCCTAAGTCACTGCCCATTTGTTCCTTTTACTTCCTGCTTGCAGTGGAGGATTTGAACTCTCAGCTGCCTTGTTCCTGTGGCCACTCCTGCTGCTTTCTCTTCAGCCAAACTCTTCCCATGGACTCTTATCAGCCCAATAGACTCTTCCTTCTATAAGTTGCCTTGAACAGGGTAATTTATCACAGCAACTATAAGAAACCACACAAGTATTCATCGCTTTTTATGTCTTATATAAGCTTTTCAAAAAGAATGCCCACAGAAGAATGGGAAATGGTAAGTGAATGAAAATATATTAGATTTTAAATACTTCCCAAGACTGTCCTAAATTACTGGTTGCTGGTAGTGGCATTGTATGGAAGTATAGAATCAACTATGTGGAGCCTAGTGAAAGGAAGTGACATGACTGGGGACATGCCTCTGGAAGTAAATATTAAAATCAAAGATGCTCTCCTTTCGTCCTCTCTTCTTCTCTTTGCCTTCTTCCTCTCCAGTTCCCATCTATCATTCCCGACTATAGGTACTTAAATATCCCCCTTTGGCATGTATTCCTCACTACGATGTTCTGTTTCAACACAAGCCTGAAGCAATGGAACCAGACGACCAGAGACTGAATCTTCTTTCTTCCGCATGAAAAGATGCTTTGTCACAGTGATCACTGGCAAATCAAGAGTCAGAAATTGCCCTTATCTAGGTATAAATATATACCAGAGGATATCTAATCTTATTCACTAATACAACTATAAATATAACTATTGCAATGTGAAAGATAATATAATGAACAAAGAAAAGAAAGCTATGTGTATGTTAAACATATATTCATTATTTTCCAATAACAGTGCCTTGTAATAATAATAATAATATTAATATATAGAGGCTCAGAGATTATGCATCTACCAAAGTTCTTGCATAATTATCCCCCTACCATGTTTTCAAAGGTGAATTTTGTAAAATTAAAATATAAATAAGATTAGACAAGCATATTGAATTCTCTTTTAATTAATCTAGCACTATTGTAGCTTTATAATTTTTGTTTTTATGAAAGTATACTTAATACAAAGCAAATTAAACTGTAAATTGTCCAGATAAACTATGCAATGCACTGGTGGGTTTATAGGGAAAAAAAATCCCAGTATGCCAAAAGCCTCTCTATGTAGTCTTTCAGTTGACTTGCCTCAATGATTTGTAGACTTTGAATAACCACAGTGTGAGTGAGTTAAGTTTGGGGGTGATACATCACTATATAATATGGACATTTTCAGTCTGAACACTACTGAGAAAGGATATAATTTCACAAAATTAGATATAAAAAGGATTTAAATTTCACAAAATTTCTCAAGAATTAGAAGAAAAGAGTAATAAATTCTCAAAATGACAAGTAGCCAAAGTACAAGTGTCTTAGTTAGCGTCACTCTTGTGGTGTTGGAACAATGACCAAAGAAACTTGGGGAGGAAAGCTTCCATGTCCATATCACGGTTCATCATGGAAGGGAGGCAGATCAGAAACTCAAAAGAAGATGGAACCTAGAGTCAGGAGACAGTGCAAACAACAAGGAGAATTTTTGCTTACAGACTTGCCTTTTGTGGTTGTCTCAGTCTGCTTTCTCATATAACTCAGGACCACCAGCCCAGGGATGGCTCACTCATAAAGTTTTGGGCCCTTCCCCATCAATCACTAATTGAAGTTCTATAGACATGCCTACAGATCGATGTTTGGGAGCCATTTCCTCAATTGAGGTTTCATCTTTTCAGATAAATTTGGCTTGTGTCAAGTTGACCAAACTAGCCAACACAAGAACTAAGTAAAGTTTCCTCATGTTACACAAAAAATCTGGTTAAAAAAGTTTTCTTTGTCATATGTGAAAACTATGAAAATACAACAGAAAACTTTTTAAATATAAAAAGTATAAAAGTATAGAAATGAACATCATTAAACAGTGTCATTCATCTTAAGAGAACAATTCTTTTGGTTACATAATTTCCCTGCAATCTTCTTAATATTCTATTCAAGGGTTGACACAAGTCAGATCAATTGTTATATCCACCCACCTGAACCCTGGAATGTGAGCCTTTAATTTAATTTATCCATTTCGCAAATTATTACTGCTATATTCTCTACTCTGAGTACTAATATTCACTGTAAAAAACTTTGAAGACAAAGTATAATAATTTCAAATAAATAACCAGTCACATTTGTACATTTACTTTACTAAAGTGTGAAAAGTTTTATTTTATTCACTGTTATGGAATTGTAAACATCTGTTCTTCAGAAATCTCTTAGAAACTGATGTCATGGCTTTGTTTCCGAAAGATGAGGACAGTGTCAAAAGGTACTTATATTAGCAAGCACATTCATCACACACGTCTTAGATTATAAAACAGAAGGAAAAACAGGTGTTTTGCTTCATAAAAACAACTTATATAAATTTACATTATATGGTTATATCTAAAAATATAAACAAAGTCAACAATATTATTTTATTCATACTATTATGCAAGGACATTTAATATTTTTCTTTTGCTGTATATAAATGTCTCATGAATTTTTTTTAAAAAGCCTAAAATTATTGGCTAAAAATAAATTCTTAAAACTACTCTTAATAACAAAGTTTCCAGAAAGGAGTGTTAAGATGTTGTGGGATCACTTAAATTCTGATCCAATTTAAGGATGAAAATATTTCAATTTATCAGTTTATTGTCCATCTACTAGACACGCACTAAGTCATGCTGATTCCACTGTATAGATCAAGTTGGCCGCAAATGAAAACTTGGCTGTGATTAGCTACTGAAATAAATAAAACCTAGACCTGTTTTAATGTAAGACCACTAGGGACACCCAGATACATTCTATGCCCTAATGTCTGAGAATTCTTTGGGTGTTGAGGAGCAAAGACAAAAGGTAGAACAAAGTGAACAGTACTGTACAGAAAATCATTGTCATTTAATACACGAAAGCTCCTTCCTATACTCTACCGTTTCGAAATCTTCCAATACGTTCTAAATATTTTTAAAGGATGATACCTACTTAGAGGAGAAATAGTGGTTTTATTAGTAGAACTGGAAGATAATTTAAAATGGAAAAATTATGTCAGACTTGTGGGTTGAAAGTTGTACAATTTTTAAATATGATCTCATTTAAAGCAATCTACTAATGTAATATGACCAATTTAAGCATCATTTTTCACAAAATTCTAAAGTCGAAATGAAATGGAAGAGACCACGACACGTTGATAACAAAAATGAAACAAACACATAAAACAAAAAGGTTAAGGTGTCACAATTCTTGAGTCCAAATTATAGTACAAATCTCTGACAACTATAAAAAGTGACATGTAGAACAATCTGTAGACTTGCATGCTTTGGTATATAAAATAGATTCCAGAAACAAATCATGCACTATTAGTTTATTGTTTTTCCATAAAACATATAGGTATGGCTAATATTGAAAGACAGAGGCTGAAGAAGGAACCCCAAAAGCTACAAAACATGAGGACATGCCTTCTCTTAAAACCTGCTCTACTGAGCTATAGCAGATTCGGAGGAGGCAGGACAGGGGAAGATTTGAGTAACGAAAGACAGAGAGAAACCTGGTGCCAGTGAAACTCCCAGGAATCCACAAAGATAACCCCAGCTAACACTCCCAGCAGTAATGAAGAGGTTTCCTGTACTGGCCATCTCCTGTAATCAGAATGATGACTACCATAATTGTCATTAGAGACTTCATCCAATAAGCAGATGCAGATATCCACAGCCAAGCACTGGACCAAACTCTGGGATTCCTCTTGAAGAGGGGGAGGAGGGAATATAGTAGTCAAACTTATGACCAGGAAACCTACAGAGACAGTTGACCAGAGCTCTTGGAAGCTCATGGGCTCTGGACCAGTAGCTAGGAAGCCTGCATGGGACTAACCTAGGCCCTCTGCGTATGTGTGACAGTTGTTTAGCTTGGTCTCTATGTGGGTTTCCTAGGAGTGAGATCTGAACCTGTCTCTGGATACTGAACTACCTTTGGGGAAACTATTCACCATGCTGGGTGACCTTGCCCAGGATTAAGGTAGGAAGAAGAGTTTGGTTCAGCCTCACATTGAAGTACAATGCTTTGTTGATGCTCATGGAGAGTCTGCCCCTTTCTGGAAGGAGAGGAAGGTGGAGTGGATGGGGGAAGGATGTAGCGAGAGAGACAGGGAGACAGTGGTTGGCAGAGGATGTAGCCAGTAGGTGAGGAGGAAGGGGACTCTGCATTGATTGTAAAATTTAAAAAAAAAAATAATTAAAAATGCTACAAATGTAGTATGAGGTTTCTGGCCCAGACTTTTGGGCCTAGGCTCAAGGTTTAGACTCGCAGAGACACACAGATGCTTTCATTACTTTTAGGTTGATCGTCCTAAGGTCCAGGCATATAACTTTCTCTTTACCCTTAATCTAACACATGACTCTTATCCTGTTCAGCCATGCAGCTCAGTAGCAGCATAGTTGTCCTCTGCTTCTTCTGGCTTCTCTCTAGCATTCTGCTCTGTTCTGCCTATTCCCGTAGTTTCTTAGTCTGGTAGCCCCACACCATTTCCTGTCTGCCTTTGGTCAATCAGTGCTTTTTATTAAACCAATGGGTGGGACAATTATTTACAATGGAACAACATAATTCCCCTACAACACAAGATATATTTTGATATATTAACAAGAGAAATGAAAGACTGAATATCAATGGTATTTTGAACTGTCATATTAAGATCAGTTAATAATTCTAAACTATAATTTATAAGCATGCATTTTTTCAAGGCAGGGTTTCTCTGTGTAGCTATGGCTGTCCTGACTCTGTAGACTAGGCTGGCTTACATTTGATATATATATATTTCCACACCGTTTAAAAAACCCTCTTCACATAAAGCACTCTCTTCAATTTGTACTTTGTAGGCTTTTCTATCACATTTCTGTCTCATTAGATGATGCTCAGGTAAAGATGGCCTTCTGGTCTTCCTCTCCGAGTAGCCTGGGTTTTATTTGCCGTAGGAAATCTAAGTTGGAAAAGGCTTTCAGCCTCTCCCTGACCAAGGGTTTTCTTCATAGGTTATTCTTAATGTAGCTTTCTTCAATCCCCACTTTACTGTTAATGCTTTTGTTTATTTGTTTTGGTTATGTTTTTGACTGGATTTCAATCCAAGTGCACAGTCTGACAAGCAGGAAGGAAACTGAAGGCGTTGGTAGCTTGAAGCAGGTAGTCACACTGCACAGAAATAAAGGAAGCCAAGAGAGATAAATGTGTGCTGCTCAGTTCCTTTTCTTCACTCATGCAGAAAGGTATCTCATCCACAAAATAGTGCTAACCACAGTTAACTGGTCTTCCTACCTCAATTAATGCAGTAAAAATAATCACTCACAGATACACCCTTGATATGGTTCCAGTCTGTGCCTGCAACTCTCCTTAGTTACATATGTTATAGTCCTGGCATTTACATCCCAGCCTAGGCCCCACTGTCAAAACATGGAAAGCTCTCTGGTCTCCCTTTCAGAGAGTTTGTCTCTGGTGCATATTGCCTGGACTCAAGCTGCTCGGTCAAACTATTGAGTGTGGGGATTTTTTCAAATGAACTCATAGAGATTCTCTTGCCTCTGCTTCCCAACTGCTGGGACTAACAGTGTGAGCCATGGCTTCTTCTGCCTGCCTGTCTTTCTATGCCCGCCTTAAATACTTTCTTTGCTCAGTTAAGACATGGCACCACCACTGCCTGCCTGGGAGCCTGGAACTCCTTCTGTAAGCTAAGATGACCTGGAGCTCAGATTGGATTAAGGGCATAGGTCACCACTCCTGGGATATTCCCTGTGCTGGGATTAAAGGTGTGAGTTACCACAGTATGATCCTCCTAGACTGAAGGTGGGTAAATCCCTCTGATATCTCTGACTGGTTTTATTATATTTGAAAATATCCCCACAATTGAGCATGGCCCAATCCATGTCTGCAAAAGCAGTACCATAAAAATAATGCTTCCAAGTTCTGTTACCAGCTTGAGATGCAGCCTGGCTACTTTGGACAAGTTTATAAGGTCTGTGCCCAGACCTTAGGGAAGCATTTGTTAGGCTATTACTTTTATGGAATAGGGGACCTCTTCAGCTTAAGTGGTGTGTCTTTAAATGAATTTATGTATTCACAAGTGGAGCTTCTGACAGGTTGAATTTTACCCTCAGGACATCTTTTATATTATCTCCGTGGAGCATGGGAGGTATCTGTTCTTCAGTTGTGCTAAGGTCTTCAGCATTACAGCTGCTGTCACAGTTTCAACCTGAGTGCTCTCCAAAGTATAACATGAATAGCTCATATTCCCATTACTGATAGAGTCTTTGTACTGTTCTGAGACATCCTGAGCCAGGTGGCCACTGTCCATGGGTCCCTCAGCATTGTCGTCTTCCAAACTAGAAACAAAATAGCCCATTGAGCTTTACTTGGGACATTCAGAAGCTTCTCTGGCCCTCCAAATTCTTTCCAATTAGTCCACATGAATCAGTTTCAAATTTCTAAGAACCATATGGTCAGATTCATCACATAAATGTTGCTTTTTATGTTAACAATTTCTGTCTTTGTTTCTCTTTTCTTTTTTTCTGTAAGAAAATAATCCAAAAAAGAAGAAACTTAAGGAAGAACAGGTTTATCCTGGCTCACAGTTCAAGAGTAAAGTCCACAAAGAAAGTGTAGTCTAGGTAGCAGAGGTATGAAGCAGTTGGTCACATCATATCTACAAACAGGAAGCTAAAAACTGTGACTGGATGGCTGTCATTCATTTTGCTTTCTGGGCTCATACAATCTAGAATCTTATCCAGAAAATGGTTCAACCTTCACCTTGCTAATAGGCCCACCTTCATTCATCCAGTCAAGAAAAACCCTCCACACGAATGACCCCAAGACCTTTTCCCGTGATTCTAACTCTATTATTACTGTCCATCACAGTTCATGATACAAGAAAGGTCAAGTAAAATGTAGCCCAAAACCCTGAAGCCATGTTCTCTATCATAGATGACTCACTTATGTCTGAATTTATGTCCTTTAAGTATAGCTATCTTTGCTTTATTCTAAGAAACTGTTTACTTACATTTCTATAAATATTGTTGAAATCACAGTGAAAATACTAAAAACAATGCCTACTTGAAACACTATCAATCTATTTTCATTAAAAATATAAATTACTATATTAACATGCATATCCGCATGTGTATTACTTGTTTTTACAAAGAAGGGTGTTATGTAAATTCTTTACTGGAATCACCAAATTATTGTTATTTATAATATTGAAATAAATGGCTATTTAAAAACCCTAATGTAGCTATCCACATTTTTTTGAGACATTCAGTTCATTTAACACTACTATTGTCTTATCTGCTTCTATCTTCCAACTATTCAAGATACACAAACACCAAAACCTCTTTCATTAACAATAAATGTAGGAGATAATTGGTTATTGTCTGAGCAACTGGAATGATGTTGTAACATCCTAGAAAGTAAAAACTAATGTGTACTCACAATGCTTTTCTGGAAAAATCGAATCTTGAGGTGTGAGAGTTTGAGATGCAGCTCCAATCAAATCCAAAGACATATTAAATTTTCCTTGCTCAATGGGAGGTGCCAGGTACAAAAATTGTTTGTCCATGCCTTACCTTTCCACACTCCTTACTCCACCTATTCTGAAACATTCTGTGTGAATAAAAAGACCATATTTAACTTTATAATACAGAACACTGTGGAACAATTGACACTCCAATCAGAGTTTATTATGCTGAAATCCAGTAAGAGCTTCCTTTACATGGGACGTACTAACATTAAAGGAGATGTGATTTCAATCTAAGAGTGGAAGGCAAAACAAACCAGTATGTGTGTGATAATAAAATGTGTGTGTATAATAACCCAGTATGATTTCCTTTCACCACACAGCAGATTCCACTATGAGATAGAACATGTTTGATACTATTTATATTTCTGAAAATAATAGGAATGAGGTAAGTTAACATTACTTATAGAGGAAGGTTTATAGTCTGTATTCTAAAACTCATGAAATAGAAAAGCAGATAAATTTTGTAATATTTTTTGATTTGTTTTACTTTCACTAGTTCATTACATATTTCTGATAATTATTAGACATGTTTGTACAGTTTCTTTTACATGCATCACAGCTGCAATAGTTTAATCAGATCGCTTGCCATCAGGTTTCTGTACTTAGGCAATAAATAATATCCAAAATCTAAAAATATTGTATTGAAGTAGATGTATAGATTAAATAAATGAGCTCTATATAGACAACACCTAAGAGATAAAAATTATATTTTATTTTGCTTAAATAAGTAAAAAAAGAAACTAATTTACCCAAAATTATGTTTACTTGCTCACAGATTAGCATTGTCACTCTGTTGCTTTAGGGGTGTGTGGTGGGTGAATAAGATGTTCCTCATAGTCTCATCATTTGAACATTTGTCCTGGACGTTATCACTTTTGGAGAAGATTAGTAGGTGTGGTCTTGACATAGGAAACGATCATTAGACATAAGTTTTGAGAGTACAATGACCCATACCATTCCCAGCGCTCTCTCTCTCTCTCTCTCTCTCTCTCTCTCTCTCTCTCTCTCTCTCTCTCTCTCTCTCTCTCTCTTTCTCTCCTGATTGTGGCCCAAGTGTGAGCTCTCAGCTGCTTTTGCCATCATGCTTGCCTGCTGCCATGCTTCCACAGCATCATGATGATGGACTCTTGGGTCAGTAGTACTATAAACCTAAACTGAACCTTTTCTTCTCAATGGTTTTCTGGTTATAGTATTTCATCCAGTGAGAGGAAAGTAACTAATATAGGCACAGACAGGACATTGAGCGATTCCCAGAAAGTGTCAGGCCTACATTGTAGTTTCTCAATAATGAAACAGAAACAAAAAAAAATTATTTCTGAAGTATATCCACAATTATTTGTGTAAGTAAAATATTGCATGAAATGCCATCTAAGTCTATGTATTTATGAAGAACAAAGAGTTTAGGCTGAAACAAATGTCATATATGATTGAATGTTTAAAATACATGAATTTACAAACATGTATCTTTAAATCAGAGGAGCACACACACATACATGTATATATCACATATAACACAAATGACAATTTAAATTGGAGGAAAACATAGACAATTTGCAGTTTCTAGATAGAAAAGCAAGTAACGGAAAGCTGTCTGCTTTGTGTGTCTAACACTATGAGAAAAATGTAATAATTGAGAGGGAAAATAAAAATAAAATTATCCATATAATTTAAAGTTTTGAGAACATATGTGTTATCTAATTCTTTCATGCCAATTACTGACAATCAGGCTACATTTTCTAGAAAAAATATAGCATAACAGAAACATTATTTTATTATAATTTTCAGGCCTTCTTCCTGACTAATTATAATCTTTATTCTTATAATAGTAAAATATTAAATCTGCCTAAAATAACAGAATAGGTACACTAACTTTGCTATAATAAAATATATGGATCTAGACTAATTTTATATAAAACTTTCTCTAGTTTTAGGGGAATGACATGGTCTTCGCTACCTACCCCAATAATGCTGTTAAGTAGCTGATGACAGGCAAAAGGTAGGAAAAATAGATTTAATCGGTGGCATCAGAAATAAGCAGAGACAAAAATGTTTAGTGACCCCAAGATCATTGCTGTGTTAGTGACATGAATTGTAACTCTTTAATTGGGACAAAGGGGTTTGGGGATTATACATCTCCTGAAGTAGATGTGGTCTACTCTAGTATTGTCTCTGTTATGGTTAAATAAGTTGGTTTGAGAAAGACATACACACTAGAGGAACAAGGTGGTTTTTATGTAATGATTACTTATGGACTAAGGAACAATCTCACATACATCTGAAGAGTGATCTACCCTATGAAGAAGAAGGTGATTGTACATATGGGACAATTACTAGGGATCTTTAGATGCTTGTATTCATCTTCTGTTGCTATGGTAAAAACAAACAAACAAACAAAAAATAATCCCATGACAAAATACATTGAGGTTGAAGGGTTATTTTTGTCTTACAGTTTCAAAGGCTTAACATCCATTGTGGTGGGGAAAAAACAGAGAAGGCATGGAGATAGGATGTGAAAGCTGGTTGATCATATTGCATCTACACTCTGGAAGCAGAAAAGGAACAGGTAAGTTACAGCATCAAATCTCAGAGCTTCTCTCCAGTGGCATTCTTCCTCCAACATTGGCCCACCTCCTAAACATTCTATAGCCTTCTTAAATAGGATATTCAACTAAATGAGCTTATGAGAAATATTTCATATTCAAACCACAGCAGGGCTTTTAAGAACACTTGAATAAAGATATTGTAACACTCTGACAGCAGAATAACTTTGGTACTATTATTGTCCTTGTGCCTTTAGACATGAAAAAGAAGGAGACATGTTTTCCATTAGTATAGATGTTCCTAGATAATCAGCTCATCTATCTGTATCAATAAAGGTAAACAAGTGCCACAGAGCAAGGGAAAAGGATGCAAATGGAAGCAGGAATGCTAGGGTTCCATCAAGTTTGAATTCAGTGCTTCCTAGTAAAAGTACCTTCCAAAGACTTCTCACAGTCATAATCCATGATATTTTGTTTGATGAGAGAATGTGAACCTTTATAATCTGCTCAGTCTGAAAAGCATTTTAATGGCTTATCCTTTGCTTTAGTAGACTCACACCTCTTTCTATATGCTTTAGTAACAAGATACAGAAGACAAGAGCTGGCTGGAAGGAAATCTGAGGTAATCAAGGGCTGATGTTCTCAAGAGATAAAGGGTGCAAATGTCCAACACACTCAAAGTGATATTTTAAAGTAAAAATTACCTCAAAAACCCTGAGGAAATCTTCCTCAACCACACTGTTTGTCTTCCTTCTCTGGCAGGAACATCATAATGACCTTGACCATCTAGGTCTATTTCCTATGTTTTCTTTACAGAAACAGATGGATCTTACAAAAGTTAAACTCCACAGCAATTATATGATTTTTATCAGTTGATGCACAGAAGGAAAGAACATGAAAGAATATTGACCTTACTTATTTCATCTGGATGTCCTCAGATATTCTAGGTTCTGTAAATCTAGAGACTACTCATCAGTTCATAATAATTTAGGTTTTAAAGTTATGAAAATGAGTTTTTTGTGTAATTCTGTGGCAGAACCACATTTAAGTACGTAGATTGAAATACTTCAAGAAGTGAATATCTCAAAAAGTCAACAAATATGTTTCAGCAAATATATTTCTTTCATTTATAATAGCTTACAACATTATAAAGTTAATCATTATTTATTGATATTAAAAATTAAAAATGCCATACCATTTTTTTCCTCAGAATAATCTTAGTGGTAATTTAAACATGAATTTATGTGTATAAGCCTGTAAGGTGAAAGTGACATGACATCAATTCAAAGTAATTTATACATTTCCATTAATTTTTAACTTGTGAAAAGAATAAAGTGGTCTTGTGGACTTAAATAAGTTATTCTATAGTGTGACTGTGAAGCAAACTGTAATTCCAAATCATTTCAGGTAAAAAAGATAAGAATTCTCTTTCCTAATTTCCTTCCTTTTTCTCTTTAGTTTTGAACAGGAAGTTGGCTCCTTCAGTTTGGTTTTATGCTATTTGATTGGCTCTAAGACTTGTGGTTTGCTCTTACACCTGTCAGAACGGCTAAGATCAAAAACACAGATGACAATCTATGCTGGAAGGGATGTGGAGCAAGGGGAACACCATTGTTGGTGGGAATGTAAACTTGTCCAGCCATTTTGGAAAGTAGTATGGCAGTTCCTCAGAAAACTGGAAATCAATCTACCTGATGATCCAGCAATACCACTACTGAGCACTAACTCAAGGGATACACTTTCTTACCCCAAGGGTATTAGCTCAACTGTGTTCATACATCATTATTTGTAAGAACCAGAATCTGGAAACAACATATATGCCTCTCAACTAAAGAATGGATTTAAAAAATGTAATCTGTTTACACAATAGAATACTACTTGGCAGGTGAAAAAATAGGTATCCTGAAATTTGCAGGCAAATTGATGGTTCTGGAGTGTATCATCTTGAGTGAGGTAACACAGACCCAGAAAGACAAACATGCTGTGTATTCACTTATAAGTGAATTTTAGATGTAAAGGAAAGCATAACCAGGCTACAACATACACACACACACACACACACACACACACACACACACACACACACATACACCAGCATCTAGGTATCAGGAGAAAGTAAAGAGAGGCATCCATAGATATCCTGTGAAGGGGAAATAGAGAATCTGAGAAAATTGTGATCATACTGGGGCAGGGGAGTAAGGGGAGGTAAAAAGCAAACTAGAGAAAACATTCACTAGGGAACACCCAAGAACTCATAAGATGAACTCAGCTAGGATTCCAGATAGTGGAGAAGGAGCCTAAACTGGTCAACCCTAATTTTCATTGTAGAACCCTTACCCAGCAGTTGATGGCAGAAGCAGAGATCCAGAGCTAAACACCAACCAGAGCTACTTGGCCAGCTGAAGAGAGGGAGGCAGGACTGCATGAGGGAAGGGGTCTGGATTATGATTGGGAGACCCATAGAGTAGGCTGCCTTCTGCTGGTGGGAGCTGGCAGACTCTGAAATAACAGCTGAATGTAATGACAGTCGAAAGTCTTGGGCAGTCCCTAAAGCCTCTTTCACTTGGACAAGAGTCTATCCTGGTCCATGAACTGGCTTTTCGAAGCCCATGCCTAGGGGGGGAAACACTTTTCTCAGGAGAGGGAATCCTACCTCAGCTGGATATGCCAGACAGGATTGATTTACCTAGGGACTCCTGGCTCTCTATGGGGAGTGAATGGGGTGGGGGATGTGGGAAGGGAGAGCCTGGGGGAGGATTGGGAGAAAGAGCAGTAGAGGAAGCAGTAGAGGGTATGTGAATTTTTAAAAAAAAATAAAAATGTAAAAAAAATAGTTAGAATAAATAGACTTGTGGTTTTGTGCAATAAGAGATCTTAGCAGCATATGTCAGCTCTTTGAATTACTTGAGACACTAGATTTTATTCCTGATGATTCAAAGTAGTTTCCAGTAGAAAGCTTATTGATCAATGATTACTAAATTTTGCCTCTCTCTGAGGTATATAATCAAATTCAAGACAGTAAAATGACCATTTGAGTCCCTGCCATTAAATTTAAATTATCTGCTAATTAAGTATTTTTGAGAAAGTATACATCATTGTTCAAGATTTTGAAAAAAGTAAATTAAAGATTATATACAGTCTTATCATCATCAAAATGGATTGTTTAGATAGGAAAAAAGAAGGTATGGAAGTGGCATATAATCATGGTGAAAATTACTCCAGAAAATAAGGACAGTAGACCTTCCCATAGGCAGAGTTCACACATCTCCACGCAAGAGACAGAAACTCATTTCACTTTATGAAGAAGTATTTGAATCTGTAAGACCTTTCTAGGAAAACTTCTAAATATTCATGTTTTTTCCTAGAAACTGAGAACATGTACCATTTTACCCAATCTGTGCAAATGTATACATTATATTTCCATTTAAGTGAAGGTTTTGCCATGACAATGCATTATAATGATGTGGGAATTCAGTTCAAGGTCTGTTCTTGTGGCGGGATTAAGGTGTCAGCCCATAAAGTCAGAAGATGCTTATCCAGGAGCCCGGGACCCTGGAGGGGGTGTGGCCAACCTGGAGGGGGTGTGGCCAACGCCATTGATAAGTGGCTGCTGGGACATGACTCTCTCTTCCTGGTTCCTGGCTGCTGGTTGTTGGAGAGACAGGATCAAAATCCATTGTCCTTCCATCGCTCGTCCATCGCTCGTCCATCGCTCGGATACGCCAGTCCCTGTTCAGGTGCCACTATAAGCTGTTACTAATATCATGAGTGCTGATTTATATTCTAATAAATATTAATTTTGGATTAGTGCCTTGTAAGTAAAACTTCGCCTACATGTTCTAGGTCAAATTTGCTGGTCAATAATGATAATCTATTTGGAACACCTTTGTTCTTCTTTACCTTTATTTCATGCCTCTAGTACTTATTAGATCAGGTACTGAGCTCTTCTAAGAATTTGCACATAGGGAAAGTAAACAAAAAATCAAGTGTCCAGCTGCCCAGCACAGGATTATTCATGACATGTATGTTGCTTGATTAAAGTTGATTCATGATTAGTCTGATAATGACAGCTCTGCTTTGCAGGGCTTATTGACTCATGGGAATAAAGGAAACCTTCAAGTTGGGCAGTGTCTCTGACTTAGTCTATGTTCTATTGGTGTGAAGAGACTCCAGGGCCATGGCATTAATTTTAATGAGAAATAATTAATTGGAGCCAGCTTATAGTCTCAAAGAATTAGTTCATCATAGTCATGGCAGGAAGCATGGTGTCATGCAGTCAGACATGTTGCTGGATAAGTAGCTGGAAAGTCTATGTATGGATCCAGGACAGCAGAAATAAAGACAGTAGGTCTTGTTTGAGTGTATGAAATCCCAAAGCCCTTCCCCATTGATACTCTTCATTCCTCAAGGCCACATAGGCATCAACAAGGCCACACCTTCTAATCCCCATCCAGTAGTGCCACTTGCTAATGACCAAGCTTTCAAATATATGAGCCTCTGGAGGCTATTTTTATTTAAAGCAACAAAGTTTCCGTATATGAGGATATATCTTCAAGATATTATAATGGGATTGAATTTCTTAGGGTATTTACTAAGCACCGGGTTTACAAAAGTCATTAGTATTCTGGCAACCAAAAGGGAATTTGGCTGGCACTTACTGGCCTGGTGGAGCTTATGTTTATCTCAAGAATTCCAAAAAAATATGTAAAGTAAAGAAAGAATGGTGGAGTGGAATCTTTCAAGAGATCCCATATCAAAAGACAATAAGCTAGTGAGAAATAACATATAAATCCTAACAATATCACGTTAAGTCTTTAAAACAAACAGACAAATAATCAAAAGGCAAACAATGAAGAGAGATGTGTGATGAGTTGGCAAGTATTTCTTCATTTTCTTAGGTGTCTTCTATGAGTCATTTTGAAGGGTACTGATTTTTGAATCAGTAAACATTTCTAGCTCCTATTTTCTGTATTTAGATAGACCTAGTTGTAGATCTCAATAAAATCAAAAGCCTGAACATACAGAATTTTCTACCTCACTGAGTAAACTGCACACTTGGATTTTCCAAATTTCAGTCTGATGAAAAACATCAGTACTTCTCATCCTGGGAATGTCAGTTTCAGAGAGGAATTAGCACTACAAGTTTTTCTGGGTTCATGACTAGGACTGAAATTACCTACCTGCTCTCCTGTTTCTCTGGCATGCTGACTGTGGATCTTGACAACAGGAACCAAGTCTTTACAATCCATCCTTTTGAATTTTTTCTCTTCTGTCTACATATGCATAAATGTGCATGCATATATTAATAAGTGTTGTTACATACATATATGCTTTACAAACAATAAATTTGTGCCAGAATTTATGTAGTACAGAACGAAATAATGAATAATTTCACACTAATTATTCTTCAGCATGAAAACATTAATATAGTGAAGTATATGCATTAATCTTATGTTACTTCTTTTTAGATTTAAAATTTTACAATGAGAAATGTTAAACAGGTGTCAACATGGCTTCCATTTCATATTCATTAGAGATCACTACCTTTGCCTTAAGTGTCTAACTATGAACTATGGTTACCAATTTGTGATGCCAAACTGAATCCTTTATCCCTCTTATCATGGTGAAACACATAACAAAACTAAGTTCCAACTGACCATCGTGGATACTTTCTTAGCCAACAATAGAATGAGACCACTGACTTGCACATACACTTCATCAGCCTTTGGAAAACAAAAGCTACAGATACATGGCTGAAATAAAATGAGTAAGAATAGGATAACCAAGAGATTGAAAGCTCTTGTCTTCTCTGGATGCAGATCTGTATGGAAGTTTGGGCATCATTTCTTCACTTCTCTTGTGGTTCCTTCATGTCTTTGTAATTGCCATTCTCAGCTTTCATGTGGCGTTCTGTGAGTTTTATTTAACCTGCAGACAGGATTATCAAGAGGTTACAAGTTGTCTGGGTTCTGCTCTGTCAGCCATCTTTGATCCAATAAGGAGTGTTGACTAGGCCATCCAAATAGGAAGTTCGGAGTTATAGGCACCTTACCTTCAAACATCAAGTAGAGTACAGTAGGGTAGAAATTAAGGTAGCAAGAATAACAGTATCAGAATAGGACTAGGTAATTATGGGGAAGTCTTCACATAGACAATGCTTTCACAGCATCAACTAACCAAAAGTTATCCACGATCAGAAATAAAGAAAAGCTATCTTCCTATTTAAGTTTAAGCACTTATTCTCATAAAAGCAAAATCATGATTTCTGTACAAACATACAACTGATAAATGCAAAACTTTCATCAAATTATCATTTGTTAATATAGTGTGCAAAAATGGGAGAGAGATAAAAAATTAAGAGAAAGCAAAAAACAAAAACAAAACAAAACAAAACCCAAGAGAATTTTGTGAATATGGTTGATATTGTAGACCTGTAAATAAGAAGACTACCTGGTCTTATCCAAATGGGAGCAAGCTAATCAGGGGACCATTTTAAATGGCACTTTTCTCTAGGGTAAAAAGATGCAGCAAAAGCAGCTGGAAGCTGAGTTTGAAGGAAACGTTTCACTGGAGAGTGACTTTGCACACTGATGGTAAAGAATTGTGAGCTCATAAAGTTGAGAGTGACTGTTCCTGAAAGAAACTGGAAACTTCTGTCCTATAAGCACAACGAAATCCATTCCTCTAACTAAAGAGTAGTGGACTTGGAAGGGGTCATCAAGATTCCCATGAATACTGACACTTTGATTTCAGACTGAGAGTTAAGCTGGGGAGCCACTGTAGACTCCTGACTCATGAAGTAGTAAGATAATGATTTTCGTCTTGCATTAACTTGCTAAATTATTGCAGAAGGAAATGCTTTCATTCCGTGCTCCCATTTTGGCATCGTGATTTTATTGTGTAGGTTTCAATCCTTTTCATACATGTTGGTGATCCATTATCGAATTATAATGCAAAATGAGTTTTGTCTGCTTTGCTCATTTAAATGTCTAAATGCTCTAAGGGTGTGCAGAAGGGCCAGTCTCCCAGAGCAGCTGCCCGATATGGAGTGCTTTTAGCTTATTTGAATGCAGAAAGATTGGGTTAGAAGAGCTTTAGTTATTCATTTTGGGAAAAAAAAAATGCTTTTGTGAATTAAGTGATAGGGCTATTTACAGGAAGCATTAAAGTATTTCATGTTCACAAATGGCAGACGCCTGTTACTTGATACTGAATATCTTCCGGCTTTCTACTGCCATAAAAGAGTTTGGGTAATTGAGTTCTGAAGACACTGTCAAATAGAAAGAAAATTATAGAGTTTTCAAAGGTTAAGAATCTGGAAATGAAACAAATTAAAAAGCACTGGTCAATTATGGTAATAAATGCAGTTACTAATCACTGCAAATATCTGGTTTATTAAAGAGCAAATATAACAAGCAAGTAAAAAGACTATTTCAGTTGAATTCCAGGATATGCCATAGTATTATAGTATTAAAGTACAACATAGTACCCAGGATTAAGTGATTTACACAACAGCCTAAGGTCACATTCAGAAGTATTTTGATTTCTGACCTGTATTACATTCCAGTGTGGGTTTGAAGAGGAGTTAGAAAAGGATTGCTTTATGGAGACATCTTGAGATCCAGTCTTTAGTCTGTTTAGTTTACATACTACTCTTTAGTCTGTTTAGTTTACATACTAGACTCTTCTGCAAGAGCAATAAAACTGTCAGACAGGGGAAGCTGAGCTCTCGTTCTACTCACATGACAGAGGAAGCCACACCTCTTCCAAGAGTGTAGTTGTAGATAGAAATGACCCCTATCTTAGAAAAAGGGCTTCATGACTCTTCATCGGAGATTTGTTGACAGTCACAGAATTCTTAATGGTGCACTAAGTTATTTGTTATCAAAACCTAATATAGAACACTAAAATTAATAATACAAACCAATTAAAAGAGACCCATATAACTAAGTCACAAATAATCCAGATTATGAATTTAATGACATGCAATTTGTTTTTCAGTATTTTCTTTAATATGAACTTAATTTGGTTCTAATCTGACCTAATTCATGAACACAAAATCTTAGAAAGTAAAGTGTACAATGTTTAACCCATCCAAACAGATTTAGCTCTTTTCAAAACCATGCACTCAATAAACACAGAATCTTTGAGTTATAAGATCCTTCAGGCTCAGATAACTCTAACTTTTACTTTCTAAGTCATAATTTTCATTTATAAGATTAGAATGAAATATCTGTGCTTGGTTCTAAATAAGCAAGTTCATATTGAAATTAAGAAATTTTAAATAAACTTTTATTTAAAGAAAGAAAATTCAATGAATTTGAAGCAGGTGAGTGGGTACATGGAGGGTGTGCAGGAAAGAAAGGAAGGGTAAAGGACATAATTACACTATAATAAGGAATAAATAAGTCTTTATAGGGGCAGATACTATATACATAATTACAATGGGATCTTTATGCAAAATACTCTTTTTTGGACTTTGTTATAAACAATTAGTCTTATGTCTTCAAGGAAAACCTCTGTACTTCATGATCTAGAAGCCCTCTTTTTAACCGTATTCTACTCTATCTACTTCCATGTACCTTTGCAAGTTCTGGGCAAGCTTCTTGCTCTCTTTTATGAAAGCCAGTGCATTAATTACAGTATATAATCTTTCTCCATGTCTGATCCATGCAAAGGACAAGTCTGCAAAATAACAACTCAAGCTGAACTTATCAATAATGTCTGTTCTTCAGCTGTCTCAATTGTACTATACATATTTATATGTAAATTATAGTGATGGAGAAAAAATATAGCCATACCACTTTAGAACCTCATTCAATGGTACCCTATGTATACTGCTCCTTGCATATTCTTTGGGTAGTGTGAATGGTTTTATACACCTCTTTAATTTGTGGCAGGCAAATTATAACCTACATATCATGTGTTGCTTGCACATGCCACCTCTATATCTAATCCTCTCTTCTTCTCACAGGGCTTTCTTTTTTCAGTTATAAAGAAATGTCACTCATTTTCCCCAGGATTGTAGTGTGTGCTGCTTTAATTCATTTGATCCCTCATTTCCAGAGGCTTATTGTGTACAAGGTGTATCACTAGGCAAACTATTTCAGAATTTCACCTGGTTGTCATGACATAGCCTTTACAAGTAACATTTATTAAAACTTTTCAGTTTAAAACTCTCTGAGAAACATAACTTCTGAAGATCTTCCAAAATCAAGATACTTTTTAAAATACACCAGAGCTCTCTTAAAAAAAAATTTAGCATTGACTGCAGAAACACATATTGTGAAACTCTTTCACTGTGAAGGACAGAATAAAAGGATTCTGCATTGTGATGCCCTTGGTTTTCTCTCCTAAGTCTCACAATGGACAGCTTCTCTTGGGCTGCTGTCATCGCCTGTGGATTGCAATTTGCCACATTGCGAAAGTGCACTGGGGCTCTGAGAGGCCTGTGCTTCCCCATGCTGGTTTGTGAATGGGCTCTCAACTGTCAGCCTAGTGTGTGTCAGATGAGGTCAGAGAATACAGCACTGAAAACTATGTTGTAACTTATATTCTAAAGGAATCTGCAATGTGAATTGGGAAAGCCTGTGGGAGAAGATGATCAGCCTTCAAAAGCAAAGATGGGTTGGGGAGATTTTGTAGGATACACTGTTAGCTCTCTTGAAGCTATTGGCTATACGTATTCCAGAGAACCTGGGTTATAGAGTGGGCACCCTTTGCTGTGTGATCAGAACCTCTCATGTTCCCAATGGCTTTTTAAAGAATGATTAATCATGAAAATCTGGGATGACTTGTGTCTCAGAATCTGGCTCACATCATCCAGTCATCATTCCTGGAAGTTGTTCCTACATTAAAGCCTTTAAAAGCACTGAAGTCGTCCTCCATGGAAACCCAATTTAAGAGTTAAAACATCAAGCCTGTCCTATCCTAAACAAAGTAGTAGCACGACTGTCCAACTCTCAGTGAAATATCTCTGTGGCATCATATAGAGTATATTCCATGTACATATTTTGAAAAGAGTATTACATATAAAATTTCAAGGTATAACTACAGCAAGTTAAAATTCAAGTTGTCATTTTTTATGAAGTGAACACCTGCTGTATATTGGCAATTGGTGACTACTGAAAACGAAGGAGCCAATTGGCAGTGGGGGAGGTGGGGACAGTGAGGTGTTGCCTTGGCCATAGTGGATAAACCCAGAGCTATGCACATTTTGGCAGCATTCATTAGACTCCATGGGATATAAAATAATTACAAGGACATGGACAAAGAAGCATGATATTTTGGGGTAGGGGCTTTAGGGAGAGGAAGTAGAGGCTGATATGCTTAAGGTGCATACTACTCATATTATTCATGGGAGAACTTTTAAAATCATGAAAAACAGAAGACATCTCTTCTTAATACTGCTTTTCGCTGTGCAATAACTTTTTATATAGCCCAATTACTTTTAAAACAAAATGGCTGTGAGTATAAATGGGATCCTTCCTAGGGACGGTATATTCAAAAAGTCAAGATCTTGGAATAAGGCACAAGGTCAAGTTCACAGCTCAGCAGCTGGGGCAGCCAAACTGTGATGCAAACACGATTCAAAGTAAATACCTGCTTGAAAACTTCCAGAAGAACACCAGGAAAACAGTGGGGACATGACATAAATGTTTCTTTTCTTAGCTGAATCAAGGGTGGAAAAGAATTAAGACTCATCCACTGCCAAGAAGAAAGAAATCAGAATTATGATTAATGGAGGAAAGAGTAGATTGTAGGAAAAACAAAGGAATGAAAAAGGGGAAATAAAGACAAGATGCTCTTGTTTCGAGACAGTTTTGCCTTCCTTTGTTCCTTCATACATTTGTTCCTACCCTTGTTCTTTCAAGCCTCCATTCTTCACTCCTTCCTTCCTCCAACCCTTTATTCCTTCTGGAAGATTTCCCCACACAGCACAGGCTATGGCTCTGGATCACACCCTCCTGCCTTAGCCCCCCGAATGCTGGCACTATAAATGTATGCTACTAAGCATTATCGCTGGTGTTCTTTCTCAAAGGCTGTACGCATGAGACTTCTAAAGAGTAGCAGAAGTACCTGAACAACAGACACCTCTGCATCAGAGGAAATGAGACAAAAGGGCTGTCCACTGGGAGTGACACTTAGGGTCATTTTTTACAAACGTTAGCACAACAAAAAAATTTCCAGAAAGAAACAATGCAGAATTACAGTAATATCTGCCACATTTTAATCATCTGAATTGGCCACTATGGTCTTTTGATTGCTCAGGGTTTTGATGAAAGGTTTATGTTAGAGAGCAACAAACAGAATTGAACATTTTACCATCCAAAAATAAGATTTAATATTGATGAAATTAAGCTATTTAGTAGGTCAGCTCCAAAATTTGTTATTTCTCTTTTATAATGAGACAGTGAACACAGGAGAGATGGTGGCCTAGTTAAGGCAAATTGGAATAAATGAACGATTATGGTTAAATTAGCACACGGTTGAGGACTTGCATTAGGTGAGAGAATTAGAAAATAGAGCTTGGCAAGGAATAAGTAAGCTACCTTATAATAATACTTTTGCACCTAGTTATAAGAGGTTATAATTAGAAAGTGTGCCTACATAGTGATTAGCCTTAGGCCAAGCTCATAAAACCACACCTTACCCTATTGTGCAATTTGAGTAGGTGATGTGCAGAACAATTATATATCACAAAATAATTACTAATTGGAGCTTTTTCTGCTCATTTACTGAAAGACATTCCATGGAGAGTTTTATAAATATTAACTTATACACACACACACATGTAGATACCGATATTACCACAAATTCAAATAACAGAATCTAAGAAAAAATAAAAATAAAACAACTAAATTTCCTTCAAAGCTAAAATCTGTAAGTGGCAGACTTGTCAAAATGAAGGCTTTTAGTACCCACTAAAAGTTGAAATGCAGACAGCCAGTGTGATTAAAAGCATGCAGCTATTCAAACTTCTATAAAATATTCTTTAACAAGTGAAAGCAGGTGAAGAGTGGATTGCTTTGTTGGATCAACAAAAGGATAAAATAAATTTCTCAGTTTGCATCATTACAGGTCAGTCTTTAGGGGCTGACTGGAAAGGGAAAATGAAACAAGAGTCTTTTAAGGGCAGATAGGAAAAATAGAGACAGATATCATGTGATGAGGAAAGTTGAGAGACGGAATGTAAAGCTGCTGAGAGAAGAGAAGCAGTAAAAAGATGGTAGCGAAAGACTGCTCTGGTGGAGTGAGTTAAAAAAAAATCAGTGCACAGCTTCATATGATGTCTAAATATGAGAAAGGGAAAGAGAATCAGAGGCAGAGATCAGTACAAACGATGAAAGATCAAGCCAAAAAAAGATGAGTGAGAAGCCAGTCACCATGGCTCTGATAGGAAATAGGTTGCATAACTTAGGAAGTGGGTACCAGAGAGCCACAGGTGGTGAGTAGACGCTAAAATAGAAGGGCACACAGTGACAGAACCACAGGTGAAACAACTCTTGAAGGCATAACATGTAATTCAAGCAGCACATCATCCACCCAGATGTGAAAGAATTACGCTTCATTGCTTTCTGAGGAAAGAGGAAAATGCAAAGTCAGTGAAAGGTAAGAAATATATATGTATGTATATATATGTATGTATGTGTATATATATATATATATATATATATATATATATATAAGAATCATGGGAAAGTCAACTGCTTTTGGAATCTTTATAGCGCTTAGGAAATGGAAATGCACCTGTAAACACAGAAAGTAATGTTTTTAATTCTTTATTTTTCTTTCAATCAATATATCTCAATCACAGCAGCCCTCCTTCCCTTTCTTCCAGTTCCTCCAACCCCCCCCCCTTAAATTCACTCATTCTCTGTCTTTCCTTTCAGAAAAGAGCAGCCCTCATAGTGATAGAAAGTGAATACTACATAACAAGAGGCAGTAAGACTAAGCACAAACTCTCATATTAAGGCTGGACTAGACAGCCCAGCAGCTATCGGATGGTCTTTCTGTATCATCTGAATATGTGTTGCTCTCATTGGTTGCTAAATAAAGCTGTTTTGACCAATAATAAGGCAGAATACGGTTAGGTGATATATTCCAACTAAAGACAAGGATGAAGAAGGGTAGAGTCGGGGAAGATTCTAGAGCCACCCAAGAAACAAAATGTGAAAGAATTGGTAAGCAGTGAGCCACATGATGATACATAGATGAATCGAAATTGATTGATATAAGTTATAAGAGCTGGTTAAGTAATGTAAGCCTGAGCAAAAGGCATTTTTTTTAAATAATGTAAGTCTCTGTATGTTTATTTGGGATTGAGTAGCTGCAGGAGCAGATGAGATTGTAAAGCCTCTGATTATAGGAGCTCATGACCAGGCAAAGACTCAGAGACATCTCCTCACTCCCAACGCTAGGAGTCTCACAAAAGGCCAAGCTAAACAACCACAGCATGCATGCAGAGGACCTAGTGAAGACCCATGAAGGTTCTGTGACTGCTGTTTCAGTCTCTGAACCCCTATGAGATTTTATGTGTCTTTTTAAAAAAATACACTGATTTCATAATATGACTCTGTGAAGTTTATATCATGTGGAAATGATATATTTTCTAATTCTGAATTTTTCTCCTTACTGCTAAAGTGAAATTTTCTTAGAATAGGTAATTTTTATGCAACTTTATAAGTGTGAGATGTGCGGAGGGGGGAGTGATTTGAAATACAAAATTTAAAAAGGAAAGTAATAAAGTATGGAGGGAGCAAAACATCTCAAATCAGATTTGTTCTTCCAAACGGATTATTTTTATACTTTGTAATGCTTCTGTTCTTCTGAATTAAAAACCACTCTATACTAAAGTTGTCTACAGTATATTTCACAACAGAGTTGAGAACTATAGGGGTCATGTGTCACTTCCAAAGCCCTGGAGTTATTCTATATATTCCTGAATGTTACCTTTTGATATCATCAATATTCTATGGTTAGAATGTGCTCCCTGAACACTAATTTAGTGGAAGAAAAGCTACATACCCCATGCTTAAGCCTTTCAATGGAAAACCAAATGGCCGACTGACTAACTTGGCAATGGAACATTTCTTCCAAAATATGTACCAATGAATGAGAAGTTAGGTGGGCATCTGGTCCTTTTCCCCAAAGTTTCACAATTTTCAAATATTAGTTAAGATAGTTCAATTCTTAGGAGGGAAGGAATGTTAACTTCTATGTATATGATATGCATTTGTGTCTGAAAACTCTTAAAACAATGAGCCCTTAAAAATTATTAATTAATTAATTTATTGAATTTAATGAGTAAGTATTAATCCACTTTAATTGTGCATTTATACACTGTTTGTAGATACCTATTATTAAAACTAAATTTGTTTACGTCTCATCAATAGAATTAAGATAATTCACTACTCAAGTCACACCAAATAGAATCAGAAGGTTGCATTAATATATTTAGGCATTTCTGTATGTGTTATTAAAATAATCATAAAAGAAAAAGAGTTCACCAATGTGAGGTTCTGTGGGAAGAGGGATATGGGAAGGGTTAGATTTGTGGGGAAGAAGGGTTGAAGTGAGGAAAAGGAGAGGCAAATGATATAATTATAGGTTTAAAAATATGATGATAAAAATGATAATTCAAAGCCAAAAATACTCAAAATACTTCACAAATACCACATGGTAATTTTTTTAGGACCTAAAAATTATTTTCGTCTTCAAAATTATGAGTGTGCTATGGCAGAAACATGGGTGAACATATTATGTCTCTTCAGTATGTTAGAATACATTGTCTTTTAATGTCAAGGGTCCTTGGTTATTACCTCTGTTGGTTACACCATCTTTCCTAACAGCCACTGCTACACAATGAAGGCTATTTTATTTCAGTTATACTTTCCACAGTGTTCTAATCCAGACCTAATAGAGAAATTAGATATTTATCATTTTGAAACTTACTTGCTATGGCATTCATGTACCTTGTCTCTCATGTGAATTTCCTGTGAGATTTGATCTCCATACTTTGTTCCTTAATAAACAGTGTAAAATGAACACCTCTGTGTATGATGACTAGCCATGTGATTTGTGAGATAATATTGTGATCACTGCTTTGACTTAAACAAAAAATAATTATAAAATAATTATAAGTTGTATGACTTAAAAATATGAGAACTGCTGAAGATATCCATTTGAAATTTGTGAGATATTTTTCCTTTTGATAAGATGTTATATATACATGAAAATATGCATGAAGACTTGCCTTTATACATAAATTTTCCAGTCATATTTATAATAACATTATAGGTGATTGAATCTTGAAAAATGTTCAAGAAACCTAGGAGAAAGAGACAATATTGCATTTTCTTCATTTTATTTTTAACATTTTGAATTTTTATTTTTGACATGAACATGTATTAGCTTTTTCTTTATAAGAACTTGAATAAGTGTAGTAAAATCAACATCCTCAAAGGATTTAAACCTATTGTCCCTGCCCAAATAAGTATAGCAAATGGCATAATAAAAATTAATAACTTCCTCAATGATTTCTACAAGAAAGCAACATAGAAATGGCAACTTGGGTTATAAACATAGAACAGTATAATAAGCAGAACATTAAACAGAGCTTAGTTCCCTTGCTTTTAATATGGAGCCAGTAAAAGAGGTTACTATAAATTTTTAATCCAGTGTAATGCTTTCTACAAATGCAATTGTAAGAAAGATTCGTAGCATAAATAAAATGAAGGCAATTCCCAATACTGCTATGTTGAGGCCTTCCTCTGAGTCTACTTGCCACTGAGTCTCTTTCCCTAAATAACTCCTGTGTCTGAAGTATCTGAAAGAGTGTTTGGTCTCTTTGGAACACCTATTTGCTCAAATGCTTTTCAACCTCGCATAAAGCCTCTTCTATTTGTTTGCTGTTTGTTTGGGTTAAGAGTTCTCTTTATCCCTGTTATGCTCAGTATCACAATATTTCCACATTGTTAGCAATTTTCTCTACGAAAAAGTATGAGATCTAATTGTGTCTAAATCCAGAGTGTAAATTGGTTTGGAACGAGAAGATGAATGGTCAACTTTCCAGTGTCTTCACCTTACCAGGCTCTGCTTTCTCCAATAACTCTTCACAGAATGAAGTATTCACAAGAAAGAGTCAATTATTTATGCCAACTCCCCTATAATGTCACAGCAGGAATAAAGGTAAAACCTCTTCTGGAAACAATTGTTGCCTCCTCTCCATCCCTTCCCATACAGAGCCATTTAGACTGCCACCTCCCAGGTAGTTATCCTTATAGTTTTATACATACGTGCATTATTGGGTAATGTAAAAATAAGTTTATTCTAAAACAAACTGTGCAAAGAAAAAGTGTGATTGTTGATTTCTCATGCATTCCCCTGACAGATTCCATATTGTAACAATAAGTTCCTGGCCTATCTAGTCTGTGGTCCAGACCCACAGACCTGCAGTCCCACAGAAACACACCGACGATGCTTATATTTGAGCTCGGGCCCAGGCATATAACTTGTTAACTACTCCTAAACTAAGCCATGATTCTTATCTTGTTTAGCCATGCAGCTTGGTACCTTTTCTCAGAGCTGCATTTCAACTTCTTTCCTCTGTATCTGCTAGTGTCTTATCATGGTGACTCCATGATGTTTCTCTGGCATCTCTGCTCTGTTCTTCCTGTTCCCAGAGTTTTCTTAGTCTGGTAGCCTTGCCCACACTTCCTGTCTGCCTTCTGCCAATCAGCATTTTTATTAAACCAGTAGGCAGGACAATTATTTACAATGTAACATAATATCACTAAACAATATTATAAGTACAAGCAGGATAAAGATTTAGGATTTGCATTATTTTCTGTTTGTACAAAACACTATTAAATTTTAACGTCTTGGGAATAAGTATATATTGTGTGTGTGTGTGTGTGTGTGTGTGTGTGTGTGTGTGTGTGGTGTGTGTGTGTCTGTGTGTCTGTGTGTCTGTGTGTGTATCTATGTTCCTTGGATTTTTCATGTGATAGAATGTGTCATAGTGAAAGATTCACAACTCTGGAGAGCTTTTATTACTAATACTTGTTAAAATAGATGCATATATTGACAAACTTCATGAGCTCCTTGTAAAAAGGACACAAGTACTTTTTAAAATGCTGTCAGATAGTATTTGATGGTAACACATGCTCTATAATGAAGAGTTCTACAAATCAGAGTGAAAAGAATAAACGAGGTTTATAAGATGCCCACCTGCTAAGTTAGTATTTTAGAATGCTTGTGGGTTGCCAGGACTGAAAATATACAGGAGCTTCTGAACCTCTGAGCAATCCAAATTCACATAGAGCTTATGTTTTAACCTTTGTTCCTGGGTAAAGGCCTTTGGGTTTCATTTGAAGATGACAGGAAACTTCCCAAAGTCAAGCTGTTCTGCCAATTTCCCATTACTTATCTAAATTTGCTGTAAAAGTCTGTGGATTATGGAAATTTTAGTGGTTAGGATCACCAGCCCCTCTTCAGAGTTTTCAGGGACTTCTGCTTCACATTTACGCCAGCAAAGGGAAGACCCGCCCCCTCTTCCGCAGCAATGGATCCCATTGGAAAGAAGCCTACATAGGGTTTTTGTTTTGTTTTGTTTTTTGTCTTGCTAGACTATTATCCTATGTCTTTAATTTTATGTTTTCACGGATTATTATTAGTTTTACCTCAGTAATTCACCTCAAAATGCAACAGTGTGTTTGTCACATTGCTTTGTTTTTTTGTGAAATAGATGAATTCTATATATCCTCAGTCAGCCATCTTGATTGTCCCATGCTCCTTTATTTCCAAGTAGTCTGGATCAGCTTTGTGTGAGAACTGTGTTGTGGCACTATCTCAGCTGCTCTTTTATAGTGATCATTTCTCATTACTTAAATACTGAGACTTGTTTCTAACATTGTCTTACTAAAACACGGAATATTGAGATAATTGAAGAATTTCTTTTCTTTCACACAAAGAGTACTTGGGGTTGTGATGCAAATAAGTAGAAGGGATCAAAACATGTCAAGTATGTCTATGTATGCATTGCTTATGTTATTAAATTACAGGTTTTTTACCTTCTTTTTGTAGATTTCCTCATTTTTTAGGGGCTATCACATACTCATTTTATAGATGTAAGATAAATTTAGTGCTTTGTTTTAGGAAATGTTCTTCAAGATCACGGTGGGAGAAATATTTATGGTTTTGTAAATAAATACATTAAGAGCATACTCTATAATTTTATTCCTATGGAATTATTTTATCCAGTTCATTTGATCATAATTCTTCATTTTTGGTATGTATAGAAAAGATAAAATATTAAATATATAAGAAAATAAACCTTAGTAATGCTTGAAACAAAATATACTGCGTTTGCTATTTCAATATTAATTCTGTAACTCTGAGCCTCTTTTGTACATCATTTGTATATATGTTTATATACATATGTATTTTATGTTGATAGTCATACATATACGTATATAGTAGATGCATATAGGTTTCACAAAAATCACCTCACAACATTGCAGGGAATAGTAGTCAACTATAAAGAATTTACATTCTTATAATAATACTGTCTGGTAATAGTATTAAAACTATATCAACCACAATGTCTGATACTCTACTAAAGTTATTTTACACAAACAAGTTACCTTATATAAATATCTAGCTTTATTTTTAACTTAGAAAAAGAAAACAAGAATCAATGTTCTTACTCCTCCCTCTTAGAAAACTTAAATTCTGTTTTCAAAATGACTCTACATCTTAACGTTCTCTTTATTGCCAAGTGAAAAGAGCAGTCCTTCCAATCTTGCTACATTCTATTTTGTTTCCAACAGAGATTGTGTCAGAACTATTGCAATATAGATTACCATGTTGGCTGCTTTTCCATTGAGATCAGTTTCTTTTGCAAGTGTGTTATTCTTTTTTGCATTGTGTTTATGTAGAAACAGGAAAAATAAATTTCCATATTGATTGGAATCTTACAGAAGAAAATAGTTTTATACTTTTTCCTATATAAAATGAATCTAGTCAATATTTTATTATTAAATATTTTTTTTAAATAACAGACTTGAAATGTATCTTTCTTTACTTCTTTATCCAACATTTTGCATCCCAAGTTTTTCCTGAGTGAATTCTTTATTTTATTCTCTGTGTTTTGCAATAGTATTGTGCATATTAGAAAAACCCTCTATCACTGACCTAAATCCCCGGCCTTTCATTAGTCTCCACATAATTTCAATACTATTTTTTTATTTTTGAGATTAAAATATAATTAAATCACTGACCTTTACTTTTTCCATTCACAACTTTCCAGGTACCCAAATTTTATTCTTTTGAATGATAATTCCAAAAGGGCTTGTGCATTATTTTGTCATAGTTGTTTGTTAGGAAGGAGAGAGAAAACCGTAGCAATAAGCCATAATAACAGTGGGAATATAACACACTGATAAAAGTATTCTGAAGATATCAGTGTTTTCATGCCATGGCTTGCTGACATACGTGGCCCCTACACAAACATTGTGTTATAATGATTGTGAATACTGATTGTGAAGATCTCTAGAGAATTCTTGAACTTCTGACCTCAAGACAATAAAAGCAACAAAACAAGTCATTGCTATGCCATCATCTAGCACTTGAAAAAAATCTTCCCTATCACACGCTGTCCCCCATCCCTTTAAACCAGCTTTTTACATCAAAAAGCTGCTTGGATTTTATCTGCGTAGTTTCTGATATATATAAAATAGTCTTCTCCTTTTCGATTTGCCATCCTGATTTGAGTCACCATGGGTGGTTGTGTACCAGCAGTCAACATCCTGATTTTTTCACTCTCATAGGCAGCCTCTTCACTGATATGTGTATTCTCATCCCCTTACAGTTCAGCTCAAGGCACATTCAGATGCCTTGTCTGCTATTCATTACTGTCATTTGCTGAACCAAGTCACAGATTATATTTTTCTCCAATTTATGTTGACAGGTTATAACTGTACGTATTAAACTAAAATTAAAAGATAAGAAAGAATCCTAGGCTATATTTAACATTCTCCACTCCCTTAAAGGCGAGCAAATAGCGTTAGTGTTCCAGGAAACCAGATTTATAGTTATATTTTCTCCCAACGATGTTTTATTTTCTTTCATAGGGGGAACAAGACTTGGGGCATTAAATTCAGGCCCAGGGACTCACCTCTTTGCCGGGGTCCTTATGGCATTTTCTCTAGACTGAGATTGAGGGAGAGATAGCAGCAGGAACAGCGGGAGTGGTCTAATTCAGTGTGTGGGGGATAAATAAACGTCACGCCCTCCAAACAAGACAGCATCCAATAGCAAACACCAGGACCTAGAACTCAGACATGCCAGGCTTAGGAGCAGGTGCGGAGTGTGATCCTACATCTTCCACAGAGAAATGCAGTTCTACGGACAGGCTTTACGCGTGATGTGAAGAGAGAGGCTTCTTTTCATAACAATCCTTCCATCACCATCAGAGTCCTACAGACTGAGCTTGTTAACTGTCTATAGCTGGACCTGAAAAAGAAAAAAAAAAAAAATCACCCATCAGATTTTGGCCTGGAGCCAGACTCCGCAACAACTTGTAATTTTTGTTGAAAGCCAGACATGTTATTTTCAGTAATAGAAACTGAGCTAAATAGGCCCTTCGTGCAGGAGTTTGTGTTAATCTGTCTGGCACTGGCTATGTTTGGTGTTTCCACTGTCTACAGGTACCAATGTGTTCAGACTTCTCTAGTGCTTTTGTCTCCGTCTCCACTCTTGACATGATGTTCCCCTGAGTACTTCTCAGAGGGTTGTATCTCTCAGTTCCCTTAGTGGCGGTGGTTACACTGGAACACTCTCGCTGTGATAAACAGTCTAACATCCACTCTGTGTTTCTGACTGTGCATGTCACATGCTATGTTTTCAGCGATATAACTGCTAATTTCTTTTCTCCCTCTCTCTCTTTGAGATGAGGCAGGAAGATTAGAGTCCACAGACACTAGACTGGAGTAGGGCTTCTCAGCGAAAACAGGACCTGGTAAATTCATTTGTTCTAGCAATATGCTGCATATACACAATGCTTCAAACAATGGAGAGACTTAGTCTTTCTTAACTACCTTCTGATAGTGCTTTCATATTCATTCAAACTGATAACTATAATCAAGGGGCTGATCAGGCCTGAAGTGGTTTTTAGTGCATATGCAGTAGTAAGACAAGTCATCCCCTCTGAATGAACTTTCAGAAAAAAAAAAAAAATCTACTAACAATCTTGTGCCTATACATAATTTGACATATATATGTATATATACATATATACGTTAAAATCATGTGTTTATGAGAGGGGACATATGCAATGAACTTGTATAATCTATACCTCTGCCAAGCAAAACAAAGAATCAGTCTTGCTTTGAAACTAAACCCTGTCTAGCACTTATATCCTATGGAAGGAAGCCTGAGAATATTATAATGGCTCTTGAACACTCTCATTTCTGCAGCCAGTTATTACTTTTGACAGTTTATTCTTTAATTCTCCTATCACGTCATTTTTGAATTAGAATTATTTACTATTTTGCAATGTCTGTCTGTGCACTTTTATTGAAATTCCTGAATAAAAGGCTGGGAACCCCAGGGCACTGACACAGATGCAGAGCACTGGTTAACAGTCTTTGCCAAAGACACAAATGAATATTGAATATTCACTATGTGATTTTTGCTTTTTATTTTTTTAAAGATAAAGAGTTATTAAAAATTAAAAATATTAAAAATGTAGAGCTTCCACCACAAACTGGTTTTGAGGATTTTCTCACACAGGCTGACCCACAACCTGTAGTGTCATCACAGCTGTCTTCATGGATGTCAACAATATTACGGCCGTAAAGGCTTTGGCCTCTGGTGACACACATGGGCTTTGGATCTCAGGATTTACCTATTTTTTTTTTAGAAATAATACTATCATATCTGTTGCCTCTTTAGTTCGGTAATACATACACAATAGCCATTCATGTTTAATGCCTTAGACTTTTCTTTGTAACATAAAGCTGAAACTAAAATCCTGAGACATCTTTCCTTTGCTCTGCTCTTCTCCTGTCTTAAATGGTAAACAGGCTGCTATTTAAATTTTTTAAAAAGTTACACTTTTGAACTGTCCTTAGTCGGAAATGGAAGAAGACAGTATTTCTGGGAAACCATAGGATGAACACGTTTCATAAACTTGGGTCTCCTGGAAGTTTGAGATATACAAACAACAGAGAAGGGGGATCCTATCTTGTAACGACTCTCTCTCTTTGTCTCACCAGCTAACTCCCAAATCACAACACAATGACTTACTAAGTACAAAAGTTTGGCCAATATATTAGGCTTGCTTTTAGCTAGCTCTTAAAACTTAAATTGGCTAGTTTCTATTAAAATCTAAGCTACGCTAAGGCTTGTATACCTCATCTACATACTGTCCGTCCTGCTTTGCTGCTTCCTCTGTGTCTCCTGCTCTCTCCTTTTCCTGCTTCCCAGCATCCTTTGTGCTTGGAAATCTTGCCTAGCTATCAACTGTTCAACTTTTTATTAAACCAATTAGAGTGACACATCTTTATATTGTACAAAAACATTATTCCACAACACTATATCATATAGATTATGATATTTAGTCTCCTATTCATTTCTTTTAGTAGAAGCCTAAAAAGTATCCTAAGTAATATTTTCTTTATAGTAAAATTAATATTTATCTTTGGTCTTCTTTGTTCCCTCTCCTTGAAAAATAACCTGTTTATTGAACAGGAAATTCCTGTTCTTTGTTTCTCTCTACCACATGAAACATCCCTCTAAGTACAATCGAGAATTCTTAATAATTTTAATGTTTTTCTGTTCTGAAATTATAGTAAGGAAATATTTTAAATTTTTAATATTATGTAATGCTGGTGCAGCCAAAAAAGTCAAACCTCCCTTGTCTAGAAAGTGAAGTCTAGCTGGGTAGTGGTGACACATGTCATTAGTACCAGCACTCAGAAGGCAGAGGCAAGTTTATCTGTGAATTCGAAGATATCCTGGTCTATAAAGTGAGTTCTAGGCAAGACAGAGCTGGTACACAGAGAAGCCCTGTCAGGAAAGAGGAGAGAGTGAGTGAGTGAGAGAGAGAGAGAGAAAGATCCTTGAAAAGTTCTTTCTGAAAAATATGAGAAGAGACAAGGTCTTCTCTCTTTCCAGAAGTATACAGAAATGCTGTGTTAAAAGGTTGCAAACGTACAGAAAGCAGACATAATAGTTGCTGATAAAGCACACTTGTGCAGTGTTGCAAAACATAGTTCCTTTCTGAGATACGTGCTGCCATTGAGTATCAGCTCAAAAGTTTAGCTCTCCAATTTATTGAAGATTTCTCACTTACTGGCTTACAACCAATAACTATTTTCTGAAAGCTTTATTGATCACTGTAACCAAGTACAATGCCGTGAATCATTCTCTCCAGTGGGTAGAAACTGTCTGAAAGAAAGTGTAAGTCTGTTCAATAAATTTACATTTACTCCATATTGCCAGAACAATCTTAGTGTAAATCATACTGTTCATTTTAAAATTCCGTTTTCAAACTCAACTGAAGCTTCCCTCCTTCAACTCAGGCTGGAAATATGATTCTAGTACTAAGGGAAGGAAGATTTTCTCTCATTTTTAAAAGTAGGTCAGCCTTCTTCAGGGCTTTAATGAGGAAGGAAATGAACCATTGGGAAAATGACTATCTTAGTGAGCTGGCAATGTCTTTACTGAAAATTTTGTACCTCTGACTGATCACTGCAGGGTACCATTTATAACATCACATTTTGAACTGCTCGTCCACTTCAGGACTTCTACACAAAAGGAACATGTCTGTGATCAGTAGCCATCTCAATCCCCAGTCCATCACGATTTTTTTTTTTTTTTTTTTTTTTTTTTTTGGTCATGGAAGCCTGTGAAAGGAGCCTTTGCTATAATTTCTGGTCTATAACAAGTCACACCATTATTCTTTACTGCTCAGATTTATGACAGATAAATATCCTTTCTCGCATGAAAATTGCAAAGCTCAGTCCTGGCTTTCCCCATAGTGTTTGATTGACTGGTGATTCCTTGATTGGGGATTGTGAATGTTGAGGTAAAGAAATGTCTACATTCCCACTCTTGACCCCAACGTTGTTTTGCGTCCCCCACTTCTGTTTAGCTAACAAAAATGCAGATCAAGATACAGTCAACAAATTGAAGGTGTATGTGTGGTGAGGTTTTCCTACACCATCACTCTAAAATTTGAAATTTTCAGTTCTCTTTAGTAACAATTCGGTCTTCAAGGCGTTGTAATATTGTGCTTCTAGCTGTACTAGGGTAAGTGAGATCAATTCTACCATTCTGTAAGGTAAAAGGTCATAAATGTTTAGTAATAATCTCCAGGTTTGCTGCATCTTTGGGGTCCAGCTTATGACTTTAATTTTATTTCAAGAAGAAAAAGAAATAAATGTAGTGATATTGTGATTCTAAATGAAGACTTTGCTGGTAGTTTTCTTTTTTAAATGAATTTTTTTATGATTCCTTAAAAGTCTACAAGAGACTGTAGTCCTAAAAGCAGATTCTTCTGAAATATAATTCTCTCACAAATTAGGATGTCTATAATTTGATCTGTTGTTTTTCACAGTAGGCATTTAGCTTTATCTTCCCAATGCCAAATATCTTAGAGATCATATATAAGGGGTCTGAAAATACTCTGTTTAATTTTAAAGACACATTTTCAGGATTCTGTGAAATCTCAAGAGCCTTTCAGCAGTAATTATTCACTGGCAGATCAGCATTCTGTAATCATCTTCTTCAGAGCATGGGATGCAAATCTAGATTCAAGTAAGTGAGAAATACTTAGCAATTTATGAGCTGTGAAGAGAATAAACTATAGGCATTTGGTCCATCAGTGGTCTGCTGAAGAGAGGTGCCTAATGAAGCAGAGACAAGCTTGGGGCTTCACCTTACCTTCTCAGTGAGTGACCTTGTGATACAGTCTTTACATCTACTTTCTCTATGTCTATTACAACAAAGGATGAAATCATACATCATAATAACGGACAAAAAGGAGAGAAATGACAAGCAAAAATCATTTTCACTAGCCAAAAAAATGAAAGCTACCAAAGTACAAGAATATTTTATTTTAAAACCACCAAATTTCATATAATTAACTCACATTCATTTTAATTTTATGCAAGAATATATGTTTTACCTTTAAGTGTTTAATGGAATTTCAAAAGCACATTGACAATATTTAATGTCTTCAGTTGTGTTTAAAACTATTATATACTTTATAATGGTGCTTTATGTATTAGAAACATTTATTCATATACAATGTCCCAATCACATAAAGCACCTGACACTTTAAGGATCAGTTACAGAATCTTGGCGCTTTGCTCTTTTACAGTAAATGAAGTTCCATCTGTCCATTTAACATGCTGAATTTTTAATATCCCACTGCTCTTCATCTCCTCTTCCACTCAGCTCCCAGTCCAGTTCACAGCTAAACACCCATTAGCTTCCACATGTTGTGTCAAGGGAGGGGCTGGAGCATGATGCCTGCCCTATCATTGACCTTCATGTCAGGCTGAAGATAAACTCCCAGGCTTATCATTTCAAGGCATGTACACTTTCTACATGAAACAAGTGCACTGCTATGTTGCTTTTACTTTCTGAAAGAAACAAGTGAACTTGACCTGTACTTTCTGCCATGGAGACAGACTTTCCTATAAAAGCAATTTAAGGCAATTTACGATGAGTTCCTGCCTAGTGAAATCTAGATATCAGGGAGAATTGAGAAAGATTAATCCAAAATAATACTGCTTTAAAAGAGAGATGTGAGGAGATTTCTTTATAGATTTTTAAAATGTGTTATAGACATTTTTTCATGTTAGTGTGTACTTTGACCTGCACATCTTCATGTAACATTAAAGTACTCAACATTTTCTTTAATACACAACATATATGAATGTATATATTTAAAAATAAAAGTAGTGCAATAAAAAGAGGGTGGTGACAGCTCGGTGCGATGCATACTTGACCCATGTCAAGCCCCATGTTCCTTTTTTGATTTGTGTCATTTATGTCTGACAATAGCCAGGATGGTAGTTTGCAAATGTTAGAAATGAAGGTTTGAGAAGGTTAGGCAATTTGAAAACCAACAGCTCTCAGGAATCTTTGATAATTCAAGAGCTTGTTCCTTTATCCACCTGACTAACATATTTTATTGATTAATTGATATGTAGATGTGGCTTGTAAGCAGACCTTCTGTTATTTCTGTTATTGGTATCATACCTAATGTTAATTAGTAAATATATTCTCCTGTATATGCCACAGTGAATGTATACTTGAGATGATAACTATTCCAGAGGTTATTATTTTTGAAATAAAAAAAAACTATTTTAAATGTGTTCCTCTTCCCTTTCAGTTCCACAAATCCTAATTGGTCTTATAATTAAAAAAAAAAACAAAAACAAAAACCTGGAACCAGATATTGGGGTAAATGTTTAAAGATCAGAGAGACAGTGGAATAAACCACTAGTGAAGCACCTCAGCATTACTGAATCTTTAAGTAGAAAGGAACAGCTCTGGTCCCCATGAGCTCTTGGGCTGAATAGGGGAAGCAAAGGGATGCACAGGACAGGCCAAAATGGAAGAAATCCTGTCTCCCCTGCCCTATACTCCTTTCTCTGCTCAGCCACATCTCTTCCTGTCTCAACCTTCTAGTGCTGGGATTAAAGGCCTGTGATCCCAAGTACTCGAATTAAAGAGGTGTGCCACTATTGCCTAGCTCTGTTTCCTTTTGGACTGAATTATCCTCCTTATAGTCTAGGCTGACCTTGATCTCACAGAGATCCAGACAGAGATCCAGCACTCTGCCTAGTGAGTGCTAAGATGTATGTGACAACTCCCTGCCAGACCTCTATACACAATATACCGCATATCTCTCTCTCCCTCCCCCCCTCCCTCCCCCCCCTCCCTCCCTCCCTCCCTCCCTCCCTCCCTCCCTCCCTCCCTCTCTCTCTCTCTCTCTCTCTCTCTCTCTCTCTCTCTCTCTCTCTCTCTCTCTCTCTCTCTCTCTCTCTCTCCCCCTCCCTCCCTCTCTCTGTGCATTTGTACTAATGTGAGTATATCTCTGCTATGGCAAGCATGTGACATTCTGAACAAATTGGTTGTTATTTTTCACTGTGCTTGAGGCAAAAACTCTTGTTTACCACTGCATATGCCAAGATAATTGGACCACACACTTCTGGAGACTCTATTGTCTTGGTCTACTATCTTGTAGAGTAATACTGGGATTATGGATAACCACTGGCATATCAGAGTTTACATATGATCTAGGGATCTTAACTTGTGTGACAACTACTCTGCCCACTGAGATATTTCTCCATATAATGGGTAGCATTTTGAAAGCTTATATATGCTTAGACTCTAATTAATAGGTAATTATTTCTCTTAATTTTTTAAAAAATTTTCACATCATTAAGATTTTTAAAATATATAAGAAAAAAGTTGACCCAGAAAGGAAAGGAGGAGAGATATTGAGAAGCATAGAGGAAGGGAAACAAATCAGGATGCATTATATGAGAAAAGAATCTGTTTTCAATAAAAAGATAAATGAAAAAAATGGATTCTTGCTTGATTGAAAAGAATAATTTTCATTACTTTTTATAACTAAAATTGCTGATATCGTTGAGATATTGAGACTTGTTAACAATTTGTTATATTTTGTTTTTAACTATGTGTATATATGTGTGAGGGAGTGGTATATGTGAGTTCAGTACCGTTTTAGTCCAGAAACTAACGTTAGGTCACCTGAACCTAGAGTTATAGGAGGTTATGAGCCTCCTGACATGCAGTATGGAGTCGTATGAAAAAAATCAACAACCCTAACTGTTGAGTCATAATCTTAACTTCTTCATATTATCAGTAAAAATAAATAACTGACTGAAGAGAGAAAAATAAATGACTGATGTGATTACAAATATAATCTTATTTTTCTGTGATGACTCACTTATTTAGTGTGTATTCAAATACAACTTTGTTGGATTCAGAAGTGTATGTGTGTACAGGAGTGCACACATATGAGTACATGCTTGCATGTGTGCATGCATGGATCTGTGGATCTGTGCATTTATCATTTCTTTTGAGAATGTATTCGTGAGTAATTTTTTACAGGAGAGCTTCAAGTCCTTCCACAATTAAAAGTGCACACTACCATGTGTCTGTGACCTGTTCAGATTCTCCATCTAAAGTTCCAAGAAAACTAGCAATGTAGAGTATGAGTATTTGGGCAAAATTGATTGGTCACATATGTAGCCAAATTATTTATTTGATACATATGCTTAAATTTGTCAGTGTGCACAGCTGTCCTCTACCTAGGTATTACTCATGAAACGTCCCATTATATTTTTTCCTTTTGCTGTTAGGAAATAATTGGGTTTGTGTGAAAATTGTAAGCAGTATAGTATAGTTTTAAATGAACAATATTATCCATTTGTTTCAGACCTTTACAATGTATAGAAGCATAGTCTGATCTGTGTGTATATATATGTATATATATGCTATAAAATTATTAAATCAACATGTTTGATACTACTGTCATTTTACTTGCTTAGAATGTGGACTTTTGTTACATTCATTTATTTATTTTGTGGTTAAATGCCACAGTTTATGTGTGGATGGCAGAAGATAACCTCCAGGATTCAGTTCTCTCCCTTCCACTGTGCATGGTTCATAGATCAAATTCTGGTCCTCAGACTTGACAGATAGTACCCTTACCTTCTGAACCATTTCCCTATCCCGTCACATACTTTTCTTTTTGTGGTGAGAAAGTTGGAAATTTCTATCACCAATTATCAAGAAAACAATGCTTTATTATGAACTATAGATACCATGCTGCACAGTGGATCCCTAGAATTCCTGAATCTGCTAAATAAAACACTGTACCCTTCCACCAGTATCATCATGAAATCCTATATCACAGTTACCAAAGCTTGTTTCTCTTTCTACAAGTCCAACATTTTTAAACTCGTGTCAGGAGTCTAAAGGTAATTGTCGTTAGGTTTGACAGGCTTATTGAATTTAACACAGTGTCCTGTGGGTTCATTTATGTTATCATAAATGGCAAAATTGCTCTACATTTCTCATTACAGTCAAACAGGTGCATCACATGCATGCTTATGTGTTCTTGATGTATCCTTCATGGATACTGGGACTAAAACAATATCTTAGCCATTTGGAATAGTGTTCCAAAGAAAGGGAGAAGACAAGGATTTCCTCAACTGACATCTCTGCCTTTGGAGAGTTCTCCCTACAGGGATCTATGTCATGAGAAGGACCTTCTCCAAGGAAAGGAATACAGAAATCAAAACTAGATATTTAAGATATATTCTTATTTATGAAGAACAGAAAACACAAGGAAAAAAGTTTTGCAATGGCTGCTTTTGCTCAGGATTGGGTAGTAGCCCCAGGATCTCATAATTACCTTGCACACATTCTACCACTGGATATTTAAACACTTAAAGACTCTCCAAATTTGAAAATTCCACAAACATCAAAAAAGTCACAGAAGTCCTATATTTTAATCAACTACCTACATAAGACACCTATCTACTAATTTTTATTTATTTATTTTTGGAAATTGTGTTTCGCAATAAAAATCAAAGGCCCATAATTTTTGCAATGTCATTTTCACATAATAACATTAATGAGTCTCAATCACAATATATTTTTAATAAGTTTACATTATTTTAAAGTGCTTTTTCACGTATTATTTTTAACATAGTATTCTAAGATTTATTTTATTTATGTGGGTATGTGCATGTGAGTGTAGGCACTTTCAGACTTCGGAACCATCTTATTTTTCTAGAACTGGAGTTACAGGTAGTTGCGAGCTTAATTTACTCCCCTGCAAAAGCAACATGTTGCTTTCAACCACTGAGCAATCAAGCTAGCCCCTTTTGTTAAATTGCTGAGATCATTCCCAACTGGCAATAATGCCTATGCTGGACATACGCCTATGCCAAAAGCATCCACAAACCCTGAAAGCCACTTATCCAGTAAGCAAGTATGTTGTTGAGCTTGAGAGAAAGAAACAGCAATGCAGATTAACCCTAGTCAAAGTACCCTGGGTAAAATTCACTGTATTTATGTGTTTAAGATGGGACTGGTACACATGAATATGTTTGAGTATCAGAGAACAGCTTATAGGAGTTGGTTCTCTTTTGACATCTGAAACTACAGATTGACACATTTGGTGACAAGCACCTTTATCTGCTGAGCCCTTCACAGCCATTTCTGATAAAATTCAAGACCCAGGAATGGACTGTACACTTGGAGATCTGAGTCTGCATCCATGTCTCCCTTAATACAATTCTGTTGTTGGGTGTCATAGTTATGAGGTCTATAGATAAGAGCTATCTTATAAAACTGGGACACACAACCTTATTAATCTCTTCTCAATGGGTTTATATAAGTAGTGGGGAACGTTACACCAGAAATGGACAAAAGCTTTATATGAAGGCTGTTCTTCTGGAGGCAAGACTATTGTTATTTACTATAACACTTGCTCCCTAGTCACCATAAAGAAGAAATCTAGAATATAGACTAATCAAAACCTAGGACTTGAACTGACGTTAATCATTCTTTTATTCTAAAATCTAGTCTTTTAAGTAAAAGTAACTACTCTTGGGATGGGCTTTGAATTTGAGCCCCCCTTCCTGTCCCAGCTGTGAGGATTGGCTTAGGATGAGCGGCCTGTTCTGGTTATAAACTCTCAGTATAACAAGCGTTTCCTGTTCCTTAAGGTTGAGAACCAGAGAGGCAAACAGAAGATTTTCTATTTTCTGCTATTTTTGAGCTCCTGGTTTAAATAGATTATTTCTTATGAATAATTTAATTTTTGCTGGTTTGCTTTTATTGATGATAATTTATCTCCTGCAATCTTTTAATCTTACCTATGAAATGTAGTGTCTATTTCTGCATAATCACCATCCCCCTTTCCACAGCTTCGAAATCTCATATTTTACTTCTAGCTATCTGCTCTAAAGACACTTCTTATCTGATAAGTGATCTTTGAACAAGATCTTCAATAACTCTCCCTTTATCCTTCCTTCAGTCTGAAAAAAATAAAACATACATGCTTCCTCACCCAAATACACTTTGAGCATTCAGACTGCTCTGCATGTAGACATTTCTGTTTTATTTGGATAAGATCACATTTATTCTGATTTGTAAAGCAGATACAATCCCTTTATAACACTGTTCTTATTAGAAAATACTTCAAATACTACTGGAATCTCTGTGAAAGTGAATAATTTAAGTGATGAAAGACACATAATCTCTCCCTACCTCTCTTGACTGTAGATATGATTCAGATTAAATTACATCCCTTGAAAATTCAAAGGTTGAAGCCCTGTTCTTTGATACCTTGGCATGATGATCACGTTTTAAGAAGGCGCAATGTTATAGATGTTAAGTTAAAATTGGACCACTGGTGTTGGCTGGATTCCATTCTGACCAGTGTCCTCATAAGAGAAAATGTCAGTGCAATGCACAGAGAGACACTGAAGGTATGTAACGACAGGTCATATAATGAAGAAACACAAAGGTAACCATGCAATCCCAGAAATGAGGCCTTCAGAGGAATAACCACCTGGGCCTGGAGAGATGGTTCAGTGGTTAGCAGTTGCTAAGTTGCTATTCTTGCAGAAGACCTAAATTTGGCTTCCAATAGCCATATTCAATGGTTGACAACCACCAGTAATTATATAGTTCTAGGGGATCTAATACCTCTTCTGGCCTCTAAAAACACTCAAAATTAACATAATGCAAATACATACACTCAAGCACACATGCATGCTCACCAAATAAAAAGTAAGTCATCCTAAAAAATGAAATCAGTCCTGCTAATCCTTTAAACGTGGACTTCTAGGCTTCAAAGGTCCATGGAATTCACTTACGCCATTTGAAAGCACTTAGATTGTGACTTTTTGTTCCGAAAGCCCGAAGCTAATTAATATAGTTTGGGAAGAGGAAACCTTCACTTGTCGCGTGTTAATATATGTGGAAACGACTTGAATCCTCCTGTAGTAGTCTCGTCTGCCTCGGCAGGATCTGCTGTAAAGTATCACAGCCTTGCCATTCATGAACGCAGATTCAGAGGCCACTGCAGAGGCAATAAAGCAGCTCCAGGATGTCACCATCCACACACTCCTTTTCAGAAAACAACATTAACATTTCTTCTTTTTTTAAATTGATGATTGTTATGCCTACTGTAACTGGAGCAGTACTGAAAAACCACGTTTTATTTTCCTTCGTCTATTTGCTATTGCTACATAGCAATTTTCCCCACTTTGAAAACTGTGGCTCTTTGAGACCCAGAAAATCAGCAAAACAAAACTATGGAAATGAACAACTAATAAATCTCAGAAAGTTCCTAAAACTTTTGTGATTCATAAGGTCCTTTCCAAAATCAGTGACAATTTCTAGGGTGATCAGCTGCTCGGCTCGGCTTGGTTGTCAGTAATTCATCCAGGAGTTTCAGGAATGCAGATGTTGTGAATCACCATTGATGTTGTGGTGAGCATTTTGTGATGTAGTTGTAATTGGCAATCTATGATCCTAGATGTAAGTAACACCAAAAAAAATTAACTAAGCTCCACCTGGGTGAAATCATTATTTTGGTGTTCTTGGTACCCATCTGCAGTAACCAGCTGTTTCTTTGCACACATGCTAACAAAATCATACAACAGTCTTTCAAATCCAGAAAATAGTGATACAAAATTAATGAATCAGTAGGAAAGAGTTATAGTTATATTTACTTTTAGTAATCTAAAGTCACAAGATTTCTTGCAAATGATACTGGGGATCTTTTTATTGTAATATGTTACTTTATTGTTGTTGGTTTGATAATCTTCACATAGATGGAATTGATGAAGCTAATGTTTTAGTTTATTAAATATTTTGTAAATGACTATTCTTCAATAATTTCATCGCTTTTTTTTCATTTCCTAGCAAAGAAAAAAAGCTGCACTTTTACAGTGCAGTTTTAGTAATAAATACATGTAAATAATAAAGATTCCTAGATCTACCCACCATTCCCTTCCATGAATCTTTATTCTACTCTGGAACACAGCACTTGCTTCTGTTTGGATTTACCTGAATCTGATTCATTTGATTTTTTTTTTTTTTGCTTCCTCTAACTAGTGGCAAAATTTTAACAGGGTTTGAGAATCTCCAGACACTCTGTCGCGTTGCACTTTAGTTTTTAATATTTTTTATCTTTCCTTACATTCTTAACCTAATTATTGGTCACATTTTCCCAAGAGAACCCAAAACTAAAATACCACAATGGTTTTTGCAACAGTACCCCATGAAGGAATACAACAATGGGTACCTGAAGAACCTACAAGATGATGTAGACATGATCATAAAATAAAAAATTCAAATTTAATTGTTTCCTGGGGCTACTGATGAACCAACTTTTTACTTGTACCTCAAAGGTTCTCTATACTTTATACAGATTCTACTATAAATCTTTCTAGTACTTATAAACATATACCTCTCTACCTACCATATTTTATTAAGTAGCTTTTGTGTTTCATTTCATGAAGAAAAATTTTATTCCTATTCTTTTCAACAGTTTTCACTTATATGTATACATATGTGTATATATGTGTGTATGTATATATATGCAGATTTACACATATCTGCAGGTATTTGGCTCAGAAAAAATCTGTCTGCTTTTATAATAGAATATGTGTGTGTGTGTGTGTGTGTGAGAGAGAGAGAGAGAGAGAGAGAGAGAGAGAGAGAGAGAGAGGGGAGAGAGAGAGAGAGAGAGAGAGAGAGAGAGAGAGAGAGAGAGACTCAGAATCCAACTTTGCAAAATTGCTTCTGATGGCCAAACACAAATATTTCCTCACTAGCTTATATGTTCACCACCCCTGTTTTGACTGAACAATTCTGTCCAAGCTGTACATACCCACTGACAGTATGCAGATTGAGGAACAATTAGTAATTTACATCAACTTAATTCTATCCTTTTGTAGTTTTAGTGGTCAGAGGCTGCAAAATTCTTATGGTGCCAAAATAAAGAAATTCATATTTCTTGAAGATTCCAATTGATAATATATTTCTTTGATTTTTACAGTTTCCACAGACATAAGAACATTCCCAAATTCATGATTTTTTGTACATTTGAAAAGTAGCAACATAACATCTTTAAACCTTGCCAACTGACACTGACCTCTGAATTCTGGCTACTAAGAACTCACACAACTTTATTAGGCTCTACAAATGATGATCCAAGTTAGGCTAAATATGTCAAGATCTTTTAGTCAAATTTGAAAAATTTGTTTGCCAGTCTATTAACATCTTGAATTATGAACGTGGGAAATTTTGGCAAGGAAGTAATGTCGTTCAATTTCCCAACATGCCATCAAGGTTGCATAATAGTATCCTTGATGGTTTAGATTTTGTATTTAAGCTAACGTTTACTTAAATTTTTCCTCTGAAAAAACGCTTTTCTCTGACCTAGGGTGGCTTAGCTTTCATAAATTCTAGTTTCCTTAAAATAAAGACAATATTATCTATGCTTATTAACATAAATAAGATATATGTATTGTAATCTTGGCTTAATTTTTTTTGTATATTGTAAATAATCAAGAAGTCTTACCTTCAATTTCTTCATAGGTAGTGCCTATGCTAACCAATGATAAAATGATGGAAAATAGAATAACAATGACTATGAATGAATTTTGAAAAGTTTTTGGAATTCTATCGATGTTATGCATAATATTATTCAGTATCCATTAATGCTAAGTTAAAGCAGAGTATGTTGAAGCAACATTCTATAACTGTGCTTTACCACATACATGTGCATCTACCCTGAACATCTGATAGTTACCTTAACTTGTATGAAAGAATAGAGTTCCCCTATGTTATTATCTATATTGTTTCCTTTAAGGGGTTTGTAGTATTATTTAGAATAGTAAAATCAAATGGAAAAGGTGCTTTTTTTCTTTCTTGGATTTTGAACAATCTAATACACTGTATGTTGCTTATTTTTTGTCTTTGTTGCAACTATAAGTTTTACCAAGTATATTCAAAGTTGCATATGGGGCATAACAAGAATAGTGGTGTTCTATATGATCATGTCTCCTTAAAATATATTTTCACCTTTTTTCACTTAATACAGACTTTATAAATAAGTCTACATTTTTTTGTGAAGGCTTTGCTGATTTTAACAATTGGTGTCCAAACTATTAATATGTGATTTTACTGTGTCTTTTCTCTGGCAGGAAACAACATAGACAGCATTATATCTCTAAAACAAGATTCACATTAGTTTAGAGATAAACAGGTAAGAAAATTTGTATGTATATTATATATAGACATATGGCAGAAATATACATAGCCTTATGAAATAGCCATGTAAAAAAGGAAAGATTGATAAGCACCATGAATAAAAACAGAGCAGGAGGAGCTACAGATAATAGAGTGGATTTCAGGTATCTTTCCATGCTGCAGGTGATGAAATAATAGTAAGGAAGTCTAGAAAGAGCTAGGAAGTTAATGAGAAGGAATGTGATAGAGTAAAAACGTTAATCGTCTGAAAGTGGGCGTGCAATACTTAGAATATTTATGTAGGAAATATTATAGAAGTTTGGAAATAAAACAAAAAAGGTTGGAATTAAATTGAAGAAGTAATTTTCAAATAGGTTATTTTGTTGTCTGTGTAAGGATAGGTTAATTAGTTAGACCTAGGGTTGGTTCTGAATGGGCTCATGCTCCAATTGCCACGGGCCAAAAGACCAGCATACACCTACCTACATCTTTAAAGGATTACTGAAGTAGTTTTGTGTAAACAGCTATTGGCATGGAGTGTGAGATTAGAGTTTAGAGATGACATCAGATTGATCAGATTGATCTGTGCTCTCTGTGAAGTATGAGGTCTCCTAATTCTGAATTTATGAGACAATAGGACAAGAATATGTGCTGTCATGTCATATATATGGTATGAGAAAATGTGAACAGTCGGGAGAGCAAAAGGAAGATGACCTGTACAAATGAAAAAATGGGCTTTTGCCTTGACTTTGATAAGAAGCCAGAAGACAGGAGAGAGGTTTCCTAGTAAAAAAGAAAATGAATTGCATTTGGGATAGACATACACTGTTGTAGAGTCTCTACATTTACCTCTTACTATGATAAGAGTTATGAGCATTCAGCAATGTCATTTCTGGGCATGAAAAGGTTGAAACTAACAGAAGTCCACTTGATGACAGCAGTAAGGGAAAAAATGGATTTCAGTAAAGCTTTATGTTGGAAGTGTACATTAGACAGTTGCCAGCATAAACATGATATTTAAAGCCATATGACTGAATGAGATCATTCTGGGGCACAAATGTAAACAAAAAGTGAAATGTTTGAGAACTCAGCCAATTTATTTTGATAACTATGTTGAAGATTATACTAATTAAGAGATTTTCACAAGTTCAGCCAGTGATCTCCAGGACAAGAATTCAAAATTCCTTCTCCTTAATCTCTCTCTTTCAAAATTTGACTTCTGCCACAAGTAAAAGTGTAAATATGTTTCCTACACCAGACCCATATTCATTCACACAAAAATATAGTCAAATACTGGAGTATTTTTTGTAGCTCTGAAAATGTTCAAGTTTGCAGATTCAAAAGTGAACTTTATTGCATAAATTCCAGATAGTATATAAGGGAAACCCAGAGCCAGATATAGAGAAAAGTTGGACTATCTGAGAGAGAATACCTACCACAGTCAATTCTTACTCAGCCAACTATCAGGCCGAAGAAAGTAAATACTATCTTCAAGAGTCATCAGCCTGACTGGTCTTTCCTACCAAATGCCTGAATCGCTGCCTCCTCCTGCTTTAACTATCATTCCTGCCCATTTGTTTCACTTCCAGCTTCAAATCTGCATCATAATCACAGAGTTGGAATTGAAAGTTTGAGCTACACATGTTTGATTATTAAGCCTTGAACTCACAGAAACACAGAAAGGTCTCTGTCTCCTGAGTGATGGGATTAAAGGCACGAGCCATCACTGGATAGTCTTCCCTTCTGCTTCATATGTCTAGATGTCCATGGTCTTTTGACTTCTTAAAGATAGATATTTCTAGTTTTTGTAAAGACAAAAGCAAAACCCTGCCCCCAAACCCTGAGTTTTTCTTACAACTTGAAGAATTGCCAAATGGGTGGATCAGCCATCATTATTCTTTATCAAGAAGTTTTTTTTTCTGTTTAAATTGAATCTTTATGGATTTTGATGATATCCATAGCTTTTTTTTTTTTCACCTACAGAAACAAAAGCAAAACCCATTCCCCAATATCCTGGTTTTGATTCTGAAGTCAGCATATCTTTGAAGTAGATAAGCTGATTTTACTCACCTGTTTTTCTATAGTCCAGTGCCTTTCAGCAGCTGGTGATCCTTTCTCATTAGCATTGAGAAAATTCAAAGTTGACAAAGTATTATGTAGTCTATCTCTGAAGATTTCTTATTACTCTTTCCTGTTTATTTAGTATATCCTTTAGAGATTGATTTAATCTCTTTATGACAGCTTGCTATGGTGGGATTGTGAGTATACCTGACCTGTTATATGCTTTATATTACGATAAACAAAAAATGTTCTGTTTTACTAAAGACCTATGCTGGAGCATTGTCAGTCTTAATTTGTATAGGTATTCCCATGACAACCATAACTTCAATCAAATGTGTGATTACAAAGTCAGCCATTCCTGAACTCAAAACATTTAACTACTGAAATGCTAAAAGAGCATATCTATTTTGTGATGTACACATCATAATTTTCCAAATTCTGTAAAATAAAACACAACCTTCTGTCAAATTTTAGTTCTATGTAACCATTAGGATCATTTCTTGCTGTAAATGGGGTTTAATTACAGAAGAAACAGGTGGCACATCTTTTTATAATTTCTTTGGCTTATTACTAAGTGGTAGAGAATTTTTTACCCTTTGCTATTGATGCAATATTTTTTTATGAAACTCTGAGGTCTCTAGCATATTTCCTATTAATAATTTATCAATTTCATCATTGGCTTCTATTGGAGGGCCTGGTAGACCTGTATAATATCGATTGTGTGTTATATAGAAAGGATGATTCCAATTTTTGATTATTTATTTTAACAAAATAAATAATAAAGCTACTTTTGAGTTATCCTTAATAAGATTATGTTTCAATGTGTAAACCAACACTTTCTGCAAACTGAGAGTCAGTGACTATGATAATAGGTTCTGTAAAATCTATCAGTACCATCATGATAGCATATAATTCTGACTTTTGAAGAGAATTATAAGGATTTTGAGCCACTTTACGTACATTTCCTGATTTGCAATCTGCCTTTCCTGAATTTTTGTTTTAGTGTAAAATGTAGGGGCTCCAGAAATTGGTGTATCTCATACATCACAAGGAAGAATCCATTTAGTTTCCTTTATAGCTTCAATTCTATTCCTTTGAGGATATATGTTATTAATCTCTCCCATAACATTACTGTAAGCTCTTTGCCAAGGTTTACTTTCTGCCCATAATTGGTCATTTCTTCATTTGTTAAAGGTACAACAATTTCTGCTGGGCCCACTCCTGTCAGTCGACCAATCCTTAACTTTTCTTTCTAAATCAAATCAGAAATTATTTTAAATTTTTTTAAAATTTCTTACTCACTTTATGTGGTAGAAATATTCATTCCAATATATTTTCCCTTTATATTAAAATTCCTGTTGGAGAATATTTAGAGAGTAAAATAACCAGAAGGCTCGATCCACACAATCCATATGTGAATCCTGTAATTATTTTTTTTCCCAACAAAGCCAGTTCTTCCTCAGATTCAGCTGTTCTCTTGAACTATTTAAGTCTTTGTCATTATTTAGGGTTTTGAAAAATTATCCAGATCATGATATTTTTATTCTATTAGTCATCTGTAAATTGAAAATATCTCCCAGCAATCTTTGGTAATCATCAAGAGTCTGCAATGTTTCTCCTGATTTGTAACTTTGGGGGTCTATTTTTTTATTGACCCATTTTGTATCCTGCATAATTAATGGAATGTCCTCTCTTTGCATTTTTTCAGGAGCAATTGTAATCCCCTGTAGGGGTACTGTGTTGTTTCATGGTTAATAATTGTCCCACCCACTGGTTTAATAAAAAGAGCTGATTGGCCAAAGGCAGGCAGGAAGTGTAGGCGGGGCTACCAGACTAAGAAAATCTCTGAGAACAGAATGCCAGACAGACCACCAGAGAGAAGCCAGAGGAAGCCGAGGACAACTATGCTGCTCTAAAGAAAGGTACCGAGCCGCGTGGCTGAACAAGAGACATGGGTTAGATGAAGGGTAGAGAGCTAGCAAGTGATATGCCTGGGCCTGAGGCTGATCAGCCAAAAACTAATGAAAGCATCTGTGTGTCTCTGTAGGACTGTGATACTGCGGGTCTGCTGGTCTGCAGGCCTAAACTTTGAGGTTAGGCCCGAAAGTCTGGACCAGAAACCTCATACTACAATCCCCAATCAGGTAAATTTTTTTCACTTCATTAAACACTCTAATGTATTTCCATGTAATGGTAAATGAGAGATTGTGGGAATTGTTTGCATATCACTTATAATGTCTGTTGTACAAAATATTGGCACAGAGTGGGGCTATTTAACATTCCCTGTGAGAGGAGCTTGTATTGATATCTCTTTATAGGCCAAGAATTGTTATAAGTGGACACTATAAAGACAAATTTTTCTTTGTCCTGTTCTTGTAGAAGTATCAAAGAAATAGTCTTTTTAGCCAGTAACTTTAATAGACCATTCTTTAAGAAACAGAGAGGGCAAAGCAATTCCAGATAGTAGAGAGCCCATTGGTTCAAGAAAATTGTTTACCACTCTTAGATCTGTTACCATTCTCCATTTTCCAAATTTCTTTTTTTTTTTTTTTTTAATAACAAATACAGGAGAATTCCAAGAGCTGGTTGATTCTTCAATTTGCTGAGCATTTAACTGCTTATGTACCAAGTGTTCTAAGGCCTGCAATTTCTCTTTTGCTAAAGGCAATTGCTGGGCCATTATAAGCTTATCTGTTAAACATTTTAAAAGTAGAACTGTGGGTGCCTTTGAAAGATCAGCAGCTATTGTGCCTTGTTTTTGTACAAGCTGAATGGCTGGCAATTGTTTTTCATATTACCTTCTAATGTTTTCCCAGAAACATATGTTAGTTTATGGTTTATTTCTGTGATTGGAGGAAGGGCTTTCTGAGTATTTATATGTTTCAGTAAGTCTCATCTCCATAAATACATAGCAATGTTAGCCAATGGCTTTAATTTTCCTTTCTCTCCTTCTGGCCCTATATATTCTAGCGATCTTCTACTCTGTTTCACCTGGGCTAATTTCCTAATTCCCAATAACTAAACATTTACCCACTGAAGGGTTTTATTTGAATGCCAAGATTCTGGCGAAATTATTGTTACATCTGCCCCTATGTCTATAAAATTTTCAATGACAATATTACTTATCTGTATTTTTAACTTTGGTCTTTGTTCATTTATAGAAGTTTGCCAAAATGTTTACTTTATGTTTTTTCTTCATTTTTTTGTTTCTTTTTCTTTAATATAGAAATAGTTTTTCTATTGTCCAGAGTTGTACAGATATCTGATTAGGCTTTAGTTTCTTTAATTGTTCTGAAAAGGAAGTTTATCCATGACAGCAGGAAAAAACTGCATCAGATTTGACACGGGGGCTTTCAAAAGCCCACTTGGGATATTTTCTGAGGAAGAGTGTTTGCTGTCCCTTATTGACCTGCACTCATTAGTCCAATGCCTCCCTTTGCCTCCTTTCTACATACACCAGAAGTGAGAAGCATTTTTTTTTTTTTAGATTATTCCTAAAAAACACATTGTTTCTAAGAATGGCTTTTTTACAGTTCTTTTTATTTGACCTTGCCTTTCGTAATTATAATACTTGATATTTTAAGATTTTTCCCTATACCTCTAGAAATAACCTCTTCTATACAGTTATCACAGATAAAAGATTCTAAATTAGTTGTAGAGTGAATCCAATCCACCAACAGTGCTGAATTTACTTTTAATGGCCTAATTATCTTTTTGCAATGTTCATATTTTCTTTTTTGTATGTTCATTTTATTATTTTATCTTTATAAAAAATGTCTTTTATCCATGTATCCCCCGGCTCTACATCACGTCTCTCCTCCCAATCCCTCCAGTCAGCCTTTCAGCCTCCCCATCTCCATTCACCCATTCACACTCCCAAAATGGCAAGAAGTCCCAAGGTAGGTCAGCTCAGCATGGCACATTCACTCCAGGCAAGTCTGAATTTCTCATCCCAAAATCAAGACTGGGTTAGGTGTTCCTTGCAGGGAATGGGTTCCAAGGTGCCAGGCCACATACAGGAAGAGTTTGACCCCACCCCTCGAGGCTCTACATACTGTCTACACCAATTTGCAGTTTCCTGCCCTTGTAGGGACTAGCTCCTTTTCCCCATGGTTCTCCAGTATCTGTTCCCCAGAGCTCTGTGAATTTTCCTCATAATCCCTATCCCCTTGATTATACAAACTCTCCTTCCCTGCTCTCAGCTGGACCAGGGACTCTGCCCAGTGCTCAGCAATGGATCTCTGCCTCCACATCTGTTCATAGTTGGATGTAAGTTCTGTGATGACATTTAGGGTGGTTTTTCCTTTGATTATAGGGGAAGTCCTACTTAGGCACTCCCTCCACTATTGGTTGGAGACTTAGCCAGGGACATCCTGTGAGTTCATGAAGATTTCCCTAGCACCATGTCTCTTTAAAAACCCACATTGCCTTCCTCTATCAAGATATTCATCTCTCTCTCTCTCTTTTTTTCTCCCTCTTTGTTCCTCCTCTTGCTCAACCATCTCCTTCTCTCATGATTTGTTCCCACCTCTTCTTGGTTGCAAGCTGTTATTATCCCAATTTGCTAAGGTGATTCTCTATTTTCTCTCCCTAGGGGAATCTCTGGATGTCTCTCTTAAGTCATTTCTTATCCAAAGCTGTTCAAGGGTTGTGGTTTACAGCTTGGGTATTCTTTGATTTTTGTCTAAAATCTACATACGAGTGAGAACATTCCATGACTAATTTTCTGGGCTTGTGATATCTCAATCAGGAGGATATTCTATAAATCCATTCATTTGCCTGCAAATTTTGGGATGTCATTTTTTTTTTTTTTTTTTTTTTTTTTTTTTTTTTTTTTTTTTTTTTTTTTTTTTTTTTTTGCCGAGTATACTCTGTTGTGTACATGTACCACAGTTTACTAATCTTCAGTTGGGGAGCATCTTTGTTGTTTCCGTATTCTTGCTATTATGAATAATGCTGCTATGAACATAGTTGAGTTAATGCCTTTGGGGTAAGAATGTGCATCCTTTGGTTATATGTCCAATAGTGGTATTGCTGGATCCTTGGAGAGATTGATTCCCAAGACTGATGCCCAGTTTTCTGAGGAACCACCATATGGCATTCTAGATTTGTTGCGCAAATTACACTCCTATCAACAATGTAGGAGTGTTCCCCTTGTTCCACATCCTCTCCAGCATAGGCTGTCATCTGTGTTTTTGATTTTAGCCATTCTGATAGGTATAAGGTGATATCTCAAAGTTATTTTGATTTGCGTTTCTCTGATGAATAAAGAAATTGAAGAATTTTTTAAGTGCCTTTCAGCCATTTATAATTCTTCTGTTGAGAATTCTCTTTTTGCTCCAAACCCCATTTTCTAATCCAGTTATTTAGGTTTGGGGACTCTAATTTCTTGAGTTCTCTATATATTTTAGAAATAAGTCCTTTGTCAGGTGGTGGGTTGGTAAAGAGCTTTTCCCATTTCTTAGGCTGTCATTTTGTCTTATTGGCTCTGTCCTTTGCCTTACAGAAGCTTCTCAGTTTCAGGAGGTCCCACTTATTGATTATTGTTCTTAGTGTCCTTGCTACTGGTGTTATATTTAGGAAGTGGTCACCTGTGCCAATGCATTGGAGGGTATTTCCTACTTTCTTTTCTATCAAGTTCAGTGTAACTGGGTTTGTGTTGACGTCTTTGATCCCCTGGATTTGAATTTTGTGCAGGGTGATAGATTTGGATCTATTTGCTTTCTTTTACATGCTACTATCCAGTTATGCCAACACCATTTGTTGAAGATACTATCTTTTTTCCATTGAATATTTTTGGCCTCTTTGTCAAAAATCAGGTGTTCAGAGGTGTTTGAGTTAATGTCAGTGTCTCCAATTTGATACCACTGATTTGCAAGTCTGTTTTTAAGCCAGTACCAGCCTGTTTTTAATACTGTAGCTCTATACTACAGCTTGAAGTCAGAGATGATGATTCCTACTGAAGTTCTTTTATTGTGCATGATTGTTTGGCAATCATGGGTTTTTTGATACTACATATGAAGTTGAATATTGTTCTTTCAAAGTCTGTGAAAATTTGTGTTGGGATTTTGATGGGGATGACATTGCATCTATAGAATGTTTTTGGCAAAATTGCAATGTTTACTATGTTGATTCTACCTCACCAGGTACATGGGAGATCTTTCCATTTTCTGATATCCTCTTCAATTTCTTTCTTCAGTGACTTAAAGTTTTTGTCAAACAGGCCGATAATTCTTTGGTTAGAGTAATGCCAAGATATTTAATGCCATTTGCAGCTATTATAAGGAGTGATGTTTCCCTTATTTCTTTTTCAGCACTTTTATCCTTAGTTTATAGGAGAACTATTGAGTTAATCTTGAGTTAATTTTGTACCCTGTTACTGTGCTGAAGGTGTTTTTCAGTTATAGGGGTTCCCTGCTAGAATTTTGGGGGTCACTTAAGTATATGATCATATTATCTGCAAATAGAGATAGTTTGACTTCTTCCTTTCCAATTTGTATCCCCTTCATCTCCTTTTGTTTTCTTCTTGCTTTAGCTAAAACTTTGAGAACAATACTGAATAGATAAGGGGAGAAAGGACAGCCTTGTCTTGTTCCTAATTCTAGTGGTATTTTTTTCAGTATTTCTCCATTTATTTTAATGTTGGCTGTTGGATTGCTATATATCACCTTTATTATATTTAGGTATTTTCTGGGTATTCCTGATCTTTCCAGGACTTTTGTCATGAAGAAGTGTTTGATTTTGTCATAGGCTTTTTCAGCATCTAATGAGATGATCATGTGGTTTTTCTTCTTTCAGTTTATTTATATGATGGATGATTCTCAGTTTCTCATATGTTGAACCATCCCTGCATCTGGGATGAAGCCTCTGCTCAGGGTAGATGATTTTTTTTGATATGTTGTTGAATTTGGTTTACCAATATTTTATTGAGTATTTGTGTGTCAATGTTCATGAGGGAGATTGGTCTGCAATTCTCTTTCTTTGTTACATCTTTGAATGACTTGAGAATCAGGGTGATTGTGGCCTTTTAAATAAAGTTCAGCAATGTTCCTTCAGTTTCTACTGTATGGAGCAATTTAAGGAGCATTGGAATTAGTTCTTCTTTCGAATGTCTGGTAGAATTTTGCTCTGAAACTGAGCTGTTTTTACTTGTTAGACTTTTAATAACAGCTTCAATTTCCTTTTGGGTTATACGTCTGTTTAGGTCTTTAATCTGATCTTTCTTTAATTTTGGTAAGTAGCAACTGTCCAGACAGCTGTCCATTTCTTTTAGGTTTCCATTATGAAGTAACGTTATGAAGTGGAATATAGATTTTCAAAGTATGACCTGATAATTCTCTGTTTTTTTCTGGTTGTCTGTTGTTATGTTCCCCTTTTCATTTATGATTCTGTTAAATTTTATACACTCTCTTTGCTTTTTGCTAAGTTTGAATAAGGGTTTGCCTATCCTGTTGACTTTCTCAAAGAACAAACTCTTTTATTCGTTGATTCTTTGTATTGTCCCCTTTGTTTCAATTGTATTGATTTTAGCCCTAATTTTCATTATTTCCTGCTGTCTATTATTTCTAGGTGAGTTTGCTTCTAATTGTTCCAAAGCCTTCGGCTGTGCTGTTAGGACTCTTGTGTGAGGTTTCTCTAGGTCTTTCATACAGGCATCGAATATTATGAGTTTTCCTCTTAACACTACTTTCATTGTGTCCCATAAGTTTGGGTATGGTTTGGAATCATTTTCATTAAATTCTAGGACGTCTTTGATTTCTTTCTTAATCTCTTCTTTGATCCAGAGGTGGTTCAATTGAGAGATGTTCAGTTTCCATGAATTTGTAGGAGTTTTGTGATTTTTGTTGTTCTTAAACTCTAACTTTAGACCATGGTGCTCTGATATGATTTAAGAGGTTATTTCCAGTTTTTTAAAAAAATCTATTGATATTTGTTTTATGACTGACTTTGTAGGCTTTCTGTGTTTTTTGTTGTTGTTGAGAAATATATATTTTCCTTTATGTTTGGTTGGAAGCTTCTGTATATATCTATTAAGTCCATTTGAGCCATAACATTTGTTAGACCCCTTTATGTCTCTGCTGAGTTTCTGTCTGGTTGGCCTATCCAAGGGTGAAAGTCTAAAGTCTCCCAATACTAATGTGTGGCATTTGATGTGAGGTTTAAGCTTTAATAGTGTTTCTTTTATATATGTAGGTGTCCTTGTATTGGGGGCATAAATATTCATAAGAAAGATGGCTTCTGGTTTTGTATCCATTGTGTTGGGGTGTGTTTTTCTATAGGTGAATTGAGTCCATTGATATCAAGAGATATTAGTGACCAATGATTGTTATTTCTGGTTATTTTTATTGGTATGTGTTCATTCCTGTTCTTTGGGTTTTTCTTCTGTGGGATTATTGATTGCTTGTGATTTCATGGGTATATCTGGTTTTATTAGGTTGAAATTTTCCCTCTAGTGCTTTCTGTAGGGCTGGATTTGTGGATAGGTATTGTTTAAATCTAGTTTTATCATGAAATATCTTGTTTACTCTATCTATGGAGATGGATAGTTTTTCTGGGTATAGTAGTCTGGGTTGGCAGCCATGCTCTTTTAGTGACTGTATAGCATCTGACTAAGATCTTCTTGCTTTCATTGTTCCCATTAAATAATCGGGTGTTATTCTTATGGGTCTGGATTAATGGGTGATTTGACTTTTTTACTTTACAGTTCTTAGTTTTTTGGTTTTTTTTTTTTTTTTTTGATTTGTTCTGTAGGTTTAGTGGCTCGATTGTTACGTGCTGAGCAGACTTTTTTGGGGGATCTAGTCTACTTGATGGTCTGTAAGCTTCTTATATCTTTATAGGCATTCTCTTCTTTAGGTTGAGAATATTTTCTTCTATGATTTTGTTGAATATATTTTCTTTGCCTTTGAGCTGGTATTCTTCTCCTTCTTTGATTCCAGTTATTATCAGGTTTGGTCTTTTCATGGAGTCCCGGATTTCCTGGACATTTTGTGTTATGACTTTTTTTAGTTTTAGTGTTTTCTTTAACTGATGTATCTGTTTCCACTGTTGAATTTTTCACTCCAGAGATTATCTCTTCCATCTCTTGTATTCTGTTGGTTATGCTTGCATCTGTAGTTCTGGCTCATTTCTTCAAGTTTTCTATTTTCTTCTTTGCCTCGGTTTGTGCCATCTTTATTGCTTCTATTTCAATTTTTAATTCCCAGAATGTTTCTTTCACCTGTTTATTTTCTTTTCATTGGTTTTCTTTATTTTCTTTCAGGGATTTGTTCATCTCTTCTAATCTTTTGTTTGTATTTTCTTCTATTTCTTTAAGGGAGTTTTTTTTTTTAATATCCTCTTTTAAAGCTTCTATTATCTTCATAAAGTTGTTTTTAAGGTCATTTCCTTCTGTTTGCTCTTCATTGTTATGCTCAGGTCTTGATGTTGTAGAATCAGGAGCTTCTTCTGGTGTTGTTTATATTGTTATATGTATTCTTGCATTGGTGTCTGCCCATTGTTTCTAGGTTAACTCTTAGTCAGCTCTTGGTTGACTTTTAGTCAGTTGTGACCCTGGGGGCTGAGTGTCTCCAGTAATTTCTGGGGTGCTCTTAGTTGGCTGTAGACGAAGGAGCTTTGTGTCTCCAGTTGTCACAGAGGTTGTTCTCAGTTGGGCCTTAGTTGCCTCTTATTTGGCCTTTTAGTTAGCTGTGTGTGGACCAGGAATCTTCAGTTCTTTTAGGCTTTTGTGGACCAGGAGGGAGGCTTTAGTGTCTCCTATTGTCTAAGTGTGATGACACAGATTGCAGTTTGGGTGGGATTTGACCTGTGGGATGTCCCTCCAGCTGTGTTTTGTTGGGAATTGGCTGGGGGCGCTCTACCAGCTTTCTTTGTTTTAGGGAAAATCTAGGTGTTGTTGGAGTGCTGGGGTATGTTCCCAGGCCAGGGTTCAGGGACCATGGTCTCTGCTTGGTCTAAGGGTCAGAGTGCCATTTACCTTTTGGTCAGCTGTGCACTGGGAGGAAGGCTTCAGGGTCTTCAGTTGTCAAGATGTATGAGTCAGCATTTTCAAGATCCACATATTCAATTATTAATCTCCTAGCTTTTGTATCTGGAACCATCTCTTTTACTTTTGAAGTTAATGTCTGCAAAAATTCCTGTAAATGTTTCTTGTCTCTTGAATCACTTTTGTAAAGGATTCAGTTTTCTTTTCTATTTCTTTAATTCTTCCCCACGTGTTAAAAGCTACCATTTGGCATAAACTTGAGGTGTGATCATCATATAGTGATTGCCTTTCTAACTCAGCACAACCTCCCATCTCAAAAAGTTGGTCTTGGGGGATTTCTATGCTTCTATCTCTGTTTATTTGTTTCATTGCTTCAGCCTCATCCTTCCACCATGTCTTCCACTGTATAAGTGATGAGTGGCAGGCCTCCAAAATGTCTGTAACCACATCTAATCCACCTTTAGGGATTTTTCAGCATACATGTTGACCAGAAATTTAACATTTGCTTTACAAATTGTGAGTGCATACCACAAGTGATGATTGCTTTCTTGACTCTCCTTAAATCAAATATTTGTACTGGAGCCCTGCTAACTTCTGAAACTTTTTTTTATCATCTTTTTATTTCTTATAGTTGGTGGATATAATGTTGCCTATTTGAAAGCCTTAGGCTATTTTTGTGTAATTTTATAAGACAATTTTGAGATTGGTTCCTTAAATTCTTCTGTCTGGGTCTGAATATTTCTGTGCTCTCTTTTAGCAGGCTTTTCTAAGGCTTTCTTCTTGGCATTCATATTAACTTACTTTTAAAATTAATGGAGAAATAATATTCATAATAAACAATATGACGATAATCCCATCTATATTATTTATCTTATTTACTGGTTCCAGTTTCAAATCATCTAGAATATCAAAGAAAGCCTAACCACATTTTGTTATGCTACTCTTTTTCATTTTTACATTGAGAAAAGTTCTCTCTCTGCCTTAAATGAATTCCCCTTTTTAAGAAAACCCAATTTATTTACCAAACTTGTCAGTGACATTTCAGATGACTCTGAAGTGGGGCAACTATCTAGTACAGTAGCAGACCAAGGTAGGAGTTCAAAAAGATAAACAGAACTCAGGAGAGAAGGCTACTGTCTAAAAAACTAACACGGACAAATGTAAAGAAGAAACCACGTGGCAGGCTATGCCTGCAGCTAAGACCAAGTTCTAACCGAAAACCTAGCCAGCTGGTATTTACTCTGACCACATGTAGTTCAGGCCAGCAAGTATTGTGTGTGTGTGTGTGTGTGTGTGTGTGTGTGTGTGTGTGTGTGTGTGTGTGTGTGAATTTGTACCCTAAAAGCTGAGCACCAAATGTTGCATGAATTCTAGTCTGCAAAATTCCTGTAAAGGTTTCTTGGGAGCCTGATATTGGGAACCTAGAATATCAGACAGAGGAAGCATTCAATTCTTACCAGGCCAAACAGGGTAAATCTTTTATCTTCAAGAGGCCTTACCCGGCCTGGTCACTTCTATAGAATGTCTGAATCTCTGCTTTAAATATCATCCCCACTCAATTGCTTCACTTCCAGGTTCAACTCTGCATCATAATCCTAGAGTTAGGGTTAAAGGTGTGAGCTACTACTCTTTGGTTGTTAGGCTTTGAACTTAAAGAAATACAGAAAGATTTCTGTCTCCTGAGTGATAAGATTAAAGGCATAGGTCACCACTCAATCATCATAAATGATGGGATTAAAGGTGTAAGTCACACCCTTATGTCTACATGACTTAACTATGGTTAAATTTGTCCTCTGACTTTCCAAGCTGATTTTATTAAATATACAGTATATATCTACAGATCTTCACCACTGATGAGAAATCAAGTGTCGTTGTATAAGGCCAAGGCTGTGGACTCAGAAGAACAACTGTCTTTAAAGTAAGGTGATTTCTACCCCTATCCAATTCTCAACCCATGCTTCTTAGCTCATTTATGTATGGGAATTGTCAGCATCCATGCCTCCCAAAACCCAGCTCTCTCTCAAAGGTACTTTGAAAGATCATTGGAAAGACCAGATTTAAGAGAAGACAGATGAAACTGCTACCCTTTCCCATAGCCATACAATAAGGCATGCCTGAGGGATAGAGAGCCAGAATGATGGATATTGTAAGTAACAGCTGACAATGTTTCAACATAAGATGTTTCAAGAAAAAAAAAAAAACAACTAGATAAGAATAATAATAAAAGACTTAAAAGTATGTCCTGGTTGTTTTAGGCTGTTATGCAAGGTCTTAACTAAGGTTTCTATTGCTGTGCGAAGACAGCATGACCACGGCAACTTTTATATATTAAAAAAATGCATTAAATTCTGGTGGCTTACAGTTTCAGAGAAAGAGTAAATTATTATCGAATACTAAATTACTATCAAATACTAAGTACTCAGTATTAAAAATCATATGTATAAACAAAACAAAATGGACCTTGAAGATTGCATGCATGGATACACGTCTATATGTGTGTGTGTTTATAAAGATAAGTGTATATCTTTCTAGATCTATATATCTACAACTATATGTATCTATCTCTATATCTATAAATATGTTGATATCTAGAGAGAGAAAGAGACAAAGAGAGAGAAGAGAGAAACATTTCAGAAAAATAAACTGTATTTTATTTGGTTGAAGCAGTAATGCCGTTGGTAAATTTGTAGAGTAAGGAAGACATTCACTGTCAAACTCTGGCCTTCAAAGACATATAAACACACATGTGTCTACTTACACATGTGCAACAAAACAGATAATAAATGAAGTACATAGACTTCTACTTGTCTACTGTATGGGTTCCATAAGCTGTGTCTCTTATATATTATTGTATTTTCTGATTTTGTTCTTGTTCAGGTCTTTTTAGTCACTATGGATGAAGCTTCTTTGACATTTACGGGATTCACAGTCTCACAACGCTTGTCAAGTTTTTTCTTTTTCTTTTCTTTTTTTTTTTCCTTGTCATAACCTAGAGGAAAGGTGATGGTTAAAGCTTGCTGTTCTTTGTCGGATAAACAGTGAAAGAAACATTAAAATAACAATGATAATAATTGTGCATTTGGGCCAGGAAAACATGAGGAGTTTAAAGTTGCAGACACCATGGTTACAGCGTACAACTCAATTCTCTCAAAAGTTTACATGATTAAGAAAACATTGGATCCTCACTCCCCGGGTCATGGTGATGTCTTGACAAGACCCCACCTATCAAAGGGTACAACCGTAGAAGTGCAAAAAGTTTTGTTAAAAAAAAAACAAACAAAAAAAAAAAAGTTCATTGTCTGAAGTGACTATGACACTGAAGATACTCTCTGACCAAAAGCAAATACAGACACATCATTTCCCAGATTCTGCCACTAAGATACAACACAGAGAACACTATAGTGTGATAGTATAGCGAGCTTATGCCTCAAGCTGTCAGCAAAACTGGGCAGTAAGCATCCACATAGTGCTGGCTCTTCATGAATGAACAATGCAGTGTGGTGGAGCTATGAAGATTTGAGCTTTTATTTTCTGGAAAACTTCCATAGCTAAGCAGAGTTTCAGAGTTGCATTCTCTGTTAGAATATGTTGAGAGACCATTGTATTACGCTGTAAAGGCTCAGCCCAAGTTGCAATGGAGAATTTCAGATTTTAGAGATGCCAGAACTTTGAGATTCCCAGCATTATAGCTGCACAGAGTGATGGTGATCCAAGAGAGAAGCTACAGGTGCTGCAGGCATGAACATTGGAGGTTGAAGTTCACGTGTTATTATAAGCTTCAGAGCTCTGGTCTAGGCTTTCTTTCCTATCTTGATTTCTTTCTTTAGAAATAAAACTATTTGATAAAGAACACTAAGTGTTGGATGTATGTAATTTTTGTTTTTTGTCTCAAAACAATGTTTATCTGTGTAGACTTAGATGTTCTGGAAATCATTCTATAGACCTGGATGGTTTTGAACTCACAAAGTTCAGCCTGCCTCTGCTTCCCAAGTCCTGGTATTAGCAGTGTACACACATCATCACCGCCACCACCACTTTCTCTTTTTTTGTAATTTTATAAGGAATCAAAATTATACCTTTGTCTTCAATCTCACAAGGGATTTTAAAATTTTGAAAGGTGTTTAAGACTGTTATTAAAGATTCGAGGGACTTTTTGAGATTGACTCATTGCATTATGAGAAGAACATGAGAATGTAGGGCCCAGAAGTAGAATGTTACAATTTGAAATGAGTGTTTGGACAAAATTCCAGGTCTGGTTGTGACTATTAATCTTCATTGTTAACTTGACTGAACTGAGAGTCACTTAGGGGACACACACCGCTGGGTATGTTTGCTAGGTTGTTTCCAGAAAGGGTTAAATTGAAAAGGAAGAACGATGTTCAGTATGGGTGGCATCAATCTATCAGCTGAGTTTCCAGACTGCAATAAAAAATAAGAAGAAATCAAGTTGAGCACTAGCATTCATTCATCTCTCTCATCTTCGTAACTCTGGAGAACTAAACTGTGATGTTTTAGGATATGCATATTGAAAAGACAGTGCAAAATTTTCCTCTTTTCTGAAAAATCATGTACACTTGCTTTCAGAGCACTGCATTTCATCTATCTAAAGCAATATGATTTTGTGCATGTTCTACAATTTTGATGGGCAGATGAATACTCACCACCTTTGAAGGCTTAAGAACAGATGGAATTGTACAAAATATGACATCAAAGGTCTCATTTTCTTTCTTTTTGTGGTAGTTTGTTAAGTTGCTTATCTATTGCTTATGAGCTATTTATATTAGAGTAAATATTTACATATGCAAACTTTATTGAGACTACCCTCACATGTTACTAAGTTTAGCAATTGCACAAAAGCTATTCCATCACAGGAACAAAATTTTCTTTCCCAATCAGAGAAACGGTCTCACATGTAGTAGAGATTTATTGTTGGCGCATGCTATGGGTAGTGAAGACCCTACACACAAAACAAAGTAACTCACTAACAAATTATGGAAAAAGCTCTTGGCCCATGGATTGCCCATAGCGAAGTTTTGATTTGTTTTCTGTATTTTGCTTGATTATTTTCTCTACTCAGAATTAACTCAGAAACTACAAACACTTCCAAGACTCTACCATTACGCTACCTTCAGTATTTTCTTTTCTTTTACTCATTTAATTTGAAAAGATTTTGTTCTGTTGCCCAAGGTGGCCTTGAATTTAAAGAACTTACAGATCTTCCCACTTCAACTACTGTCTATTTAGTTGGAATTTTATATAGCAAATAACACACTCATATGCATATACATTTATTTTTCTAAAAGGAGAAACAGTCTCATAGTGCATGAGTTCTGATTGGGTTTATAATAACAACATGGAGCCAGATGTTGGAGAAAGCTGAAGAATCAGAGACAGAGGAACAGCCACTTCTCACCCAGCCAACTCCTCAGGAGGAATCCGTAGGCTGAATACCTCTGAGTCCGTAGCAGAAAGGGTAGGGGCTGCAGGCAAAAGGCTGAACTCCTGCTTTCTCTTTCTCTGTCCAGATATCTTACTCCATTCTTCAATATTCCTACCTTTAGGATTAAATGTGTGTGCCACCACTACCTGGCTCTGTTTGGCCTTGAGTTCACAGGGATCCAGAGAAACCCTTGCCCTCTGACTGCTGGTATTAAAGCATGGGTCACCACACTCTGACCTTCATTGCTAAATCTGTGACTGGCTCTCTCCTCTGATTTCCATGCAAACTTTCTTAGATGTTCAATATATCATCACAGTTTCACATGAACTGCCAATAATAATTAATAAATGTGCTTTAGCTTAGCTGTGATATAAACATTAATGAAAGTTTTCAAGCACACACCTAATAAAAGAAAAGTAATTCCTAAAACTAGTTTGTTAGGGAAATCGCCTGAAGAGAAGTAAGTGTTCACAGCAACTGTTTCACAGAAATTGTCATAGAAATTAACAGTCAGAGGAAAGAAAGTGGGTTGTGAAGTGCAGTCAGCCAGAGGTCATTTTCTCTAATAGTAAAGCCACTGTGGGACTAGGTGGGAAGTAAAGAATAGAAAAAGAGAATTATTTATTTTGTTTACTTTCTAAAATGTAAATAGTTTCACAAGGACACACGTTTGTCTTTGCGTTGGTACTATTGTACTCTGGCATGAAGAGGTTCAATAAAATTGTCAATATGATCAATGACAATAAGAAAAGACATTTTATCTAAATTATAAAGCCACTTTATGATAAACGGAATTTCTGAAATAATAGTGTGGACTTTTATGTCAGAGCATAACTTACTTGAGATTATTGGATTTTACTATCTCGTAGAGTTTAATCATAATTTGGAGGTTTAAGAAAACCAAATACCATTTATATTAAATTTATTGGCAAGAAATGTGAGCTTCCCTTTTCTAGAACATCTGGAGCTTATCTAAGCTGTTACCTTGTTAGGTCATTCATCTTTTCAAATGATGTGCACAAGTGGGAATAGCAGAAATTCCATTGACATCTAAAAAAGAAGGTCAACCTAAAATGTACATAAAATTACAAGAATATTTAGAAAACAAGGTAGCAAGCTTAGAATGTTCATAGACTGCATATGTTTAAAACTCATATGTTGGTTTTTGACTACTGAATAACAGAATATTATTTTGCATTATAATGATATAAATCAATAATGATCAAAGACAGGCCATGAAAAATAACTGGTTTTAGTAGATAAAATATAGATAGAGCAATAAAGTGAATTTTTATCTATTTCAAAACAGTGGTTGTTCTAAAGTTTCTTTTGGTTTCTGTGTGTTTAGGTTGCATTTTAATGTTCGTAGAAAAGCTACACTTGAATTATTAAGACATTAAGTATGAAATAACTGTGCTTCACACTTAAAATACATGATATTCAATATCTTCCTTGCTTCTTAATTTTGCGCATCGCCTAATGGAAGCCATATTAATATTTTTGTGATTGTCTGACTTAGAGAAAAGCGATCTGTTTGAACTAGCTTCAGAGGGTTAGGATAACTTGGGAAGCCCTAGCCAGGGGAAGGAAAGGAAAACGGCTGGCTCTTGCTCTAACATGAAGACTCACTGCAGTAAAGCAAGCGTGCAAACAAAGAGCGTAAAACAAATAGCAACAAGACTCTTGCTCCCTTAAATTGCCAGTGGAGGGATTATAATTTTTTGCCTATTCTGCTTCCTTCCTTTCTGTATTTTAGATCGAACTCAGGATGCTTCATGCATGGAGTAATCCTCTAACCTTGAACTACATCCTCGGCCTGCTTTGATTTTCTACTGTTGAGACACTCATTTTCTAGCCCATGCTAATCTTGAGCTCACTCTCTGGTACAGGCTGGCTTTGAACTCTCTATTCTCCGTCTTTGACTGTTTGTAGACTTGGGAATGTAAGCCAGCACCAGGAAGCCTGGAAAAAAGTTGAGCCTAGATAATTGTGAATTCCTCTAACAAACAGAGTGCAAACTTTTTAATAAGTTTCACTTACTTTGAACAATCCTTATTTTTTACATGCGTGATCTTAAATTGTGACTAAATATAATTTGGTCCACTAGAAAATTTAATATCACTATAAAGAGCATTAGTATTTGTCTTCTATTTACTCTTATATCAAATAATAAGTTAGACAAAGTCTGAATCTGCTTTAAAATTACTTTGGTTCTTTCAAGACATCTTTAGCTTTATTTTTGAATTGCTTATTTCTTAGAAACAAATCTCCCTGTGCACTAAAAGCCACATAGCTTGATTTTAATTTCTTTAAACTTAATGTATTAATAAGGAAGGCTATAAGTTTAATATGATTTTATGAAAATCCTTACACAAACTATTATTAAAACCTTACAGCAAAGAGGATTTTGAAAATAAAGTAAACTAAATAATTCCCAAACAATAGGCCAATGATTACTTTTATAGTTTGTTATGCTTCAGTGTTTGAACATAAACATGCACAATGTTCCAAAGGTTTAGAATTCTGCTGCCTTACATAAGCTTAAAATATGAGATTTGAATCATTTGTGACATTTCCCCTGGTTTTATTGCTATTTTAAAATGCCAAATAACTTTAAATAATATCTTAGAGATGAAAATATTGTTCTCCAATTGTGCATTTCAACTGATTTAAAAACTGATTTTATGAAACTCATTTTGTGGGAACAATTTTCAAAGTCTTCTATTGTGACATTGCTTTCCAAAACCTTTACACCAGATTCCATTATTACTAGCTAACATAAGAAGGTGCCAGTTTTACCCCGAGCCCATTAGCATTGGGTATTATGTTTGTTAATTTAATAGGTTTTAAATGTACCTTTTTATTGCTTTAATTTGGGTGTGTTTGATTACTGTATAGCTCCTTCATGTTAACAGATGTTTACTTTCCACCTGGAAATTTTTAATGAATAATTTAATTTCACCTGCACTTACCTAGCAGAATCTTGATGTTACCATGACCTTAAATCTGTACTTCAAAGAATGTAGTTTTAATGCTGGGTACATTTTTATCTATTAGTATGAGTAGTGTTTACATGTGTATAAGTTACTTGAAATTATTTTTTTATCACAGCAATGTAAGAGCGGAAGGTTATTATGAAGAAATCTGGGTCTGTCTGATACGGTTCATCATATAGCAAATGGAGACTGTTCGATCTCCATCATTCTCTCATCATTAGTGAGAGAAATTTCAGTAATGGGCATTTCTCTATAGGTCTATGAATCTTTTTTACTCCTTATAATATAATTATTTTTTCAATTAAATATGTGTACTTATCTGGTAAGAACATTGATATTATATAGCAGAAGAAAAATTATTTAGGTTAAAAGATCAAGAATCAAAATGGTAAAAGTGTAAAATATATACCTTCTGCAACAAGGATAGAATAAAGACAAATTATGTTTTAAAACATGAAGAATATAGGGAAAGTAAATAGAAGTTAACCACAAGCAATGAGATGACATGAAGAGAAAATATTTTTTATGGCAGGCTTCTGTACGTTATACACATATAGAGAAGATACTACTGACATTTACTTTAAGTGCTTCCCTACACATTTGAGAAGTGAGAAGGGAAACAGAATAGAATAACTTCAAAAAAAGTTTACAGAGCAAGTTTTTTAAAAATCAAATATAGCTCGTACATACATTATTGTTGAGCTCTCAACTTTGCTTCTAAAGCACCTCTCAAATACACAAAAACCGTCTCAGGAGAAAATGGAAGGGAAATATATTGAGAAGTACAAGAAGCTATGAAGATATGATAACCAAATTAAAATGAAAACAACAGAAAACAATCTTGGAATGGTTTTAATCACTTGCCTAATCAGATAATCCACACACTAACTGCACAACTGGTAAATTCAACATTCTTCAAGAATCACAGTTACACAGATCATCATACCTGCTTCTATTTGTCGTTAAAGTATAGGATTACTCTTGATAATATCTATATTTATCTCAGAGTGTTAATCAATAAAGTTGTATAATTTTTTTGTTTTTATATGCTTGCATTTTTATTTTGAGAAAATTTAATCCTTATGTGATAAACATACCACTCTCATGTTCTGTTTGAAGATCCAAATGATTTAATATAACATCTAACTGACCTACAGTTAATGAAAGTCTGTAAACTATGTACTTAAAACCTATATTGCTCATCACCTCTAAAATATTATTGTCTTGCCTTCAATTTTTTAAAAGCCTCTAAATTTTCCATTTTTCAGTATTTACATTCTTATTCTTCCCATCAGTAACTCAGGTTGTCTATTTATTTTTACTGTATCTTCAAGCTTGTTATGCCTATGATTTTGTGCATCCTTTAATCAGTAGAAAGATACATAGATTTAAAAAGTGGAGATTTAAATGTATATAGTATTCTGAGCAATATTTTTAAGCCCAAGGCTGTGGTCCCAACCCTGAAAAAAAGTGGCTTGAAGAAGCTTCTTTGTATTATGGCTCTGAGAGAGATTTGCTCCAATATCTGGCTCTAGGTTTTTATAATACCAGATAGAATTTGTGCAGTACAGTTTAGAATTATTTTTGTTCATTTTCTTGATTTAAAAATATATTTATCCCATTAGTGTGGTAATATATACTTTTTGTGATTTTTTTAAAAATTTGTTTTGTTTTGTTTTTTCCAGACAGGGTCTCACTATGCATCTCTGGCTGTCCTGGAATTCACTATGTAGATTAGGCTGGATTCAAAGTCATAGAGATGCTTCTGCTTCTGTTTTTCTCTCTCAAATGCTTAAAGATATTAGACAACAATCCCCACCCTTTTCAATTTTAAAATGGAGCAAACTATGATATCATCTAAGGCAGGAAAAATGAAATCACATTCTGTTATGAGTTTTCCAGGAATGAAAATTTTCAGGGATGATAATGTCTGTTACATTCCAGCTAGCCATGGCAAAGAAACTTCACTATGAATGAGGAGATCCTGATTTCAAAGACATTTAATAAATTTTGGTATATAAAATATGACTATCTCATAAATTATAATCATTTTAGGTTGGTTTTATTTATAAGATAATGTTTTAAAAATTTTAGAAAAGATATTTAGCCAATTATCTTTTATATTGTTTCTACTACTCACCTTCTCAGCAATATTACAAGTTAATGTTATCATCAATACCCATACATCAACAGCTTTATTCTGTCTCAACTAAGGAGGAAACCACATATCCTTCACCTTTTATTGATTAATTGTTAGGAAAGGAAATGCTAATAGAATGAGTACAATAAATAACTTATTTATAAGCATATGGATAAGTTTTGGAATGTACTTAAGAATTATGCTGGTCTAGTAGAGTGATAGTAGTATGTTTTTTCACCCTAAGATCCATGTTCTCACTGACCACCAGGAGTTGTTGGCTTTGTAGTAAAGGATATAGTTTCTCTCTTGTCAGGCAGGCCTTATATTACTTAGATATCCAGTGGCTACCACCAACATAGGAGTGTTACTATTGTATTCTTAAGGATATCTTGCCATGCTGTTCCCTATTGTGGTTCACAGGCATCTAGACTGGTTAGGTCTGCTAGATTCTTCTCTGGACCTTGGGAAAGAGGATTTCAGGATTGATTTGGTTTAGATGATTCATCATAAGTAATAAATTTAATATATTAAAACAATGAAAGATAAAAATCATATAACCATTTAAGTATACACATAAAATAGAATTTAACTAAATTAAACATCTCTTCATGATAAATCTCAATAATTTAAGGATAGAAGAAATGTATCTCAGTCTAATAAAAGTCACCTATGAAACACCATTGTACTGATCCGTAGGGAAAAAAAGAAAAAAAGAAAGATTCTAATTACTCCAAGTTCAAGAATAAGGCAAAAAGATATCTTTCCTCTTTTAATGGTGCTGTGTTATAATAAGATTTTTTTGTTTGGGGCAGCTAGAGGTTTAATAAAATCATTCAAGCCAAAGAAATTTTGCAAAGAAAAAATTATTCACATGAATATTTGTAATCACTAATATTTGTATACAAGGTTTTAAATAATCAAAGATATCTAGAAATAATAAAATAAGTAAAATTGTCATAAATGTAATCTACAAAATGGCAATCTTACTGTATTTTCAAAGTAAATGAAGCTAGAATGGAAAAGGTATATCAACCATCATCTGTTCATATAAAGTTACTTTAGGCAAATTAATGGATATGAGAAATACAGTGTATGTACTTACAAGAAAAATCATTTGTCATTTTAATCATGCAGAATAATCTGAAGAACATGATGCTATGCAAAAGAAAACAAGGAAAAAACAGACTAACATTGCAAGAACTTACATGTGAATTCTAAAAATGTCAAACTTAGAGAGGAAGAATATGGCATGATGGTTGCCATAATATATATGTCAATTAAGTTTATTGCAATAATGAAGTCATGTATACTGTCAGTATAATTCTCCATGGCTAGAAAATATAACCTGACATATACTATAAAAATATTAGTAACTTATTTCCTATTCTATTTATATGTTAGTTTCATCAATATAATTGCAGGTAACACTTTAAGTATTTTAAATTGTTAATGTTGGTATGAAGGTAAAATTATCAAATGTTTATAAACTTTTTCCCTGCTTGATTTTTGTTAAATTGATGTAGAAAACTCATGCTTTGGAGACAATGCAAATTGATATAGATATAAATCAATAGATAGTTTTGAAAATAAAATTAATAAATTCCTGAAAAAATAGATACACATTCTTTTCCATAATAAAATAGAAATCTTTCAACACTGTGAAATAGTACCTATACTGTTAATAGCTAATATTACAAAAATTCAATTCTCTGATTTCTTTTGTATATATTCACTAGATGAAGCATCTATGAGTAACTAGTAACACCATTGAGAAATAAAATTAATGAAGACAAGAAGAAACCATAATAATAATGAGTCTTCCAATTTTTAGTGTAATGAGTATACACTAAAATTATAGACTTTCAGATTTCTTTGAGCTGTCTCAAAGCTGTCTCAAGCTGTTCAAGATTTAGAATAGTCATGGACTTCCTAGCTTTTGGGGAGGATATACCCATTGGAAATAATACAGTGTTCATTCTTCTCCATTTTGCATCTTAAAGAATTTTCTGATTTTACATTTCATCTGCATATAAAAATTAATTGTATCAACTAAAATCATCATAGTTACATTTCTGGATTTGAGCATGAGAATGATGAAGATTAAGGTTTTGTAATCAGGTTGTGTCTGTTCTTGCTTGGACTGTAATTTTTTTCTTCCAACCCTTTATCCCTCCTAGATCATCAATAAGCTTCTGTGACCTCTGTGGATGGAGCAGAAGACCAAAGCACCATTTGTCAAGCTGCTTTGTCTGCAACTAATGATAAATATTAGAGTGGCTCTCTAGAGAGTTTCCAACAGAAGAGCAACCCATTATACACTATCTTTTTAAAATGTTTTTGCTTTGCTTTGCAGTTGTTTCTAATTCTGCTTTCCCCCATATTTTTAAGCTTCTGATATGCATGCTATCTACATATACACATGCACACACACACACAAACACACATACTATACATATCCATTCAGTTGTCTTATGTTCACAAATATAAATGTATTATTTATTATTTTTATTATGTGCATCTTGCCAGCATTTTCTTTTCTAGCAATTAATCAATAAAAGGTGAAGGATATGTGGTTTACCTTAGTCAAAAAAGAATAAATCTTACTGATAAAAGGGCTTTCATGATAATATTGGCCTGTAATATTGTCAAGAGAAATGACTGTGAAAAACTGTACTGAAGGTCATGGTCTAAGTACCTTTACTTACATTTTTAAAGAAATCTTTGTATAACTGAAACATAACTAAAATGATTGTGATTTCTGAAATATTCTTATCTTATATATCAAAATTTATAAAATATTTAAACCTTTGCAGTCAGGATATATTATCCTTGATAATGTCCCTTTCATGATTGGTAAAGTTAAAAACAAATCATTGTGTTTTTTTGTGATTACAGAAAATCACAGGTCTACACAAGGCAGAGATCAACAGATCATGTGTATCTGAGCCCTAAGGGCTTCATCTACAGCACAACGTCTACTCATAAAGTTCAGGAAATATTATAGAAGAGCAAGCAGGAAGCTTACAAGAGCCAAAAACTTAGAAGTCTGGTGTAGAACTATGTGTCCCGTAAATGGCTTACTAAGTAAGACTTGAATGACAAGTCATGTGAATAGATGTGCAAAACAGGAGTGAAGAAATCACTTGGACCTTCATCCTTAGGGGAAAGAAACCGATGGGCAGCTAATGATGGCTGAGAGAGGGAAACAGTAATTATTATTATTATTATTATTATTATTATTATTATTATTATTATAACTATTTTATTCTTGAAATATAAGCAAACAAATCAGAATAGTTTAAAACAAATAAACAAGAGAGGAAGAGTCCAAGAAAAAACTTAAAAATCACACACAGATGCAGATACACACACATTTGAACATTCAGAAATATCCTGTAAACATAAAATCAGAAACTATAATATACAGGCAAAGGAGCTGTGAGGTTAAAAAAGAAAGAAAAGAAAAAGAAAACAGCAAAAATTCTTGACAAAGCACTATGAAGGAACTCAAAAGTGACATTGCATTAGTTTTGTGTTGGCCATCTGTGGCTGGTTATAGGTCTTGACCTTAAGCATGCTTTGCACACCCATTGAGATTCCATTGGAGAAAACTAGTTTTTCATTTGCAAGTGGTTATCTTTTAATATTGTTAAATAAATAAACTATTGTTTACATTTCTGATGAAGTTTCATTTATTATAATAAAATTTAAGAAAAACTAAGCTTTTAGGCTGGTTTCTTCATTACTTTTACGACAATAGTTGTAGCTTGTTGATTTGTTTTAATGCAAAAATTATTTCTATGGGAAGTCTATTTGCTGTTCATCCTTAAACCAACTCTAATTTGACACATATCAGGATTTCATTCCCCTAATTTTATGAAATGCATCTTTTGTGTATTTATACCGTGTCTAGCCTCTTTAAATAGTTACCCAAATTATTCTAATTAATTAAGCTTCAACAAAAATAGAATAGTTACAAGGTTTATAGACGCTTATTTCAATATGAAAGTTTAGATGAATGCCAAATAAAACATGTTTAACAAAACAAGTATTTTAATGAGTTTAAAAACTTGACAAAGAAAATATAGTGGTATTTTGATAATTAGAACCAAGGTTTATATATCTTTAACTAAAGAATTCAGATCTCAGAAATTCTTTTCTGTTAGACACTTTGAAGAAACTAATCTATAACCAATAGTAAAGTTAATTCTATAACCAATAGTAAAGTTAATTATCATCCTCTCTTGTGCCCAATTACTTGAGAAACTGTATTAGCACATTTTCCTATACGTTTTGTGTATTTACTATTATTGTTGGTATATTTTTAGTGGGTATCAATTGTACATAGGTTTTGAGTTACAGATGGAGGCTTGTGTCCACCCTTCAGTGCTGGGACCCCATCTGGCCCAGACCTTTACAGGCCACGTGTATAGGACCACAGTCTCTGTCAGTCGATCTGCCCTCCTGTATTTAGAATGCATTGTTTTCTTAGCTCCATCGCCTCTGGCTTTTATACTCTTCCTATCTTCTCTTTGTACTTCTCCCTGATCTCCACAGAGAGGAATTTGATGGTAACATCCCATTATGGACTGACTGTGACGGGCAAGGTCTCTCATTCTCTGTATAATGTCTGGCTGAGAGTCTCTCTTTGTTCAGGAGAAAGCTTCTCTGATGATGGCTGAGTAAAACACTGATCTATGACTATAGCAGAGTATCACTAGGAGTCATTTTATTGCTACATTCCTTTAGCAGAACAATACATTTTTATTTCTCCTAGGTCCCTAGCCTATCTGTTCTTAGTTCTTGGATACCTGAGCAGTGTCAGGGACAGGTTCATCTTACAAGTGGGACATAAATCCAATCAGATATTGTTTGATTAGTCGTATACCTTTTTGAAAGTATTGTCCTAGTATATCTTGTACATAGGTCACATTATAGATCAACATGTTCGCAATTGGGTTGGTATATACCTTTCTTCTCTAATACCACGTAGAGTACCTCTCAGTAACATGAATGCTAGTTAGTAGTGATGAACACCCTAGGTAGGCATCACCTCAACTTCTTCATGTTGTGTAGATGTTGTCTTCAGCAATAAGGCCTTACCATCAGTTTTTGGAGAGCAACCAATAGACTTGGCCATAGTCTGAATTTTGGAAGGATTAACATGGGGATCCTTTGGCCAGCAACTCAATTAGCCCATTCCAGGAAGTAGAGGCTTCTTTTGGTGGTAGGGAATGAGTGGGTCAGGGGAAGGCAGATGAGGGAGCAGGAGGGATAAGAGGGAGATCTGTGGTTGGTATGTAAACAAATAAAATAATTCTTAAATAAATAAATAAAATGATTACTAGAAAAGGGACCATATGGAAAGAGAAGGATCTCTAGGGATGGGAACAGCAGCCCAGAACATGTTATATAAAGGTAAGTAGGAAAATTAGTGAGAGTATATATTTAATTGAAGAGTAGAGAGGGAAGATGCACTGGTTGGGTTTTGTCTAGTAGACACAACTTAGACATACCTTGGAGAAGGAATGTCACATAAGAAAATGCTTCAAAGAGATTAGATTACAGGCAAATCTGTGAGGTATTGTCTTGATTAATGACCGATGTGGGAGTACCAAAGTCACTGTGGATGGTGCCACCCCAAGGTTGATTCTGGGAACTATAAGAAAGAAGAGTGAGCAAGAAAGCTTGCTGAACGTCAATCTGGCATGGCCTATGTTTCTGTCATTGCATCCAGGTTTCTTTCTTTAGTTTCTGCCTTGACTTCAGTGATGGACGGTGACATTGAAATGTGAAAAGAAATAAATTCTACCCCCCTAAGTTCTTATTGTTCAAATTGTTGTCTTATAACAGCAAGAAAATCCTAACAGAGAGAAATACAAGAGGAGAAAGGGAAGATATAAAATTAACACTGATTGAAAAAGATATGAATTATATTGCTTCATATTTACCTAAAACTGCATATAATACAGACATATACAAATATACATACACACACACACATATATATATATATATATATATATATATATATATATATATATATGTATATACACACAATGAAGGCTTTTGCTGTTGCCTTGGTGGCTTCCACAAAGCTAACAATACATGGCTGATGATGAAGTCAAATGTACTTTGGACACAGAATCTAAAGGAATCAATCTGAATCTAACCAAGAGGTTTCTTTCCTGAGAAATGGCTTTCCTAGTAGAAGAAGATGATATGCAAGTTACCAAGGGAAGAAAGTAATCTATTGTACTATAGAGCCATGACATTTAACATTCACAACAACTATCATGGAAAGATATCATTAAAGGTGAAATAATGACACTTACATTTTGGCAGTAACCAGGAGTTCTCTACTTGGACATAAGCCTGCTTAGCAAAACAAAAATCACCTAGCCAAATGTCCACAATAGGCCTTGGACCTTAGAGAGACTTTTCTACTGCCATTTTACTAATCCAGGATAATTCTAACTTCATTCTAAATAATTTGCCTTATGCCCATGGATAAGTATGGCTTTCATCTATCATCAAAAATATTTTTGCAGCGACAGAACATTTTCAGCAGACAGAGTTTATTACAAGAAGCCACAGTGGTCCAAATATAGAGAGAATTGGCAGTGGGAAGCCCAGTCCAGGTCAATACATCTACAATCGAACCTTTACACTTATGATATGGGGAACATTGCTGGAAAGGAAATTTTAAGAACCAGCTGTAAGGTTGTGCCTTCTATATATGACAGGCACAATCTATACATCATACACGCAATTCTTTATATCTATGAAATCTCAACAATACGGCTTTCTAAACAAGACATGAATAAATCTAATACCAGTTGAAATGCATTGATGGATGGAACAAATTATCTCCTGATGTCCCACTACGAGATGAAGTGCTACAAGCAGTTAATGACTGATGAAGGAGAGAAAATTAGGTTTCTCTAGGGATGACTTCCCTAACTGATTATTAAATACCAAGTGGTCATCGCTAAAACCGTATATATACAAGCAACACTAAATAAACTCAGAATGTCCTGTTTATATACTTATTTGTATAGATGTATGTATTAAACAATAATAATTAAAGAAAAAAGGGCATAAGAGTAAAATAGCATTGGAGGTATTAAAACAAGCAGAACCAGGAAGGAGATAGTCTAATATTCTAATTAAAATTAAAATTTTAATTTTAAAAATTAAAAAACTAAGGAAACTTAAAATTGGGTTAGAAAGATTTCTCAGCAGGGTTTGCTGTAAAAGCATAAGTAACTAAGTTAAAATCCCCAGCATCATGTAAAAGCCGAACATGGCAATGAGTACCTTTAACAATACTGACTGGTAGAGATAGCAGAGCTTCCTGGCTAGACAGCCCAGGAAAAATGCTGAGCTTCCAGTTCAGTGAAAGCTCCTGTCCTGAGGGAAAAGAGCAGAGACAGACAGACAAAGACAGCTGATGTCCGCGTGAACACATACCAGTACATGTACATCATATTCATACACACAAATAATTAAACAATAAAAGCTTCAAAATATTTTTTTAAAAATTTAATTGCCACAAAAATATCACCTAGACCAAAGACCTAAATTGAAATCCTAATCAGGACTTAACAATTGTCTTCGACATTAGACAAGGCAATGTATAAAGCCCACAACAGCTTCCAGGCTCAAAAGTGGGGCAGGTCACAGCAAGCAGGTAGAGCTTACTGGCCAGTTCCAAACATTTCTCTTTGGGGACCAATAAAGGAATAAGTTGTGAATATTGAAGTACTAAGCAGCACGATACCTGGCTGCCCAGGAAGTATTTCATCAGCCTTGCCTCTAAGGGAGCTTCCTCATAGATCTTTGAAAATCTGTACTGGCTTCTCATTGCTATTAGGAGAAAAGCAACAAGCAAACAGAACTACACCTTAGATTCTTTCTCCAGCTCCCACCATCATGTTCAGTACTGAGAGACTTTCAATATATATAATATGTTATATTATATAATTATATATGTTATAATTATTATATATATAATAGATCTCTCATGTTACTTAAATTCTAGGTCTCCTAGGTCTCCCCTCATATATAAATCCTATGACTCAAAACAAACAAATTAAACAACTTAAAAAAACAAACAAACAAACAAACCACCTGTGTTTGTGTTTCCAAAAGTAGTTTTCATGGTACGGACAACACTGCTGTTGTGGCAGCCAGCACCTGGGTGAATATATACGCAGAAGGCCATTCCACTTGTGCGCATTTCTACTGCTCAGTCAAGGCAAACAGCAACCAGCTGGCTGTGACTAGCTCAGCTAATAAGCATAAAATCAACATGGGCTGATACGGGCTGAATATCAGCATCTGTTAGGCCATTGTCTTTGCTGGGATGTCTGACTGAGCAGAAGGGAGAGACCCATTGACAGCTTCCTATGAAGCAGAACACAAAATGAGCGTTTCATAACCACCTGCCAGGCTCCCAAGTGCTAGAAGGCCATCAGCTAAAGACACGCAGGAGGTGCCCGGTCCAGCCCTTCAAAGGCTCTGTCCTTTCCAGTCAGCTCTCTGGTTTACACTGTCCTTGGCATTTTTAAAATAAAAGCAATGAGAAAGAACCACGGATGAGTCAGGAATTAGGATTAAAGATCAAGAATCATAATATCATTTCGTGCGTCATTACACTCTCCAGAGAGAGCCAGATGAGCAAAGAGGGCAGGCCATGTGCTGTTGCATGAACGATGAGGTAGCTCCCTGACTTTAAGGAGGAATGTTAAAATTTAGGACGCTTGTTAGCACATCAGTTGTGAAGAAGACTTCATCTTTAACCTGGAGTCTCCTCGTTCTAAGAAGCCTCTCCATGTGAGTTTTATTTCTGTCTCTAGGGGCACTCACCACCACCCCCCTCACCCCTCCCCCCCGCCCCTGGTCCCTGCAGAAGCCCTCTGGACTCTAACAGAATACTAATCTCTCTTCTTTAACATACCAGGCGAGCATTTCCTCCTACTGTTCGGTCATTAAAGCTGAGAGTTACTTGATGTATTTACTACTATGAATTCTCAGAGCCCTGCAAAGTATTTTTAAATGTGGGAGCATAAATATGGAAGTGTTCCTCCTTAAAAAGTACAATCTCACAGGTGGGACCCAGAGACATGTTTGTGATAGGTAGACACACTCGGAAATTTCTGTGTGTCTTGACTAAAGACAAAAGTCATGAACTCTCTTTAAAAAGAAAGCCACGAACAACTGCTTGCTCATTTCACTAGGTAAGTAGCAAGGAGAAAATGTGGCAAATGCAGAATCTTTATTTTCTAGTATAGTTGCAGAGAAAATGGGACCTTGGGAGCCAAATAGTGAGACTTTATGAACTCTAGTGTAGATCACAATGACAAGAAAGAGTATTGTTTTGTGTTGTCTCTTTTTTTTTCTTTTTTTTTTTTTTTTTTAAAAAAAAAAGCTAACAAAGAGCAAGTAGAAAACAACAGTGCTTGTAAATCAATTTTAGGTTCTTGGGTCTTTTTTTTTCTCTGTGTCATAATTATCCAATTTTTAAAGAAATTTCTTAAACTGTAAATCACCAAACATCCCCAACCTATGGATGTCTAGTGGACAAAGCACGGGTGCTAACATTTTTACAAGCAATCCAAATAAGTTTGTTTTGGCCATTCTTAAAATGACTTAACTTTTAATGAGGGTTACACACCCTATAATCGTAGGGGATGCGGTGGATTTGATCTGAGATGTCTTTGACACATTGGTTAGGAGATTGTTTGGCCACATATAATTTTGGAAGTAATTATATTCTAAAGGCTATCACCAAACTAATGGATTAATTCCTTGATGGGTTCATAGGATGATATGACTGAGAAGTCATGGAAAATCAAAGGTGGGACTCGGATAAAGAAAGAGGATCTAGGAGGATCTGGGATCTTGAAGGCTATTTCTTGACCCTGGCATGCTCTTCTTTGAAGTTCAACTTCACTTTGGGCTCATATGAAGTTATCTGATCATGGGCAGAGACTATAAAACTGTGAGTCAAAAGTACATCTTTCCTCCTTTGACTTGTCTATGCCTGGAATTTTGTCTCAGCAATAAATAAGAAACAAATACAAAGAAAAGCTTGGTCCCAGTGAAGTGGGATCATTGTAAGCACCCGGCAACGTGGTTTAGCATCCTTTGGAATGGTCTACGGAAGAAGTGAATTAAGAAAGCTTAGAATGTTATTAATGGACTTAAGAGTTGATTTTTAGTGTGACCTCACAAGACCAGAATGTGAAGAGAAAAGAGGAGAGTAAATCAGTACTTTAGAACTTCACAATGAGAACAAACACTAAATTAGGAATTGTGCTAAAAGACGTACTTATTGTATTTTGACAAAGTGCTTGCTTACATTTGTTAATGCTTTGAGAGGAAATGTTGAAACAGTTCAGCAGTAATTTTAAAAATATTTTAAAATTTAAAATATGTGGTGTGGATTTTTTTTGATTACCTCTATCCAAATTTATATTAAAAATTTTCAAGGAAATTAGAATAGCTGTGTGTGTGTGTGTGTGTGGTGTTTGTAGTTTCGTTATAAAGGAAATGTGAATTAATATGGAAGCCAGAGAACATTTGTAGGCACAGAGTTTGGTGGTTGGTAAAAGAATCCAAGCCCTTTTCTCTAGAATAGGAAAAAAGGGTACCTAAGATATTTGCAAGACTTGACAAACACTAGATGAAGGGTGATCTCTTAATTACTGTTCTATTCCTGTGAAAAGACATCTTGACCAAAGAAACCCTTTCAAACTAAACCATTTAATCAAGAACTTCTCAGAGGGTTGGCTGATTATCATTGATTATCAACATGGTAGGAAGCATATAGGCCTGGTTCTGGAGGAGTAGCTGAGAAGTTTACTGTATACAGACAATAGGCAGAGACAAAAGCTTGGGTTGGTGTTGGCTTTTGAAATCCCAAAGTTTACTCACAGTGACACTACATTTCCAGCAAGACCACTCCTGCTCCAACAAGGCCACATCACCTAATCCTTTCAAATAGTTCATCAACTGGGGATTCTGTATACAAATATATGAGCCTATGTGGTGTATTCTTACTAAAACCACCATGGGTATAAAATAATAAATATATTTAAAAGCTTTCTTTTGAAGAAGAAAGCACTGGTAAGGTTACATGAGGAAGTCTTTCCCAGATCAAAGTAAGAGGTATTGAGAGGAAACCACAGCCATTGTCCACAGAGGTGAAGCTATTGCTTCAATTGGCAGGAAATAGTGACATCATCCATGCGATGCTGCTCTTGAAGTAGTGTGTAATGGAAGACTAAAAGTTATGACAGCTTCCGCCAAGATTTCAAAGGAACGCCTGAGGCCAGGCAATATGCGATCAAGTTCGAATCCCAATAACAAAGCCTAAGTTTCAAAGGAGACTCAAGAAAGTTGGAGATGACAAGAATGTGAAATATCTGTGGCTAGGGAGCCAAGTTAGGCTAAGAGTGAAGACATGCGAAATGCTGATCATAGGGCAGAGGTGTCCAATCTCATAAACTTATCTTCCAAAACCACATGACCCAGTTAGGACATGCTACTAAAAATGTTTTCCCTCCTAGATCTGGTTTTGCTTCTTATCTATCTCGGTTTCTTTTTCTTTTCTTTTCGTGATGGAAATGTTTATTGACATCTATCATTATGTACTAGAAGAGTATAATATTCTTTTTTGAAACTTTTTTTGATTTTGATATTATAATTTAATAAATTTCTCCATTCCCTTTCCTTCTCTCTAACATGCCCCCTTTTAAATCCATACTCTTTATCCATTAATTATTATTGCCCATGCACACATATGTATATATATATGTCTATATATTTCTAAATATAGCATGTTTAGCCTTTATAACATTTCTTGCGTGTATGTTTCCAAGGATGACATTTGGCACAGAACAACTTACTGCCACACTCTTTAGTGTAGAAGGCCATCTCTCTTCTTCCCAGATTTACTGAGTGCTTTGTGTAGGGCTGAGTACTCTAGGGCTTTTCTCCAACTTGTTAGTCAGGTCTGTTGGTGTCGTCCCTTCTCAGCTCACATTTGAGCAGTCATGTTGCTAAGACTTTGTGTGTGTAGTATCTGATATTATCAGAGGAGTTAGTCTCACAGAAAATTTCCCAATTCTCTGGCTCTTACAAATTTCCCCACACACTTCTGTGACATTCCTTGAGCCTTGGGTCCTCCAGTGTCTTGAAGATGTGTCCATTGGGACCAAAATCCATAACTCTGCATCTTGATTTGTTGTGATTTTCTGTAGTCACACCCTCTGCTGTACAGAGAAGTTTTCTCTAGCATTCTTTTAGGTACAAGGGTTAACAATAGAATTCTTTGAAACTCAAATGCAACTTTTAGTTTGGTCTTATGAAATGCTAGAACTGTTGAAACTGGGGACTCTGGAAGATAGATTAATTATATTTTTCTCTGTAGGATATTTCTGAGCCTTTGAAAATAAAGGGCGCAACATTTTGTGTTTTACAATCTGAGCTGTCCCTAGAAGGCTCACTTATAAAAGGACTATTTCTAACACAAGGCATTTTTAGGAAGTGATTGGATCTTAAGAATTCTGACCTAAATGATGTACCATTCCCTTGATGGATTCATATTACGGCACTATGAGAAGAATTGCAATGAATACTAGTTGGAGGAAGAATAAAGTCCTCACTGAGAAATTCTGTGAAAAATGTACTGTGTCCCCAGGTTCTATGTTTGTGTCTCTCTACTAGAAGGTGAGCCACTGTATTTTAGCATGTACTCACTTGCTGGAAAGAAATTCAGGTTCATGACACATCTACAAAATAACAGCCAAAGAACTGTGGACTAAAACCTATAACCACGAACCAGAATACGTCTTTCCAACTTTAATTTATTTCTCTCACTTATTTGTCACAGTAATAAAAATTTGGATAGCATAAAGATGAAATTGGGAAAAAGATGTTTGACATCATATTAAATTATTGCTATATAGCTTCTGCAAGTGTCCATTGTATGGTTATGATAGAACAATGTCTTTCCAGTTACTTGAACTTGATATGTTAACATTTTGTAAGACCAAATAATAAAAGTCTAGCAGCTCAGTTTTATTTAAGAATCATAAAATTTATGCTTAGAGAAATTATGGGACTTTATTCATGCACTATGATGAACTCACATAAAAAGTTTGATATCTTCTTATCTGTGCCTATACCTATTACTCATGGCTAATATGAGAAAATGGTCTGCTTTACATATGTCATTGTGTATATAGAAACCATAGATCCAAGAAAAGATCCAAGTGTCATCTTCTCTAGGATAATTCAGAGAACTTAGAAAGAAATTGTCAGAAAATACTGAAGAAGGCTTTAGGTGAAAAATTAAAGTTCACCAATGGTTCACTTAGTTTTCTAGGTGAAAAATTAAAGTTCACCAATGGTTCACTTAGTTTTCAAGGTTGCGTGAGACAATAGAGCATCAGTTTGAAGAAAGAAATTAAGTATATTGCCTCATTGCACAAACAGAAATAAATCTCACATTCACAAAAGATACTAAAGTTAAATAGTTTGGTTTTGATTATATAACAAAAGAAAGACATAACTTAGGGCACTGAGATAAAAAGAAATTCCTTCAGCTAAGCATAATAGATACTGATCATAAAATAAAGGAGGACTTAGCTAAAGAAATTCTGAATGAGGAAAGTTAGCAAAAATGGTAGAAATTGAAAAACCAGCTTAAAGTAAAGCACTTTAACAAAGTGTTATCACTAAGATATTATAAAGAATTCAATTTAAGTTTTAATTAATTAACAAACAGAAAAAGAGCATCATAATTCATGAAGGAGGAAAGTCTGGTGGCCATATGAGAAAACATACCCAATATTATGAAAATAGAAATTCACCTCGCCAAAAAACATTCTTTAGCCTTCATTAGAAGTGCAAAATTAATTACAAATGTTAATATCAAATGTCACAAAATAATAAAATCATGCAAGTTGTCACATACTAACAGTTGAAGTATTAATTGCTCAACCCTATTGATAAAGTGTTATGTGTCCATAACTTGGCAGTGTGTGTTGTAAGATTAAAAATAATTATTACTTTTCAAAACTTTTAAAGTTTATTGCTTTTTGTAACTAACAGAGATCAAGAAAAGTATTTCCAAGATTAATTATTTCAACATTTAGTTTTAATTAGTAAAATAAAAGATAAGTCATTAGCATCTGATAATAAGAAACAGTTGAATAAAACGTAGTATGCATGCTCTATACTGAAGTCTTGTAGAACCAGTAAAATAAATGTCTAGAGCTATGTATTTCAGCATAAAAGGGAGTAGAGTCAGAGAAAAGAGATAGAAATTACCATTAGCCATGTTTTCAAGTCGCTGAAGAAACACTGCAAAACAGCTGGTAGATCTCTTGGGTCGAGCACAAAGTACTGTTAGAATTATCTTATGTTTCTACAGAGGCATTAAGAAACTGTCCAGTGTCTGAACATTACTTTTATTACTATATACTATAAAATATAGTAATTAATATATAAATTTGAATTGCATGAAACCTTTTATAGAATAATGGAATTATTCATTTAACCAAATAAATAGATTATAATAACATTAAGTCTCCTTCATTTTTTATCTTCATAAATATTAGCTAGAAATATTATGTTGACTAATAAGAATCTGTAACCATCCTTTAAAGAATCTGTGCTCACAATAGAAAGGAATCTTAAAGCACAGTCACTGATGTTTCTGTGAGTCTCCACAGCAGAACATCTAACATCCATATGCTTCATGCAGCATTTCATTGCTTAGGTTCCCATTTGATAAATAAATCAGAGATCTTAAATAATCCTTCAAATGAAATGAAAATTCATCACCTTAAAGGCATTTCTGATGAGGTAGATGCTGCTATAAGTAGAAAGGTCAACTTTTCACACAGGCTTGAGAACGTTGATGTCTGAGGGGGCTGAACATGATAGCCCAATGCATGACAATAGTAGATCGCAATGCTATATGATTAAGCAAGGGAAAAAGCAGATTTTGTTCATGTTGGATAAACAAGGACTTGGCACTTAATTTGATTAGACAAACTTGTGGTTTGTGACATTAAATAGTTTCAGAATGCTTGATTCCTAAATAATCCTAGCAGCATGCAACATAAGTTTAAGATTGAACTTTCTCACTTGCTTGTTGTGGGAGAATGCTCTTGTACACTGTAAAGATTGTCAGAAGTATTGGTTAATAAAACACTGATTCGCCAGTAGTCAGGCAGGAAATACAGATGACCAGACTAGGAGAATTCTGAAGAGGAAAGGCAGAGATGCAGTTGCCAGCCAGATGAAGAGGAAGCAAGATGAGATTGTTGAACAGAGAAAAGGTACCAAGCCATGTGGCTAAACATAGATGAAAATCATGGGTTAATCTAAGTGTAAGAGCTGGTTATTAATATTGATCTTGATCAACTGGCTGAGAATTCATAAGTAATATTAAGCCTCCAGGTCAATTATTTGGGAAGCAGCTTCCTGGTATTTGAGAATTTCTGGAAGGACAGAAATGTCCTACTACACTTGCTCATTACTAGCATCAAGAAAGAACAGGAAACTGAGACTGAAAGTGAAGAAAGGGCCAGTTAATCTTAACCCCGTATCCTCTCACTCTCTATTAGTATTTTATTAAAATTGTCATTGGATGGTGAAACAATAGCTTCCCCAAAGGAGTAAAAAAATCACTAAAGAAATGGTTGAATGGAGTAGATTGTTTATGCACATGGAAATCATAATTAAATTCCAAAATTATGACAAAATATGTCTTGTAAATCATAAGATTAACACAGTTTTAGTCCTGACTAACAAAGCCAATAATAAAAGTAAAGGAAACACCTAAACTATCATTTGTATGTAATAACTACTGTTTTTCTTTTATGTTTGTTTTTGTTTATCAAAACTTTAATGACAGAACGGAGCCAAAGGAAAGCGAGAGGCATGTCTTACTGCACGCACCATTACATAAAGTACTTGATGAAGTATTTGAGCTGATAGTTATTCAACAGAAAAAATAGAAATTACACACTGGATTAAACATCATGTCAGTGAATAGAGAGAGGATATTTACTTTAAGAGAACTGGTTCAAATTACTTATGTCAGTGTTGTAAATAGATAAATTAATAAATATTATATGAGATATGCAAAGCTAATTTTCAGTGAAGCATACAGTAAAGCCCTTAGAACATATACTATATATATATAATATATGTATGTATGTGCATGTGCCACACATACACAATACAGATTCATATATAAATATATATGAACATATGATATATGTATGTAGAACATATTCTTTGGGAATAAATAAAGAAAAATAAGTTATCACTCTTAAACTACTCTGTATGTTACAATATAAAGAAAACAGAATTCACAAGATGATACATATATTAGATTTAATATTTTCAGATGTAATTTTTAGCAAAGATTTGAAAGATGATTGAAAACAGTTAGAAGAGTCTAACGAACTGCATCTGTTCCCCAAAACAAAAAAGAGTCCAGCTGTAAATAAGATACACCATTGTGGTGTGCACTTACGTAAAACTGGGTAGCTGTGTGTGAATAAGTAGTAGAGAGAAATATTTAATGTGATTAACATTAGCCCTTTAGCAGCAGCATGATTTCTCCCTCACATTATTTTCTGGATGGGAAATGCCATTCTCTCATGACATCTCCTCTTCCAGATCAATGTTATGCATCATGAAATACAGCCTCTTTGGCTCCATTTCTGATCTCCCAGAGAGGGGTTAATGTTACATTTTAATAGCTAGAACAAGGATTGCATGGAAAATTTCAACCAATTTCAAGTAGCCCATGGGAGAAGGGGCTAGCTTTTATAATTGCATTGCTCTCTCTCTCTCTCTCTCTCTCTCTCTCTCTCTCTCTCTCTCTCTCTCTCTCTCTCTGCCTCCCTCTCTCTCTCCCCTCTCTCTCTGTATGTGTGTGTGCACCAACACTTATATAATTTCCATATTCTTCATCTTCCTTGACCTAAAGTCAGACATGACTATAACCTGCATGTTACACAAAAATTATGATTTATCCTCATATATGTTAATTTATATATGATCAAATTACTGCTCACAACATATGATGCATTTCCAAACAGATTCTGGCTTTAGAAGATTGTTATTGTTGACTTTGGTGTATTCATAAGCCATACTAAATATTAGAATGTGTTGTAGCTTCAGAATGCTTTGACTTTTTGTTGCAAGTGCTGTCCATGGTTTACATTTTGGGAAGAATTCAGGTCACTATGTCATTTTTTTTTAATAATACTAAATTTTTGAGTATAATAAGAGAGATTATTTTCTCTCTTTGCAATATTGACCTAATTCTGTTTAATGAGCAAGTGATGTAGAGCTTGTCAGTTAATCATTGATATACACAATACTTTCTACTGATAACTGCTAAGCTGTGTGTGATAATAAACTTCATAATAAATTAAAAATGACAGCAAATAAATAACTTTTTAATAGTTCTGCAATTTTAATGGAAGATGAGGTCATATTAGATCATTTTAAATCAATGAATTAAAATTCAGTAAAGGGAAGGAATAATGAGAGCATCCCATGGCTTCTTCCAATTTGATCATCAACCTTTGTGCTTGTGTGTGTGTGTGTGTGTGTATTCTGTGTTTGTGTGTGTGTTCTTGACTCTGAAGTGGATGGAAATTCCAAGAAAACTTGAGAATGGAAAACACTAAAATAGTGAAATATTTTTGGTGGAAACAAACTAATACTAGAAAATCAAATTATTCTCATTGTTAAAAGATGACAACAACGTTTTTAAAAGAAAAAGATTAATTTCTAAACAGGATAGGATGGATTTGATGAACATTTTAATAAAATTATGACTGAAGACATATTCTGGACAGAGAGTTACTTCCAAAATCTTGTCTTCTCAGGAAATACATACTCCTTAATTTTATAGTGGATTGTCTCTCTCTGTGTGTGTGTGTGTGTGTGTGTGTGTGTGTGTGTGTGTGTGTGTGCGTTGTTTATTAAGTTAGTTCTTTGGAATTTCACACATGTATATAACATGCCCTAGATTTTCTTTTCTCATCCTTTCTCATCTCCCTCTCGACCCGTTCAGCCCTCAATCCTCCCTACATTTCCATTTCCAAGATTTATGACCTTTAACTCTCTTTCTTATTTGTTTCTTTTTGTTTGTAAAGAAAGGGAGTTAGCTAGAGATGGAAAGAGGGATGATAATAATTGAGAAAGAGAATAATTAATGAAACATGTATAAAGATATCATTAAGAAATGTTTACAGGATCTGAGCTTTTTCTGATCCAAAAGCCTCCTCTCTGAAAACAAATTTCTATGGTAACAGAAGTACCACGAAAGGTTCCAAAGAGAGAAGTAGCTAATTGTCATACCCAGCTATGATGCTTATAACTAAATCAACATGCAACAGGTAAGTAAACCTAAGAGTATAATAGAGACATGCACTCCTTGGTAGTGACCAATAGCTATCAAACAGAACTTAAGACCCACTGAACAAAAGGGAAGGTATGCCTGGTACTGGAAGCCTAGCAAACTACCCATGAATAGTGACATCACAGATATTTGAAGGTAATATTAAACTGACACTTTACTAAACCTTCCTAATTCCTAAACTACATTCTCACAGATAAGTATAGGTTTGTTCCAACATCAAGCAAATATCTCTTTGCAAGAGATGGAGATGACTGCAGAAAATCAAACCACTTTAAACAAACAAACAAACAAAAAACCAAACAAGTGACCTTATGGTGCCAAGTCCCCAGCACTGTTATATCTACAATGCAACTTTTGTACATAGGTGTCAGATATCATTGTGGGGTGAGGGGCAAATAATTGCATGAGGCAGAGAGGCAGAAATTTTACTGTGAGTTTTCACCGTATAAAATTATTCAGATATATCCATAAAGTTTCATCATCACATTTTCCTCAATAAAACCTAAAGAATGAAACCATTGGGCATGCTCTCATGATGGGATTTCATGGTGGGTAACTACAGGAAACTAACAAACACAGAGAGGAGAAACAATGTTATTCTTCAAAGAAGAGCCCATTAATTGGTTACCTAATATAAGTGGTTTTCCCTAAAATTATATATCTTTACATATCTGTGTCTTTACCTGTATCTATCTATTCATCTTTTTCTATCACGTATTTATCTATCTAACTTTAAATATATACATAACATATGTGTGTACATACATGTGTATATATATCTATGTATATATACATAGATATGACATTTGGGTAATGTTTACATATTTAGTATATAAATAATTAAAGAATATGAGGCCAGAATTTCTCCTCCTGTTCTTTGCTTCATCCAGTGCTTGCTGCAACAGAACACCAGCTACACCCTTTCCTATACCCTGCCCACATCTCCTGTGGATCCCATGGACCATCCCCTCCTAACCTCTCTCACTCTATTCCAGGCTATATCTAGTCTCCAACTCCAAAAGGCATTCTTTGATAAACTGTAGGCCACTGCTGTCAGAGAACTAAGTACGTTGTGAACAGTACTTCTAGCTCTGTTTCCCCAGACCCAGTCCTCCAGTCTAGTCCCTAGAACTTCAACAGGACACCAACAGCAGCATTCCTTTGTCCCTGCCCATATCTCCCATGGACCCCACCAACCATCTCTCTCCTAACTTTCCTTCCCCCATTTGCTATTTTTTCCTGTACCCCAATTTCAGCAGGCTCCCCCTGCTAATCCAAGAGCCACTCCTCCCAGGGCCACAATAGGCTGATAGTAGACCCACACCTCTCCTACTGCCCTTGATATCCAGTCCCTCTGCTCTCATACACAGTTCTGTAGCTGGAAACCTATTGCATTTTTCCTTTTTCCTCAGACACCATCTCCAAAAAACCACAAAGACCTTCTTCTCCAGCCTTCCTTCCCTATATCCCAGCCTCCAATATCAGCAGGTATTCCCTTTGAACCCACCAGCTAAGCAGACTCGGAAAATAGGCAAAACACAGTCAACACACTCTCCAAAAATCCAGAGAGAAAACAGTAAACAAGGACCAGAGAACCCACCATATGCAACATCCAGGATTCAGATATCAGAATTTTCGCCACCCCAAGCTAAAGAGATGTTAGAGTAAAATCACAATCAGAAAAAAAGCCAGAGCCACATGTCTCCACTGGAGTCCATCTCTCCTAACGTAATAAGTCCACCATATTCCAAAGTAGCAGAGGCATTAACAAAACAAAACAAAAAACCTTATTATAGCTCTTACGATAAAGAGGTCTTTAAAAATGAATAAATCGCATAAAGAAATCTATTGAAAAGTTAATTGACACTGTAAACAAATGAATAAAATTGTTCAAGACCTGACCTGATATTAGAAATAAAATCAATAAAAAAATACGAACAGGGAATTCTGAAAATGAAAAGAATTTAAGAATTTAAACTAGGGCTATAGGGGCAAACTTTACTAACAGAATATAGGCGATGGAAGAAAGAATCTCAGCATTGAAGATGCATATATATATATATATATATATATGAAAAAATGAATAGACCAGTCAAAGAAAATATTAAATCTATAAATCTCCTGAAAGAAAACATCAAGCAAATCTAGAACACTATGAAAGGACCAAAACCAAAAATTAAGTTTAAAGTTAAAGGATGGAGAAGAAACCCAGCTCAACAGCCCAGAAAATGTTTTCAATAAAATTATAGAAGAAAATTTTTCTGCCCTTAATAATTATACATCTTCAAATATATGACAAGCATGCAAACACCTAACAGTTTGAATCAGAAAAGAAAGTCCCCATATGTGATGATATGTTATATATTTAATAAATTCAGTCTGGAATGTTAGAAGAGATCTACACACAGTCAATCCAGGAGAATTAGAGAGTGGTAACTCACACCTTTAATCCCAGCACTGGAAAGCAGGAGTGGTGACCTACACCTTTAATCCCAACAGATCTGAGTTGGAGGCCATCTTGGTTTACAGAAAGAGTTCCAGAATCCCAGGCAGGCAGTGGTGGTGCCAGGCCTTTAATCCCATAATTCCAGAGACAGAGATCTTTCTGTGTTTCTGTGACGTCAAGGCCTAACAACCAAATAGTAGCAGGCCACGCCTTTAATCTTAACCTTGATATGAAACAACTGAGTGGAGAAGGTATTTAAGGCAGGTACAGCAAAACAAATTCAGGTTGTAGAACAACCGAGGAGAAAGGCTCAGGAAATTGTCCTCATAGAGGCTGTAAAACAATGCAAAGATCCATAGACAAACATTAGGCTGAGCTTGAGAAAATTTTAAAGAGGGGAGAAAGGACTGTATGAACCAGAGGGCTAAAGACACCATGAAAAAACCAATAGAATCAACTAACCTGTGGTAACAGTAGCTTACAGTAGCTGAACCAACAACCAGGGAAGGCTGCACTGGATAGACCAAGGCACTCTTCATATATGTGTGAGTTTGTCTTGTTGTGGGACTCATAACATTAGAAGGAGCCATCTCTGATTTGGTGGCATGCTTTTGGGATGCTTTTTAATCTTTCTATGGCTTTATGTGGGTCTATATTTCCCACATTGGAGGCTATTTGTTACTACAAGTTTCTGGCCCAGCCTTTCTGGCCTAGCCCTAAGGTTCTGACCTACTGTCTATCAATCCCAAGTCCCACAGTCCTGCAATACCCCATAATAATCAAAGCACTAAACATATAAAACAAAGAAAGAATATTAAAAGTCTCAAGGGAAAAGGTCAAATAACTGATAAAGGTAGACCTATTAAAATTACACCTGACTTCTCAGATGGAAAAATAATCTATCCCATAATAAATGCAAACTTAAATATCTAATTATAAATCCAACTATACAGAAGGTACTAGATGGAAAAACTCCAATATAAGAATGTTAATGATACCCAAGGAAAAAAGGAAATAAATAATCTCATACCAGCAAAATTAAAATTAAAAGTGAAATAAACACACATGCAATATCACAATGAAAACCCAAAACAAATGAACAATTATTGGATGCTGATGTCACTGATATCTCTTAATATCAATGGTCTAAATTTCCTAATAAAATGACACAAACTAACAGAATGGAAATAAAAACAGGATCTGTCTTTCAGTGACGACCAAGAAATACATATCAAAGTCAAAGATAAATATTAGCTCAGGGGAAAGGGTTGGAAAAAGATATTCCAATGTATCTAAGAAGCAAGCTTGTATAGACACTTTAATATTTAACAAAATAGACTTCAATCCAATACTAAGGAAAGGAGACAAAGAAGCAGACTACATTCTCTTCAAGAGGAAAATCCAGCTCACCAGAATGACATTTCAATTCTTAACATCTATTTCCCCAAAACAAGAGAACTTGGGTTTGTTAAAGGAACACTATTATAGCTTAAATCATATATTGACCTACACACACTGATTGTTGGAGACTTCAATATCCAGTACCTCACACTCATTAGTGGACAGGTCATTCAGATAAAAAGTAAATGTATGGAGCTAATAGACATTATAAACCAAATGGACTTAACAGACATTTATAGAAAATTTTACCCTAACGAAAAATAATATACCTTTTACTCTGTACCTCAGGATACATTTTCTAAACTAAACACATACTTAGACACAAAGAAAGTATCAGCAGGTACAAAAAATGAAATATTTCTCTGCATCCCATCAGACTACTGAAGAACAAATCTGGATATTAATAACAAAAGAAAATAGAGAAAGCTTTCAAACTCATGGAAACTGTACAGCTCTCGAATGATAACTGGATCGAGACAGAAATACAAAATTAATGAAGACATTCTAGAATTCAGTGAATATGAATACATAGAATCCCAAACTTATGGGATACAAGGAAAGCAGTGTTAAGAGGAAAGTTCATAGCACTGAGTGCTTCCGTAGAAAATTTTCAGAGATTTTATACTAGCAACTTAACAACACAGATGCAAGTTCTAGAACAAAAGAAGGAACCACACCAAAGAGGAGACAGCAAGAAATAAACAAACTGATTTGTGAAATCAATAAATTAGACACACATAGAACAAATCAAAGAAACAATGAAACAAAGAATAAATCATTGAGCAAACCAACAAGATAGACAAAGCCAAATCCAAATTAACTTAAAGAAAGACTTATTAACAAAATCTGAAACAAAATTGAGACATAATAACAGACACTGAGGAAATGCAGACAACCATAAAAATAACTTTTATAAATCTTACTCCAATATATTGGAAAATCTAAAAGGAATGGATAATCTTCTCTATTGGTAACACTTAGCAAAGTTAAATCAACATCAAATAAACAACTTAAATAAAGCTATACTCCCTAAAGAGAGAGAAGGAATTATTAAAAGCCTCTTAACCAATAATAGACCAAGGCAAGATGATTTTAGCACCAAACTTTCAAAGAAAAATTAATGCCAGTAACCCTCAAATTATTCCACAATATAGAAACAGAAGGATATTGCACAGTTAAATTTTGTTATAATGTAGAACAACTTCACTTTCAAAATAAAGCCATTTTCCAACTAAACTCTTATTTCTGATATTTAAAAAACTAGAAAAGTTTTATCCTTTTGTCTGTCACAAAGCAGGTTCAATGACACTTGGTAATCGTTATGTCTTTATGAATGACTATATTTTAGCACCACTTGAGGGTTAAATTCCTGACTTTTGTATATTCCAGATCATGTAGCTCATAGTTTTCACTGAAGTCAAGCTTCATAATCTTGAACATGTTATATAATTAATCTAATTGTCATTCCTTTCTTATAGACTATAGAGTTATTATTGTAAAGAAAAGAAATATATCTGACTATAAGTAATAAATTCACTTTCGGTGGTTTCATAAAAAATATGCATCAACACAGTTTAAATAAAGGAGTTAAAATTTTTCAGAAGATGTAAATTGAGCTAGGAATAAAATCATTCAAAGGAATTTCCCAAGTGTACCTAGTTGAGATTTGGATGTTATAAAACAAAACACAATGTAAGTCTAAGATCCTGGGTGTAGTATGCGGTTTCTGGCCTGTCTAGCCTGTTGTCTAGGCCTGCAGACTCTCAGTCCCACAGAAACACATAGACGCTTATATGAATTTCATACTGATTGCCCTATGGCTCAGTCATATAATTTGCGAGCTCTTAATTCTTGAACTAACCCAGATTCTTATCCTGTTTAGCCATGCGGCTCTGTACTTTTTCTCAGAGCAACATAGTTGTCTCTGCATGTGCTGGCTTCTCTGGTGTCTCTGTGGCATCTCTGCCATGTTCTTTCTGTTCTTAGAGTTTTCTTAGTCTGGTAGCTCCTCCCACACTTCCTGTCTGCCTTTGGACAATCAGCAATTTTATTAAACCAGTAGGCAGGACAATTATTTACCATGTAGCAACATAATCCCACTCCAGTTGGGAAAGAGCTGTCCCATGGGATTTTAATATTTGGAGTCTAAAGAAATGAAGAACAGAATCCAAATAATCAGGCAGCAAAGTTTCACATAGCTCAGAGAAAAGATGCTATAGTTAGAATGCACGTACTTCCAAAGTTCATGTTGAAGGTTAGTACCTAATGAGAGAAAACCTCTGGGGAAGTAATTGATAAGAACACTGTACTCCAGGATTGGAATGAAATATTATTGATGATTTGACCCAGTGAGATCCATCAATTCTGCTCTCACTCATTCTATGGTTCCAATGTTCTGTCCTTTTACTCTTTCCTTCTGAGGTTGTAACAACACGTGCCATTTCAGAGGAACAGTATTCATCAGATAAGAAATCTGATGCTGCTGCTCTTGGACTCCTTGTCAACCAAAACTGTGACAAATATATTCATGTTGTTTTTAGCTACTCAGTCCCTGGTATGTTTACTAATGTTGCAGACATGCTAAGACAAGTTACACTCTGAATTTGTTTATTGGAAATGTCACAGCAACGAGACTTGAAATTAGTCAAAAAGATACGACTAGCAGCCAAGAAGTTGACACACAAGAACCTGCGTCACTGTGATAAACACATATATAGCAGAGAGGTGGGGAAAATAGAGTATGTGATCGATCTGATAGAAAGAGAATGTTTGTTGTGGAGGGAGAGAAAATAATGGAGATGCAGTGTTGCTGAGGGATAGATTGATGTGAGAAGCCTGTGCTGACACCTGAAGCCATGTTGATGTTTGAGGGCCATGATGCTGCCTGGACCCATTCTCATTTTAGTGGCCTGTGCTGTCACCCAAGATCATGATAATATCTGGGCCTGTGCTACGACCAAGGGCCATGTCTGAATCTACGGTCTTACTGCAGCTGGAGTCTGTATTAATGTCCATGGATCATGTTGACCACAAAGGACAAGTTGATGCCTGTGGTCTGAAATGCCACCTGAAGCCATGTTGATGTCGTAGATCTAGTCTGGAGGGAATATGTTTAGGAGAGCTAGGCCTAAACTCTGTCAAGTGGGAATACTCACCCTGAGAGAGGGAAAGTTGACCCTACCTCTTCCAGCCCTTTACCTCATCTGGGGAAAACTGTAGAGCTGGCTCTGGTGGCATGAGTCTAGGAGAGCTGGTCAAACCCCTTGCCTAGGCCGTGTGGGAGAGTTAGCCATACCCCTTGCTTGGACAGAGTGGGTGAGCTGGTCCTGCCCCTCTCCAGCTATAATACATGAAAAGCTGCTCCTATACCTTGCTTGCCCACCACTGTAGAGCTGGCCCTGGTAGAGTGGGTGTAAGAGAGCCTTCCCTGAAGGCATGTACAAAACAGAGCTGGTGCATTTCCTGCTACCACAGGAGGAGAGCTGGCCATACCCCTCACCTGGACAAAGCAGAGAGAGCTGGCCCCGGTGACTTAGGTGCAGACTTAACAACTCAGCTACCAACCAGGTCCAGATCTAGGGCTTTGAGTTGGCTCATCCCAACATCTATCCTATCCATGAACTTCTGGAACATGTGAAGGGACAGGCCATGCAGAAACAAAGCCGTAGGATCTCTGGTGCACAGAGGAACAATAAGATATCCAACAGAAACCCCAGTGCTGATCTAACATAATAGTGTAGTATAAACCAGAGGCATCAAATCAGTCCAATGACTCGCCTAAATAAATATTTTCAATATTTATATGTGACACACCTTGACACACCACAGCTCCATGGTGAGATTTTTGTTTATTTGTTTGTTTGCTTGCTTTTCTTGGAGGGGGTTGTTGCAGAGGCAGAGGTCAGAAATGGCAGGATAGAAAGATGAGTGGGATTGGAGTACATAATGTGAAATTCACAAAATATCAATAAAATATTTTTTATTTAAAATTAAAATAATATGAGAAATTTTTGTGACTACTGATAGGAACCTGTTGTGTGTCACTATTCTCGAAAAAATATGCACAAACATCTATTTATCCCCCAGAAAAGGAACAGATGCCAGATCAAGCAACAGATACTACCAAAGTCCTGCTTGGCTAACTAATGAGGTTTTGAGTTTAGATTACAGGAATGTAGGTCAATGCAGAAATGACTCAAAAACAAGTGGATCATCAAAGCCTATACCAACGTGTGTTCTTATCTCAGTATTTAGATACCTAGAGCTTGCCAAACCATGCTTAGGCAGCTCAGTATGTTTGATAGTGTAATTCACAGCTTGGTTAGTGTGAATCTCTTCTAGTCAGCTCTGTGGTCAGCTCACTCTGCTTCTTGCAGGTAACTTGGATAACTTGTTCCTTCTAAGCAGTCCAGCTTCTCTGACAAGATCTCTCAGCAGTCATTACTGCTTATATGTAGTTGGAAAGGAAGGAGCCCTTATGTATCTGGTCAGTTTCATGGATGTATTAAGGCTTTGGTGTTTTTTATTCCCCAAGTTTAAAGAGTTTCTCTGCAGGATTCAGTTTCAGATACTCTAAGAATTTCCTGAGTTTTGTTGTTGGTGGTTTTTTTTTTTTTTTTTTTGGTTTGCTTATTTGTTTTTTTACCTCCTTTATAACATCCTAAAATATTAAGAACTTCCCTATGAAATGGAAGGTAAAGTCTCAGAAGGTGCTACAAAACAGAACTGTAGATAAAAACTAAGAATTGGGTTCATGAAATATTTAGGAATCAGAATCAAGAAGACACAAAAGTCAGTAAATATGGGGAGCGATTAAGTGATTTCCAAACTTCTCTTTTAGAATAACTCAGCTGGGCATTAGTGGAGCTTTTCAGTGAAATTGAAACCACACAAATTGTGGGTTCAGAAGATAATGGAATAAATCATAAAATCACAAGGTTGGTATGTACACCCCTTCTTAATGCATTTTTCTGGGAAAAATATGGAAAGAAAAAAATCTCCAACAACTTAAACAACTGGAGAAAATAAGAGTTTAGATTACAAAATATGGCAGTGAGAAAATGTGAACTTAAATAACTATAGAATAAAAGTCTCATTATTTGGGTAATTGACATAAGCATCAGTTGATCAGATACTGTTAACTTATTAGAGATACTGTCTTAGTCAATGTTCTATTTCTATGTGAGACACCATGACCACAGGCAAACTCTTGTAAAGGGAAGCATTAATTGGGGCTGGCTTACAGCTTCAGAGGCCTAGCCCATTATCATTATGGATGGAAGAATGGTGGCGTGTAGGTTAACCTGAAGCTGGTGGAGCTGATATTTCTACATCTGGATGGGCAGGCAACAGGAAAGGAGTGAGCATGGCCCTTGTTTGAGCATTTGAAACTGCAAAACAAAACTTCAGTGATACACTTCCTCCAACAACACCATAAAACCATAAAACTTAATCCCTGTCAAGTAGTACCATTCTCTAATGACTAAACATTATAAGCCTATGGAGACTATTTCTATTCAAACCATCACAGATGCTCAGATGATCAGGTAAAAGTGAAAATATAATGTCAGGTTTTGTTTTTTTTTTTCTCTGTCCCCTCACAGTGAAAGGGTCAACGATTGCTGCAGATGTAAGAAAGTAGCCTAGTTCCCAGTATGGGATATATGGAAGCCTAATTAAATGTCCAGTAAAATCAAGTTTTCACTCAGTAGTGTAACTAAAATATTGTGTTGTTTTATGTTTTAAAATGCATTAAATTACCTTTGTCGAATATTAAAAATGGTTCAATGTAAAACAAAACTGACAAAATTTTCCAAGCCGAAAGGAGTTTGGCCAGGAAATTTTCTCACAAAGTGTAGAAGCTTTTCCTTGTTACCATGAAGTACAGCTAAATTCACAACATCAGTACTTTCTACAATTCCATTCCTTTACATAGACCAACTCATACTACTTGAAAATAAGACTAGGGTATTTTTTTTTAAATAAATCTCAAGGATATGCGTAACAAACAGAAGTCTAGCATTAGACTGGTGCATCATGTGCTGACCAAAGTTACTTTTGGCTGGGCATAATAAAACACACTCTTCTAGACTTAGGGGTTCTAGGTATACATATATGTATAAGATTTACGACAGGTAGGGTCCCCTAGGAAAAAATAGGTTCTTTTCTTCATAAATATAACTCGGAGAGTCTATAGAGCAAATGTTCATTATCTTTCTGTGATAAAGTAGAAGGAAGCATGCGACAGAAACAGACAAGACATAGCCCTCCTCTGGCATTAATATAGCAGAGGAGGTCCAGTTGGACAAGACCAGTATAATTCATCTTTAGCCTAGAAATGTCCTGAGGACTGGGCACATTTTTGTGTGTTCTGCTTTGAACCTATGCATGTCAGCTAGTCCAGCTATGGACAAAACAGGGAAAAAAAAAACAAAATATACAAAAAACAAAACTATCATACCTTTGTTGTTCACTTCTGTCCCTGTGGGTCTATAAACATGATAAGACATACAATTAAATATGCTGAAAATTACTTTTATTTTGTTCATGAGCTTCAACCCTATCTGATGTAGAAAACTAAATCTGGTAGCTTATAGAATCTAGTAATTTATTGATCTATTAGGTATCTCACGTGTGTGTGTGTGTGTGTGTGTGTGTGTGTGTGTGTGTGTGTGTGTGTGTGTGTGTGTATTCTTTCTGGGACTGTCCTAAGCATTCTTATGTCCTAAGCAATAGATAATATTGGATTATCTTCAGACTGAAAACAATTAAATTATCAACTCACAGTCTGCCAAGACTCACGTTTCATTTTCAAGAGAGAAGAGACTTCCAAGGTAGCTAGGGATGGGTAGGTTTTCTTTTGCTTAAACAAGCCCCTGATTCTGACCTTGGGAATTAGGTAGATGAACTGATAACAGCTTCCAGCATGGCTGGACATGTATCTCAGTGGATGAAGCCCAGACAATGTGATGAGTAGGGAGGGGCATGTCCTTCCTGCACACAGCCTTCTCTGCTCACTCACTTTGGCTGGGCTTCTTCACCTTCTACAGACCATCAGCTTGATAAATTAAATATAAATAAGTAATGGTTAAATATATCTAGCCTATAAATTTAAAATAAAAAATCTGACATTTTCTGGTCATTGATTCACTGTACCTTCTCCTGGAAAAGGACTGTGTACAGCAGTTTGTGTGAAAGATTGTCAATGAATGTTTCACATATGGTTCCCTGAGTGCTTCTGCCAACAGTGTATTTCTTGCCAAAAATGGGCTTCCCAGATATTTCTAGGTAAGGGAACGATGTAGATAAATTAACACTTATCACAGAGTTCAACCTCAAATGAGCTGTAGTTAGTTTATATTAAAATCAGTGTTGGAAACAATATGAATAGCTAAGGAACAAGCTGGAAGACTATTCTATTATTCATGATGAAAACCATAGGTTAACTTTCCATTTGTTTAGTGTCATGAAAGTCTCTAATCTAGTAAATATAATATGATATGATTTATGTTATATATATATCACTGTATGTTTGTAATTCATCACTGTGTGAAAATTACTATAACCTTATTTCAGAAAATGTTACATCAGTTATACTCAATGATTCTCAAAATTGTAATAGGAGTAGAAATTTAACACATCACCCACTTGTGAGCAGATTTTTATATAACATTAGTAACCATGTCAAGTCTTCTCATTTAATCCCTACTTGCTATTTATAGAACTGTTTCTTTCACTGTTTGGGACATCCATTGATTGGGACTCTCCACAGAATGTGGTGTTGGACTAATGACAGTTTGGGAGCTGCTAGCTACCTTTAGCAGGCACAGCACAACAAGAGAAAGTTAGACTACTCTAAGTACATTCTTGAAAGAGATCCCGGGACCTTGTCACTCCTTTGTCTCTTTTGCTTCTCATCTGGAATAAAATGGGAAGTTTTGTTCCACTACAACATCTCTACTAAAGACCCCAAAACAACAAAGCAGAGACTATCGGTGGGAAATTCTGAAATGTTAAGGTAATTTAAATATTTGTTCTATTAAGTTGTTTAATTCAGTTTTTTGTTTTGACACAGTGGGAGGAAGCTGGTTAACAAAGGCAGAAAACAGTTTTAATAATTTATATGTATTTAAATACCTTTATATTTTTGTAGCATTAGCCAAGAACTACATATGAGAAAGAGGGAGAGAGAATCAACTGAACTATCATTTTGCAAGGCTCCTTAATTTTTGCATCTGATGGGATTTAGGAATTGCCAGTTCTAGGTGTATGTTTAGCTTATATAAGGTTATTACTACTGCTTCTTTGCTGAATTTATTACAAAGCTAAAATGTTTAGATTTGAAAATATTGAATTGCTTTATTCTAAGACACTCTGAGCAATGGTCCATGTTTTATAATTATCTCTGTAAAGTCAAAAAGCAAAAATTGATAAGCATTGGTTAAGATTAACCTTAAGTATTAGTACCAACTTGAAAATTATTAGGTAGATCATACTGAAACAAGAAGTTGGTGAAGGGTTCACCTCTTTTAAGAGACTGAAAATAGTTCCAATTTTTGCAAAATGGTTGAGAAAAGAGAACTCTCTCCAAGTTTTGCCGTATGCAGCAATGGAATAGGGGACAACTATTTCTATAGCTAAGAAAAACAAATGAGAACAATTTAGCACCCAGACTGCTTAATGGCCCCCTGAATGCAGTATTCACAGAAATCCTAATGAGATTTGGCATTAAGCGTAGAAAGGATTTTTTTTTTTTAAATAACACAAACCCTCCAAATACCAGATTAGAAAATAGTATGTATAGAGATATACTAATTTCCACATGGATGATTTCCACATATGCTCATAGTACATTTTGAGGAAGAACTTTACTGAGTTTTGCCTACTCACTGACAGTCTTTCTTTAAATCCAGATCTCAATTCTCTGCCCTAATTCTGTCTATTTAACATCTCAAATAATAATACTTGTGGCTATCAAGAAACACCCCAGAATAAAAAAAAAAAAAAAAAGTTAAAAAAATACTATTGAAGATGCCCACACCATATGCTTGCTGTTTCCAAAACCCAAAATCGGTTTAAAAACTAGTCTCCCATGAGAAAAGTAGAACTTTTACAAGATCCATACATTCATTTTCTCATGGAGCTATTTTCTAGTTAATAGACATACTCAACCATAGATTGTATCTAAACTCCAGTGAAAACTTTTGTAGCTCTTTTTTTTTTTTTTTAAGTAAACTGAAGTAAAGTGTTCTATCAGTTTCTGTATGACTATTTCTCAGATGGAGATCATGCAGCTGGACTCGCAGCCCTAGTATGTTCCGAGACAGATAGAGGCAATCTCATAGGAACTTCATTAAAATGAGGCTTCTCCAGCTCTATTCCGGAGCTGCTACAGCCGAGCTGCACTGGAACTGGATGGTGTAAACTTATCTCATGCACATTTAAACTAAAGAATCATCTACTTAGAGGCACATTTAAACTAAAGAATCATCTACTTAGATTAATAACTTGCATAGACATTAAATAAAATATGATTGTGTACAGTAATTTCAGAAAAGGAAAAAAGAGAGCACAAAAAAAGAAAAGAAAGTTCAGCAGATCCTGGATAAGTAGAACAGGGAAGAGATAGAAAAAAGTGCTTGGGGATGACAGATAAAAAGAATAAATTTTAAATTTAATCTTCAGTTCTTCATAGCTTAAGGTTTTGTTTCATTATGCTGTAAATAGAGACCAGAGCTCATCCGGTTCTGCGAAGTGTTTGGGGTGGACAGGAGACATGGAGAAGTGGGGAAAAGGAGATGAGAAAAAGGAAAGAAAGAGGGAGGGACAAATGGAAAGAAGGACACTCATTTTTATTTCTGGCACGTTAGTATGACCTACATGTCTTTAACTCACTTCAGTATGTAAATGAATCCAACATTCTTTCCGGTATGTTTGAGAAGCTCAGAGAGACTTCCTAAGCTATGTTGACAAAGTCATAGTTTTCCTTATCCTTAACAGAATCCATTTTAGCACAAATTCTTCTAGAAGGAACAAGTGGGTAACCTGTTCCCTGAAATAGTAAGAACTTTGTTATGCAAAAAAGAGAAAAAGAAATCATCTTAAATAAAATTTACATTTGAGTGATGGACAGTGCACATATTTCAACCCAGTGAGCTTGCATGCTGTGTCGCAAAAGTATGTGATGAAAGATGTCTACAATTGCATTTCTAGACAGCTGACAATGTGAAGCACATTTGCACCTAGTGTTATCCCAAAGAGACAGTTAAGCAAATGCCCATAATTGATTGCTCTGGTTGTAAATATCTAAAGAGTTTAGATACAACTTGGTAGAAACCAAGTGACAAAACACTTTTATTTCTCAGAATAAAAAATATTGTTTACTCTTTCTTCCACTACTTGCTGTAGCTGAGGGTTAAAATGGAAAAAATCTTTCTTTAAATAGCACACTGTCTATCGTAGATTGCCCTAATCTCTAGTCTGCATTCAACAACAAATACTGAGCAAATATGAGAGTAGCAGATATATTTTGTCGTTCATAGCAAATCTTAGTTATTTCAGAAGAAGAAAAATTATCATTAGAATGACTCACAGAAGCTCAAAGGATGTGAGATGACATCAGTTCTCATGCTGCCTTTTCATGTCAGGCCATGAAAATGAAAATAGAGAACTTGTTATTTCCTTAACAAAATGAGAATGCTAAATATATATTCCATTAAGAGAATTCATTTTCTTTCATGTGTTTCATAATGTCAAGCACATGTTTAAACACTCCACAAGTGTGTAAGCTAAATTAATGAATATAGAATTAAATGGGTTGGTATGAGAAACAATAAGTTTAATCCTAAAGACAAACTTCTTCATATGATCTGCTATCTAAATAAAAGTAGTAAATATTTGTTTCATATTTCTACTAACAAACCATAAAAGTCTATTTTTTACAAAAGATCATAATATTACATTTACTCAACAAGATTCTACTGCTCTCCTACTAAAACTAGAGTACCCAAGGCACCACTCTGAGTTTTCAAAGACAGGAAAGGTCTATTTTTAGTGTCACCTATAATCAGAGAGAGAGAGAGAGAGAGAGAGAGAGAGAGAGAGAGAGAGAGAGAGAAGAGAGAAGATGAGTATGCCTAGATGTAGAAATGGATCTGGGAGAATTTGTGGTTGAGTATGTTCAAAATGAATTGCATTAAACTCTCAAAATTTTGAAGAAAAAGTAATAATTTTAAGTAAAAATTCTAAAGGAATAAAGTGTAATTATTCTGAAAAACTGTTTCAACACTGAAAAATGGCTCTAGGAAATAAGAGGTATGTATAGAAATAATTTTAATTTTTATTGTTTCAATTTAGTATGTAGGATATATGTGCTTTTTATCTCACAAATCAATTTTCAAGAGACCTGACTGCAAATATATTAGCAAAATATTATCCCAGGAAACAAGAAAATAATATCATTAAGCTTCTAGCTGTGACCTCAATCCAAACTCTTTGGTTTCCTTATGGTATAAGACCAGAAGGCAAGGACAGAAATACATCGCCATCCTGTCAATGATGTTTGACTTTAGTGATCAGCAAAAATAAAGCTTCTGTTAAAAAGAATTATAAAGATCAATTGCACATCTCTTTGTTCCACTGAGATGAGCTTAGTTATTTTATTACTTAATTCTGATGATAAATGGGCAAGTGAGACAGCTATGGTCAATAAATCCATGACTACAAACATTTAGAACATGTAGGAAAGATGATCTTAATCAGCTATGCACTACAGCCAGATTATACCGGATTTGAAACTAAGAACTACATGTCTCCTTTAAACTCCACATCCGGAGATACTATGTTTGGAACATATAATCATCCCTTATTCTCGTTAGGGTTACCATTGCTATGGTAAAACACCAAGTCCAAAAACAAATTGGGGAGGAATGGGTTTATTAGGCTTACACTTTCATATCATTGTTCATCATCAGAGGGAAGGAGGACAGGAACTTAAAACAGGCAGAAATGTGAAGGCAGGATCAAATGCAGAAGCCATGGAGGAATGTAGTTTACTGGCTTGATCTTTATGGTTTGCTCATCCTACTGTATTAAGGCACCGAGGACCACCAGTCCAGGAATTGCACCAATCAACATTACATGGCCCTCACCTATCAATTACTAATTAATAAAATGTCCTAAAGGCCTGTCTACAGCCCACCCTTATAGAGGCATTATCTCAGCTGAGGCTTCCACCTCTCTGATGACTCTAGCTATATCAAGTTGATATAAAACTAATCAACATAGCCATGGTGTCCATACATATACTGTAGGGAAAATTATAGAGTATTTATCTGATTACTTTTACTGTGGGAATAACAGAAGGTCTCATTGGGTTAGGCAAGCTCTTTATCATTGAGCTACATCCGAAGTCTCCCTTATCTTTAAGATGAACAAGTTTGAAATCCCATATACCATGTGATATCAGGATCACCTACCATGTAGTAACCTAGCCCAGCAGAAATGATGCATGAGAAAAGTGGAAAATGGGTTCCCTAGAAAGCAAAGGGTAAAGATCAACTACAGTGGCAGAATTGTTTATACAACTGGAGCTTCAGCTTCGCCTCCCCCTTACCTTCTCCTTGTAAATTTCTGCAATAAAAAGAAAATTAACTAAAACGTTAGCTGCTACCTTCAGAGTGAATTATATAAAGCAAATGCATCCTCTAGTATACCCTGCCCCAAACATTGGACTCTGGTGAATGCCTCAGGTAATTATTCTCATCACAGTTAATTTCAATCTATCAAAGCTGCATCATTTTGTCCAATGGAGAAGAATTGTGGAAAATCATTTTAGCATTAAAACAAAATTGGCTTTTAAACCTTAAAGTATATTCCAATACTGAATTTAGTGCATAGGACATTTATTAGTAGTGGCCTTATAATCAAGATTCACAAATATATTTAGGAGAACAAAAGCCTCATACTTGGGTGCAGGCCTTAGAAACTTCAGACAACGCCATGAGAAGCATTAGAATAGGAAAACTCATCAGGCCCCAGGCTTCTGGCTCACTTGAACATACTTTTTTCCCCTCTACCTGGATAGGCTAATGGAAGAGGCTCTATAAGATGTTATTAACTAAATTAGGACATATCCATCTAGCAAAAAGTGTCAACGGGCTGAAAAAGAAAGATGTTCCATTGATAGTCTGCCAATGGCCAATTGATGATCTATCTGCTGTTGATGAAATACCCAGCAGGCAAATAGCACTTCCTTAAAGAAAAATTGTGCTAGAGTATCTCCATGAAAATAAGCAACCTATGAACAGGATTCACTTTTTTTGGTTTTATCAGATTGGTAAAGAATTGTCCCGTTTGATCAACCCCTCCTTACAATAAAATATGTACTTTTCCTGGGAAAAGCTCAGATACAAATTTGGTTGTTTTCAGATATCATTTGGCATACAAATCCACCCCATCATCCACCCCAAATTATCTCAGCAGAAGAATCCATTTGTGATTGTCTGGGGCTTTTTTATACACTATATCATAGGCTAAATTTATAATCTTCCTTTATTCCACAACCTTTGACCATGAAAGGCACAATCCTGCTTAACTTCTTTAAGTATATTTGCAGCTCAGTGTTTGTTTTCCAGGCAATATATTCAAAGTGATGGAATTAAAAACTCCAACAATAAATCTACAGAATAAAAGCTGCCACTGAAGTGGGCAACAGCCTCCTGAAGCAGGCAACACAGTCAACTCAAGCTTCATTGGACATAGAAAGCCAACAGGAGTGTCCAAGAAGCCTCACTTGGAGATCATCTGCCTCCTATGTGGCCCAGTTAGAGTCTTGGATCAACTATAATCTTGAGACGTAATAGTTATATTTTTAATGTAGACCGTTGCTGAGTAAAAGCATAAGTTCATATTTTCCTCACTTCACAAAGGTAATCAAAACCTACTGACAGTATTATGTCTTTCACAGCGTCAGTATGACATTATTGCCTGTCTCTCTTCTCCTTCTCATTGTATGATCACATATCCATACAATATGGGTATATAAATATGCCAGAGCATAATTATTAAACCTGAAATGTTTTCCTTTATCAGGATGTGAATAAGATGTTACCTTGACTATTTATATAACATAATAGTACCCACTGTCTGGAAATGAGATCCTTCTTGGTAAATGAAAAAAGATTTACTAAAGTGGGGAGAATAGCAGTTAACAGGTTGGATGCAGAGTTAACTACATGTACAAAACAGAAAGACTTATGTGGGTTAGGTGACAGCATTTTTCTTTTCTCTGTCACATTGGTTGAATACAAAATAAAGCAAAGAAGGAGAAAGGATCCAGCTTGCTGCAATTGCTGTTCAAGCGATTTCCACTGGACTCACAGTGCAGATTCGGGGAGTACATTATTCACAGTGTGTCTTACATACACACAATCCCAAAATGATTTATAAAGTTAAATAATACAATTACACAGTTAAATAACCACAAAGGGAGAAGAAAATTAAGAGAGCTTTAGGCAAGAGAGGAGACTTTCAAGAAGCCTATGAGAAAAAGAAGAGATAGCGTAAATGAGGCGGAGAAATGCAAGAAGTTTCTTCCAGACGCCAAGAGCTATAAAGGAAAAGGCTTTTGATCCAATCGAAAAGCAAAGTGCCCTGGGAGTAGGGCAGAATTAATATCAGGTAGTGAGGGAATAGGATGGGTGAGCAGCTATTTCTTGATATGTACTTCATAGCTGTGAGAACATATAAAATTTGGAAAGGGATTAGTTCTATGAGTACTGGGAAAATTGTATTTAAAGTATGAACATGATTGCAAAATCCGTCATTACCACTATATACAGTCCAAAAAGTAAGAAATAAGAGATGGTATATACAGTCCAAAAAATAAGAAATGAGAGATGGTGTTTATTTCAAATACATTCCTAAAATCAAGGGTTTGGGTTATCTGTGAGTCTTTGTATTCTGCCCATTTAACAGTATTTGGGGCATTTCAGATAAGCCTATTTTGGAAGTTTAATCTGTTATGGTAAGGTGGGTTGTGTTTCTTTAGAACACTGTCATAAACATTGTTGCTGTTCCATTGAATGGTGTGCTCCATGGTTCTTTGCCTTGGTCAGGCTCTTTATTCAACATACCACACCCCATACCAGTTATATCCCTAATATTTTCTTCACATAGATCCATTACCCCTCTTCTCTAATTTATTTTCCACTTATATATTTGTAATGGAATTCCATTTTGTAAGAGAAAATAGTTCTATGTTTAAATATAAAAGAGCAATCTGGAAACTTTGTTCAGTGTTTCAAGTGTAATCACATGTCCTTTAACCCTTTGAAGTCTCATTATTCTCACCTCTAACAGACTAACAATAAAGAACTTCTGAGATGGAAAAAAAAAACAAACTAATTTCAGAATGAATGAAGACAGAAATAAGCTATTTTAAAGCCAAAGAAAAGATAAAGTCAGATAAGAAAAATAAATAACAAAAGTGGATTCTAATACAACCAAAAATATTTAGAACATGTTGTGAATGTTGTGTGAATCTACATATCTAACCTAGGCAGGTCAAGAAAGTTCTAGAGGAAATAAAATGAAAAAGGAGCATGATTGTAACTGAAAATCACTGACCCTTATGCCTGCTCTTAGGTATAATTAGCATAAATACCTTCTTGGAAATTTAATTCTGCATTATTCTAACACATCTAGGCAGTTAGGTAACATCTCACAGCATTCTTTCTAGTGAATATTTTGAAAGTGTAATGCTCATTGAATGACCTTTCTCTTCGAAATCTAATTAGTGTAAAACTGGAAAATATAATGACGGGCAAAATTAAGTGTCACAGAAACTAAAATGGTGGCATTTTAATACTTGCAACTTTGTTCTGTGCAGTTTTTTCAATGACGCTTCATTAGCACGTGTCCCTTCTTTGTTCTGTAGGATTTGAGTGGATGACAGAAAGAATAAAAAGACTTTGAGATTGTATGACATGTGAACTTAAGAGTGGAGGTTGAAAGAGTCGTCAGGACTACAGTGAAGGAGACTAGAGGAGAGGGAGATTGACATCTGTGGAGCATCACCGTGGACACATCATCATGGACACCCGCCTGGGGGAGAGGAATAAATTAAGATACTCTGTTGGCTTTCATTCAGGACAAGAATGTCCCTATTTTATAATCTTTTGTTGAAGGCATATTTTCCATTAAATGTCATGTGTTTTTAGTCTTTGATTTACATATATTTTGGTACATAGCATTCTGTTGAAACAAGTTATGACAATGTAAGTACGCCTACATATTCACACGGAAGTATTTAGATTTTCTAATATATCTTTACACAAGTATGCAGGACTGTATATTGGTAGAAAGCTATAGGGTCAGAAATGAGAAAATCATTTTCATTTAAAACCACAGCTTGAGGGACACTATCATACTTTACTATAAGAAAAACTTCTGATTTTATATCCAGGTTTAGCACTTACAGCCCAAAATTTTCTTCCAAACAGAAAGGATTAGTAGATTAATATCTGGTGAAAAAAGTAAAATAAATCATTTAAAAGAATCCAGATCCAATGACATAAAATTTACCCTTAATCTTATCTCTTTACTTGATGAAAGAGGGAGTATGCATTTCCTGAATTTTTGCCTCCTTATGTCTCTCTGGCTATCAGTTCGGCCCTTTGTGGGAAAAACTCCTGATGCCCAAATGTACCATTTAGAATAAATTATACTCCAAAGTTCATAATTTTGGTGACTTTGGACTGATTTTCTTCACCTAAATTTATAGCTCTCTCTGGCTTCCATATGATGTTTTCTTAAAGCCGTCGTTGAGCAGTGTGTTTATTTTAGGAGAACAGGATAGTGACAGATAGAAAGAAGTAGAAGTCACTAGCACTGTAAACTGTATTAGTGTCTGCAGTTAAGTCAAAATATATGTTGATCAGTCATATTTTTCTGTAAAGCATATTCTTGTGGCTTAATTTGCTCAACAAGCCCAAGCTCTTTCTGCCTACTGTTTTTGTCTAAACACAATATTCTTTTTTCTCTGTAATTATCTTAACTGCAGCCCCATAAATAAATGCAATAGCTTAATTGTACTTATTTGTGAGCTATGTGTTTCAGTGTGGCTCTGAATGATTACCTTTTCCAATTATTTCTATGATGCTGCTGCTTGTAAAAGTGAGATAAAGCCTGTGGCTACAGCACAAAAGAGGCATAGAGTTCGTTTCTAAAAACAGAGAATTTTTACTGTTGGAAGAACAGAAAGCATTTTAGAGATCAGCTGGTCCTGCCAGCTAAACTACCAACCTCTCAGAAGTAGAAACCCACATAGACAACTTGTCAAAATCGCCACTAATGAAAAGATTACTAAAATGACAGAGGTGTGAATGGTGTGGTACATCACTAAGATTTGCCTTTCCTGACGGAGTCATTCATTTCTCTGGTCTCATTAAGCACAAGGTACTTGGGAGTTGAGAACTGAGTTCCCTCTAGAAATTTCCTTACCAATAAGCTGCTGTATTATCAGGATTTTATCTCTATTTTTAGAACATTTGTCATCCAGTAGTTGGTCTATATGGCTTTGCCCCGTTCCCAATTTGAGACAACTCTGAGTATTTCTAAATCTACAACAAAACCCACAAGTTAAATAAAAGCTTCATTGGAATTGCATCAGAATTCATCTCTTTAATTTCTCTACACAATACTTCTTTCTTCTCCTCAGTTTGCATTTAAGAGCACCCTCTAATACATATTCTGCATATTAATCTCAAATTCCAGATGTTTTCCAATGAATCAAGTATGCACTACAAAATTCAAAAAGGCAATATGTAATTTAACACTTAATCACAATTTTAATAAAGTACATCAATAAATAGTTTGCATTATATGTAAAAATAAATTAAGGAAATCAATTATTAAACTTTGGTAAATTCATAGATCATCCTTATGCAGTAATTGTAAATTACTGAAACAGTCATTAAAAAGAAGAGTCATGAAGGGTAACTCAGGCAGCTGCAACACCATGTGCTATTAACAGGCACCCAAAAAGTGACGTTCTGCCTTAGAAAAGCAAGGTGACCAAAGATGCCTAGCACAGAAGGTTTGTTGAGAAACAGCAGCAAGACAGAAAACAAGGTGTTCACTGATAAATGGAAAATGTACTTATGCTGTCTAACAATACGCCACTCTTGATTAGAATGAACATTCTGGAATGTGTAATGAGAAAGTATTGAGAAACACAGAAGCAAGGCTAATGCGGGAAGAGGTTGCAGATTGGGAAGCTGATAAAAGCAAGTGTAAAGGCAGCTAAAAAGAGAGTAAGTGAAAACAGCTGGGCACAATGAAACATTCCAGAGTCGGAGCGTGGACTTATTACTTGAAAGAAAGTATATACGAGTTTTAGTCTCTTATTTGTATCCAGTGCTCATGTATTCATAAAAGAAAATGCTTACTAACTCATTTTATCCTATTTCTTAGAACACTATGGTATATGTCTTAACTACTATTGGTATTTCCCCAAAAATGTTTCAAAATTGTCTCCCTACAATAAGAGCAGAACATGTGGCTATTCATCTCCAGTCACAAAAATATTTAACCTTTCGGTTATAGGAAATAGTTCTTCAGCCTGAAGTCTTTTTTTTAGGTCTGCTTCAATTCCCTTTTTGAGTAAAAATGTATACATAGATTGAGCTTAATAGAACTGGGTTTTATGTTTCCCAGTGCTTCTTATCCCCAAATCTGACAACTTAGTGCCATTGAGGGCAAATATTCCAAGCCTCTCAAGTTTCACAGCAACTCTCCAAAGGAAAGAGGAGGCAAAAGAAGTGCTACCAATAATAGTTCTGTCTTCACTCGGACATCACCAGAGAAAGGACACAATCCAGAACAGATGATGAAGACATGCACTCTGGAGATTCTGTCCTTTTGCTGATGAGGACACGTTCCCCAGCACCTCAATCACCGGGTTTTCTGTTTCTTTCTGTGTCTGCATCTTTTATCTCTCTTTACATTTCTTCTCTTTTCAATCTCCCTCTCTCTACCTGCCCATAACTTACTAAAAACTAAATACTGGCATATAAACTGGCTGTGGGAATGCCTTTCTGTATGTTGTGAATATTAATCTTTAAATAAAGGAGCTGTTTTGGGCCATGACAGGTACCATAGAAAAAGTAGGTGGGGCATCAGAATAGGTAGGAGGAGCAGGGCGGAGTCAGAGAGAGACTGAGCCAAACACCAAAGAAACATGTAAGGAATACAGGTGAGCCACAGGGCACGTAGCAGACAGTTTAATGAGAATGGGTTGATTTAAGATGTAAGAACAAGTTAGCAATGTGCCTGAGCCATAGACCAAACAACATGAAGTAAATATAAGCATCTGAATTATTTTGGGGGCCTGAGCAGTGGCGGGCGGCTAAGGGGTCTAGGACTGCAGGACTGTGGGTCTGGACCTCTGGCCACCTGGAGCCAGAAACCTTAATGCAACACTTACGAACACTGGCATATAAACTCACCATCATATTCTAAAGGTCCCGAGATAGAAATAGTTAGAAAGAATTTAGGACAATAAATGAGAAACGATTGATATCTTAGAGAGAGATGTCAGTCATGATTTATGAGTAACAGTATTTGTACGATTTTTAACATGCATTCAATAATTTATTACAGCAATTTTAACACTATCTTAATACTGATAACAAATTTGAAGAATTATATATTTTAGTTATTTATAAAATGCAAAAATATATTTATATAATGTGAACAGATCCAGAAATTAGCTATTTAAGAAATCTTATTTCTCTTTTTTCTTTATGATATGTCTATGAAAAGTGAATACCCTAAGATCCTTAAACAAAAGAAAAATTTCAAGGACTATGCCAAAAAGCAGGAAATACAAATAAGATTATATCCGTATCACTGACTTTTATAAACAACATCATTAAAATTTTATAAAGCATTACATATATTTAAACTGTACTCTGCATATTTATAATTTAAAGATTAAGAAACTTTTAAAATTATTTTAATCAAAATTATAACTGACAGTTACTCTATTTGACTATGTAAAAGATGTAAAATAATTCAGATAAAATCTAAAAATACGTAGTTATATTTTTCACAGTATCAGAAAATATATTGGTTTTTATTAGTTAAAATTTATTTTATCTTGTGGTAGTAAAACTATTAAATAAAAAATTATATAAAAACAAGTAAAAAGAAATTTTTGTCATCAACAAAATTTTATGGAAAGCATCAATAAACATAAAACTCTGAAATGTAATAATATGCATTTATAGTTAAAATACTAGAAATGAAATATTCACAGAATCTTGGATACTAGTTTAAGAAATTAAGATTTAAGAGGAGTTACAACTATGATCAATGATACATTTTTGGATTTGCTATTTGAGATTTTACTTTTGTAATTAAGGTGCCCGAAAGTTTTAAAATGCTTAAAGCAAAATCAATCAAACAAAAAAAATCCTTAAATCTCAATTTCTTAGCTAGACTGTTTTCAAAATTACTAGGTAGCTCAGATTAGCCTTGGATATATGGACAACAGTTCAATCCAAAGACTCCAAAACACTTAACTTAAAGACATTCACAGCCACTTACACAACAGAAATTTTCATAGCAACTGTTGAAGCTTCTGACACTTCATTACGTATATAACTACTTTTATAACAATATTGTGTTTACAGATAGCACTAATACAATCACAAATAAATCTTTATAATTTACCTTGTTAAGGAAAACATACCAGGATGTACCAGTATACTTCTTTTCCATGCAACAATAGGAGAGGGGGGAAAAAAGCCAGCTCCATCAATAATATTCCTCTAAAGCTGGAAAATTGGTACTTATATTAAATCCTAAGTCTTACATACATTAAAAAAAAAAAAAAAACAAAACACGTTTGTGCCAGGTGTGATGTCCCTAAGCCTGTAGTTCCAGCTATTTAGGAAGCTGAAGCAACAAGAAAGATAAGTTCAAGCTCTGACGGGGCTAATGGTAAGTTCAAGACTAACCTGAACAACTTTTCCAGGCCATATCCCAAAATACAAGCACACAAAGGTTAAGGATACTGCTCAGTAATAGGGAATGGTCAAGGCCTATGTTTAATCATCAATACTTAGAAAAAATAAAAATAAAAATTTTGTGACAAAATCATTATCAGTAACAGTTCTTACCTGATGTATACCTACCATCACAGTAGCCATCTGGTATACCTATACCCCAGCAATCATTCAATGAATACCTATGCTTAACCTTCATACTGAACTGCAAGTTAAGTAGGGATTATTTTTTTTTTCTTGTGGACCAGAATTTAGAGTTTAACTCAACTAAGTTTTGAGACAAAGTGATAGTGGAAGAAACATAGTTTGAGAAGTTTTTAAAGAGATTCTATTTCATTGAGGAAACAAGTCGTTGTTGTTACTGATGAGATTCAAAACCTAAACTAAAATTAGAATTTTGTAAACCTTATATTAACCACCCCAAGCTTGGCAGCTTGTGAAGACTCACCTGACAATTTGATCAGTAGTGATTTAACAACTACTTTCTTTCAGTTACTATGTTCTGAGAAAGTCATATTTTAAGATCCCATGCTCCATCATTTTCTAAATGATTACTTATTGATCTCATAAATTAATATGCAGATAAAAGATTTATTCAGAATATGCAGTAGTGTTTACAAGAAAGAGTTCTGTATAGTTTCTATAAGATGAATTGAAGAAAAAAGATATCATAAAGCCAGTGTGAGATAATCTAGATGTTTTTGACTACCACATAATCTTTCCTGTGGAGGAGGGTGAGAGTTAATCTTAACTGTCATTTTGATTGAAGCCAGGATCAACTAAGTCTCTGGGTGGATTTTTGAAGGAATTTTCAGGGAGGATTAGCTGAGCTGAAAACCTTCTCCTGGAGTGAATGGCACCTATCAAGAGCAGCCCAGATGTCAATAGTTCTCAGGGAGAGCTATAGAGTTTTCTTGGCTGCCCTTATTTCTTATTGATGAAAGAGTCTAGCCTATTGTTCTCATTGCTGACTCCCTTCTCTGAAATTCTAACCCAGTTTCTTTGGCCTTCCAACATGTACTGAAGACCAGAAGCTCTCCAGGCATCCAAATGTCCCTGCAGTGCTAAATCATACTGCTGAAGCATGCAGTTTGATGTCTGAGAAGCTACCTGCTTCTGAATGTCTCCAGAATAGAAATGAAGACTGTAGTCTACCAGTATCTACTGTGTAAGCAATGAAGCCCTTTTAGTAACATAATTAATTCTGTTGTCTCTACTCCTTCAAAATATTTGTGATTAATGCAGGGCTGAGATTATGTCATTGCTAACATCCTTAAACAGCACCTAAAAACATTGATTCCCTCTGCAATTTTGTAGGGTACTGAAATTTCCAGACCATCTGTCCAAGGATGCCTCTGTACCTAAGGCTTTCTGCCTGTACAAAATTTGGATTTATTTTAAGGCTTTTAAAACTACCCTGTGCAGGACTGGATCTTCTGCTCCCACTGCTGACCCTATCAACATGCCTTTACTTGAGGTCTTCACCATTGTATTCACAGACTACCTAGTACCTACCGCTTTGCCATGATTTTTTCTTATTTACCAATGTACAATATAGCAGCTATTTCTTGAATACATCATCACCTCTGCCTGTCAAAGTTTAATATGCTTTTTTAACTCCATCTAAAAGTCAACCAAACAGAGGCTTCCCAATTTCCTAAGCACTTCCCTGCCTTATCACATTTACTTTATTTCATCATAGTTTAGTAATTAATTTTTTGTATTCAAATATAAATTAACCAGTTTGCATCATGGCAAGTGGACACATGTATTTATATATTTATGCATAAATGTAAACCATATCCGATCCTTATGAGTCCATTTTAAAGAAGAACTAGTATAGCCATCTATACACCCTATAGAATATGAAAACGAATTTTATCCAGAAGTTTTAAGTTGAAAGTTTGAAACATAACAATGTGCTGTGCTGAACTTCTAGAGTAGGAAACACATTTCAGGTATGTATGCTGTGAAAAGTTGTGGTAGAGGCTGGTACTAACAGAAGTGCTGGCACAGAGCCTGCCATGTGTCCTAAAGGAAGGAGAAGAAGAGGAATGTTTCCAGAAAATGGTGAAGTAAATCCTAATTTGGAAGTAATTTTGAGTTGATCACCAGCCTTTTGTTTGTTCCAAGTGTTTGTGAGAAAAATAACACAATGTATAGTGTTCAAGAACTGAACACAGCTTTGTGGCCTTCATCATCACATTCTTACATACTTTCAATTATAATATGTTGGTGCATTTAACAAATTTAAATGGATGATGTTTGAATCTATTGAAATTGTAGTCATAATTTATCTTACGCAGAAACTCTTTTTTAGAGAAATGTTTTGTATCTTGACATATCTACTCCAATATAAAAGGAATGAGCTCAATTTGGGACACTTTAATATTTAGAAGCAGTTAGACAATTACTAACTTTATATTGTAATTGAAGTCTAAATATTTTAAGAATCACCATTTGAGTAATTCGAGTAACAGAGGAACCAAAAGAAGGGAAGAATGGAGAGAAAAAGACAACAGTAAATATAATTACATATAATAAAGCCAAACTAAATCCATACATGGGAATATGTTTTTAAACAAAAATTTTCTTGCCCACTGTGGGATACCTCCCTGTTAGTTGCTGGGGAGGGAGGCCCTGGAGGAAACCAAAGCAGTATAGGCTACAACTTCTACTGTTCTTTGGTACGTATAAAATTAAAAGGAAATAGAGACAAAATACCACCAAGGAAAGCCTACAGCTTTGAGATGTTGTCTATTCTTATTAAAAGTGATTTCAAATTAGATTAGGTTCACACTATTGTTGTTATCCATACAATAAACTTTTTGAGAAGAGTGTGTGGAAGTTCCATGATCTACAAAGACTTTGCATATTCTAAACCCTTGACAACTAAAAGATATTCTCTTTTTTCCTTGTCTGACATTTTCCCTCCGGGTTTACATAATGATTGGTTTTTTTTTTCTTTACTTACTTCTTAGAAGTTTATCACCTACCCCAGTCTAAAGATGTTCTTAGATCTAAATAATTTTTTGAGACTTTCTTATATGATTTTTAAAATTTTTTTAACTGCTATGAAAATGTCTCAGAAACACACTTAGAGTTTTAACAAATCAAAAGGGGGAAATTACCCTGATGTCTGCAGCTCTCATCGAATAACATTGCCCTTTGAAGAAATTAGAAGTAATTATGCCACGGTGAACATTAATTAAGGTTAGAGTCATTATTCTGTACACAGACAATTAGAATTTCATTTTCATTCTTAACTTTGGAAAGGGGTTCATCCAGCTTGATAATGTACTTGATTTATTTAGCTAAGTGCAGTAGTTTTAAGATTAAAGTGATAAACTTAGAGAGTGAAGAGCCATGGATATGTCTGAGAAATTTACCTTTTAAACAATATTCATAGTTTTTAAAAACGTATTCTTCTCTCAAACAATACAACCTGCTGTTTCCCTTCCCTTCAGGCCACCAAGCCCCTTGCCCCTACCACACACTTCCCCAGATCTACTGCTCCTTCACTTGCCTTCACAGGAGAGCAGGCATATCATATAAATTCAACACAAGATACAGGAAGACTGGCCACATATATTTATATCAAGGCTAGATGAGACAGCCCAAAGGGAGAAAGCAGCACCAAGAATAGGCAGAAGTCGGAGATAACCTCATCTCCACTGCTAAGACTCCCACAAAAACTTCAAGCCAGTTACCACAATTTATGTGCAGAGACTAGTACAGCCCCCTACAGTTTCTATGACCATCATTTCAGTTTCTGCACTCCTCGGAGCCTTGCTTAGTGATTCTATGGGCCATATTCCCTGGGTGTCCTTGAACCCTCTGGTGTTTACAGTCCCCCTCCCCCTCACAAAGTGGGGTTCCTCAAGCTCTGTGAAGAATGCTGAGATATCTTTGAAAGAGGAACCAACAAAATACAATAAACAAAACAATGTAGCCTGATGTTTCTATCCCTCTAGCAACTCTCAAATACCCAGCAGCCACTTATCTAATAATCGATTTGGAGGCTTAATTTTACTTATAAATGATCAGTTGTTGGCTCAGGATTATTTACTAAATAACTCTTACACGTTAAGTTAACCAATGTTTCTACTTATGTTTAGCCACATGGCTTGGTACCTTTTCTCATTAAGGAATTGTCATCTTCAGCATCTGGACTCCTGACTCTACCCTGCCTGGCTACTGGCCAATCAGTGCTTTATTGAACCAAATCAGGTGACAGACTTTTACAGAGTACAAAAGCACTATTCCACAGCATTTTCCCCTTTATCTAATAACAAGCTTTAACTTTAATATAGTATAACTATGTATAACAAAACAGTTATCAAGCAAGAATTACTATTACAGTATTTAGTCTATTTGTGCTTGACAAAATCAGAGAACATTAAATTATCTCTTATCTCGGTAACTTCAAATATTTATAACTATTTTGCTCTTTTATCATAACTAAGAAAAGTTATAACTATGATTATCAAGTCTTCAACTCCATCAAGAATTCCAGAAGGATGAAATGTAACCTAATAACAGAAGCACCAAGCTGCACCGACAGTTACCCACTATTTTTCTGCAACTTTGGGGCATCCATCTTTGGCCTATAGGCCTAGCATATCTGGCAGACAATATTTTTCAGAAGCATGAAAATTTGAAGTATTGTCCTACCCTCTCTTGGCAAGGTTTAGCAGTCACTTTTTCTCCCATCCAATCTGTCTGTCTCCTGTCAGATTGTACAGCTACTGTCAGCAGTCGAGGCAAGGGTAGTTTCTTGCACAGTTGCTAAATTTTGCCATAAAAAAAAAAAGTAAACTCATATGGAGTTTCCTTGATGCCCATCATCTTATTTGATGTATATTGATATTGTCAAGAGCAGAAGTGTCTCACTGTCATGAAAAGCCTTAGATTATTAAATATACTCAATGCCATATTTCATAGGTTATTGAAGTGTTTAAAGATTACCTATCTGAAATATATTTTTGTATACCTAGAAAACCTAACTAACAGGACTTTATCTTTGACTGTTAATTTGTGTTTCTTATTTTTACATTACATTTTTAAATGATCTGCCTAAACATAATGCCATAAATAAGAGTAGAAATACACATACCGTATAACAAAATTATCTTTAAAATTGTAGCAATAAATGAAAATTTATATAATGTAAAATATGTAAGAATAAGTTATTGTTTGTATTAAAGTGTATTTATTAATCTATAATTTTATTATTTATATATTACATCACTCTATTTTTCTTTAGAAAGAGATTGACTATGAGCATTAACCATTTATACCCTTTTAAATGAAGAAAAACATTCATAAACAATTTTTGGAAACTTTGGCATAGTTTTCTATACTACTTCCTATAAGTTGGGAGCACTGGTAATATTATGGGGATTCTGAAAAAAACTTAGAACTATGATCAAGTCCTGCCTAGAGTAATTTGTGTGATTGGTCTTTCTCAACAAACAGCCTTGAAGCTGTTGTGGATGTTGGAATATCTGGGCCATTGTTCCCACTGACGACCTTACAGGAGGTGTTGGTTGAGAGAACCATATTAGCCTGGAAGCAATACAGAGATTCTCATCTTTTGTGGAAATAAAAACATCATCTCATCTCCAAAGTACCATTTCTTTTGATTTAAATTTTGAGGTCAAGGCATTTAAAAAATATGTAGGTTGGATTAATCTAACAGCATTTATGATCATACGTCTTTTAGCAGCTGTTGCTCCTTTCTCAGCAAACAAGGGAAGAAAAAAAAAACATAAAATAATGATGAGGATCCAGACTCTCTGTTACTTTCCATTTTTATGTGGGTTTTTATATTACTTTAGTCCATTTTAAGAACTTTTTTATTTTAAAATTATATATATATATTTTATATTAAGAACTTTATTATTTTAAAATTATATATATTTTTATGACTGTCTACACATTCTCTTACTCTCTCAAGCTTCTGTATATTTTAAATACACTATGAACTATTTCAAGGTTACTTTTTGTATAAATATGTCTTTATTGTGTATCTGTAATCTTTTTCTGACTTGCTATAAACAGCTAACTGGGCGTGGCTAGGACCAAGTGGGCATGACTAGGGCCCAAGCTGGTTTTGGCTTTGCTCTACTCAGCTTTCTGACATGGTGAAGGTACCCAGGAGAGTCACATTTACCCCCAACTCTGAGGTCTATGCAGCCAACAGGTAGAATGTAGCTAGTCCACAAACATTTTTTTTTTTTTTGTCCGTATTTATAAAACTAAATTTTCCACAGAATCATGCTTCTGTGTACTGCAGTGGGAATCAACCATACTGTGCTCAAGATAAAATAGTATCACAGTCTGCATGAGAGACACAACTAAGAAGCTTTTTGTTTGTTTGTTTTTTTGTTTGGCTCTATATATGGGTTCTAGCACTTAGGAGTCAGAGGCAGGCAGATCTCTGAAAACTTGAGACTAGTTTGTTATACTGAGTTCCAAGCAACCAGAGCATTACACAGAGAAACCATGTTTCAAAAAAAAAAAATCTTTCCTTTATTTTAATGTCAATAAGAGCCTTAGAGACATGTTAAAGAGGAAAGTAAATCAATTTTTACAATCCTTATAAAAACATAAGATAACTGTCTGGGGTTTTATTGGGCTATGGGAGTGGGATCAGGATTGACTTAAAATGAGGTATTTTATCTCCTAAGGCAAACAAAATATATTGTCCAAGGAGGTAAGCAATCATTACAGGCACTTTTGTTTGTGCTGTCGGATCAAACTCTTGGCCCGGAGCATGCTCAGTATGTTCTTTGCCACCAAGAAAACTCACAACAGTGTTCTTTTTATTATTGTTGCTATATTTTACAAACATAAAGAAAAATAAATATTAGAAAAATAATACGCTTTAAGTTCTTAGGAGTAGCACTATACTTAGAAGATGTAAATAAAGTTTCTGCAAAGAACTACAGTTTATTCTAAACTTCTGCAAATATAGGGCTTCAATGACTTTGCAAAAGCTGGAACATTCCCAGTTCAAAGCCAGTTATTAATAATTTATCTTCAGGTATCTTTAGCATCCTCAATAGCTACACCCTGCTCTCCTCTGTGTCTGACCTGCCAGCTATGAGACTAACAGGTGAAAAATCTTTGAGATATATTACCAGACCATTAATTTTCACCAATCAGAAGTGTCATCAGATACAGCACTGGAAACCTACAGCAGAGACATTCTCTCTTTTCTCTGACTCATTTCTCCATGTTTGAAAATACACTGATTTATGATATTTTTTGTTCTTTTACTATAAAATCTTCATAAAGCTGATGCTGTATTGGATTATGAAATGTTAGATAACCTGAGTGTGTGTTCCTGGGCCATAGTTCCTTCTATTTTGGCTTTCCAAAATGACTACTACGTATTCCCTTTGAATTAAGATTTGTACTTTTCTCTTAATAGTTGTTGAAATTGGTGCAGAACTGTAATAGCATTCCATAAGACTGTTATGAATCAAAACAATAGATGAGAGAGTTGATAGATTTTTGTGATTGATTTCATATAGCAAATATATCCCTCCCTCCCTAGATGTATTGTATGTATGTCCTTAAAAGATTATCATAAAATATTTGTTTTAATCCCAAAATTTTAAATGTTTTCTCTTTAAAAACTCAATCGTTTAAAATTGCAGTGGGATTGTGTTCTGTTCCATTGTAAATAATTGTCCCACCCACTGGTTTAATAAAAATGCTGATTGGCTGAAGGCAGATGGGTAATGTGGGAGGGGCTAGCGGACTAAGACAACTCTAGGAACAAGAAGAACAGGGCAGAGACTCCAGAGAACCTAGCAAACGCAGAGGACAGCTATGTTACTCTGGGAAAAGGTACTGAGCCTCATGGCTGAACAGGATAAGAATCATGCTTAGTTTAAGAGCAAGAGCCATAGGCTGATCAGCATGAAACTAATTTAAGTGTCTGTGTGTTTCTGTGGGACTGAGAATCTCTGGTCTCTGGGTCTGAACCACAGGCCAGTCAGGCCAGAAACTTATTACTACAAAAAATAAAAGCATTTCTTTATAAAATGTTTTTAATTATTTAATGTTTCAGAAAACAACAGTACATTGAATTGCTTGTGTCATTGTGGCACACTGTGTATCAGAAATAGATACAACAGGTCTAGCCACAGGTCTCGCCGAACATAATTTAACTTTGAATACCTTTCTTTGCTTCTCACTTCCCTTGTGCAAACATCATCCCACATGTGTCTCATCAGTAAGTTGTAATAATACCCACAGGGAAGCAGTGTAGTTTCAATTATTAATAATAACGTCCTGAGAGAGGAGGAATTTACTTTTCACACTTAGATTATTTATTTTCTTGGTTGCCACACACATGGTTTTTGTTGGTTGGGCTTGGAGGCATTTTCTCATCCTGGGGTGGGGGGAATTATTTATGGAACTTAAATGGTTCAAAATTCACAACTCAGCAGTTTCAGAAGTCATGTTTAATGCTCGTCACTCAAAGATGAGAAACACTTATCTACCCACAAAACAAAGCCATCCTCTTTTCAAGGCACGTTTCATCAGCTCTAAGTGTGTTAACACTGTAGAAAGAGCGAGGCTTCTCTCTGAGTGATCATTCTGTGCTCCTTCCCAATGTTATGGCATTAGCATGTTTTTTAAAGGCATAATTTGAACTGAGGTTCTTTCTTTTATATAACAAAACAAACAACACTTCTGGAATGGATTTCTCCCCCACTGTTCACCTCAGGCCAAGCCTGAGGAATGTTCTCAGCTAGGAGGCAGCCGTTCCCTCCCCTGGGAGAAAACTATGAGAAAATGAATATAATGAAGGAACTTTATTCCGCTGATACAACAAATACCATGGGAGCATTTATTTTGGGGCTGTTTTTCTTCACCGCCCACTCCCTCTTCCTTGTAAAATGGTGTAGCAGTGACAAAGAAATAACTAATAGAAGCAAGGACAACTGATCCAAAAATCACTAAGGGAAGTCAAATAAAATACATTGTCAGGTATTGCAATAATAAAGTAGCCATGGCCCATGGATTGAAATGTTCTGTGGAATCTAACCACAGTGCTTGGCCTTTACCATGATGCTTTAGCCTGAAACAATGGTGTATTCCATAATATCAGCAAAGGAGTGTTCTTTCCACTTGAAAGGTAAGTCTCACTCAGCTAGACAAGAGATGAATATGGAACATGGAAGATGGAATGTGGGACAGGTACGAATAAAGTATAGCAAAATAAATAACCAGAAGTATAATAATTAGATGTTAGAGGTAGACAACATCGGGTCTTTTAAAAGACTGTTGATTAAAAACTTCATCTGTTTTACTTTTTAAAAACTCATAAAGTACAGATAAACCAGACAAATGGTTGATAGTCACTTATTTCAGGCTGTTGTTCCCCCTGTCTAGATCGCCTTATCTTTTCACCCAAACATTTCTCTCCAATGTTTTGAGCTGATATATTTCATAATAATAATATAATTTTAAGGTTCTTTCCAATGAAGGAATTTTTTATATCCTATGGGGACATATTCTGCATATTTTTTTTTCAGATTTGATTGTGTGTGTGTGTACATTGTGTTTGCAGGTACACCTACTTTAATGTGTGTATATGTAGACAAAGATTGATGTCATATAGTTTCTCTCATCACTATCCACCTTATCCTTTGAGACTTTTTTCTCTTACAGCCATGTTGGTTAGGCAACCTGACCCACCTTGACCCAGGACCTCTTGCCTCAGCTTCTCAGAACTGCAGTAAAGAAACTTGTTACTGTGCATAACTTAACCACAGATGATAGGGATCCAAAGTTAGTTCCTATGCTTTTGCAGTAAGGGCATTACTGATAAGCCATCTCCTAATATCCTCACATCTATATTACTATAGTCTTTGTCACAATACTAATAGTACCAAATATTTGATTTTGCCTAAAACATGAAAGAAAGTAAATCACATTTTTGTCATTTTAGTATTTACCATATTATCCAAAGATAGTATCTTAATATGTTTTAGTCAGAGAAATAATTGGGAAATAGATGAGTTTTCTCACAGTTCTGATCTGTATGTAAGAACAAGTCTGAATTCATTACTATGTAATTAAAATGTCACTGTTAAAGAAAATTACCTTAAATTTTTTAAATAATAGTTTACAATAATATGTGTACAACTATCTATAAATATCAATAGTTTTTTCCTGACATAATTGTTTAGCCCCAAATTTTTTGTAATGATTTTTCTCTTAGTGACGTAAGAAAATTATAACCTTAGATAATGTTACTGCAATTTAGTCTAGATATTAGTAGCTATTACATGATATTAAATGATAAGAAGACAGTGGAATACTTTGAAAGCCATTAATAAATGAATCAGTTATTAAATAATAGCACATGAGAATCCTTGATACATTATCAACTATCTTTATGAAATGAAACCTTAAGATTTGAAAACTTAAGTCCACTTAGGATCTTTCTCAGCATGCAAAACAAAAATCATATATAAATACCAATTTTATTCATGACATTGTTTTTCACACCTAGAAGCAATAAAATACACACTAGAATGAGTGAATGAGCTCTTCCCACCATGGCTGCGGCTCAGGAAGGACCACAGGTAACTGCAATGGCTGACAAGTTCAAGTGGCCCAGTCTGGCAATGAGAGGATCTTTAGCAAGATCATTCACAGAGAAATCCCTGCCAAGATTATCTTCAAGGATGACATGTCATGCTTTTCATGACATTTCCTGGTTATATCCAAGAAGTATATAACCCAGATGTCTGTAATGGAATATGATGATGAATGTCTTTAGGAACCCTTAATGATTGTTGGCAATGTGCTTAGGTATGTTAAGTAGCACACATAGCTTTGCCCGTGTATGGAGAAACCGGAGGGATTATTTAAAACCTTATGCCTAATAAAAGACATTGTTGCTTGTCAAAAAAATAAGTGAGTGAACAAATACATTATTGTAATTTTATGCTGTGGAATACTATACAGAGAAAAAATTAATGAAAGCTGTAGTCGAATAAATTCTTAAAGCACTTTGCTATGATAGAGAACCGAGTCTAGAAAGGCTATGAGCCCATGAACCTCCTTATGAGGTACTCTGGAGAAGTCACACCACATTGCTATGGAGCCACTAGCTTTTTCTGGGTTTCAGCATTATGGAACAGATGTTAAAAAGTAGCCATTTTCAAAGCAATGTAGCTATTCTATAGGTACTTTAGTGACACGTTGTTGCATTTTGTTTTTGTCCAAGCTTTGGAACAGATGAATAACTTTGAACCAAGGATACATGTACACTGGCATCCCTGATGGAATAGGCTGCTTATAAGTAAAGGAAGATCAGTAGACTAAAGATTAATTCAGCAATGGAGAGAGTGAGACATGGAAACAGCATGAATTTGTGCTGGCTTAATGAGAAGATAGGTGCATGTAGAAGTGTGTACACACACATGTACAGCAGCAGGCCTCACGATCCACACAAGTTCTCCCTTGTTTGCCAATAGTATGATTCAGTCATGAGTAACAAGCCTGTGTAGCATTAGTGTACTAGTACTTATATGCTTCCCTTATGCTGTCCACTGAGGGAAAATCACACACCTTGCAGAATTGTGGATGGCAGAATTAAGACAGGAGAAACAAGAAACAAAGGAAAGAGGACCTTGCTCATCTTCTATAGTGCCAGGAAATACACAAGTGACAGATAAAATAAGAAATAAAAATCAAATACTTAAAAAAAATAATTGCAATGTATGCCAAAAGGTACAGGAGATCCCTGGAGGAGCTTCAAATCTCAAAAGCTAAACCCTTAGATAAAATTTTAAAAAAATTAATAAAAATAATATTCAGTTTGAACAAGGCACAGCCTCATTTCCATTTAAAATATTTTACATGTATAAATTAATAAGCCATTGGGCAAGAAAAAGACACAATTCTTAAGCAGAGTATAGTGAAGTGCTTAGATCTATTAACCTACATTAAGTTGTGCTTAGTTAAGCTGAGTAAAGTTCCTGAACCCCAAAGTGTGGCCTATACATAAATCATAACTAATAGTCATACACAGAAGAACACGAGAGAAAATACCTTTTTAAGTGCAGGAAAATGAAGTCAGCATCAACAGAAATGAAGTGGTTTTGTCATAGAGCCATGATGAAATAAAATTAGAACGCCTTTTCACCTCCCTGAGTTCCCTGTCTAAAATAAATCTGCCATGTAAGCATTAAGAACAAAAAAAAAAAAAAACAAAAAAAAAAAACCAAACCCCCAAAAAAAAAAAAAAAACTTGATTGTGTACCATTCTAGAAAATACTATATCTTCATTCTTCAAAGACAGTGTTAACAAAATGTCCCTAAGCCATGGTGATGGTGAGATGTCTCAAGTCTGAAGGTCTGTATTCAGATCCCTTGTACCCACAGAAATATCCTGGTTCACACCCAAAGGTCCTCAAGGCCTGCACTGAGAGAGCATGGAAAGAAAGTTTCTGTGGTATGCTGGCCAGTAAGTCTTGTTGAGTACGTGTATGAGAGGGTCAACGAAAGACATATTCCTTTCAAAAATAAGTTAAGGCACCAGGAAAACACCAATCTTGAACTCTGCTCTTCCCACATGTTTATATACGTTATGATCTCTCTCCTCTCTCATATATACACGCACACATACACACTCACTCATAAAACAACTGTACCTGTATACCAACCTAAAATATACCATACATTTGAAAATAAGAAATATAAATATAAAGATCTCTTAATCATCTCTACACCTATTTGTGTTATAATAACTGGATGTGCTAAACTAAATAAGTACATCAATAAAAATCAGTGGAAATAAAATCAAGTAATGCTCTAGCAACTGTTGCATGTGAGAGATAGCTAGATGACATAAAGATTGTGAGAAATATTATATCTGGGATGGGATGATGCGATAGAAAAGGACTGGGAATATACTAACTCAATTTGGTCTATGATTGATAATAATATATCAATATGAAAATAACTCAAATAATTCAGTCATGTGAATTCTCATTGATGGCAGTGACTCACAAAACCCACAGGAATTAACACGCAATAATTCAGCTTACTTATTTTTATCATTATATTATTATTTCACTTAAAAGATGACCATTAAGAATTATTGTGTGTCACAGACTCTATAACAATGCCTCTAAACTGCTACACTTTCCTATGTCTGGTTTAAAAAGATGTTTTGTCCATATTTTTAATGAATCTTTTCAAGTGAATGGAGTTATGTGACAAAAATATTGCAATTACATATTTTAATATTATTATATCCTATATGAAGTTACATCTGACTATTATTATTTCTAAATTGACCCCGTAGGTAAATGATAATTTATGCATGATATTTGTTTTATATCTAAAAAGAAGGTTTAGAAGAGACATTGTTTTAGTAATTAATTAATAATATAGCTTAATTAATAATATAGCTTAACAGCAGCTACTTAACAGAAGAATGAGACAAAGCTGCCATGTCTTGTAAAAGCTTGAGTCTTCCCTAAGTCTTCTACAAGCTAATGTATGCATTTCGGACTCAATGGAAGTGTAAGCAAGTGGAGCTATGCTGTTTGAAGCTGAAGTATTACCATCTTCAAATCATTGACTGAGTCTTGAATGTGTAGTAAATATCCATGTCACCTCTAACAAGGGACATACAGCTGAGGATAAATATAATTAAGTTTGTCTCACTACTCCTAAAAGTGCAACTATAATTCTGGATTTGGCATCAGGCCGGCATTAAAGCACAACCCAAGAAACACTATCAGAGATTAATGTATTTAACTATCCAAGAGACCTAGAAATAATAAATTGCCCAATTAATTATGTGATAATGCATTTAAGGACTCCTTGAAATTTGTCATTAGCTGAGTACACACTTACTTCAACACCAGTTCTTGCGTATGTGTGCTCATGTATCCTCAGAGAAAAAAATATGAGGGCTAGGCTATTAAAACATTATTTCTTTACTTCTCAAATTTACACTGTAGAGCTCAGAAATTATTTTTTTCAAATAATATCTTTCATGCATTTATTAACCAATTTATTTTCACTATTAACAAAAGGAATTCATAAGCCTTTGTTATAATTGGCAAATACAAAGGCCTGTCAGGATAATAGATAATCTTCAGTATTTGGCTGCATTTTAATTTACAGGCTCTGGGAGTACCTTTCACAATGAGATATGCTCATGGGGTAATGGCACTGTCTTCAGAACTATGTGAAAAATTATTTATTGTTACATTTATCTAACAAAAACCACTTCTGCCTGAAATTAGAAGGTATTTAAATGCTTCCTCAGTTCCTTGATGTACAGAGCACATGGGTGACAGCTCTAATCTCAGTAGCTGACTAACAAAAGGAATTACATTTTTTTCATTTTATCTTTAAATGTGTTCAAACTTCAAAGTAAACTCTGATTTCTTTGATTTGTTTTTGTTCTAACACAGATATACAAAGCAGAAGACCACTTTGAAAGTACAAGAGTGGAAATTAGAAATATAAATGACTTATCACGTTAGTGCCAGCACGTATAGGTATACATTATTAAAAGTGAAATTGAGTCATGTGTATTGTGAGAGAACTGTTCTGAATTGCTGTGAATGCTAATTTTCAGTGTTCTTGCCTGATTTTGTTTGGAAAGTCCAATTTGTTTAGATTTTTATTAATTAAGCATTTATGAATTATGTATTTTGAATGAAGATTATTCTTAGTACTAGATCCACCTATTGGAGGTACTTATAAGATTATCAGATGTTACACATAGCAGCTTTATTTCAAAAACCAAGTAGTTTATTCCTGCTCTCAGCAACAGGACTGGTGAAGCTGGGATTAAAAATTCATCTATGTGGCTCCACATCCTTTTATTTTTATAACTTCTTATACCCTCAGTACTTCTAGACCTCTCCTGGTATTATGAATGCAGTACAGTAATTAGAGCAAAATGAAATATTTCTCTGTATTTTAGTGAGTAACAGCTGCAAAGCAACACACTTCAGACATCATTCAACAAAAACCCTTTGGATATATGAAATGCAGAGGCTATATAACCCATAATGCAAGCTATTCCTATTGCAAAAGTGGGTGCTTTAAAACTGGAAAAAATAATATTGTATAACTCATTGTACTGTCACTGTTTTCTTAGGATTCCAAGATTAAACATTAACTGGCTTGTTAACACATATAAGTCATTGTGTATAGTTAGATAACCCTGTTGGCTGTGGGATTTTGATGTCACTCTAAATTTTATGGTTTTAATCTAGTAGTTAGAGTGAGCAGTTGAAATTACAAAAATACGATTTCAAGAATACAAAATAATTATGTTTTAAAAATCTGTGACTATCTAGAAAATTACTTTAAGAAATAAATCTATAAAGAACAGAGAACATAGGTCCTTTTCCATACCTCTTAGGATAGAGAATTGGGTGATTTTTCTCAGAATTGATTTTTATTTTCTTAAGTAAAGGTAATGGAAAGAGAGGCAGCATTGCATTTTGGTGGACTCTTTACCTTAAGTGTAGGAGAAAGCCATGGGTCTATATGCAGTAGTGTGAAAAACTAATGTCTTTTAAAGGTAATGCGTAGTATGAGGTTTCTGGCCCAGCCTTTCCGGCATAGCCCTAAGGTTCTGACCCACTGTCCCACAGAAACACACAGATGCTTGCATTAATTTTATGCTGATCAGCCTATGGTCCTGATATCTTGCTATATAGTTCTTGCTCTTAATCTAATCCATCTCGTTCAGCTGTGAGGCTCCGGTACCATTTCTCAGAGCAGCATTTCAACTTCTTCCCTCTGTGTCTGCTGGTGTCATATCGTGGTGTCTCCGTGGTGTCTCTCTGGCTTCTCTGCTCTGCTCTTCCTGTTACCAGAGTTTTCTTAGTCTAGTAGCACCACCCACACTTCCTGTATGACTCAGTCAATCAGAATTTTTATTAAACAAGTGGGAGGGACAATAATTTACAATGTAAGAACATAATCCTACTACCGTAATGTAATGAGGAAATTCCCGTAATATTTTATTTTGTCCACTTTTACTGACTTTTTCATTCATTCAATATTTTGTTATGATAAACTTATTAAATTTAATCATTGTAGATTTGTTAATACTAACATAATGAAATGACATTAATAAGCAATGTTAAGAATGTATACTTTTTAATTTTTTTTCACCATGTTCTAATCAGGTTTATATACCTGTAATAGACACCGTGATTCAGAGCGAGTTGTGGAGGAAAAGGTTACTTCAGCTGACAGTTTTAGTCAGCCCTGACAATATCAGTGTAGAATGGAAGCAGATGCCATGCAGGAAAGCTGCTTACTGATTTGTTCTCAAGGTCATGTTCTGCCTTGCTTAAGCCTCCCAGGACCACCTTCCCAAGGCTATTCGCAACAACATTGCCTCTGAGGCCTCCAAAGCAATCATTAACCAAGAAAATGCTCCAAAGTCTTGTATACAGGTCAGTTTGGTGCTCAATTGAGTTTCTGTCTTAAGATGTTCCTACTTGTGTCAAGTTGGGGAAAGACTAACTAGAACATATAAGTAGTCACTTTAAAAAAATCTATTTTCATCATGTATGAAAATCTATGGCATGTATTTCTATAATTATAAAATTTCAAAGATTCATTAATATGTCTAGTCAAGACGTCAGATGAAAAAGTACCCTAAAACTTTATACCTCGCTTAACTGTAGCATGGGACGACAGAGGCAGTTAAGCTTGGAAAGGTAACAGAGAAAGGTCATATTTTAAGGTTAAACACTCAACATTCCTAGGGAAACCTTTCAGAGATAGGAAGTAGTTACTGACATTTAGATGATCATGAGCATCTGAGACTGAATGAAGGCAATGTCTGTCTGTGAAGAGGAAAGAGATAATGGCCCTTGGAGAGATAGCAGGATTGATTTCAACTTTGCAAGTGGTGGAATTCCAAGCTGATTTGCTCGCTGGTACATAGTCTAAGAATGCAACAGAAACTTCTGGAATATATAACAAATCAGAACTTAGTTTTGAAAATGGACCATTTTGTTTTATTTTCAGATAACTTTCAGATGTAACTAACACATTTAAACTTAAAAACAGGGACCTTCCTCCTTCACCACTAGCCTTGAGTCCAAGAAGTGAGATGTCATTAACCCCAGACAAGGTTAGAAAGAAAATCGGGAGTCATGGGTCTTACAGAAGAAAGGGTAATACGCTTATTTCTTGTTCTTTTTTATTTTTGCCTATTTCTGATGTGCATTTGAAACCTACAGCTATTTCTCTTCAGTAAAAGGGGCCACATTTTTCACTGACAATACATATATTCCAACTTCACGGTCCAAGACCCTGTGGCCCACTCCTTGGAGGATTGCCCTTGCTATGTGGCTAGTTTCCCCTAATTTTTTAAGTTGAAGAATAAATTTTTTTTTGGATTGCAACAGAAATAAGGGCATCCTATGGCAAGTGATTTGAACAAAGACTGGTCATTTTTTTAAAAAAAAAATTCTGTCTGAGAGTCTCTCATGTACCAATGACATAGGAATGTAGCAAACAAGAGTATTCGTGCCAAGGTTTCCTCCTTTATTTTAGACTCCTCTACAAATTCTCTATATCTGGTTTATTATAAATACAGAAGAAAAAAAAATCCAGCCAAGTTGAGCTTAGGCAGAGGCTCACTTTAAGGGCTGTGTCTAATTAGTTTTCTTTAAACTTCTGACCTGGTGAAAGTAGGCTAGGGCGTCTTTCCAATGAGCTAGTTTACTTTTTTGTCTTTCTGACATGGATTCCATCTCATTTGTCTCTATCCACAGGCATGGGGGCAGAAAAGCAGCTTAAAGGGGGAAAAAAAAAAAGAAGAACTGGAAATGTTATAAAATATGTCCACCTTTCTGCCCCTTTTGAGTTGAAAATGGGGTGGATTACACCGTGATGTTTCCCAGATGTACTTGCATAGGGATCCAGAAAAGCCAAGAAAAATTTCTCCACCTATATTGCTATTCTTAGTCACGGGACTTGAAAAAACGATAGCACAAACCCTCAAAACGTTGTGCGTTTTGGAAAGGTGAAATGCTCAAATCGGTTTCCACAAATCTTAGGTTTGCTCAAGAGGAGACTGTAAGCTCTCGACAGCCCTCATCCACCGTGCTAGTTAACTGAGGGACTTTTTCAATGGTCCTAATACTCTGTTCAACAGAGTCTAGCACCTGATGGAAAAGAATTCTGTTCATCTCATTAGTTTCTCCGAAAAGCAACTTGACTTTTGCACATGAAGATAAATTACAAGGGCATTTAGACCATGGAAATCCATCAGCACCTGCAGGAGAAGAAGGTTCTTTTTACAACGACTTCCTAAAGAAAATGAAACCCATTCTCAGCTACGTTCTCTCCCTACCAGCTTCATACTCATTTCAATCTGCGAGGAATTAATTTCTTTATTCCGAGATACAATAAAAAGTGGCATTAAAGTATGGCTCTTCAAATTAAAAAAGCAGGAGACAAAGTTATGACTTTCAAATCAAAATGACTTATTCTGTAGCTGCACTGTCATAAGTCAAACTATACCAAATGAAAGATGGAGATACGACAATGAATTTAAACTATTCTGAACTAAGAGATAATAAAGAACTTCAAATGAATCAGTAATTTAAAGTGCAATGCATTAGTACTAAATTTTTCTTATCTGAACTAAAAATATTACATAGTAAATGTTTTAATGCTGAAATAATTGGTTTTTATGTATTTTTGTCCTTATTTTTGTCCATAAGTGGTATACTTTCTTTCCAATAATATATACCGTGCTTTGCTAGGTGGTTCACACTTTATGTTATAATTATGTATCTCTCAAGCTCCAATTCCTTACTAAGCTCGCTTCAGGTCTCCCTTTAAAGTCAGCTGAGCATCACCAGCTGAGAGTAGGTCATTTAAACATGATGAGTAAGGATTGGTAACAACATTACACATGAACAGGAAAATCTTTGGACAAAATAAGAGAAAATATTTGCACAAGTTACTTTGTAGCATAACATGATAAAATAGTTGTATGTTTCTGTATAATTCCAGATTCTACCATTACATTTCCTTTTCTTTTGACTTTTAATTTTTAAAATATTAAAGAAAAGCCAGAAGGGATAGGTGACACCAAGGAAATAGTCTTCCAGATTGTACAGGAGGAACCCACAGAGGCAGTGGCAACAGGCACATGGCCCTGCAGAGTTCAAGTCACATGGATCCTAGTGTTGAGAAGGAAAAGTTAACATGGGTTGGAACTTCTAACTAAGCTAGCTGAAATTGTCACCTGCTTCCAAAAGAAAATTAATTTCCTCTAATGGAGTTTCATTGCTCATATAAACCATACTTAGGAGTAGGTCTCATGTCCAGCAAAAGATGGCCAACACAAAATGGGCTTAATGGTATTTTTGTAGATTTTTGTCTCATATTGCTATGTTTGGGCTCTCTTGATCTTTTGCTTGGATACATGGTTTCTGATTTTGTGGTTTTATGGATTTAGCTTGTGTGTACGTGTTTTTTTAAATTTTGGTTAAGCTCTGTTTGTTTCATTTCCTGTTTGCTTTCTAAAGAGAGAGAAAACCAGAAGGAATCCAGTTCGGCGTGTGGGGTGGTGAGAAGCGTCTGGGAGGAATTGGAGGGAGGGCTGTAATCAGAGTATACTGTGTAAAAAGCTGTATTTAGTAAAAGCTCTTTTTAAGTGTAACAGGTAGAAAGGTAGTAAAGTACTAGCTTTATTTATTTTACTAGCAATTGATGATTTTTTTGGTGGTGCTAAGGAACTTAACATAAGAATCTACTATTTGCACTTCTCCAGCCCTAAGGAGCTTTTTAAATTTTCTCATTAACTATTTATGATCAAATTTCCAGTTTATACAACTTAGAGGATTCTCAAATTTTCAGAATTCTGATATATAATCTTAAAAATGTCTATGAGTATTCCAACTTTGGTTTGTGGCAGAGAGCAGGAACTCAGAGGAAGTAAGAAAACACTTAAGGCATAAACTTAGCTTTTAAAGGCTGGAAATTTTGTATTGTATACCACATGTGGGATCTTTATATTATAAAACCATGGTTTATCTTTCTGAATGAAAATTACCCATTGTCATTTAGAAACTCCCATTAAATGCTGATTCACATTTGCCATGCATCTTAAAATATTTTTCACACACTGTAATATACTCTGATTGTGTTACCACTTATATTTTACAGTTGTAATAAAATATGAGAATACAAATTATTGGCATAAAATAAATAATATATCATATATTATCTACTGTTACTTTGGAAAGAACACAGGTAAATGAGAATGAAATACAAGCATATATACCAAGGACGTTGACTGAATTTTGAAATGGCCAGCTGTTAAAAAAAAAAAAAAAAAAGTGTGAGCAACTCATTTGTCATTCTTAAAAGTGAACCCATGTCCCTATTTCAATGGTATATGTTACAGAGCTTCATATTTGTATTTATCCACTGTCTATATATCCCTAGGACTCACAAACAAGAATCTGCTTTATCTGCTTGTGGTATGTTTGTGTGTGTGTGTGTGTGTGTGTGTGTGTGTGTGTGTGACTGTGCTTTGCCGGGTATTGAACTCAGGTCCTCTCATATGGTGAGGAAAATCTTTCCTATTGATCTACACATTACAGACTGTTTTTATACAGTGATTAAGAATCAAAATATTCAGCGATTTAAATATATGAACTAAGATACTTGTTAGTTTTCTTGTCATTAAACAATTTTCAAAATAAAGCTTTGTTTTGTCTAAAGATTCAAGAAGTGTAGTCAGTCATGGTGATGAAGGTACAGCGGCAGAACATCTGTTGGTTGTGGTAGAGAGCCACTTGCTCACATCTGGTAGGAAGTGTAGTAAGGTTTCTGGCCTGGACTTTCGGGCCTAGCCTCAAGGTTTAGACCCACAGACCCGCAGACCCACAGAGACACACGGATGTTTACAGTTGTTTTAGGCTGATCGGCCTAAGGCCCAGGCATATCACTTGCTAAGTCTTTACCCTTATTCTATCCCTTGTCTCTTATCCTGTTCAGCCATGAGGCTCGGTACCTTTTCTTTAGAGCAACATAGTTGTCCTCTGCTTCTTCCAGCTTCTCTCTGGCATTCTGCCTGGCATTCTGCTCTGTGTTTCCTGTTCTCAGGAGTTTTCTTAGTCTGGTAGCCCTGCCCACACTTCCTGCCTGCCTTTGGCCAATCATCGCTTTTTATTAAACCAGTGGGTGGGACAGTTATTTACCATTAAACAACACAATCTCCCTACAGGAAGCAAACAGGAATGCTACCTGGTATTTTGCCTTCTGGCATTCAGCTACTTTCCCCTTTTCCCTTGTATTCGGTTTTGGGTCTCAGCCTACGGGTCAATGCTATGGACTCATATGCTTTTGTACACTGTAAATAAGAGTCACTGTAAATATTGGTTTAATAAAACACTGATTGGCTAGAAGCTAGGCAGACAGAAAGCACAGGCATGTTAACCAGACAAAGAGGATTCTGGGAAGATGAAGAGCAGAACAGAGGCTATCCATATGCAGAAGCGGCAGGACAAGAATGCTACACTGAAGAAAAGGTGCCAAGGTACTTGGTTAAACATGGATAAGAGTCATTGTGGGGATTTAATAAAAGCTCCAGAAGTTTCAGAGCTCTAACCACAGTCAGTCTAGGAGGATCAGAGAGTAGTGATTCACACCTTTAAGCCCAGCACAGGGAACATCCTGGAAGTGGTGACCTATACCCTTAATCCCAACTGAGTTCGAGGTCATCTTAGTTTACAGAAGGAGTTCCAGGCTCCCAGGCAGGCGGGGGGGGGGGGGGGGGGGCACGCCTTAACTTACCGAGAGAGAGAGAGAGAGAGAGAGAGAGAGAGAGAGAGAGAGAGAGAGAGAGAATTTAAGGTGGTCACAGAAAGACATAAGTTAGAGGAAGCCAAGAGAAGCCAGGCTGAGGAAGCTGGAAGACAGCTGGGTAAGAGCTGACTGTGGTGTTTACTCTTTCTAATATCTCCTACTTTCTCAGAGATCTATCCCTGAATCTCATTTATTTGTGCAACAAATCATGGATCAGTTTAAGAGTAAGAGTTAGCGATTAATAGGCCTGAAGCATAGGCCAAATCATTTATAATTAATATAAGCCTTTGTGTGATTATTTGGGATTAAATGGCTATAGGACTGACCAGGTAGGACAGAGAAACTTCTGACTACAGGATGATAAACCTGCATTCAGAGTAGGTCTGCTCCCCTCCGTTGTTAAACCTGGGAAGTATTGTGTTCATTTCTACTGATATAGAGAATTACATGACTGTAACAGTAAATTTAAAGCATACCAATGCAGTGGGATGATGTTGTTACATTGTAAATAATCGTCCAGCCTACCGGTTTAAGAAAAACACTGATTGGCTGAAGGCAGACAGGAAGTGTGGGTGGGGCTACCAGACTAAGAAAACTCTGGGAACAGGAAGAACAGAGCAGAGATGTCACAGAGACACCAGATGAGACGTCAGCAGATGCAGAGGAAAGATGTTGAAATGCCGCTCTGAGAAATGGTATGAAGCCACATGGCTGAATAGATTAATGGAAATAGACTGAGTTAAGATCAAAGAGCTAGCTAGCAATATGTCTAAGCCTTATGTCAATCAGCATAAAATTAATATAAAAATCTGTGTGTTTTTCTGGGACTGTGGTTCTGCAGGTCTGGACCACTTGCCAGACAGGGCAAAAACTTTTTTACTATATACCGATGATAATGAAGAATTGAGTTATGGTCAGTGATGAAAAACATAAATCAGCAACAAAACGCTTGTTTATACCTGACTATCCAATCTATGCTCTAGTTGGTGGCCAACTTCTGATATTTGAATTTATTTTACTAGTATATAATATTAAACTGTTTTACAAAAATGCAATTTTCTACTCAAATTTATGAGGGCCCTTGCTGCTCACTTCTGAATGTGTCTTGCTAAGACTGATTTTTAACTTTATTTTCAAAATTAAAATTTAACTATATCATTCTGTCCTTTTTAATTTTTCTCCCTCCAAGCCTTCCCATGTGCCCTCCTTCCCTTTTAACCAATTTGTGGTCTCTATTTATAGTACAGTATAGCTGTTGTTATACTCAAATTCCTAAATATTTAATTGGCTCAGTTCATCTCTTCTTGTACATATATGATTTCAAGTCTAACCACTTAGTACTTGGTAACCAATGAGTACAATCTTTCCTTGTATTTTTCCATTTCTCAAAATTGATTATTTACCTATATTTGTTTGTCTTGGTTTGACTGATAAAAGGAAAGAATAAATCTTTTCCACTGTTCAGAGAGGAGTATATGTGGTTCTGTGCAGGTGAGGGTAAAGGTTGCTAGATATAGCATTCAGAAAGAGTATTTGTGACAGTCTATACAGGAAAAGAAGCTAGGCTATTGAGTATATCATTAGTGGAGGTGGATATATATAATTCAATACAAGTATATTTCTGAGTTATTAAATTATTCCCTGGGTTCTCTGCCTCAAAGAGTTCTTTTTCAACAAATTATCTTTGGGAATTAATAATACTCATATGATAAAACTGAAGTAGAATATCTTCAGCATGATAAGCATGTGAATTTCAGTTAGATTGAAGATTTCATTAATATCCATAAGCCAGTGCTAGTGAATAGGTTCATGCCTTTATGATAAGAATATTTCCTGAGGGTCATTGATGCAGTTGCTATTTCAGAAAACCTGGATTCAGTCTCCAGCACCCACACAGTAGTTCACAACTCCTATCCCAGGACAACTGAAACTCTCTTCATATTTCTTTGGGTACCAGACACATACATGGTGCATAGAGTCACAAACACTCACACACACACACATATAAATACAACAAGATAGTGTTGGAACACATCTTTATTTCAACCACATAGGAGGTAGAGGCAGGCAGATCACTGAGCTTGAGGCTGGACTGATTTATGTGAGTTTCATAACAGTGAGGAATACATGAAGAAACAAACACTGTCTCTAATAAACTAGCAAAATGTTTCAGAGAGTAGTTGATCCATTCTCTAGCCACCACACAGTTTGATCACAAGACACAATAATCCAACTGGTAACTGCCTAGAAGTTCCCACATACCAGGTCCTGGAAGTCTGATAAAGAATTCATTGTTAGGGCTTTCAATGGGTCCAAGGTGAACCTGCTACTATTTTTTTTTAATAAGCAGACACAATATCAACATTTTCTAATATATATTTCTATACCCATACGTAAGTGCAGCTCTTGATTCTCATCTGTGTGCAATGAACAGCAGTTAATAGAGAGGTCCAAATGGATAAATTACAGAAAAATAAGTGTCAGTGCTGTGCTAAGCTGTAAATGGGAATTTTATATCATTCTCCTGATCCCAACACTCAAGGAATGTAACAGGAGAATGAGCAGAAATGATTGTAAGAGCCAAAGGTTACAGATGGCCTGGGAAAAAACATTTTTATTTATTTATTTATTTATTTTTAAGGACAGGACAAGACCATTGTATTTGAAAATGCAAAGCAGCTGCTTTTGATCTTTTTATATCTATAAAAGAGCAAGCCTGTCAACATCCCTGCATGAAGTGTGAGCGACTCACATGTCCCTATTTCTAGGTGACAGCTAAGGAAAGTTGATGGCTGCTAGGGAAAATATAGTCAGTTTTTGTGAGTGATGTGAATGAACACCTGCTTGTACCTAGATGGGTAGCACAGATTGGACTCAATGGGTTATTGAAACGAAAAAGGGAACATGAAATTTTGAGAGGATTTGGGGATTGGATCTGGGGCGGAGTTGAGAAATGAATAGCTTATAAGTATGATCAAAACATACTGAATTCATGTATAAAATTTTTAAATAAAATACCAAGATTTCAAATATATATATATATGTCAATTAGATATACTCTTTAATTTTCTTATCATTAGATAAATTTTATTTATTTACTTTATTTAGTAAATTTTACTTTGAGTTATCTTTTATTTGAAAGTAATATATTTTTCACCCCTGGTGTGATTACTCTGCATAATGTGCGGTCCCTTCCATTCATTTTCATCCTACTCTGTCTTTGTATCTAAGAGACATTCTAACCTTTCTATACTTTTTGTACTCATTTTTCATCTAGAAACTCTCCTACAGCTGGATTGCACGCTCAAATATAAAACAACTGCATAAGTTGCATATAGATTTATCATTCTGCTTTCTGTTTTCCGAGGGCCTTATGTTTTATCGATGACAATGATTAAAGTTTGCATCTCCTACCTTAAGTATTTATTTCATCTCGTTTGATTGTCTTCGTTTTTGGGTTTTCTGAGATGCCCTTCGTTTGTTGTTTTGTTTTTGTCTCTCTCCCTCTTTTTGTATTTGAACCTGATCATTTAAATTCTCTCCTAGACAAGACCAATGTTAAATCACCACAATTCAGGGTTTTGTTGTCTTATACTCTAAATACCTTTTAATATTTTGCAATCACTAATAAATCTCTCAACTCATCTTGCAAATAAATTATTTAGTTGTGCTAAAATTCTAGTCTTAGATTTGGCAACAATGGTAGCTGACCCTAAAGGGTTTAATACATTGATTGGTTGTTTGATTGTGTGTGTGTCATAATGCTACGTACCTCACATCAGCAGGCTTGCTAGAAACTGCCTTTACCACCTGAATCATCTTTCAGGTTTTAGGTTGTCTTTTTAGAGCTTTTGGACACGAACAATCTAATCTCCAGTTATATATGAATATGCGGAGTCAGGATTGTATTCTTATGCTTATTTTGTTCCAGGATACTTAAACTCTCTTCTACATACACATTCTTTTGACTTCACTTTTATGAACTCCAGAGAATAATGTGATAGCTTTTCATTAAGTAGTCTCCCTTCTCCTCATCCCTCCATTCATGGATATCCATGTTGCAAGCTTACAGGTATTTCTGATCAAAAGTGTTAGGTAGAAGAAACTGTAAGTTCAAACTCCAACACAAATCCTCCTGAGAAATGTCCACTACTCTCAATATCTTTCTCCTTTACTCACCTATATACACAGGGTGACCACTCTGCAGACACACCTCCTTTCTCTGCTTTTGCTCTTTTTAGGGGGGCCAGTCTCAAGACACACTCCATTTTACCCCTGATGGTGGTTGCTTTGTTTTTCATGTCCTAAGTTCCAAAGGACAACATTATAATTCTAGTTTTCCAGTAGATACTATTTAATTTTTAATTTGATAGTATAAGGAAAATAATGAATTAATATAGGTTTGATGCATCTTGCTATTAGACAGAGCCCAAAGAGGGGTGAAAATGTCAGAGCCAGTTATTTTAAGGGCAGAATAATTTTTTTTTTTTATCACAAACATTTTCCCTAAATTGCTATCATGCATTTTACTTGCCTCTTAATGCTGCAGCTCTCATGACATAAAAATAAATTCTATTTATAAAAATGGAAAAGGTCCTATTCATTTCAATGAGTACCTCCCAGAGTACAACCAGTCTGTGTTGCTCGAATAAAGGAAGCTCAGAGCCAGGTCTCAGGGAAAGGCTGAGATATCAAAGAGAGGAAACACCACAGTCACATCTCACCCAGCTGTCTTCCAGTCTCCTTGTGGCTTGCTCTGTCTTTCTAAGCCTGCCTTAAATACCCTCTTCCCCCAGCTGTTTCCGCATCCAGGTTAAGATTAAAGGTGTGGCACCACCACTGTCTGCCTGGGAGCCTCCCTCTATAAACCAAGCTGGCCTCAAACTCAGATCTGCTGGGATTAAGGGTATAGGTCACCACTCCCTGACATTCCCTGTGCTGGGATTAAAGGTGTGTGTTACCACTGTCTGATCCTCCTAGACTGACTGTGGGTAGATCTCTCTGATATCTCAGACTGGTTTTTATTCAATTTGAAACAAAAATCCACAAGTCTGCCTTTGACAAAGAATAGTTATGCACTTAACAGTTAAGATTCCATGAATGTGGCATAACACGGAAATTTGACATATCTCCTGCTTGTCTTCCTTTTGGAGGAATTAATTTTTCATCTAGCTAATTTTCTTTATACAGCCAGTTTATACAGAACTGGCTGAAGATATTTTTATTGTGGTGGGAGGTGGTTTTCTTTCTTTCTTGCATGCAATGTTCCCCACTTCACTTTCGCAAGCTAGTGAGCTCACACCAGAACATAGCTACTTTCCTTGACCCTTGGTGTTTATAGAGATTCTTGTGTACTCTGTCTTATTGGTTCATTTTATTAAAAATTTATCTTGTAGTTAGTCTGTCCTTCTATTAGTGTGAATTTGATTATTCTTCATGATTTTATCAGATTTTTTAGATATATCAGCAAGAAAATGACAATTTGGGTGATTTTAATTCATAAACTCTGAAGACTTAATGAAACTTGAAACCAAATGCTTTATTTCCACTAAACAATAGTCATCTACTTCCCATATTTCTGTTTTACTTTAATATAAAGCATTTCTTGGGGAAGTATGCCTTGTGTTCTAAATAAAAACAACATATTTTGTAAAAATAATGAAAATGATGTGGTTCAAGTTTGACAACTAAATTTCACTTATCCTCTGTCTATATCCATTTATGAAGAGACTGACAGGTAATCCAAAATAAAGCACTAGGAGGGGAAAATCTTTTTCTGAAAAGTCAATAGCTGAAAGTTAAGAACTACTGCTAACACCTGGGAGAGGCTTCCCTAAAACTCACCATGTGATCTTAATAAACAAACTCCATTTGTTGAAAAATAACTTCTCATAAACTGAATTTCCTTTTACTGTCCTATGTCATAGTCATGGTATCGATTTTACAATTATACGAATCAATAAATTTACTTGTCTGAGATAGGAACAGATTTTACCATTTGCAACAAATTGGGTATTGACTAGTGAAAATATTCTTCTATAACAATATGTAAAAATACATATCTCAAATTGAGAAACAAAATCAAGTTAACTAGGTATTCAAATAAAATTTATGAGTTGAATTGTATGGATATGTCCTTGTAAGCACAAAGTTTCATATCTAATTTACCCTTTATCAAAACTAAGGAAAACTATAATTATAAATATCTAATCTTCAACTCCATCAAAGACCACAGGTGGATATATTATTATCTGAGTAAAAAAGAAGTATATTGTAAGCAACTTACAGATTCTAGAAATGACAGAGACATCTGACTACCTGGACAGTCACTCAAAGTTCCTTTGGATTGTTAAGGAATCCATCTTCAGCCTACAGGCTTAGAGTCTCTGAAAGACTTTTAATGAAGCAGGAAATTTGAAGGACTGTTCATTCATTTTAACAAGATTTATTTGACCCTAATGTTTGTGTCCTGCAGAATGCCTGGCAGTTTTCTCTGTGAAGCAGGAAACTGAAGGACCATCTATGTTTGTTCTGGCAGTATTCCAGAGATCACTTTTCTATGGGTCCTGCATGTCCAGTTTATACAGCATACCTTCAAGCTGTCTAGTCAAAAGTAGTTTCTTGCCCAGTGATTAACTTTTGTGACAAAAAAGGTAAACTCCATACGGCATTCGTTCAGTGTCCATCATCTTCTTGAAGTAGATTTATACTGCAAGAAGCAGACATGTTTTACTGTCCAGAAAGTCTAAGTTTTTAAAATATTTTAATTGCTCTATTCTGTAGTTCTTATAGTGTTTGAAGATTGCATGTCTAATTGAAATATATCTTTGTATATCTAAAAAAGCTTAACTATGACCATTAATCTGCATTTTTAATTATATGTTACAATTTTAAAGAAACTGCATAAACATAATATCTTAAGCAAAAGTAGAAATATACACACAGTGTAACAAAATTAACCTTATATTTATTTCAATAAACTACATTTCAAATCAATGTAAAGTACTTTGAGATTGACAATTGGTTTGTTGATCAAAACAGATTCAATTATCTATCTTTTTGATTATTTCTATATCATATCTACCTTTTATCCCTAGAAAGAGATTGACTATGAACATTTATCATTTATAATATAAACAATTATAAGCAATATTTTGAGAATTTGAGTGCAGATCTCCATTGTACCTCCTGCTGAGTGGGGCACTAGCAGCCGTAGGGAGATATTGAAAAATTCAGAATCATGGTTACCTTGGCTGTAGTAGCCTTTGAGTTTGCATCATCTCAGTTCATTGCCTTCAGGGTGTCTTGGCTGATCAAACCATATTAGCCCGGAAGCATTCCACATATTCTCACCTTCTGTGGAAACAAAAGCAAAACATCTTTTCCAAAGCAACATATCCTTAGTCACAAATTTCAAAATTAATATACCTGTATTAAATTGGCAATTCTTTACAATCAAAAGGATTTCTGCAGTTAGCGCATTAACAGTTAAAAAAAATTAAAAGAAAACACAATAACATTTGTTTATTATTTGTTTATATCTTTGTATATTTTCCATCTTTGCATGGCTTATTCAACTTTATTTATTTCTCCTTTTTAAGGACTTTCTCTACCTTTTTTTCTTTTTTTCTCCAAAGCCTACATATTTTTTTTTTTTACAGACATTGTAACCTGTTTAGAGGTTTTCTCTATCCGAATCTGTTTTATTGTGTATGTTTAATCATTTCTTAAACTGTAGTGTTTATGTTACTAAACTGTGATGCTAGGACTAAACCACTGCCAATTTTACCCAATATGGCTTTCAAACATGGTAGAGGAGGTACCAATGAGTAGTGCTTATCGTCCCAATTCTGAGAAGCAGTATTTATGTTTTTATGTTGTACTCCCAAACCTACAAGCAGTGGATTGGAGAAGTCTCTTAGTACCTAGTACTACAGCCTGTGAGAGAGATTGCAAAATAAATAAATAAAATAAAAAGAAAGAGAGAAAGAAAAAGCTTTAGAGAGACTGAAAAATAATTAGCCTTGCAGCTTAGTTCATCATGTCTGGTAGCTAGGTACATCCTCCCTCAGGCAGCTGCTGGGAGTGGGGTCTCAGTGAGACTAGAGAGCCTATTGTGGCTCCATTTCTGTGCATTCCAATTTTTAAAAAACTTTTCCACTGCCCAACGGTGGGCACCTTTTGTAGCCAGAAGTTTTCTGATCCTTCCAGACCCAGTGGCCTGAGGGAATCTTGCCCACCTTCTGTTCTGCAGCTACTTATAAAATAGTTTATTGAGGAAGGAACAAGTCTTATATACCCTCCACCCAGCCAGCAAAGAGCTGTGATTTGCTGGCATCTGCTTCTGTGTTGTAGGCATCTCTCACTATTCCAGTCTATCTCACATCAGGACTCCACCTCTGTTGCCAAAGCCCCCAGGCAGACCCCAGACTGGCTTAAGGGGACCCCATGGCTATTAAGAAGTGCTATGAGCACATACTTTAAGGCAACTATTGTAACCAGTTTGAACTGACTGAGGCAAAGCTGGCCCTCATGCCATTAGAAACCTCAAGGGTCTATATATTAGACCCTAGAGCAGTATAGAGAATACTATAGAAAAGACAGCTGTTTGCAAACTGTAAATAAAATAAAATTAAATAAATAGAAGAAATTATGTGATGGAAGCCTTCCATCCTGTTCCAGTTTCACATAGCTGTTTAGGGTCCCTTCTTTAGATAGTACATAGTTTTAGATAGTTTAGGTAGTACATGGTTCCTTGTTGCTCGTAGCAGTCCACTAGCATTTCAGTAATTGATTTCTTTATACTTTTAATAAAAAGATTGTTATTGTTTTTTTTTTTTTTGCCATTGTTCCTGACCATTTGAGTGAATTCATACCAGTCACTGCAAAAACAATAGCATGGTGGAGCAGCTATGTCTCATCCCTTCAAAGAATAAACTCTCAAGTGAACCGACAGGAAAGAAAAGTAATGATGTACACATGTTCCCAGTTTGACCCAGATAAACTTCTCCTTCAACTTCAACCTGAGTCCCTTTCGTCATTTTAATCCCGAGAAGCACAGGAAAAAAAAAATGTGTGGAGGCTATCATGGATAGAAAGATGAAGACTGACATTCTGAAAAACTAAAAAATAAAGCCATTTAAGTCATCATGAATATACTGTGGGCCTTAAATAAAATAAAGCCAAACCTTTATTAGCTCCTGATAGGAAAATGTTTATAAATAGTTAAATGATTATAGGAAATGAAAGCAATAGAAGTATATAATACATGAAAGATAATTTTTGCTTCAGTTAGTAGAATCAGTGTTTTAGAAAAAAAAATGAGATTGAACTTGTGTATAGTCATGCATAAGGCTTAACCTACCAGTCACTATATTGGTAAGCCTTTAAAAATTTTAAAGAATTTAAATTTTTAAGAATTTCTTTAAAGAGTTTTTCAGGTATATATTGAAATTTTAATTTAAACTTCTTGAAAAGCATTAAAAATTATGAAATCCTTCATGTATAACATGAGCATTATTACAACCTTAATTTTCTTATAGAAGTTGTAAAACTTTAATGTAAAAAAAAAATACCTAAAGTTAGTTTTATAATTTGTTTCTTACTAAATTCTTTGTTCCTTCAAAACTCAAACATTTTAAGTTGAGTTCTATAAATTCAACCTATAAAAGGAAAGGATAAATTGCAATACCTATTTCCTTCACACAGGCAATTTTCAAAATTACTGTTCAGTATATTTAATTACTTAAAATTACTGAAATTATTCTTCAAAAATAAAATGCATTATTGTAATAAGAAATGACACTTCAAAACAGAAAAAAGAAAATTGCACTCATAAATATATACAGTTTATAATTGATTTATTTGGGTATCAGACTGCTAATCCATTTTAGATAAAACACATGATAAAAATTAGTGTCCATTGACCTAATTCTGCTTAAATCTTTTGTATGTTTATCAGTGAGTTCTTGGGAATTTTGTAGTTGTAAAAGAGAATATACTATGCATGAATAGGAACTTTATAGAGTCATTCAAATACAGCATTGATATTTATATTTTAAAGCAAAATCATGTTTTAAAAATGTACTTTTTTCCCCTTTGTTTTCAGTCGATCTTCCTTTGTCCACATGCTGTCAAAAAGTGCTGTGATAACCTAGGACCTTAAGTCAAGCTGCACTGCTGACATGGCCCCATGATTAATACTGATCAGGGCACATAATTGGAAAAAGCACAGTATTCACTCACACATCTATCTATTTATTTGTCAATAAAAGTGTCAGAATGCTGGTGGACCCTAATACCCTCTATCTATTAATATATAATTCAACCATCACACAGAGACTACTGTGAAGCACGTTGTCTGAAACAACTTATATATTCTTTCTTTAATCTATTTCCAAAGTCAAGTATAGAATGTAGAATGTTTTTTAAATGCGTTAATTCATTCTCTTTTTCCAGTACTCAAATGGCTTCTCTGACTTTTACTAAATGTAGATAAGTCCAAGCTCTGGACCCAAGCCATACACAAATATGTGATGAGAACAATGGTACACCGCTGAACACACTCTGTGGCTCTCTTCCAACTTAAGTCTTTATTGGTTTTGATCTTCAAAGTTACTTTATTGAAGCATATATTACACAATCACTTTGCAAACCTCTATCCTATGTAATCGTAGGACAATTCTTAAGTTCTTAAAAAAAATTAAAAAATAAAAATGAAACATTATGTGGGATTATGCTCTTGAGCATTGTAAATATTTTTTCTTTCTACTGGTTTAATAAAATGCTGATTGGCCAGAAAGTAGACTGTGAATATGAATGGGGCTACCAGACTAAGAAAAGTCTGTGAAGAGGAATAAAGAAGAGGTGCCAGGCCAACATCGGGGACGAAGACGAAAATGCTGCTCTGATAAAATGTATTATGCCACTTGACTAATCATGGGCTAGTTTAAGAGGGAGAGTTAGGAAATAATATTCCAGCGCCATACACCAAACAACATGTAATTGATATAAGACTTTGTGTGATTATTTGAGACTGCTGGTCTGGATCTTAGAGACATGCCTGGCCACAGGTTTCTTAACAACACACACACATTTTGCCCATTTTAATTAATTTTTACTCCCATTCCAAGCCTAAAAAAATTAGTGGTCAGTTATCAATAATTATATCTATAGTTATAGTAACTGAGTGTACATGAACTAATACACTGAGAAGTCTTCTATGGCAAGCTGCCTTGACTGCCATTAGTATACTAGAGGCCCATTCATGCTGGAATAGTGCCACTAAACCAGTACTCCATATTCCTAACCAGTGTTCTTTTCTACACATCGCAACATCATGGACATTGGATTTTCCTAATTAACTTTTGTTGTTGCTGTTACCTTAAATACAGCCATATAAACACTTATGACTAGTTTTCAATTTTTGGACCCATGTTTGAATATTTCTTTAGTAGGTAATAGAGAATGGTATTGTTATATTGCAGGGAAAGTGTGTGTGTTTACTGACTTAAATATTTAAATTTTTGTTCTTTTTTTCCATACAGGTTCTTTGTGTGTGTGTGTGTGTGTGTGTGTGTGTGTGTGTGTGTGTGTGTGTGTGTGAGTGTGTGTGTGTGTGTGTGTGTGTGTGTGTGTGTGTGTGTGTGTGTGTGTATCTTCCAGTTTAATAGAGTTATGTGATGCCCGAGTGTGTCCTTGCACCTATGTCGTCTGTTTCTTTAGCCTATTATTGGGCTCCTTTTCTTCGGATTGATTGCTTTGTTTTATTCGGATGTATTTGTTTTTTGTTTTATCTATTGCGTTCTACTGTAGCTTATCTTATTACCCCTTAGAAACATGTTTATTTTCTATTGAGTGACAGAAAGTGGGTGGATCTGGATAGGAAACAAAGTGAGGATTGAGAGCAGTAGAGTAAGGGAAAATCATAAACTATAATATATGAAGAAAAGTCTATTATAAGTGAAAGGAAAGAATGGAAAAGAGAAATGTTACCCAATGCTGAGAGTTCAGTTTCTTTGTACCCTTAAATACTATTTATTTTTATTATAGCGTTTCTCGTCATCTTTGCCTGCTTTCTCATAATCACTTTCTATTTCCCTGCTAATTAGCCATGTTTAAAATATTTGCAGCTATTTGGTTATCCTTCATATATCTTCTTTGGTGAATTTTCTCCAACATTTTCTCATATTTTGAAAATTAAGCTATTTATCTTATTATTTGTGTAGTGGGCTTCCTTGTATATTATATGCACATTTCCTTTAACTAGATATATAGTTTACAGTTATTTATGCCCACTTTAGCATTTATTTTTATGCAACTGAATCTTATAAATTGCTTTTCTAATCAAGGAATATGTTTCTATTTTTGAACAAATCAAAAATTCATTAATTTGTTACTCTTTGCCAAAAATACTGTGTTAAGCCTTGAATAGTCATCACCTTCATCTCTCACTTTTCAGATAATTTCTCTAGACAGTACTCTTGATACTTCCTTTATAGGTTAGGGATATTCTTATGTGCCCAGCCTTTAAATATTATGGAAAAACACCATCATCTATGAAGTCCATGTTTTTTAACAGTGTAAAATAATGGTTTTAAAAAATCATCAAAAAAAATCTCATATTCTTTTATATAAGGTTTTAACCATTTGTGGACATATTCATAGCTATCCTTGGCTGCATAGAGCCTTTAAAGTGCATGTTAGATATACCTAGATCCATACATCTAAATATCTCACTTTCTACCATGTGAGACACTATTGACCAGCAAGTGGTGGAACATATTCCTGGATATTTTCTTTGTCCTTTAAGCACAACAAAATCCAAGGAAGTGCCTCTTCTTTATCATGGTTTGCTCATGGCATTAACAAAGGCTGGTACCAGCCTACGGTTCACATGCTGCCTGGGTAGTGAAGGAAACCGTCTTTAAAGCCAGTAAATTTTCGAGGTTTGTTTGCTGCTGTAGCATACTGTGATTGATATGCCTTCTCCAACAACCTTCCCATGGACATTCAGCTTCCTCTTATGTAGATTTTTCTTTTTATCACTTAGTACTTGACATGCCTTGCTCACTAGCCCATAAACAATAAAAAAGGAGGATGCCACTTTATTCATGGCTCTATCTATAGCATCCAGAGAAAGCTCTACACATAACAAGTACTTGTGAAATATGTATTGAATGGGGAATGCGGCCCCACATATAAAGATATGTGCTAAATTGGGTATGTAACAATGGGTTTCTGGCCTAGACTCGCTCCACAGATCGGACCCACCTGCCACCGCTCATCTGGTCGAACAATCCCGAAGTCCCAAAGAAACACACAGATGATTGTACTAACTTCATGCTCTTCAGCCTATGGCTTAGGCACATATGCAGTTTGTTAAACGGAGATATGACATCAGTGCTTTTAAATGTAAATATACAATAGTCCTGTATTATTTTAATTACCTTTCACTTATACATTTCAAGATACATTATTATAGTTTGAGATCGTAGCATCATTTTTCCCTCTTTCTGTTGATTCTTCATGGTCTACTGGTCTTCTTCATTCATGCCCCATGTTAATAGGCAATAGATCTAACATTCAATATTCCTTCTTTACTTTCTATATAAATGGACATTTTGACAAGGCTACTGCAAATATAGAGTATGGAGTATTGTGAGGAAGACTCCAGGCCAGTTAACAATTCTCGCTGTTATCACCCAGGTTGTTGCCCCCTGAGGATTGCATACTCTGGCTCACTTCATAGACACCCTTACCTTTGCCGGTATGCTATCTCACTTCCTGAGTTATTTAAATGTTGGTTTAAATGTGGCATTTAGATGAAGATAATTTTCTGAGATGTTGTATTCTACCAATTTTTGTTTGTTTCTTTGTTTTCTCTATCCATGAAAGCAAAGCTATATAATTTACCTTTTGCTCATTTATAAAGGTATGTACCCAACTTTGCCTGGTATATACCAAAAAGTAATATCTATTTGTTAAATAGATGAAGAAAATTGATCAAATAATCTGAGAAGCCCTCCTGTTTAGTGGAGAGAGGAGATTCTTACTGAAGGCTTTCTACAGTGGCATTCAGACTTGTGCAAACACATTTATTAAGAGGAAAATCATAGCAGGGAAGAGTATAGGCTCCAATTCTTCTTGGAAACGTTTCATTAAAAGGAAAGATGTTGGCCTTCTTCTGTAATGGAACTGATGACCACCCTAACTGTCATCATAGACTGATGGAAGCAGATGCAGAGATCCACAGCTAAGCACTTGCCCAAGCTCCCAATCCAGTAAAAGAGAGGGAAGAGAGATTATATGAGCTAAGGGTTCAAGAACATGATGAGAAAATCCACAAAGAAAGGTACTTGAACTACTGGGAGTTCATCGACTCTGGAGTGACAGCTGAGGAACCTGCATGGGATGGAGCCAGGCCTTCTGAATGTAGATGACAGTTGTGTGGTGTGGGCAGTTTGTGGGCCTCTGCCAGTGGAACCAGAAGTTATCCATGATGCATTTACTGGCTTTTTGGAGCCCATTGCCTATAGAGGGATACCTTGTTCAGCTTTGATACTGTGGGAAGGGGCTTAGTCTTGTCTCAACTTGATATGCCAGACTTTATTGACTCCCCAAGATTCCTTACCCTCTTTGAGGAGTGAATGGAGGAGTGGGGTGGACAGAAGCTTGGAGGTTACTGGTAAGAATGGAGGGAGGGGAATAGTGGTTGTCAGTAATAAAAAGATTTATCAATAAATTTTTTTTAGAAGATTCAGTGACAAAGATTGAGATCATCACATAGTGCCAAAGACTAACTGTTCTAGTCTAACATCAAAATACCTTTGTTGAAATTCACAGTGCATGATTTGCAACGATTATGAAAATCTGCTTTTAAAACCAGTGCTTCACATCAGGTTACAGCGGTTGTTACAAAGAGGTGAAACCTCCAATCTTATACATACTCTGCTGATTTTCCTTTGCTGTAAAAATATTGAGCACTATGACCACGTAAAAAGAAAAGGTTCATTTTGACTCGTGATTTCATAGGTTCTATTTATTCTATAATAAACTGGCCCATTGCCTTTTGCGCAACACAGTATGGCAGAGAGTTTACAGCCGAACAAAGTGAAAATCATGAGTGGAAGGAGTAGCTTCCCATAATCCACTTCAAAGACCAAATGCATGTGACAAGCAGATTTCCTCCTGGGCTCTATCCATGTGGTTTCCTACATCACCCAAGAATGCCATGCAGGTACTGAGCCTTTAATACATGTGATATTCAGTAAATTTGGGGGTTCATGGACTGCGGAATATAGTGTCAGTTAAAAGCAGCTGAATTCAGCCTCTATCAGAACTCATTCTATAGAGGTTCAGCAAAATTACACTCTATCATTGCTAGGATGTTGGTTCTTAAAGACAGAAACATTGTGGCTAGGAGTTGCATTAGTGTAAAACTGAGATAATAGTTTATACACCTGGCAAACTGTGAAAGTGACTGAGAAAAATATAGGATTGAGAAAAGAGATACTGAGACCCATTTGGTCATGTTATCCAAGCTCCCACAGAGGTGTAAAAATAAAGCAAATTCTGCTTCCTCCTTCTCAGCAGTGAGCATAAAATATGTGGTTGAAGTCCAAGAATCAGCAATTATGTCTCCTGGCGCTGAGGATAGTTGAGTAAAGTTACTTCCGTATTGACAAGCCAGCAGTATAGGTAGCAATATTGGAATTATTCATTATAGAAAACATCATTGGCACTCAAAGAACTTCACTGTGGAGATTTTAGAGACATCTGGCATTCATGCCCAGTATCAACAAACAGCTGTTAGAGCAAAAACTGTAGGCATTTAAAATTTTTGAAACTACTTTGAGGCAGGAACATTCAATAATAATCAGTATTACTTCATCATAGAGAATTGCCAGAATACACTTAAAATTTCTAAAAGTGTTGCCACTAATTATTCAAAAATAGATGTTTGAACACAAAATAAATCATGAATCTACAATTCTGCTCTTTATTTATACGTATCTCATACACACAACGTTCTATTTCCTGAGTTCCTGTAATTTGGTTATGTTAATGCTAAGTTCAAATGCATATATACAATGAAAATAATAAGAAATTTTTCTCCTTTTCTTTAGAAAATACGTAAATGGTTTATCTCTCTTATTCTAAGAATAGAAACACAATCTTAGGTGTTAAAATATAAGGGGTATAATGACGGGGGGTTTTTAATAGTACTAAGTTATTGTTTATAAAGTTTATGAAACTTCCTGGTAGTCTGTTCTGAGTGGAAATTATTGAAACAGCTTCCCCATTACACTCATCAACGATACAGCTAGATTTCAAGGTGTCAGTTTTTAGTTATTTTTTTGTTGAGTTAGGTGCTCATAAGAAACACACCACTATTATCCATCTCATCTGTTGATTTGATTTATCTTTATGTGGGAAATTACATGACTACTTCTAGCATTTGGCACTTAAAAGTGAAGTTCAGTCAAAATAGCCTGGCCTGAAATGAGCATTCTACCTGAAGTTAATTTTTAACCACTCAATTATTTTTTCTGTGGAACATGGATAATTTTCACCTCTTTATTCCATGTCTATGATAAGCCCCAGCATGACAATGATGTCAAGAAGAAAGATGAACTTTTATGATATTAGAGAGTGATTTAAATTCAAGTTATCCAAGGCTGGGAATTCAAATTATTGAATAAGTACAATGGTAATTATGAAAATAAATTAAAGTCAGGTGCCAAAAAAGAATATCATTCACCAAATCTGACTCACCTATACAGAGAGGGACAAGCAGATTACAAAGTTTTCCTAGTAACCCAAATACAGGGTATAGATAACTTTTCAGTTAGAAACTACTCTTTCAAATTTTTATTTAATCTATATTACTGGTATGAATAAGATATCATTGATGTGAACTGTGATTGTAATATACATGATTTAGAAACAAAAAGTGTAACCTTAAAAATGCCACAGAATAGATAGCAATATTTGTAGACACTGGAATATGATAAAAAAAATATGTCCAGAAAAATATGTGAAGTGTATGCTTTAAAATTGTTCTGCTTTTAAAATTATGCCTTCAAAAATATTTTTACAAAAATAACGTTGCAAAGGTGACAACATTAACAGGACAGTGGCCTAGAGCTGTTAGACATACTTTTCACTGAAACAAAATAAAGAAAAAAGCAATTTCTCTTGCTCTGGTGCATTTGCCACATAGTATAAATTTACACCATTGTCTGTTTCAAGATCCAAAAATAGTACATCTGAGGCCTCAAGAGTCCCCACCATTGCTAGAACCCCTAAAGTACCTGTTCTTAGGAATCTCTCGGGAGATAACTCAGCCCATTTGAAGAACAGCTGAGACGCTGCACTGCTCTTGGCAAAAGAGTTACTCCTATGCCTCACTTAACTCTTACCAGGATCTCAGGGCCCAGTTGTTTTCTTGAGCCACTGGGATCCTTTAACTGAGATGTGAACTGCATCACTTGGATATATCAGCCTGACAAACTGGCTACATTGCTCTTCTATTCTCTCTCATGGATAAAACATCTGTGGAAAAGTGGGCTGGAAGAAGCTACCCGAAAGGGTAGCAGTTCCTGCATTTCTCCCTAGTGAACAAGGGAAATGACTCCCTCTAAACAGGTTGGCTCCCAAGTCCCTGGAAAACCTATGTACAATCCTTAGAAGCCAAAGGCAATATTCTGGGTATGTCTGCTTGAGTACACTGGAGTGACTGTGACCATGCTTGGTTTCGGGAATATTGAAAGGGGCAGAGTAACTAATTACATAAGAGGCAAGATTTACAAGAAAATTCAAAAGATGCACAATAGAATCCAAAGCATTAAAGACATAATAGAAGAAATTGATATACCAGTCAAAAAATATTAAGTATAAAAAAACTCCTGGCACAAAGCATCCTGGAAATCTGAGACACGGAAAATACCAACTCTATGAATGATAAGAATAGAAGGAACTGAGCTCATAGACACAGAAAATATTTTCATCAAAATCATAATTTTTTAACCTTAAAGAAGGGGCTGCCTACCAAGGTACAAGACACATATGAAATATCAAATTGACTGAACCAGGAAAGAAAGTTCCTTCAGCAGACGATAGTCATTTATTATTTTATAAATGTACAGAACAAAGAAGAATAATGAAAATCACTAAGGGGAAAAGAGTAATATCTGACTTCTCAATGGAGACTCTAAAAGCAGAAAAGCCCGGATAGATTTGCTGCAGAATCTGAGACCACAAGTGTCAACCCTGACTACTATACTCAGCAAGACTTTCCATCACAATAGATGAATAAAATAAGACACTCCATGATAAAATTAAATTTAAGAAAAAAATTAAACAAATCTGGTTGTATCAAAATAAGGAAATTCTGACAGAAAAGGAAGCGTGACAAAGTGCAGAGACGATCCACATTATAAGGAGATGAAGAGCTTACCCACAAGCTATTAGTCTGGTAAGCAACTAGAACTCATAATTTAAAGGGGACTACAAAACGTAATTATAAAAATCTGAATTCAAAATTGACAAGGTGTCCAATAACTTCTGTATATCCAATATCATCTGGAGGAACATCCAGTGACCTCAACCAATGAATCGTCTGTCCAGCTCCTAAATAAATATTTCTCAAGAGAAGATATATAGGTTTCCAATAGAAGTATCTGTAATTACTAGAAAAATAAAAAATAAAAATCACAAAGAAATATAATTTTGATGGGATGGTTAGAATCAAAAAGATAAAAAAAACAAAAAACAAAAAACAAAACCCAAATACAAATTACACTAAATGCTTATGGGGATGCAGAGATACGGGAAGAGTTCTACCCTTGGCAGAAGTAGAGATTAGTAAAAGCATTATAACAACATGAATGCTCATCAAAACTCTAAAACCAGAAATAGGACATGATACACTTATTCTCATGGTTATATACAAAGAAAAAGAATGAGTGTGTCAATCAGACACCCATAGTCACTTGTGTAGTCTAGGTCTAGCCAAAATAGTCAAGTTTTAAGAATTCTTAAAAGGACACCATTCAGAGAACCTGAGATCATTATGTAAGATGAATAAAAAGACTGTTTTATTTCATGCCTATAAAGTAGAAAAACCATTATGCACCTATCCAGGATATGGAACAGGACCAAGTAGAGAGTGAAAGGTATAATATATAAGGGTGATTAAATAAATTTTTATGTATGTATAGAAATAACAGATTCTATTATACAATTAGTAAACAGGAATAACAGTCTGTAAGTCAATGAATAAAGAAAACAGTAGATATAATGAATATTATGTCAGAATTCATTCATTGATAGTAACATGTTTTTGTACACATATGAAGCTAAGAATATAGATTTAGGGAAGTAGAGAGCACAATAGTAGTTACTACACCTTATAAAAATAGTAGCAAGGGGGGTATAAGTGTATTAGATAGAAAGCACCAGAATATATTCACACAGAGGAGTGGGTTCCTGCTTTGAATCCTCAGATACTTCTTACAATTGAAAATTCACTATGTAGTTCATAGTGAATAAACAGACCAAAATTTTTCAACATCAATAAATGTCCAATCCTGTAGGCTGAAGATGGATGTTCCAATGTTACAAGGGAACTTTGGGTGACTGTCCAGACAGACAGGTGTCATCTCTGTCATTTCTAGATTTTGGAAGTTACTTGCACTTCTTATTTACTCAGGTAAATATTATATCCTTCTATGGTCTTTGATGTAGTTGAAGATTAGAGAGTTAAAGGTTTGTTTTTGTTATTTTTTAAAAGGTATATTAGATATGAAACTTTAGACTCACAAGAATAAAGTAGATAGTGGAATATTTTCTTTAATTTTGTTAAATACAAACAGACTAGATATTGTAACTATAATTCTTGCTTCATAGCTGCTTTGTTATATATAATTTTGTTATATTGAAACTGAAACCTTCATTTTGGATTAGACATAAAAGGGGAAGTTATGTGGGGTGTCTATGTGCTGTGAATAAAGGACTTGGCCATGGAAGGCACACTGAAGGAGTAGGCGGGGAAATCGGAGCATAAATAGGAGAAGGAGGGTCGAGTCAAATGAGCTATGATCCAGATACACATGATGCAAGATGTAATGAAGTAGGTAAGCCACAGGCCACATGGCAAGACATAATAATGGAAATGGACTGAATTAAGATGAAAGAGCTACCTAGAAATATGCCTGAGCCATTGGCCAAACCACATGAAATTTAAAAAAAAAAACACAAAATGCTAATTATCCATATTTGACCATCAAATCATATATATGTGCACCATTTTTCATGCAGTATAATATAAACTACCATTTTCTTCACTGAAGCTGGTATCTTATAGCCCAGGCAAGCTTCAAACTTGCTATATAGAAGGGAATAGTTTTGGAATCTGCCTTCTTGGCTTCCCAACACATTTAATTCTAACCCAATTTTAACATAACATATATTATATATATCCACATATTAAAAATATTAGAATTTGCTCAAGGTTAAAAATTATGTAAGTAATTATTTTTCCTATCAAATAACTAAGTTATTTTACCAAAAGAACTTTTTCTGTGAATAAGCTAAAGAAATGGTTATGTTTATAGCATATATAAAAATAATTGTTTTAGACAAATTTTGAGTTAATTACAAATCTCATTGAAAATTTTATTTGTTGATAATTTCAGTTTACCACACTGTAGACCATGTACTGTATAAAATTTCATCATAACAACAGAAAATGGAAAAGTACCATTGGAAAGGTAAATAATTAGTGACACAGTCTATGCAATACTTTAAGAAGATGGTAAGGGAAGTATAGCCAATATTGGAAGTCATCATCTGCTATCACTCAAGAGTACTCTAGGCAGTGCTTTAATGTAACCTGAGCCCTTTTCTGTGCTTAAAACTCCTCAATACTTGAAACCAGAGAGCCTCAGAATCTCCAAAAGTTGTCGTCATCCAAGCTACATTGCTGCCTTCTTCCTAACTTGTCACAGAAATATGAAATGATGAATTCATAATAGACTTACATAGAAAGCATGACAGTTGCTTTTTCAACACCAAAGCTCCTTGTTTTAGGACCCTAATAATTAGAGATGATAGAACTATGCTTCAAATATCAAAACTAATTTTTTGGTTTGAGTTGATAAAATGACAATGAATTTCTTGATAATTTCAACTCTTAAGACCAACAAAATATGTTCTTAAGGTGACAAAAGAAATTTCTATCTATGATTCCGACTTAATTTACACTAGCTTATCCAAATGTTAAATTATAGAGTACAATTGTTCACAAAATATTTAATTGACTCCATATTTCTTAAGATGTTATTACAATTAGCATCATTTGTATAAACTGATTTGATTCCAGGCTATCCCATTTATTTGCTTTTTTCAATACTATCCAAAGCATTCTATTTTATTTTGCAGCTTAACAAAAGGCTGCAATTCACCATCTGAATAATTACTGCTACTATGGTATATCATATGTCTGCAGCTTTTAAAACATGAAGTTACAGAAATTATATTTTTTCTAATGAAGATATAGGCCAGAAAACAGATATGACAGATGACAAATAGCAGAGCTCAGATGAGTTTTTGGCCAATATTGCTTCATTTCCACCTATCATGTCACTTGTTTGGCCAGTATTTCTCCAAAGGCTTTTGAATACTTTTGCCCAGCACAGTTCAATACTAATTCACTGACAATGTATGCTCTGTCTTAATTTATACATGAGATATATTCTAGTCACAAATTTTGTGAATAATGCCACATGATTACCAAGAAACCACATATTTTAAGTCATTAAAACACTAAAGTATTAATGAAGAATGTCTCTAAATTACTTACATTGCTTTCATTGTCTTGTTTTAACTGTTTTTCAAAATTAATAATATATAACATAAACAATATATTTCAGCAGTCATCTCTTTATCTATGTATTGAAGAAACACAAAAGAACCAGACTGAAGAATCTTGATATTTACTTCAAAACAAAGGAAACTGTAAATACATAGCCATGTCTTCTACACTTTCACTAGCTACAAAGTACTAACAACTTAGAAAAATATTTCTAACATAAACTATTTCAAATTCACTTGAAACTTGCAAAATAAGAATTTAAAAACACTGTTATCAAAGGAATTTACAATGTATAAGGACTCTGCTTAAAGGCAGTTTACAAAGCCTATGAATTGCCTGTGTAACACCTCACTTTCCTATTATCTGCATTCAGAACTCAAACATTTCAGAGGTTGCCATAATTTTATTTGCCTCTAGTTTTTATTAAATAAATTTGTTCTTTCATAGTTTCATACTCATAAAATACATGATACATAATACCTAATCAAATATATAATAATGCATAATATATTATTGTATAATATATATATCACATATGTGCATATATCAAACTACTATATTATATATCAATTTATTAATACAATAATAGGAAGTAATTCAATTAGGCCTATAATCTCCCTAGTTATAGATTATTAATGAGGCTTTTAGAGCCTGACATACCTTTCTTACTATGGGTAGTTCTCAAGGTCTAACAGAAGATATTTGATTAATCAACAATCATGGTGGTACTATTGGACAAGTATGCATACACTGTACAACAGGTGATTTCTTTGTTTTCTTATTGCTTATGCTTTGTAAGATACTCGATGCCTTTTCTACCCACCTGCCTCCACCATATCTTTCAGGCACTTTGCCATCTAGCTAGCAGGAAGGGAGATTTCAGCTAAATTCCAGAATGCTTTCTCTATATCTTGTAACCAATGTGGATGCCATTTTCAGCAATGGGTTCTTCCATTCTAGTTCTGGTAGAAAATTAAGAGTACCAATAAGAGCTGGTATTGTCTTCTCAATCACTATGACCTCCATGATCAACTTGCAGAGGTCTCCCAAACCTAGACCTGATAACTTTTTCCTGATATCCCACTGCTTCTGTGAATAGCATTGTCTAATCTTGCTAAGTAACTCTCTCCATTCTCTTTTTAAAAAAATATCTGATTGCAAGATAATGAAACAAGAGAATAGATGATACTCTGGTTATGATAAACACTATTTCTCTTATGCCTAATACAGTTGAGATAATGGCTGCAATTATTAGACATGTCCAATATGAAAGTCATCAAGTTTGGAAAAGCAGTTGTAAGACTTAAGCTTGGTCAAGTGTGTATTTAAATGTAGATTTAAAAAATATAATTAGACTATAAGCATAAAGGCCCATATATATCTTAGAAGATGAAGATCCTAAGATGGAAGGTAAAGTTAAAAATTATACTATTTTTCATCTCTTTAGTAAAGAATGTTCTTTGTATAACATGTAAATATATTTTATATTATAACTGCAAGGTAATATTGTTGTATAGAATATAACAAGAATTAAGTTATTGTACATATTTGGAAGTTGAGTATATCAACTGTACAAGTGAAGATAACATAAATTTTTAATAGATACATGCTGAGTCCAATCCTTATCTTGTTTGTCCCTCAAACTGTTTGTCCATTATGTCACTCTTCCTTCCAAACAAATAAGAAACAAGCATTATCCAAATTAATAGTTTAAGACTATGCCCAATTCCAAAAGTAAATGATGAAATTAGTAGTAAACACACTGAGAATCATCTACACTATTTTCTTTTGTGACAAAGGGTTCTAAAAAAGTCTCTAAACATCAGTGACTGTGGAGGCAAGATACCTTTTTACTGTCTATTTGATCCTTCAGTAGCAAATACTTGGGACTTCTCCAACATTAGGGTGCACTGGGAATGTGATGCATGTTAAAGTCTTCATTTTCTTCTCTTTTATTCACTTCAGTCCTCTGTTTTTGGGGTTAGAGCATCTGCAGCCAATTAGGCTCATCATCACTGTATCACAGAACTCCTGCTGTTTCCCTCACTCTTGTTAGTGAATCAGCAGGGGCATGCCTTTGGAATGGAATTTTAACCTGTGCCCTACCAGTGTCCACATAGGATCTATTCTTCCCAATGTGGTGATGTGCAAACAGTATACACTGAGACATAAAGCTTCTGATGCTATGGTAACCAGGAAATAAGTGTTTCATTAAGACCACAGAGTAGTTGTTGATTTCCATAGTGGCTGTACAAATTTGCCAGGACAATAGGCTATCCTCCACAAATTGATAACATGGACTCATTGCTAAAAATAATACCTACGCAACTCATTGAGTTGGTATCTATATAGAGCCTCTATTCCTATGTTCTAATGTCTTTCATGTAGAAATATATTCTGCAAGCTACCAAAAGAGAAATATAAGCACCAAGCCAACTTCAAACCTTTTGATTTAAATCGATGTACTGCCTAGAAGATATGATAGGACCATGGTGGCACAAAGCTTGTGGAAGTAACCAACCAATACCATTTGACGTAAGGCCCATGCTATCAGATAGAATCCATACCTGGCACTATTTGGAAGACGAAAAGCCAGAGACTGGATAGCCCAGGGAACTAGGGTAAAACTAAAACTACTGTTCTAAAAAACAATGACAAATACAAGTCATAAAATAACTCTTAATGACACTCTGCTGTACTCATAGATCAATGCCTTTCTCAGCCACCATTAGGAAAGCTTCCTCCAGCAGCTGATAGGTACAAATATAGAGACTGACAATCAGATATTATGCAGAATCAGAGACCTTGGAACACTAAGCCATAAAATGGAAGTTTCCACAAAAGTTCTCTCCTCAGGAGTCAAGGAACCCCATGGAAGTAAATGTAGAAAAATTGTAAGTACCAAAGAGGATGGAGAAAACGGCAGGAAAGAGCAGATAGACACAACATGTGTCTGGGCTAATGTAGAGGATTTATTATGGGGGAGACACGAGCTGAGGAGAGAAAAAGTAGAGGAAATAAGGGAGAGAGTAGAAGGAAATGGAAGAGAGAGGAACAAAGGCCTGCCTGCCTCACAGAGGCACAATGGGAAAGACATCAAGGAATAAGCAGAGCTTGCCTTTAAAGGAGCCTAGCACACGCATACAGAGGCTTAAGCAACCATGCATCACATGCACATAGATCACATGACTGATGGCCCTAAGACCCTGGGTACTGGCTATGCATTTGCCTGAAATGTTAACATCCCTCCCTTATGTTGATTATAAAAACGTGAGGACTTGGGTGGCCAGGGGGCAGAAATCTCTAGACTGCTTCCTGCTGACTCGGTGGGTGTCAATCATCTTTGGGTAACTGAGAAAGCTGGAGTGTTGTCCATGTTATCCTAGGATAGCTGACTGTTTCACTTTGCTGTACAGGTTCTGTGGGTTGCTCGGACCTGGAAAGACGATGTTTGAGGTGGATCTAAGTCAATTTTCTAGAACTTATAAGAATTTTGAAGTTTGCTTTTTAAAAAAAATGTAAGTTTTAGACACATTAAGAAGCAAGCAAGGAGAATTTAAAATACTGAGATTGTAGCTCCAATGATATAGTGTGGTGTTAAGTACTCCGCCAGAGATAGATTAATAATAGCTTATTGGAATTCAACAGTTATAGAAAGTAACATAGTGAGAAAGAAAGGGGAATATGGAACATCTCAAATTATTTTCTCCTTATCAATTAAACTGGTCTGTCTTCACCTAAGTAAACCTTAAAGCACCTGTTCTTTTCCCATCATCATGGTATCAGCTTAGCACACAGGAGACAGGTGATTGATTGCTGAGGGCTGTCCATAGTAAAGAGTTTGGTGTGTCTCCTTTTTAAGTCTGGAGGTATGTACGTCTATGGAATGTTGTTTCTTATCACCCAGGCACATTTGCTAGTCTTTATGCACCCAGGTCTGAGTTTAATGGTTGGTAGACCCAGGACAACAGCTAATTAGTTTAGGGATTTTGAATATGTCATTGAAGATACATGGAAGAAATGGATGAAGTTGGGTGTGATCAATAGAGACAGGAGAACATGGAGGGGCATCAAGTGGGAAAGCATATAGGGTTCCCCATCTGGTAGAATTGAGTATGGATGTGGAGTAAAGCCTCATTCTTTGGAATTGGAAACAAGGCAGTTGACCTCAGTGTCCTCTGGGACTTAAGAGATCAGGACCCTGATTGGATTAGTGTAGTATGAGATTTCTGTTCCGTACTCGGGCCTAACCTCAAGGTTTAGGCCCATAGACCCGCAGATCCACAGACCCGCAGACCCGCAGAGACACACAGATTCTTTCAATAGTTTTAGACTGATCAGCCTCAGGCCCAGGCTTGCTAACTCTGTACCCTTCATCTAACCCATGACTCTTCCTGTTCAGCCATGTGGCTCGGTACCTTTCTTTAGAGCAGCATAGTTGTCCTCTGCTTCTTCTGGCTTCTCTCTGGCGTTCTGCTCTATGCTTCCTGTTCTCAAGAGTTTTCTTAGTCTGGTAGCCCCGCCCACACTTCCTACCTGCCTTTGGCCAATCAGCACTTTTTATTAAACCAGTGGGTGGGACAATTATTTACCATGAAACAACACAATCCCCTACAGATTAGAGTGTTTAAAGAAAGATTATCTTGAGGTCGGGGAAGATTGAGGAGGGATAAGTAAATTCAATGAGGATGACCCTCAAGCTCAGCAGTTGTGCGCTTTATAAAAATTACTTTGAAGGAGTCCTGCCATTTAGGAGAAAGGGGTGAGGAACATTGGTGGTGAGAGTGAGTACTGAGCTTGTGTAGTGTACCAGGTAGGGTCCTGCAATTGAATGACAATGGGGTAATGGAGTCTGGAAATAGGAGGTTTTGGGTGTACCCAACTTGGGGGTTCATCAGGGAGGTTATCAGAGAAAACGACCTGTAAGAACCAGTAGGGTGGGTAACTAGTAGGAAAGGAGAGCAAATCTGAGGCCAGGCAAATGGAGGGAGCAAAAAATATAGAAGTTCCCATTGTGACTAAAATAAACTGTTCCCAATAAGGGCACAAGGCAAGCTACACAATCAAAAATGAGTGAATGAGAGGGATGCCCATAAAATGCGATGAAGTGGTGAGGACTGATGAGGTATCCAAACAATAGGCAGATGAGAAGAAAAGGTGGGTCCCCCAAATTCCCTCAGAACCAAGTAACTGGCTTTGATGTCCGAGCAAAAGGAGATGAGCATCATGACGACTACCCAGGGCTCCCTGTCAAAGACAGCCAAGGTCCCTTCAGTCATCCATTGCCAGGCCTAGAAGACTGGTTGGAAAGTGGTCTGTATTTGATGTCCCCTATGCCACAAGATGCCCTGGGGAGGTCATCAGACCAATGTCCCTCTTGATGGCACTCGGAAATGGCCCAGGAGGGACACATAGATTAGGACAAGCCTGGGCCCGGTGATCTTCCTGACCACATCTGAAGTAGGGACCCAGTGGTCCTTGAGCCCCAGAAGGTAAGAGAGCCCAGGCAGTCACTTGGCCAACAGTATACTATAAGAAGTCCGAGCAACTGAGATGGATTTTCCTGTCTGTACTAACCATTTCTTCAAGTTTCTTACAGTTCACTGTTTTAAGTGCAGCCTTACAGAGATCAGCCAAGAGACAGGTTGTAAACTCATCTCTAGATAGAGCACCCCTTGGGTTATTATAATTCCATTGCGGGTCTCAACCACAGAACACCTCAGCTCCAGGTAATGTGTTGCATTAGTTAGATGAATTTAATCTGCATGGAGAGATGGTTTGGAGCTCAGGTAAAGGAAAGCTTCTATGAAGGGCAATCTCTTCCATCTATCCATACTCTGACAAAAGTTGAAGAGTTCCCATAAAATAGTGGGGTCTAAAGCGCCATTAGGCAGCCATTTTAACTGGTTATCTAAGGGGTATCTGGGCTGTTTCTAGGTGCAAAGGCCGATGAATTTAGAAGTCTTTAAGTAGGGCATTAAGCATAGACGTTAGAGATATTCTAAAAGACATCTCAGAGTGATGTTGGGCTCATATTTCTGGCAAGCTTATTCCCCATTGATGAGGCAGAGGAAAAGCAAGCAAAGAACAAAGAATGATAAACCAAGATCTAATGGCTTTAGAATTTCTAGCATCCCAGAAATTAAGCGATGATCGATATATATGACACAGACTCCTCAGTGATTCATTAAACATGGAGCAGGAACCAGGGCTAAATCTAAAAGACCAAAAGCTTGAGAGGTGGAAAATGATGGACCTGTAGGCCCCTAGGACAAGCTATGCACCAACTGTCCAATATGTTGTCAAGCAGAGAACAGAGGTAGAGGGACCCTTGTGTCCAGCAGACCGGAAAAGCACAAGCTGCCCAGTGAGTCGTCACACAAAGGGCAGGTGCTGACGGACTAAGCCCTGGGGACATGTAAGTCGGATAGGAAAAGAGGCTTCACTTATGGGGAATGGCCAGAGTTGATTGTAGGTAAAGGAGTCCAGTCATAGCCCTGAAGGTGGGGCTGAGGGTTCCCCTGCTTCCAAGAATACTGGTGGGGCACTGGACAATCAAGGTCTTTCTCATGTATCCATTGAAGAATTTATGCTGACCAGAAGAGGGGAGACAGCATTCATAGTAGCCAGTGCCAGGCAGAGGGTTCGTAAATGAACTAACTGGGTTCAGGACCACAGCACACTTCATTCACTAAAATTTACTTACTATTTAGACAGGTAACAGGTCCAAAGATACTCTTTACTGTGAAAATCCATAGCTATCCAGGATGTACCTTGCTCTGAAAGACTCCATCTAACAAGCAGTTTTTGACTGGATTTTAGGATGGAGGATGGCTGTGCAACTGCGTGGACATGCAAATGTTACCCTCTATTTGACACCATTCACACAGCATGGACGGATGAGTTATTTCTAGAAGTAGCAGTGTGTTTATTTTTTAATAATAATAATTTAATTAAAAAAATAAAATTTTTACCATGTTGGAAAAAAAGTTATGGGTACCCTAAATCTGTTTCTGGGTCATATATGTTTAAGACTAAATTTTTTTTATATATTTGAGAAGTAATCATTTTATGAATATTTGAGAAGTATTTGTGTTTTAGTTCCATGTTACCTCTCTAATATATAGGTATTTCTATGAGTAATTTTTAGGCTTTCATAAAAATTTTCCAGTCTCTCAATGCTAATTCTATTCATATATCTCTTCATAATTATTATGTGTATTTCCAAATTGATTTTGTTGTTGTTTTTCAAGGCAGACTTTCTCGGTGTAAGAGTTCTGAGCTCACTTTTGTAGATCAGTCTAGCCTCAAACCCACAGAGATTTGCTTACTCCTACCTCTTGAGTGCTTTCCAAATGGATTTTTAAAGGTTCATATAACTTTTATCAGCTTGATTGAGATAATCTAATAATTGTACCTACACATATATTTGAATTTTAACATAGACATAATATACTGATTAAATATTATCAAATAATATTTGTGTAATTCATAATTATAAATTTTTTTAATGTCAGATTTTCAAATTGTCTTTTGCAGTATAATTCTCTTTGCTAGTAATGTTGCATGCTTGGTAGGGCTTTTAGGGAGGCATATTCGCATGATGGTCTTTCAAAGAGACTCAATGTCTATATATTTCTATATATACTCAGCTGTTATTAAGATTGAATTTGTTCATCCACATAAACTAATTCAACATAATATGTTAATGAAAAAGTTACATGAAAATTTGAAGATGGGTAAATGCAAAAAAAAAATATGATGCTATTTATTGATTTTAGGAATATCCTGTTCGTGAGTTTTTATGTGAGTGGTTGGTTGATTCAGAACAATTCTGGATCCTTGGTCATGGTTCTAAACTACCCCAGAAGTACAATGTTACCACTTCCAAACCTTGGAATAAAGCAACAAGTGAATAAATTTCAGGATGCAGCAACTGGTTGCCCTAGTAAATCAACTGAATAGAAAATCAACTTCAAGAAAGAGAGAGAGAGAGAGAGAGAGAGAGAGAGAGAGAGAGAGAGAGAGAGAGAGAGAGAGAGAGAGAGAGAGAGAGAAGTTCTGCTGAAAAACATCATGTTTTATAACCAACAAAGTTTAGCCCTCAGAAAATAATTACTGACACAAAATGCCTCAAAAAATCTGCATGAGATCATCAAATATTTGTTATAAAGTAAATGGAGAATACAGTTACTAAAATAATTATAAACATAAAATAATAAAGTTCATGAAATAGACTGACAGACCCATCAGTATCTTCCTTGATAAAATAAATAAATATCCCATAGGTTTGCAATGGTGTTATTAGTAATTTAAGGCATCTTAAAATTCCTTACTGTAAATCTTAACATATACACTGTCTAAAAATCTGAGAAAAAAATAACACTTTCAAAGGTTTTCTTCTGTTTGGGTAGAGCCGTTGCTCCCATATCTGCAGACTTCGTAGCATAGTAATGTCCTTTAAACATCTCTGAATAATGTATCTGTTCCTTACCCAATTCACGGAACTCGTAGGGCAATGCCAACAATTTCAATAGAGAATTGATTGACGTGTACCACATGTTCTCCATGATATTTGAGAAAACTCATCTAAAAAGATATGGTGAATTTCCATGACTCTGGACCCAAACTACATGCCTGTATTATTACATCTGGTCTTTATTACTTTGCTTCCCCCATAGTTATGATTTCACAGTTAGGACACTGTGCTGTGTCTTCAGCTTGCTTTTCATTTTTTTTTTTATCAGAAACACCAACTTAAAATATTTCAAATCTTTTGAAATTCTGCCATAAAAGAATTTGTAAATTAAATTACAGTCAACTTCTTGTAGAAGCAGCCATATGACTGATTTATCTTGAAACTTAGTATATAGAAAAAGTTTTTGGCAAATGAAATTAAATCTATACTATGTTACATACATTTTTTCCATGTGTGTTATATTTTTGTTTATTTTACTTTTGGTTTCCAGGATTTGAGAAGAAAAATTCAATACTCCAAGATTTCGACTAGATTACTAAGTACAGTTCTCTTTATTGTTTTTATAAAGAAATAGTTCTTAACATGTCTTGGCTGACTAACCCTGTGTAGACAAGATCAAAGGAAGCCACTTCATGGAACAACCAGCATATGTATAACTGAATTGAATATAAAACTTAAATGTAATAACCTCAACAATCAGCAGCAGTGGCTTAAGAACTCGTGTGTTTATAATTTTTGTTTCATGTATTTATTTGTATGTGTGCATATGTGGTAGTCTGAAGACAGCCTGCCGAGTCTAGTTCTTTGTTAGTTATATCACATGTGTTCTAAGATGGTACCCAGGTCTTCAGGACTGATGGTGAATATGTTTATCCACTGATACATCTCAGTAGCAGAAAATTCCCGAGTTATCTTTCATTATCTACCACATCTTTTATAAAACTTTACAATGCTTGTAAGAACACATAGAAAATAATTAGAAAACATCTGTAATTATAACTTAAAAATGTTTATTAAAATAAACAAGATTAAATACATTGCAATAATACCAAAAGCACACATCATATTAGATCCCAATAAACATAAAAAACTTTGAGCTAAAATTTATCATTTTTAATATTTCTGTTGACTAGAAATGAGTTTTGAATGATTTAGGGCACCTTAAAAAGCCCTGAATTTAAGTTCCAGAATGTAAGAGTTGTATGACAAATATAGGAAAAGAAAATGTACAAAGCAACAAATGATTTGTGTAAATACTACCTAATTCTTCACACTCTCTTCACCGCCGAGTTGGTCCAAAGCTAAAGAACTCTGTTTATACTGTACAATAGGCCCTGGCTTACTTGATTGCTCCCTGCATGCCCTACTACAGAGAGTTCACAAAATCATTTTGAATTATTTCCCAGACCAAGGATATAGAAAGCCAGTCCTTTCTTATAAACAAAGTCAGATGCGGCTTTTATTGGGCTTTGTTACCCCTCTCAATATATTGAAATGCTCTAAAGCCACAGGCCCCAGATACCACCCTGTTTCTCAACTGGAGTTGTGGTAAGTGGTGAGGTTTTGAAAGGCACCTCCTTGATTTAAGTACTTTTCTATAGATTCCATTTCCATTTTTACATGGCATTTTGATCCATTTTGATTTTAAGAAAAGGAAAAAAAATGGAATTTTGAGAGAACAAAACCTAAAACTGAGTTCCCATAGTCCTCTATTCCATCCGTGATATTTTCAGTTTTCAGTCCAGCACGGGAGGGGTTTGCTTGTGTTTGAGTATGAAATTCATCTGTGCATATGCCGCACAAGGGCAATAGAAGGAACATGTTCCGAAAGTCTCCCTCACTGGCACATAAATATTCTCTCATCATATTTTATATAGTAGTAACATCATTGAACATAGTGAAATATTAAGTCCCAAATAGCTGCTGAGCTTCTGAGGTTTTATTAGTTGGTGTCCTAGGGCTGCTACAATGCCATGTGGCAAACCTGGAACTTGAAAAAATAGTGATGCTGGGGACGTGAATTGGATGGATGAGAGCCTGGGCTTGTTCGTCAGTGCTGTGCAAAAGCTGAAGAGATTCATTCCATCATACTTTAGTTAAGCAAATGTCTACCCTCAACCGTCTGTTCCTCTAGATTATAAAGCCAAGAGGATTAGAGATAAAATCTATTCCTGATCTCCATTTAGTCCTAATAACACTATTTTTACTTCCATCTTGCTTGGTTGGTTTCTGGGGTGTGTTGTTCTTGCTGTTTTTGATACAGGTTCTCACCCTATAGCTCAGTCTGACCTGGAACATACTGTGTTGTCTAGGCTGGGGAGAGACATGTAAGAGTCCTCCTGTCTTGCCTTCTCTGGTGCTAGCAGCACATATATGAACACAACTTTTGCCTCTGTCTTCATATGGCTTTCCCTTTGAGTCTATATGTGCTTCAAATCTTTCTTTTCTTTCAAAACCCCAAAGCCACACCTTCTAATAATAGTCTCCTTTTTTTTTTTTTTTTTTTTGCAAAGCAAATTGATGAGGAGTGTGAGTATGATAACAAATGTTTAGATTGTGCTGGGTTAGTAAAGTGGTTGTAGGTTCCTCCCCAAGATCATTAATTCTCAAGCCCTGGGTAATTGACTAGGTTTTCATTACCAGTTATGATTTTTTCCTAGCTGAGCAGAAAACTACAAAAGGGCAAAGCTGTGGCAACCAGACCCAGTGGATACATCTACAAAACTACTCCTACACCTTCATTTCAAGGAACTTCAAAGAAGAGGAATCAGGATGATTGATTGTAAGACCAGAAACTGGAAACAACTGAGATGTCTCTCAACCAAATATTGTCTGTCTTAAAGGGCTGTCTGCCCTTTAAGAACAAGTCAAAATTTTGTGTCTTTCAAGCTTTCCTATAGTCTGAATAGATCTTCTCTATACTTTGAAGTTCTACATGATTTTATAATTTATTTTTCAGAGTTATAAATAACCAATGTTACATGAACAATGATGTGTTGTAAAATATGTGTTTTATATACTGTTCCATGGAGAGTTTAGTGTACTGATATGAAATTTCTATGAAAAGATTTGTGTGAACATGTAAATTTGGGAAATTATAATATTTCCATAAGCCCTGTTTCTCAGAACCTCAAGACATCCAAAAAGGAATTTAAAATATAAAAATATTTAAACCTTGTTTTAACGAAGTGAGGATTGTGGAGTTCGGTGTGAGTCTGTGTCTCCTAGTAATATCAAATGCTATGCTCATAATGTTTTACCACCTTGGCTTTCTAAATAAACATAAGATGAATTAGGACAATAGCAATAGACATGGAGAAGTGCAGAAGAAAACCTACTAGACCTCGACGCCACACAATCAGTTACAGACAGCTAAGGAATGTTGAGAGCAGAAGAAGTAGTCTTCTTCTCGTGGGAGAGCACCCCAGTTGGTTGTCGGGGCTTTTCCAAGTTGTCATCTTAAAAAACATTTGTCCAAGTGAAATTGTATAGATTGAATGGGTTTTACTTAGGAATGAATACACACAAAGAGGGCATGGGTTGGGAAGAGATAAAGGAGGAGTATATCAGAGGACTGAGAGAGAAGAAAGGAAGTGAAAATATGCAATTATGTTATAATCTGAAATACATAATAAATAATTAAACAAACAAAAACAACGGCACCCAGTTTAGACATTTGGTTGGCGTTTGAATAAAGCCCTGTTCAAATGACAATATAACCTTAGTCTCCAAGGTAACATAAATTTCAGGAATGCATCATTTAATGCTTTAGAAAATCTCTCTAAAGCGTGAGCACCACCCTCTACTTTCTTCCTCATCTCTCTGACATTTCTATAAGAATAAACTTTAAAAATAGAGCGCTTTGTCTCTAACATTTCTATAAATATTTTTAAGCATCATTTTATTATCTTCTTATGAAATAAATACTCTTATTGCAGAAAGATTGGGAATTATGGAAACCTCTGTACCCAATGTTATGTATGTAGTACATTCTTTCAGAATGTTGGTTGATTAAAAAAAATCTCATACGTTGTATGTTTTCTTGGTTTAAGCAACCATTTATGTGTATGTACCTACCTATCACCTATTTCTATACACTCCCTATTCCCTATCCAGCAAACTATTTATTTATTACATCTACATGTTATCATAATAAGCTATCTGTTTATCTGTCATCTCACAAGTTAAAACTCATGCTGAGAATATTAATCCCCATTCGTTTACATCTTCAAGAAGTTTTGGTTTTAGAATTGGACACTGTAATGTTGTAAGCACTACAAGCAGTAGTACGACTTATGAAATCTTGGAGTGATTCCACTTAGGGAAACAGTGGCTGAGAGAGGAGATATAGAGAAGTAGAATTTCTTTAGGAAAGCTCATCTGAGCCCTGAGACTGAAAACTATAGCAGGAATCCAACTAAAACTGTCTCTCACAGATGCAAACCGAATCCTCTATCTCAAAGGAGAAAGAGCTCAAACAAATAAGTCAGTAGTTATAGTTCTAGAAATCTGCCATGTGGAGGAGGCTGTAGCCAATTTCCAGTAGCTCCAGGCTTGCCTTTCCCTCAAATGAGGTATTCCTGGACAACCCTGAAGGGGTCAAGGACAGCCAAGTAGGTAGCTAAAAGTAGAATAGGCAGTACTCTTTTGACCATGCTGTAGTGAGAAGTTTCAGGCCCGTCATAGCCCCAAGATCTGGACCTTCAGTCCCAAATAATCATACAAAGTCTTATATTAACTACATGCTGTTCAGCCCATGGCTCAGGCATATTACTTGCTAACTGTTATGCTTAAACTAACCCACGACTAACAAAGTGGCTTCGTACCTTTTCTCAGAGCATCATTGTCTTTTTTCCTCTATGTCTGCCTGCCTGGCCCTGCCTGGCAGCTCTGCTCTCTGCTGGTTTTTTGTTTGTTTGTTTGTTTGTTTGTTTGTTTTTGTGTTGTTATTTTTTAAATCTGGTAATGCCACCCATACTTCCTGTCTGCCTTCTGGCCAATCAGTAAACTAGTAGGAGGGACAATTATATGCAATGTGAAAGAGCATAATCCCACAGTACCAAGTGATGAGAAGAATAAAGGGTAGGTTAAATTTCTGAGACAGGTAAAATGTCTCATTCTCCTGGGACTAGACTGTTTTGTGTGTCCACTTAAAGGAGATGGTTTCAGCACTCCGGCTTAAAGTTATCAGGACTGCAGGGGACGTGGCAATGAGGCAATGAGGGGAAAGACTGAACAGTAGCCACTGAAAGCTGTAGGATGAGAGAGATTTCCCAAACTTATGCCTCAGTTTCAGAACGTTCAAGGGACAACTGTGCTCCTATTTGCTTCTAATGCACTTTTCTAGATGAATTATAGACTGTGTACAATACAGTAATGACTTTAGAATATTCTCGCTGCTTAAGAATATTTCCCTTTAATCTTAGAGATTTTTGTTATGAAACACGTAACAATTTAATTTAATTTGCTGAAAATGTTATTAAAACCTTAGCATAAAATGGCTAGATGGCTTACTTTTCTAACCTCAAAGTCTATCTCAATTTGAGTTCTTTTTAAAGATGTGTTTTTAGTATTTTAATTATGCATAGTCATGTGTGCATAGATTGAGTAAGTGTTGCATAAATATACATCTCTCTAGAGGCAAGAGGCTGCAGTTGTGAGCCTCTGAAATAAGTGTTGGAATCTGAACTCAGGGGCTTTAGAAAAGCCCCCAGTGCTCTTCCTTACATCCTTCCAGCCATGTTTTGGCTCTTTAAACCTTCTACATTCGCCCCACCTGTAGGACAGGTGTTGTAAATACTCCATCACCAAAGCCAGGTAAAACATGATTTTAGCTTTTTGTTGATTTTGAAAACTATGTGATGCACAAAATAAATATGTCTTTTACTGATACATTGGTATGAGAGCCTGTAGTTATAACCTTAGTACATCAGAAGTGAAACAGTACAAAAATGTCACCTTGGGCCACATAGCAAATGTGAAGCCAGTTTTGGCTAATGTGTGAGACACGCTTACATACATGTGTGTACGTTTATGTGTATGCATATTCATGTTTACACATATACACGTATGTATAAAAAAAGAAGAGAATATATATTAAACACATTTTAAAGACACTGAAGAAATGAATGTACTAGACATGAAACTAAGGTCCCAGGAGAAAGACGTTGATGAAAGGATTAATTTTCGTGAGAATAGTCTAGAGTCAGGGGTAGGTCCACAATCTATAAGATTTACATTTCCATATTATTTAAATAGTTGACAGCAGATAATTAGTCAAAATAATTTCTACAATCTTACAACTATTGTGATTAAGAGATATTCTAGAGATTATATTTTTAATTTATAATATTAAATAAAAATTTATTGTAAATTTTTAAGTTAATCTCATGAGCCTTGTGTGAAAAGCAATTTTATCAGAAACAGCTCTGATGTGTTATTTGCTCATTTTCTGTTTGGTTAAAACTCCATATTTTGAGATGCATCATCACTTTTGATACTTAGCTTGAGTCCACATCAGTTCATAGAATAAATTTTCCTACTAGCATAAGTTGAAAAAAGGCATAATTTGACATCCTTTCACTTGGAGAAATGAAGTGTGATGTACAATTTCCTTAGAGCAATAAAAAGAAAACCTCTGTGTGCCTCTGTGTTCTTAGAGGGTATTAATGCTTGAGCTCATTTTTAATGTCATGTGTTACTGTCTTTGAAGACAAATCAGAACTCCTAAGGTTTCTGGTCAAAAAAAGAAAATAAAAAAAAAATTCTTAGTCACGATGCTGGTCACCTTATTGGATAAGGAATAGTTTTATTGTTTAGGAATGTTAATACATTAGATAGCGACACCATGGCACCACATTTTATTTGAAATTTTATTTTCAAAGTGACAGATTTTAGGAGTTACTTATACTCCACTATAAAAGGTCACCTATTCCTGGAATAAGAAGTACATTCCTGTAGATAAATCGAGTTTAGAAAACACATAAATTAGGAGGTGATTAGCCACACACCACAAATGATTCACTGCAGGGTTTCTGTAAGATCTTACTAGCTATTTTAATTGTTTACATTTCAGTAACTCCTATATAGAAAGGTTAGGTGAAATGAAATGTTTTCATATTAAAAACAAAATCTAAAGACCAACCAGAAATAAAGAACAAAGTAGTCAGGGGATTACAAATGCCCTAAAGAACAAAATATGAAGTACATTATTTTTGGAGATAAAGAGCTAAGAAAAAATGAAAAAGTCCGTGTCTTGAAGCAAAGAAAAACAACTTTATAGACACACTGTCACAAAAGTCTGTAAATCAGAATTAAAAAGATGGATCAATAATTAACATTCATGGCTTCTCTTCAAGAGGACCCACGTTCAAGTCTTAGCACACAACTGATTGTAACCTCAGTTCTAAGGGGACCTGATGCTTTCTCCTGAAAGGTGCCAAGCATACATGTCATACACAGAATTGTGTGTGTGTGTGTGTGTGTGCGTGTGCGTGTGTGTGTGCGTGTGCGTGTGCGTGTGCGTGTGTGTGTGTGTGTGTGCCTGTGTGTATATATTCGTGAATTATACCTAAACCATTTAGATATGGCTACATTAACATGGGGAAAATATGGTCACATTGAGACTTTTAAAATAATATGTCTGTTGAGTAGGACAGATTATTTATATTAAACTATAAATTTTAAATTCTGAAATTTACAACTTCTGTCAAATAAAAATTCAGTTACAGAAAGATAAGTCAAAAAGCCAAATAACTCTTGTTCCACAATCTACCATATACCACATCTTCTAAAGCAGTGAAATGCATAATCATCTGGTCAACTAGAAGATGGACCCAAGAGGGAAGTATCTTGTTCTACAGAAAATTCACTCTATTACAGGTTAAGTTTTCCAGCAAGCAAATCTCCAGTCATCCAGTGTTTTAGATCAGCTCATGTGGAATGATGGAGCAGGAGGCAATGCAAGTGTAAGCAAGTGGTACAGCTCTGGGGAGGAGTGAGAGGTCTCCTGACCGTTTGACAAGTTAGTGTATACCTGAAGCTGCAATGGGGTAGCTCAGCTTTGGAGAGAAAAGTGTGCTGACTATTCCGGAAGTCAAGCTGCACCTGGAGCTGGAGTGTGGTGGGGGATGGTCTTCCTGTAGGACATAGCAATCCTGATCCTCTCCTGGAGAGTAGGTACAGCTGACCTTTGCTCATCACCCCCCACCCCAGGTTAAAGGGGCTTCCCAGAAGAACTTCGCTTCTTTTCTCTGGTCCAAGATATTTCTTCTTTTATTTCACTCTGCTAAAGGGGAAACCCCAGAAGAAATGTAGCAACCTCCTCGGGCTCTGCCAAAAAGTTTTAACTTTTTCTGATCCACCCTGCACAGTCCCCTAAAGGAAGTCTCAGGAAGGTTCCTCTGTTCTCCTGTTCTGCTAAGCCTTGCTCAATCCCCCTAAGAGGAGGTCTCTACAAAGTTTTAATGCTTGGTCCCCTAAGGGACATCTCAGCACGTTTTTCTCTGCCCAAGCGAATGAAGATCTTCACCCAAGATTATTTTGAGAAAGTGATATATTTGGGAAGAGGAGTCCAGGAGAATGGCTGCTTCTACCGGGGTGCAAAAGAATAGCCAACAGCTGAATAGACAAAGGAGTTTACACAGGGGCTCTTAGAGGCAGATATCTCCGAGGATTGGTTAGTTGTTCCTGCTCAGGGACTGGTTAAGTTTGTTGGTCAGGGGCAGAGATGGCTCTGATTTCAGGGCCAAACTGTTTCTTTCACTGAACTTTATAGATTTTGGACTCTAATTCTCAGGCCAAGGCATATTTATTTCACTGGCTCTGATTCTAGGGACCAGATGTGTTCCTTCAGTACTAGTTTCAGAGTCATGGCGTGTTTCTTTGGTTCTGGGTTAAGGGATAAAGTTTTTCTTTCACTGGCTTGGGTCCCAAAGCTAGGCAGTTTCTTTCACTTGCTCTGGTTTCAGGGCCTGAGTGGATTTCTTTGGATAGCCTCTTTTTCCTACAAGAATGATCCGGCTGAAGTCAAATTGCAAAGCTAAGAAGCCAGCAGCTGATAGCCAGCTGTGCCTGCCAGAAGCTCTGGAACTGCATTAGCCCATCAGAGTTCTCTTGCCTTGTGCTATATGGTGGGAATTTTAATAATAATAATGATAATTAATAATAATAATAATAAACCTCATCAAGCTGGAGATGTGATGCTCCTTATAAGTGGAGGATCCATTTAGGACTTCCAAGGTAAGACTAGAAGATCTCTGAAAAATACATCAAAGAATATCATGTTAGTGATATAGAACCTTATCATTTTATTGATGACTTTTTGATGTATGTTGAGTTTCTTTCTTCTAATTGAAAAGTATGATTATATTAAAATTAAAAATAATCAAAGTATTTGTAGGAGATAATTAAAAACTCAGTTATCCTTTTCTAGGACCAATCTCACTATATCTTTGTTAAATGAGCATCCAAGCATTGTATTTTCAACTCCTTGTTTGTGCTGATATACAGAAGATTCACTTCTAAGAACTTTATTTCACTCTTCCCACAGACATTACTACCCATTTGAGGTAGTCATTCAGGCTTTGTCTATTTTAAATAAACACAATTACATCATTTTTCTATTTCTTCTTCTCTTCAACATTTCCCCTGGGTTTCCTTAATCTCTTGCAAGTTCATCACCCTTTCTTTTTTTAATTTTTTTACACACACGCACACACACACACATACACACACTTCTAAATATGTAGATAAAACCTACACAGTCCTACAGTCTTTATAATGTCAGGGACTAAACCCTATACAAAGAACTAAAAAGTTCAGAGAGTAGGAGAAAGACTATTCCCCAAAGAAGATCTCAAGCCCCATAATTAGTAATACATGCAATTGACTTTGTCTATTTTATTTAACACCTTATTCTATATGATATGTCAATATGTTTGATATTTAAAAACACCATTGAGATATACAAATGTTTTAGGCCACATTCTTAGCTAACCCTCCATGCACAGTAAGCCGTGGAGCATTGGGTGACTCCCCTGTGTTCTTCAAACAGTTGTGGAAATTAATAATAATAATAATAATAATAATAATAATATATTTTGGAATATAATAATTACTTCACTTTTTCATATGTGTGTTCTCTAGTATGTTGTGCTTCCTTTTTGAGTTAGTAAATGATGAAGCTGTAAAAGTTTAAGTCAAGAATCAAATCCTCATTCAATTTTATGATAAGACTGTGTATTAATTTTGTTGTGCCAGAATCCCATTGTTACCTTACCTGACTCCTGACCTAGAAATGCCTCCTGTGTTAATACCAGTCAACAGAATGGAAACTTCAAGAAGTGAACAATACAATTATTTGTTCATTCTTTCCACTTAAGGTTTTTGGCTTTTACAGCACGTTATATGACATAAGTTAAATGCCTCCATTGTGATGTAGGATGTTTACAGCCACTTTTTTTCAATTAACATGTGTTCTGTGTATTTCAAAGAACTCCAAATATTGTATTCACTTAATTAAATATATTAATAGTAACTTATTCTGATATCTTCACATCAGAAGGACCTACAAATATAAGGCTACCAAAATAGTGGTGTCCCTATAACCGTGGAATAAGTAGCAAGGATAAGTCCTGATTGAATGCATTTTTATTGATGATTTCATTGAAACCCTGTAATATCATCGTGGAATGTCTCATTCTCTCTGTAGGGATATTGTGTTGTTCCATTGTAAATAATTGTCCTCGCCTATGAGTTTAATAAAAAGTGCTGATTGACCAAAGGCAGACAGGAAGTGTGGGCAGGGCTAACAGACTAGAAGACTCTAGGAACAGGCAGAACAGAACAGAATGCCAGAGAGAAGCCAGAAGAAACAGAGGACAACTATGCTGCTCTGAGAAAAGGTACTGAGCCCCATGGCTGAACAGGATAAGAACCATGGGTTAGTTTAAGGGTAAAGAGTTAGCAAGTTATATGCCTGGGCCTTAGGCCGATCAGCCTAAAACTATTGTAAGCATATGTGTGTCTCTGCCGGTCCGTGGGTCTGCGGGCCTAAACCTTGAAAGTAGGCCCGAAAGTCTGGGCCAGAAACCACTTACTACATCTCTCATATTTATAGAGCTCTAATTTTTAACTCTTTACAGTATTTGACTGAATACCATACATATTAAATATCTATAAACTATTTCACAAACATTTTCTTTGGATTCAGAATGCATGATAGTGTGAAAAAGGCAATATGCAGACATGAATTTCTCATTTTCTAAGAAATCTTTGTGAATTTAATGAACTATCATGGCCTCACAAATTTGTCCTATTGATACCTTAGGGGAAAATGCAGAGTAATGAAATAATTTATGCCCTTTTAGAAAGCAATGAGATTTTAGCCTTAGAAAAGTCATAATCTGAGTGGCTTTGGATTATTATTTTGGGCACTCATACTATCTCCTGAATATCAGCAGGATTAGAGAAAGAAAACTACGCAGTTGACAGTTGAACATAAGGTTTATAAGGATTGGATGATCAAAGAGATTTGTGACAGATGAATGCCAGGGGCCACCTAGTCCTGTCATGACAATCAAAAGGAACAGCGAGGAACAGTGTGGTCTAGAGCAAGCTCCCACCATTTAATGAAAAGGAAAAGAAAAAAGAAAAAAGTGAGCAGAACTGACAGGAGGAGTGAGTAATATGGTATAGAAAGACTGAGTGAGCAACAGATCTCTGTAGGAAGTCAGAGGAGCACCAGGACTACCAGATACTGGATCACATCTGTAACTCCAACGGAACAATACAAATGGAGTAAAGGGGTCATTCACAATCTCTGAATAGTTAGAGAAAAGATCAGTGCCCTGGAGCTAAATAATAGGTACTTTGAACTTGTATTTGGGGGCAAAAATGTATCTTTCTAGTTCTTTGAGCAACTGCACAATAGGATTAACTCTCCAGGGAAGTCCATGAATAGATCTTACTATGCCCACCATAGGAGGGGTGAAAGAAGCCAACCAGCAGACTCAGGATTGAGTTGCTTATAGTGTGGAAATACAGTTCTATGTTATATTATTGCAATAAACCCCAAAACTTCTAAAAACAGAATTGCAAACATTGTATTTGTAAGGAAGTTGCATTTTGGAATTTCAGTGCCTTTGGAAATTACAGTTTTGAATATTTGCCATCCGTTAGGATTCTACAAAAAAAGATGATTATAAGCATGATTTATTAAGCACACATACTGTTCCACTTATCATGGTCTCTGCAGTCACATCCTAATGCCACATCCCTTCAATACTGTGACTGGATACCATTCTCTGAACAAAACCCATTTCCCCATGTAATACATGGGTTTGCATTTATGTAATGTCCTCTGCAAAAACAAAGTAAATTAATAAAAGCTCTACTAAGCAAAAGTCTTGCTAAATATTATTTACTTGCCATAGTGACAATTTCACTTAATATTAACAGGTAGGTATTTCAACTAAAAATGGGTAAATTGAAAATGTACTTTATTATTTTGTAACTCTCAAGCTAAATGCACAGAGATTAAGTTTGGCCATGCAAAATAAAACTTTTATGCCTATTCTTATTCCCTTTAAACAATGAGATTAAACCTTTTGGAACAGTTATAAATTCAATGTAATATATTTCTCTTTTAGAAAGTCTCTAATTTTATATATATATAAATTTTTATATATATGTTTGTTTGCTTATTATTTTAACCTAAGAAACTGTAAAACTCTTCCTTATTAACTTATTCACTCCACCTTTTCCTTGTTTTAATGGCAGTTGGAACTCACTAAGAGACTACAATCATCCTTTTTGAAATGTTTCAGAGTAGGGAAAGTTTGCTTCACGGTAGGTATGATATTTCATTTTTGTAAGTCTCTGACAACCACTCTAATTTACACATAAACTTTCCCACATAGAATCAAATCTATACAATTGTGGTGCCTGAATATTTTTTTTAAGTTATACTTTCACACCCTAATTATTCAAGGCTTCTTTGAAATTGACCAGTGACCATATTGGATGCAAAATTTCTTGTGTAGATGGTGAGATGTCTAGATATGAGTTTTGCTTTAATTATCACTTATTACATAAATGCTACAAGAATGGGACACTCAAAAACTGGCTCTTTGAGATAATATGTTCATTTGTAAACCACCAAATGTGTAATCCACCACGAAACATGTCTAGTCTTGAAGTTACTACAGATTGATGTTAATAGAAAATCTGCAAATGATCAAGGTACCTGCTCATAAGTAGTTCCAAATATAATAAGCAACCCAGGTGAAGAAAACAGAGCATTAGAAAAAATACATTCTTTTCTACAACAATCGCGTGAATACAGTATTGGGAGACCACAAAGAGTGGAGAAATTAACTGCCTAAGGAACTTCACACCAGCTAAATTTCAAGCACTATTGGAAAACTATCCATGTTTCTTTATTAAGGGCAAATGATGCCCTCTGTAAGCTAAGTAGACAAAAATTGGGCTGAAGGCTTTGGAATTTCCTGAGGTTTTTAGTGTGCACAGCAGTCTAAGTGAACAATGAGCAAAGGGGAGCTTCTCTTTATAATTGGTTTAGTATTAATTTTATAACATAAGTTAGGAGCGCATAGGCCAAAATTCATTAAAATAAAGGGACTGAACTCACCAGCTGGAAGGTCACTGCTGCTTACTAAGAAAACATTCCAAATGCTTATAATAGAGCATTGGTTTTGACTATGTACTTTAAGGATGGAGCCATGGGGTTTTTATTTCTATGAAATGTCTTATAGTTTAGCTTGAATCTTAGTCTCTATATTTCAATATCTTAAATGTCTACATCTCATTAACCCTACAACTCTCAATTTTGACACAATAGAATGCATTCTTTTATTTATTTCTCCACTCATTATTTTATTGTTCTTTGGATATCATACTGTTGGTTGTATGTGTTCATAGTAAAAATAATAAATATACTTTTAACATTGTCACTCAAACTTGTAGTAATACATGTATAGATAACTCCCCAGAGACAGATGCTCAGGTTCTACCACCACAATGTGATTCAGCCCACAGACAACACACAGCCCATAGTCAACCCAGCATGGAAAAATATCATTTGCTATTGCCAAATAAATAAATAAATAAAAAACAAGAAAGGACAGTATAAAAAATATTACTTGTTATTGTTTGATGCTCATAGTCTTAAGTAAAGGCAGACATAACATTTTAAACATAACCCAAATTATCTTGATAATACGGCTATCAAATCTAATTAAAATTGTGCAGTGTTGCTCAATGGTTCAGTGAATAGGGACCACGATTGCCTCACCCTGTGAGTATGTTAACCGTACACTCTGCCTCCAACTGTGACCTTCAAGTCTCTGATTTCTTAAATGGGTGGGTATATTTGTCAAAAAGTTTACAACAGTCATCCTTTAAATATATCATGTAGAATAAAAATTCAAAGGGAAAGCAATAATGTCAGAGCACTTTGTCTTTGATGTTTCAACATCCCTCCCATTAATATGGCCAACGGCAGTCTATCAGCCGTTTGATGTGGGCTTTAATATCACCTTCCTCTACACAACTGACATGAAAGAAAACTGACTTGCCAAAAAGTGCTCATACATAACCCTCATTTGGGTTTTATAAGTTATAAAATTTATTATAAAACCTCAAATTTGAAAACAATATTTTTTCAAATTAGTTTGTTCCATTTATTAAAGTCTATATTTTCATATTGTTCATTTTACAAATTAGATATAGATACTGATTTTTGACATTTTTATCAAGAGGAATTCTGACATCTTTGAACTATCTGATATTTGTCCCCACTGTAACACATGTTAAGGGAACTTATGGCCCCTGTAGGGTTTACCCAGACATGCCAGCCTCTGTGCTTAGAGGTTCATTAAAAAATCCTCACTGACTTTTATTAATATAAATTAGTAGGCAGAACACATAATTCAGTACAAGGTACCAATTTTTATTCAGATATTTTATTAGCATACGATTGTCTTTTTGAAGAAATTAAAGGTGCATTATTACACTTGATATGGCGCAAATTATAAAAGCAAAAATATTCTCTTGCAAGGTTCTGCAGTTCTTCAGTAATTATACATATTACACCCTGGAAACTAAAATTAAATACATAAATTAAAGCAGTGGGGGAGATAATAACACTGTAAAAGGGGTCCAGATTTAGCACACAGTATCATACTTGAAGCTTAGCCTGGGAAGAGCCACCACTGGCTTGGACACATAAAAATCAAAACAGGTTTCTTACAGGCCCAAGCTTGATTGCGAGTGAAGTGATCACTTGCCATTTGGCTGAAGAAAATTTTCTTTTGTCCAACAAGTATTTATGAAAGTAGGTATCCTTTGTATACTTTCTGAGTATGGTCGTTGTCCTAATTGCCACAGTTAAGGGGATATGAGTTTGCCAGCAAGATGCAACATAAATTCAGTTATAGTTACTATCCCTTCACATCTGTACAAATGAAACTCTCAGATATTTTAGGAGAAGATATACACATATAGATGCATACATCGTACTTCTTTTATTTGAAATGGCTTTAGGTTGAACTTCCAATATTTGTATTAACTTCATAGTGTAGTTAATACAATTGTCCTCAAGTTGGAAAGCCTAAGGGCTCTCATTCTGTCACCACCACTACTTAGCTGAAATAAAAATCAGTTTGACACTAAACTTAAAATCTAAAAGAATAAAAACAACTTTGAAGTCCCCACGACCTTTTATTTCTTTTTATAAAGTGAATCTTTCTGATAAGATGGGAATTGAGTGGCAAAATAACACTATGTATTAAGCATACTCAGTTTTTCTCCCATGCAAAGAGAAAATATCATCTTGAACCTACTCATTCTGCCTCCAGCAAATAAAAATTGGAAGCTATTTCACTAGGAAATTCGGTACCACATATCTATCTGATGTTCTTCTGATGTACCTAAGCATTTGGACATGTTTTGTTCATAGTAACTCTACTATAAGTAGAAGAGGTTTTATGGGGAAAAGTCTATCCTATTAACTGACTAACCATTTCATCATAGCTCTGTATAAAGCCTGTTGGAACCAGCACCAAGTTTTATCTCATGTCGATATTAACCAACCTGCATCATTCATGAAGGATGCAGTGCAAGTCTAATATCTAGACTGCCACTGGTAAGGAGGCTGCAAACCACATCCTATGCTCACACTCATCAAATTTGCCCTAGATATTGTTGCTGCCCAGTCCTCATCACGTCAGCCCCAAAGTCCAATGCTGTCAACACGGTATTCTACCCAAAAGTGACCAGTCAGTGGGAAATACAGTAGCTTCCTTTGACATCTTTGGCTATGGACCGGTGCTACCACTTTGCACATTGAAGGATTCATCTCAATGCCATGTTATGTGTTGGTGCTAGGAACTGTGAGAAGTCAGGTTGTTACTGTCCTCTGGTATTCTTTCTCTCTTTATAATCTCCCAACAACACACTCTGTTCATGATGTGAAGATCTCCACTAAAAGTCTAAAAAAAAATGGCATTTACTGTGTTATGAGTATGAGTGTCCAAAATAACAGCCCAAAGTAAAGGCTTTGTCTTTTTTTAGCTGATTATCTCAGTTTATTTTTGTCATACTAAATAAAAGACTGATGGACAAAAGGTGACAGATTTATTTTTAACTAGAAATATTATGTATTCTGCTGGTAGACTCATTTGATTTTTCTCAACATAAAACCATTATTTTAGAGATTATCAAATTCTTAAAGTTAGAGTTTTAAAAATAAAATCATACATATTATACATCATAATTTACATGATTCTAAAGGCATCCTTAAAGGAGAAATTACAAGGTCATGTGATCTCTTTCTGTCTTAGCATATATTGCCTAAAGCTATTGATTTGATAAAGATCGAAAACAAAATTTAAAATCACATTTGAAGTATGGGCTTAAAAGGGGATGCAAAGGTAGGTACTACCTTCCAAGATATGATATGATATGTGCTATAATTCTGTAACTTTTATAGGGAGAATTATCTTTAATTGGTAGTAGGATGCTGTGATCCGAACACATTTTTAATGCATCTGAAATCTCTACAGTGAAACTTAGTCACAAGTGCTCTGAGGAAGTTATAAACTAGATCTCAGAATGCTGTCTTTGCTTACTTCAGGTAAAGACATGGTAATTATTTGCTACATAGAAAGTGAGAAATTATGCCCTCATCAGAGACCTACATTCCCCTTAAACATCTCAGGCTTGAAAACTATGAGAAATATTTCTTGACCTTATTCCTAAACCACCTGATTCATGCTATTTTTGATAATTGTCTCAATGGAGTTTAACATTTTGTAAACAGACTCTCATACAAAGCCTAGACAAGGCAACCCTTGGGAAGTGGAGGGTCCCCAAAAGCAGGTTAAAGAGTTAGAAACTACCCACTCCCATTCTTAGGAATCCCATAATAAAACCAGACTACAAAATTATATCATGTGTGAAGAATACCTAGTTTAGACCCAAAAAAAGCTTTCCAATTTTTGCTTCAGCCTCTCTGAGCCCTTATGAACCCCCTTAATTGATTCTGTAAGTGGTGTTATTGTGAAGTCCTTGAGCTCTCCGGCTTTAAAATCTTCCCCCTCTTCCTTGAGATTCCTTTAGCTCTGCCTCACGATTGGCCGTGGGTCTCTGCATTCTCTTATGTCACATTCAGTTGATATTCCTAGGAGGCCTGGTTTTTTTTTGTTTGTTTGTTTTTGTTTTGTTTTGTTTGGTTTGGTTTGGGTTTTTTGTTTCTAAAGGGAAACAGAGGAGGAATGGATCTAGGACACGGGAGATAGGTTGCAGGGGGGAGGAACTGGAGGAGTGAAGTGAGAGGAAAATGCAGTCAGGGTGTAATATTTGAGCTAAGAAAAAGGGGTTCAGAATAGAAAATATTTTGAACATTGAACATAAAAAATACCTATCTGATACGTCATGGCCCTAAGAATTGACATATGAGAATAATGGTGAATCTATTTCTGAATCCACATTTTGTTCACTGGATCTCTGTCTTAATTCAAGTCTTATACTGCTTGAATTCCATCTTAATTTCCCATAATTGTTATACTAATTGGCAACAGAATTATTAAAAAAAACAAAAAAAAAAACAAACAAAAAAAAAAAAACAAAAGAGAAACTTGGCATTCCCAGGAAAGACAATCTTATAGCAAACTCTCTGTTGCTCTTACAATTCGTCTATGTCTTCTTTCACAATGTTCCTTCTGTCGTAGGTGCAGGAGCTGTATTGTAGGTGTTCTTTCAAGCCTAAATTGAGGATGGCTGGTTACAATGAGAGGCTGTAAAAAAGCATCTATTTCATGTTTGTTTCCTAGCTTCTGGTGCTGCTGACATTTCTTGGTACCTGGCAGGTGAGGGACGTACCAATCCATCTGTACCTCCATTTGCACATAGGATTCTCCTTGGTTTGCTCCTATGTTACAATTTCTCTGGTGTCGTAAGGGCAATTGTGTTTGGATTAGGATCAACTGCATCTCAAAAGAACATCATTTAACTAGATTGATTACACCAAGACAGTTTCTTGGTAAGTTCATAAGATTATAGTCAGTGGTTCCTGGTGGTCACAAATGTGTGAAGAAACCATGTAACCCACTGAAGTATGACAGGAAAGCTGAAAAAGTGACTGTCTAATGGTCTTAATTAGTGTGTAAGATATTTGACAAACTCCGCATCAATTCATGGTGAGCATAAAAGAATCAAAACTGTCCTTTCCAGGAAGATGAATGGAAATGGCCAACATCATGATAACAGAGGTAAAGCAAAGGTCGAACACTTTCATATATTTTCTGGCTTATATAGAATCTAGACTTATTTTAAGGACATGGAATTAGATTGCAGTGTAGTTGGGAAGATGAAGATGTCCAGAGGAAATTGGAAAGAAAAATAAGAGAGTGTGAGAGTGGGAAAGACATACCTCCAAAATACAGTATTCCTATCGATAAAAAGTCATAATTAACTCATTATTTTGTACAGTTAATGTGTTAATAAAATGTCAAAATGCTTTTATCTAAGATCAAAAGGAATTTGTTGGACTTGATAAACGGACTTGATTAAAAAAAAAACTCATAACTAACACATATTTAATGATGGACTATTGACTACTTTTTTCTAAAATAGACCATCAGACAAAATTGTCTTTAACTTAATTTCAGCATTATGGTAAAAAAGGATAAAAGAAAAATTACATCTTCAGCATATGACTTTCCTGTTTCCATTTAAAAATCATAAGAAATATGCAAAAATGCTGATGTCCTAAAAAGTAACATAAAAAGTTTTACTGCATTAATGCAAATTTTCATTTTTTGTATAATATCCTAACAAAATTGTAAAAATTAAAGCAGAAATTATTAGCAAAACTATAGATATTTGGGGTGTATTAAATAAAAAATGTACAATACTTTTACATTCAGTTAGAATGTCATATATCAAATATATCTTTGCATATATGTATATGTATAGATATCTCCAACAAGACTTAAAACACATTCAAATAAGTTGTGTTTATTAGGAGAGTGAATCACTAGGCAGACACTTCCTTTTAAATGGCATTTTGATTAAACACAATCAGAATTAATATGTCAGAAAGACTATTTTAGCCAAAGAAAAATAGATCAGCTGATATATACTAGTCAGCACAAGTACACTTGTCAGTGTTGTCCAAAGAGAGAGAATCAGCAACATAATCATAACAATGTGGAGAGAAGAGAAAAAGGATTGATTTTAAGAAACCGATGCCAAGCAGTTACACAGTCTACCATCTACCGGGTTGTTAGTAGGAAACCCAGTCTGAAGCTCACAGTGAACCAGGAAATTCAAACGTGTCTCTTCTCAGCCTGAGTTCTAAGGTTTTATAAATAGGAGGAGCAGAGATGTGATGGCTTACCTCCTGGGGACCAGAGCAGAGGTCTTGGAGTCTGTCTCCTGAGGAAGTGAAACTGAGCTCCAAGAAGAAAGCGAGTTTGCCCTTCCTCTGTCTTTGATTTCTATCTAGTCTAGGGTATTAGAATGAGTAAAATGCTTGCCTCTATTGTGACATGGAGCAGACTAAAATATTTCTAAAGGAAATACCTGAGCTCAAGGAAATTACCTATAGATAAGAGGAGATAGTGGTTACATTGTATATATTAGACAAATCTCTGAATTGTTCAATACAACCCTTTGTATCTTCTGTATGTCATATCCCTCCCAAATTAAGTGATATAAATATAAAAATTACATTTTAAAGAAATTAATTGTAGCAACTAAAATTTTTCAGATTATATCAAAGTCAACTAGGAAAATTCCAAATAGAAATTATAAATATTTTTAAGATGTTACAACCAATCTAAGTTATGTAATAAAAAGCCAATGTATATTACTTCAATTTTTAACAAATTTAACATGAACACTTGCATTAATGAAGTCAGCAGTAATAGGCTATAAAGAGAACATTGATGACATAGGTGGTAGGGCCCTTCATGAAGGTCATGAACTGAAAGAGTAATTAAATTCAGTCTTAGCACAACAGAATGTGAGAGTCCTTATTCACACTTGAAAGATAACTCAAGAAGATCATCCCAAATTTGACATACCCTTAAGTATTACATGACGTTATCTGTAATAAATCATGAGGCAGAATAGATTCCTGTAAATCATAAATATTAAGAAACTATCTCAGATCAACCTTCCTAAAGGAAAACTTTAATTATTATATTCTCTTTAGAAGATGATATGCAAAAATTGCTTATCATATAAAAAAGCAATCAAAGAACATGCTGCCAAAATTGTTGGGAATATGATTATAAGTGTCTGTTGAGATTTTAACTAATGAATGTATTCAGAGATTATTCTGGGTGTTGTCATGATCGCCATATATTTATCTTTTCACAATTTGTAACTTGTTATGATTTCTCAGATTAAATAAGTGTTCAATTATCCTCTATCCAATTTTAAAACAATAATTTCATGATCCTTTTTCTTAATGAAGACACATAAAATTATAGGACTCAACCTTGATGACACCCAGAGCTAATCCTAAAACAGTGTTATTCAAGGATCAATCTCAGAGACTGATACAACTCATACTACACTCCTGAGGTTTGTCCTGTGTTCTTCCCACCTCTCTCCTCATACCCTTGCTCACAAATCCACCCCTTCCTGTTTATTTTGTTACATGTCTACTCATCTACCCGATTGCTGTAATTGAATCATTCTATCAGATACCTTTGATAGCAAAGTTCAAGAATGATGGTATGTTTTGGGTTTTTTTTTCTTACTAACTAGTCTCCCTACAGATACTCAATGTGTACAATAATTTGTCAAATTTTGTTGGAAAATCTGACACCATTCATACTACTTCTTCTTTCCTTACAAAGTGTTATTTTGGAATTAGAATCATCATAAGGTGAAAATGTTGTGAGGGGAAATGCACTGAATGAATCTCACCTACTACAAAATATACTTAGACTATCTTAAGTGCCTTTACAGCACATCAACCTATAGCTGGATATGGTATTTGATTATACCTGAACAAAATAGCAATAAGTCTATTTTTTATAATAAAGTTGTGTTTATGTAAATTATTATATGTTTGTATCCCAAAGCAGTGACAACATGATATTCCATAGAGTATGGGTGTTTGTCTCATGACTGGCAGGTAACAGGGAGCAGTTTTCACTATCTCAGGACTGTGAGAGCACCATCCCAAAGAATATCATCCTTCAAACACATCAAAATCCAATGTGTGAAGTTCAGTTCCTAATGTACAAATGTTGCTTTTGTAGGTTTGTAAAGACAAAATTACTAAGGCCTTTACTAGCTAGGGAGTTTATGCATAGTGTCTCCAATCCTATGTATGCAGGAGTCATATTTATAGCAGAAAGATTAATTTATAGAAGCAGCTACTCAATAATTAATTATCTTTTTAGCTCAATAATGTTTGCAATACAAATATTGACAATAATAATTTAAAGTACTAAGCTATTAATATATGAGAGGACAAGTATGGAAATATATTCAAATTTTACTTTTACATCTCCTGCGTCTTATACAATTCTGTAATGTACTACAAAAGACTGAAAACTGCAAATGCTTTCACTGGTGAGAAAATGCAGGAGTTCTCTGGGTTGCCTCAGCTTTCTGAAAAAGAAACTTAAAAACGAATAATTGCATATTGTGCAGGCATTTAAATTGATATTTACATAAAATGACAAGAAAAAAATATTTAAAATATAGAAAATTAAAAAGATTGGTTGCAGAATACTTTACACAGTATGGTGCCAGAATTAACTTTTACATTTTCTGTATGCATATGCAGAAATATAAAAGAACAAAGAAATAAATGTCAATAGCAAAATTCTGTCTGGGTAGGGGAAGCGCTGAATTCCTTTATGTTTGTGCATGGCTGCCATGCTTCTACAATTAAGGCATTGCATTCTGTAAAATAAATATTCTTGAAATTTTAAAGGTTCAATGCTATAGAATTATAAGTGAGAAACATAAAAATTATAATATAGTTATTCCAAGTATTTGAATTTATGCACAAATATTAAGCTCATTTATTTGGAATTCATTTCAATGAGGGAGAGTGGGTAGAGGAGATGGAAGAAGGGGTGGGTAGAGGAGGGAAAGGGGCTGGCAAAATATCAACAAATGATTTGTGTGGCAACCTCAAAGCTCTTTAGAAACACTGCACCAATTTACTTAGCTGAAGAATTTTTTTCCCGACTTTGATAAAAAAAAAAAAAAAAAAAAAACTAATACATAGAATGGAAAGTTAAAGTATTAATTAAGGTTTATCCTCCCAATTTGAATAAAAACTCTTGGTTAAGCAAAGTAAGAAAGAAAAATATGTGATTGTGAAGAAGTGAAAAAGGATAATGTAATAAAAAAAAATGTTCAAAAACAGAAAGAGATTTCCAACTTGTTCAGCAAGCTCAAGAATAAATAATGGATATTTTATTCTGTGCTATAAAGGATGCCTGAGTGAATCTAGAAAACAGAATCTAAACCAAAACAGGGAGCTATTCTTCCTTACATGCAACATAATCAGGCACAATTAAAATCCACACACAGGAGCATGCACTCGTGGACACACATGTGCGCGCGCGCGCACACACACACACACACACACACACACACACACACACCACACCACACCACACCAGTGTCATGCATTATGAATTCTTGAGACACTGGATAGGATTGAATACTGGTATGACATCAACTATTTAAATGGCTACAGGGCAGGGACATAGAGGCTTCAGTTAGATAACATCGTATTTAGGTTTGTTTGATTGATTTTCCTTATTGCTGTGAAGAGACACCATGACAAGATGCAACTTGGGGGGGAATAGTTTGTTTAGCTTACAGTTCCATATCACAGTTCATTGTTGAAGAAGTCAGGAAGGGAAGGCAAACGGTCCAGGATCCAGGAGGCAGGAGCTGATGCAGAGGCTATGGAGGACTGCTGCTTACTGGCTTGCTCCTCCCGCCTTCTCAGCTTGCTTGCTTATAGAACCCAGCATCATCTGCCCAGGAGTTTACCACCCACAAAAAAACTGGCCAACCACTACTTAGAAAATTCCTATAGGCTTACCTACAGCCTGATCTTATGGAGAAATATTTTCAATTGGAGTTTCCTCCTCTCAGGAGAATCTAGCCTCTAGGTTAAAGTACAACCTTCCAGCAGAGATGTTACATGTTTGAATAATATTTCACTAAAAGTTAACAAACAATGTGTTCATTTAGTAATCGTTTAACAAATGGGTATGACTGACCATGTTTGATTTTTAAGAACCGGCATCATGTCGGTGCTCAATTAAATCAAATGCTTCCGGTTTAATTTCTACTATAACATGACTTACTGGCTGTGGAAATAAGTGTGAGTTAAATATGGATGTCCAGATATGCAAACTCCATTATAATAGCACAATAAATATATCAACATTTTGAAATCTACTTGTTAATTCTCAATTACACACACATATATATGTAATTTATTTTGCAGCAGAATTTGTCTCATTTAAAAGAATTGGATCAGAAGATTATCTAATCTGGGAATTACCCTAACATAGAAAAATATTTTCAACTACACTCCATGGACCATCCAAGTGAATTTTTTAAAAAGACCCCCTCTGCATTATACATTAAGAGTAACTGTTAAAGTTGAATTTTAGAAATGGAACCAATTCACCACTTAATTTTCAGACGGTGGTAACTTTTATTTATGTCTAACATTCTAACTTACCTTAGGTTTGAACCCTTGGTTTAACAGTGACCATTTACCTTTTATGAAGCATATTGCCCTAAAATCTTAAGATATGCGTTTTTCACTATATATTTAAAATTATTTCAGTGAACAATAAAAGATCTAATTCCGAAGAGCAGGTATGTTGCCTACATGGGTAGTGTCAGCAAGTTTTTGTTTATTTTGAAAACATGGCCTCCTGTAAATCAATGTCAAATTACAGATCAAGGAGGAAGCAGAAATGGATTAGAAAAAGCTTTTAATAAATATAGCAGATATGATTATTATATATAGTCAAATATGCTGGAAAGTGTTAAGGTATGACATTGGTTATTAAAGTTGATTATTTAGACACTTTACAATTTTTACTATTTTATTAATAATTTATTAGCTATCTTTATTTACTGCTTCTTGTTGTCTAAAAATATTTCATTAGGTTTCCCTGTAGTGAGCTATGAAAGGCATCATGGCCCCTAACTTTGAGTGATCTTCATGCTTGTGCCTCCAGAGGACATCCTCCATCATGTGCAGCTAATTTTGAAAGTTTAAATTAATAATGCTGTCACTTTTAAACTTTGCTTTTTTTATTTAAAAGTTTTCTTAAACATACCTACAAGTGTTCCCCCCCCCCTTCCCTCTTCTCGGTCCTCCCCAAACCCCCTCCCCTTCTCAGAGAGGGTAAGGACTCCCAGGGTGAGTCAATGCAGTATGGCATTTCCCACTGAGGAAGGACCAAGCTTCTCCCTCCAGTAAACAGACTGAGCAAGGTGTTTCTCTGTAGGGAATGGGCTCTAAGAAGCCAGATCACACACTACAAATAAATTCTGGTCCCACTGTCAGAGACCCCGCAAACTGCCCACTCGATTTGACTTCCATCCACATTCAGAGGCCTTAGTCGGGTAATACTATCATATCCTACTTCCAAAAATTAAGTGAAAATATGAGTTAATGCCAAGAACTAACCTAAGCCTGCTTCTGAGCATTCTAATTTCAAGTTCTACCATGCTATAAGGTATTTGTGGGAACAAATGTCTGATAATTAGCTACTTGAACTGAACTAAATAGCATTGCTTATCATGAGCTAGACATTCAAGTTTTGAGAAAAGGATGAAACACACCTTTAATCATAGTGGGTTAATGAAACAGTACTAGCTACTGTTAATTGGGTGGATAATATTTATCTAATATAAGTAACCTTGTACTTACATTTGAAGTATCATTTTCCTTATTGGTAATCGTAGAGGTGTCATATAAAGATATGATAATGAAGCATTTTCTCTTTATTTCTTTTTCCTTATTTCCATGTTTAATCCCCCATCTACTTCACTATTACTACCTACCTCTTTAAAGATTATAACACATTATAACAGACTCCTATTTACTTTTTTACATTCAAGGTAAGGGAAATTGAATATAAATTCTTTTATAGCTTCTTGATTTTTTTAACATTATTGCCAAGAAGATAATTGATTATTGCATGCAATTTTAATTTCTTTCTTTCATTAAACTCCTTTCATTCATCTTTACATTCATAAATTTAGCTTGATTTGAAAACACTCATAATCAGCATACTGATTTATTTGCCTTCCTTGAGTTTATGCAATTATGAAAACAATGGACATGTTTAAAGCCAGTCAAAATAAACAAACAGTGGGAACACTACTCATGTAACTTGAGAGGTCAATGGTCTTGACAGATTCTACAAGGTACTTGTGACTTGAGCTTGAATGGTTTTTCTATGTATCTTAACATAAACAAAACAGATTAAATAGGGAAATAATAAACCTTCTATGCATCATGCATTCCTGCTAGACATAACAGGCTACACCAACTTCAGAAATGTTTCATGCTCCAGAATACACTTTTAATGCTCTATCCATGCTTTAAAATTTATTATTTTGATGATCCTAAGGAACAGAAAGTGAGTGAAAATTTGGTCATCAGGTTGGTATACTGATGGTCTTTCAAAAGATACCAAAATCTATGTGTCAGAACTCCCTTTTCCTTTTCCTTCCTTCTCTTTCTCTCTTTGTATGTATGTGTATGTGAGTGTGTGTGTGTGTGTGTATGTGAGTGTGTATGTGAGTGTGTGTGTGTATGTGAGTGTGTATGTGAGTGTGTGTGTATGTGAATGTGTGTGTATTGTATGTGTATATGTGAGTGTTTGTATGTGAATGTTTGTGTATATGAATGTGTGTGTATTGTGAGTGTGTGTGTGAGAGTGTGTGTATGTGAATGTGTGTGTATTGTGAGTGTGTGTGTGAGTGTGTGTGTGTGAGTGTGTGTGTCCCAGCAAGAGTGCAGATGCAAGTATGCCATTGACAACAAATTTGGTCAAATTACAACTCTCAGGATTCATGTCCCTCCTCCAGCTTCTGGAATGTTTTAAACCCCAAAGCTGCACGCAAATATCTCTTTGACATTCTCATATATTGCAGAAATGTTTTCACAATAGAATCTCATAAATGTAAAGGAATAATTTAGACTGTGAGTACTCTAGTGTTTTACCTTGTTCATATTCACTATCCTAATTTGTTTCTGTTGCTATGAAAAACTTGACTTACAGCATCTCGTGGGAGGAAATTCTTTATTTCATCATATACCTGACAGTCTACCATCAAAGGCAGTCAAAGAAATCTGGAGGTAGGAACTGAAACAGAGATCACAAAGAAATGATGTTTACTGACTTGCTTTTTCGGGCTTAGTTAGCTTACTTCTTTATGTAGCTTGACCAACCTTCCTAGAGGTGTACCAGCCATAATTGACTGAGCCCTATTACAACAAAGAATCAAGAAAGAAAGAAAGAAAGAAAGAAAGAAAGAAAGAAAGAAAGAAAGAAAGAAAGAAAGAAAGAAAGAAAGAAAGAAAGAAAGAAAGAAAGAAAGAAAGAAAGAAAGAAGGAAGGAAGGAAGGAAGGAAGGAAGGAAGGAAGGAAGGAAAGAAAGGAAAGAAAGAAGGAAGGAAAGAAGGAAGGAAGGAAAGAAAGAAAGAAAGAAAGAAAGAAGGAAAGGAAGGAAGGAAGGAAGGAAGGAAGGAAGAAAGAAAGAAAGAAAGAAAGAAAGAAAGAAAGAAAGAAAGAAAGAAAGAAAGAAAGAAAGAAAGAAAGAAAGAAAGAAAGAAAAAATACTCCTGAAATACACCAATATGCCAATCTAATGAGGGTAATTCTTCAAATGAGGATCTGTCTACCCTGTTGTCAAACTGACAATTGAATCTAACTCTGATACTGTATCTTTGTTTAATCTGAAAGATAAAGTCATACATACCTGTTTCACAGTTTCTCCAAAACAGTAATTTTAACTACACCATTCACCAGAGGAGAAAGTGTACAGGATTGAAAATAACGGAAACATAAAGTCCGAACAATTTTTAATTCCTGGACCTCACAAGTTCCATTAAGCTATATGGTTTCCCACACCCATGATTCTGCAAATCAATTACACTAATAGTCTAACGGAAACAAGAAACCCACAGCATTAAAGTAACAAGTGTTTCTCCAAAGGGAATGAGATAAACAACTTAAAATAGTCTATTAAATACTAAAATGTGTGTGTCATAGAATCTTTGTGGTATTTTCCAAGAGTAAGTTAGTATAATTCACAAATAATAGCATAAAAGGGCTTAATGTAGAAACAAAAGATACACAGAAAAAGATGAACTATTTACATATTTAGCTTTTATTAAATTTTATATTATATTCTACATACTATTTTCAGTTGTGGGCCACTTCTCTATGGGAGCTTACTTAATAAAGTGGTCTGTAAGAATCAGAAGAAAGCCAGTGTTTGTGGAACATTCTGAGGAAAATAATGTACAATGAGTTTGGAAGCATAGGCATCGTTCAAGTAATATACGGTCTTATAAAGAATGATGAGCATTTTATAAGCAGAGCTCCAGCATAATGTGTGTTTCTTAGAAGTTATTCAAAGTATTGCCACGGTGCAGAGAATCGAGCCATGGGAAAGAAGAACCAAGAGTCTATTGCTGGAAAAAGGTTTGGGCTATAGCTTGTGCTAGACTACGTGAGGTGGAAAGAAGACAAGATTTACCTAGATGTACCACTCAGAACAAAATTACACGTTCACAAACAGCAAGTAACAGATGAGTAGGAGATTAGAATAAGAGCGTGTGTGGCAAGTGAAATAACATCATTTACTGTTTTTTCAAGGATAATTTTATTTATTCTTTGAAAATCTCATGCATATATTCAATGAATCCCTCACTAATGAGTCTTTTCTGCTTTTGAAAGGAGAGCTCAGCACATGCGAAAAAAGCTACAAGTTCATTCAGCCATGTGAATTTTGGAATACTTGTTAAATATCTGAGATAGCACAAAAGACTATATTATTTGTCAGCTATGAAAAATGCTGCCAAAAAGTAAAGCCTGATGCAGTATTTAATTTTGTGTTGAAGGAGCATTTTGGAAATTAACTTTGTCTGTTCTGTATCCGTACTGTTCTGTATCTGGACTGTTGCTCCTTTGAGACTTGGGACACAGCGCTGCCATCCTATAACTTCCATTCAAGTTAGCTGTTATACTTGCAGGCTTCATCCAGGCTATAATGAGTTTAGAGGGATGCCCATACAAGTTACTTCCTGCTAACAACACATCCTCTGTTCCAATCACAGTGAAGATACCATAGCGAAGATCTATATACTCCCGCGGGTTCCAAGTAGCACTCAGTACCTGGGAAGCTACAGATTTTCTCCCACATCTATATGGCTTATTTCTAATCTGAGAGAACTTACAACTACTTTATCAAAGCAGAAACTCTGCTATCACAGCATAGCCAGGGTAGAACAAAGAAGTGAAGCCCATTCAACTAACACAATCTAATCCCTGCTCCAGACAGAGGGATAGAGAATTCCTGGGATGTCTCACATAGGGGAGCACATGAAATTCAAAGACACCTTGCTTAGAAGCTTAAGAAGCAATGAGGAATCAAGAGGTAGAATCAACCATGAAACATGATTTCATGAAAATGGCAACTGTCCTGCCATTCCAGGTGAATTCTTAGAAAATACAGATAGTTTCAACAGAGCAGACACAGATGATAAAAGATCATCAAACAGCATGGTAACCAGAAGTCGCATGTCTGTATACCAGCTATACACCCATGAAGATAGCCATGCATGAAAAGTTTTAAAACTTATCATTTGCCTAGGTACAAATTATACTAGATGATTCTTTGTAAAATCAAATTATTGCCACGGATTAAATGAGAGATATTTCTCTACGATTGTCTCATTTTCTAAGTATCTTACAATTTTTCAAGAAGGATAGATTTTTCTTTAGTTACAGATAATTTCTAAAATTAATAATAAATTATCATACATTGTATTGAGTGTTATTAAGGTGCTTTCAACAAAATTAGTTGTTAATACTCTTTGCCTCTTTCTTTCATCCCCATGATGACTCCCTGGGAACTGACATACACTCCATAATCTTTTCCAATGTCGTATCACTTGTGACCTATTAACTCCATTTGCCCCAGCACCTAATTTTTATTTTTGATGTCCCCCTTCCTTGGTTTATATCCTCTCCCATTCCCACGAATGCACATAGCTCTAAAGAGTCTGTTCCAGGAACTACATATGAGAGAGAGGATGTGATACTTGTCTTATTTTTTTACTGATAAACTTCCATTGTTTATGTGTCTAATGTCCCTAATCATACTTCATTAGTAAAAGTCTAGTTTGATTCTACGCCACTCATATTATGAATAATATAGCAATAAACATGCTCAAGTATTGTTCTGGTAGTATATAGATTCCAGACTGTCTTTACTGGCATTTTATAGTGAAAAGTCTTTAAAGACTGACTTAATAGCATTCTCTGAGGGCAAAGAAGACATGCTCCCTGTCTGTTAAAAGGATCCAGGCTCTCAGAGCTCAGGTATCCCTCTAAGAAGCAGCTCTCTGTGTGTATGGGTAACATATCTTTTTTAAATGTCTCTCTGTGGGAACTAAGCCTAGGGAAGTGGCAAGTGAAGGCCGATAACTGGCTCCCACCCAGGCTGTCATAATTTATAACCCCAAATTTTCCTGTGTACCAACATATCAGCATTTATTAATGTAGAAAACCTTAATTTCCTCTTTTGTGAATAAGGAACAAGTCACTTCTAGATTCTTTGTCTATAACCTCTGATCAGAAGTTTCCAGGAATAATTAAATTTTTAAATCACAATCAAAATTTTAAGTCATTACCATCCCCCTGTAGCCATCCAGTAAATGCAAGCTTATTGTCTGGAAAATAAGTATCTGGCTTCTGAAACAGTATTTCACAAAGTGTTTTATTGGATCATAATTGATGATACATACATACACAGAGAGTCACCCATGCTGAAACAAGTTCAAAGTAATGTCTTACTGGAAAACTTCTAAGATCCTTTAAAGAGGAAGTCGATTTTTTTGTCTTCACCCTCTTCATCAATAAGAACTTTGAGAGCATGTCTCTAATAGATTTAGACGTGTTCATATAAAAGCAAGTGATCTACTACCTTAATGCTGTATGTATTATAAAATATACAAAGTAATAATATTTTTAAAAATATACAGTAATAACTTTTCTCCTGTCAGTTAACAATCTGATACTTAATAATCTATAAAATTAGGAAATAAGGACCCCACTTCTTCAATGTATTTATGTACATTACAAACTTACAAACAGAATATAGGTAAACAGTTTTGCCAAAATGTATGAACATGGAAACTTTTTTTTTCAAGAGATTCTTTAATATGGTTCTTTACCAGAACTTACTTGCCAACAGACTGATTACAGATAAATAGGAACATGGATGATGACAATAGATATACATGGATGATAGACAAATAGATATTGATAGATAATAAATGCAAGATAGATAGATGATAGATAGATAGATGGATGGATAGATGGATAGATGGATAGATGGATGGATAGATGGATGGATGGATAGATGGATGGATGGATAGATAGATGGATGGATGGATGGATGGATGGATGGATGGATGGATGGATAGATGGATATATAGATAGATGGATGATAGATGGATGGATAGATGGATGGATAGATAGATGGATGGATGGATGGATGGATGGATGGATGGATGGATAGATAGATGGATGGATAGATGGATGGATGGATAGATAGATGGATGGATGGATGGATGGATGGATGGATGATAGATGGATGGATAGATGGATGGATAGATAGATAGATTGATAGACAGACAGATAGATAGACAGACAGATAGATGGATAGAATAATAGAATAAATGGAAGAAAACAAAGAGAAAGTTCTCTGACTTCTTCCTGTGTGAGGATACAGCAAGAACATGGCTATAAAACAGAAAGTGGACACTTACCATACTTCAAATCTTTATAGCCATTTAACCTTGAACTGCTCAGTGCCTATAACCTTGAGTCAAAAATTTCCATTGTTTATCAACTACACAGTCTCAAAAATTCTATAGTAGTAACATTAACACTCTATTTTCTCTCTTTTTTATTAAAAAATACATTTTATTTTATATAGGAACCACAGTCTCTCCTCCCACTCACAACTCAACTTCCTCCCATCGCACCTCACCCCATCCACGCCTCAGAGAGGATAAAGCCTTCCATGGGAGTCAACAAAGTCTGGCATATCAAGTTGCAACAGACTCAAGCTTCTCCCTCTTGTATCAAGGCTGAGCAAAGTATCCCTCTAGAGAGAATGGGCTCCAAAGAGCCAGTTCATGCACCAGGGATAAATCCTGGTTCCACTACCAAAGGCCCCACAGACTTCCCATGCAACACAACTGTCATCCACATTCAGAGGGCCTAGGTCAGTTCCATGAAATTTCCCCAGCTGTCAGTCCAGAGTCAGTTTGCTCCCAATATCTCAAGTGAGTTGTCTCTGGATTTCGCCATCATGATCTTGACCACTGAGGAGACATTTTGGGGCTGGGAGGAAAATGGTGGTAGAGAAAGTCCCAGGAATTCACAAGAATGACCCCAACTAAGACTCCAAACAATAGTGGAGAGGCCTTCCCTGTAATCAAATTGATGACCACCTAATTGTCATCATGACTGATGGAAGCAGATACAGAGATCCACAGCTAAACACTGGACCAAATTCCCAATACAGGGAGGAGGGATTACATGAGCAAAAAGTGTTAACAAACTATTTTAACGAGGATAACTCTAGTCCACAGATGTTTTGAACTGGGTTTTCAGAGAAGCCACATTAATTGTGGCTGAAGTTATGGTATGGCTTTATTAAGAAATGGAGTCCTCTGTTTGTTTAATCTTCAGAACTCCTTTATAAAATACATAAACCCTTTCACTCATTTCTGCCAAGCATGGAGAGTTATTATCATTTATTATTTATGTATGGACTGATTTTACGTATCTGGTAAGACTTAGAACCATCATGGGTTAAAGAAGAAGTTCTGAATCGGCAGATCTTGGGGGAGGGGGGAAGGTAGACTAAGCTTGATGGCTTACGTCATCACTTGATAGCTTGCTTGAACTGGACTTTAATCCAATGATTATACAGGCAAAGAAACCTTTAATGTTTTGTAAAAATCCAATATTGTAAAAACTCAAACAAAACTCCATATTGTTTCAGAATTTATTATGATAAAAAAAACATGCTCACTGCATTATTTATGATTTTCTAATTCAAGAGGATTGTTAACTTCCAGGTATAGACTGGTACTCAAGGGAGGGAGGATTTAGGTTCACACAACTACAGAGATTCAGAAACACGAAATCATGATTTTCTTTTATTCATCACCCACTAATAAAATTCAAATATCTCAGAGATTCAAAAATTTCAGTTAATATAAATTATTATGTTACACTGTAAAACAAAAGTCAGTGAAAGTATATCAATCAAAGCAGGGAGTACAAAGGACTCATAGTAACTCAGAGTGGTTCTTTTGATTTTTGTGACCCATTAAAGGAAATAGGAGAGAAAATATGCGAGCAATAGATCCTTTTCAAACGTGAAGGATTTTCAAATGCTAGAGATTAGACTAGGGAGGAAATAAAGGTGTTATGCCAACTGGAATTGTAATTTTATCCATCCTATTCCCACGGGGCGAGAATGCAAGAGACAGTAATTGATTTCATCCAAGAGGTGCCATCACCCGTGACTCTCACTGGTTCTTATACATCATTAGTCAGACAAGAGAAAGCATTCTAATGGGATTTTAGCTTCTCTTGAGCTTAAAATGTGTTTCTGTGGGTTCTAATTATCAAATTTCAAAATTGCATCACGTGGCACAGTTTTCTTATTTCGAAACAACCAGTAGAGAAACAAACAGTAGACACAAAAGCTGGGTAGAATCAAACTACAGGTTTAGAGAACAGGGCACTCAGAGTGCGGCCGCGCTCCACAGGTAAGACACAGATTTAGAGTACTAGTAATAATGTTAATTAATTACCTGAGTCGGGAAATGTACAGGAGAAAGATAAACATTTAAGTATTTAAGCGATGAACAGAAGGTAAGATTCCCATCAAAATTATGCAGTAACTATTTTTAAATCAGTTTCAAACCCTGAGGCCAATGTTAAGATGGACTGCTTTGAATCCCATAATTTATAGTAATCCTTGAACTGCAAAACGGATAAGCTACAAGGCAACCATATCCAAAAAAGAGAATGATCTTAGATTTAGGTAAATGAATGGGCTTGTATGATGAGCCAAGAGGAAGCTATTACACCCTGAAGAACTCTAGAATTTGAAAGTCTAATACCTCATCGCTGAAATGTCTGTCACAACATACATAGCTACATGCATATGTGTATCTCTGTATCTATGTATATTGTGCTCATATTTGTGGGAACAGTACAATATTTTCTTTCAAGTTGTCTTCTCTCTCTATTTTCTGTGTCTTCTACTTTGGTTAAGCAAGAAAGTCTGGGATGAAGAACAGCATGTCTTAGAGCCCTAATTTATAACAAAATATAAAGGCATGAGAAAAAAAATTACCCATTAAACTGCAGGACCCGTTTTTATCCCCAGGTGCTGATAGTACCTTAAATGATTAAAAAAGCTGTTTCTTGAAATGTAGAACACCGGTTGTCTATCCTTTTGTGCTTCATACTGCTAAGATGGAAACAAAATGAACAACTTGATTGTACGGTATAAAGCTTAATAATAGTATAGTAGAAAAAAAAGAGATTGAGGCACGGTATCTAGGTTGTTGTGACTAATTAGTAGACCACTACCTCTACATAAACACTGGGTAACAAAGGGCCTGACTATGAAACTGCCTTATCTATGCTAAGTAAGAAGCTTCTAGAACTGTTGAAATATTATGGAAGTTAATAGAGCCTATATCTGAAAAAGCCATGAGTCACCCCTCATGATTAAGAGGACATAAAACTCATCAGTTATTACACTGTCATATCATTGTAATATCTCAAAAGTCCATATTCAGGGGCAGTTTAAACATTCTCCATGCTTTTCTGCTCTAGCCAATATGGACTAGTTTGACAGGAGTCTCTAACTTAGCTGCACAGAAAGAAATCAAATCATTTGTCTGTGAGTGTAAATGGAACATCCTGCATTACTCTCCTGGTTTTCACAAATCTGAATTAGTCTAGCATCAGATATAAACTATGTGTGTTCTGCAACTTGGCTCTTTGTTTCCGTCTTTGAAGCACATTTGAGCATCCCTAGCTCTTCATCCCTATGAGTATAGAGTAGCTGTGTAAGCTGAGGCAACTCTAAATTTATTTCATCTCAGCATGACTAATTTTCTGTTGATTAATTAAATAAAAGAATGTTGTTTCAGGTTGTACTGTAAGGCTGAGCCCTGGAGGGAAATTCCAGAATCAGCTTATTCTACAGAGTTGTATTGCCTCCCCTTCTTTTGATTGAGTGTGGTCCATCCGCAAAGTGCTTCAGAGCAAAGAAGCTAGGTGATATATAATAACTAAATAGGCAGAGTTATACAGAGGCACTTATGCCTGCAGACACGAGAACTTTATGGCTATTTATCATTATTGCCATCGGGCTTTTATAAAGACAACTTACAGAAAATATGTTGTCAATGAGAGCAGGTTCAATTATTTATTGTTACTAATATAACTGAAAGCAATAACTTGGAAAGATCACTTTAAAAATTTTACTTGATTATAAACTTCTGGGTCAAAATACCTTTACTCAGTACTTACCTTCTCCAGGTTGGTTTTATAGCATTTTATGCATGCATGTTAATATGCTAAGAACATAGAATTAATTCAATATATGGAAATTATGCAGCAATTTTTATAACTACTAAAGACCAAAAGAATAATTAACCTGTTGATTCGACTCAGCCAACAGAGGTATTATTATAATAATAAATTGTGTACCACTAAGACAAGATTCTGTTATTTGTGATTTATTATATACAGCATAGATACAATTTTGAGTATAGAAACATGTTTGAAATGTGTTTGGAGTGTTTCCCTTTTTTACTCTTGCTACCAAAAGGACACCAAAAAATATAATATTACAGCTCAATCTTCCACAGCACGATGATGAAGCATACATACACACCCACCAACACACACTCAATAACATTCATAAGTGCATCCAAAATATTATCAGATGGATGTAAACCCATCCAAAATAAAGGAAGGACATATGAGGGTGATTAATTCCAATGAAGGAAGGATAGTGAAGAGCCAGAAGTGAAGTTAAGTACTCAGTAAGCCAGGCATCCTCTCATAAAAAATTAAAGGAGAAAAAAAAAAAAAACAACCATTAGGAAAGCAATAAGCCAATCTCAAAATTTCACACACGTACATGTATTTTATCTAATCATTATACTATTAATTATTTATTTTATTAAAAACTGCAGAATAATAGTTTAAACTAATGTTGTTTAATACATAAGTAGACTTGATTGTAGAAATCATTGCATATATCATAAAACAGGAAATGTATTACAATTATAAGAGCATCATATGTTTTATGGAAAACATATATATAAGAGAGAAAATTTAAGAGATCAGTACTTAGGATCTCCACTATAAATTAATAGGAGAAAGGAGAGAAGGACAGCTTCTGCTGTGATCCAGAGAAGGTTCTTTGATTTGGGGTCTGCCTGGCAATGGGAAGTAGCTACAAGCTAACACTCACACATTTCCTGAAGTCTGAGGGTGCTTACAAGGATGGCTGTTCTGTATTCAATCCCAGGCCAACTCTAGGAGGTCAAGTACTCTTTGATTTCCACAGATTAGCTCCTTTGTTCTGTGAAAATCACAAGGAGGCCTATGAAAAATAACTTTAAAACAAAACAGTATCTAAATGGGATACTGTCAAATGATCTCTACATAATCAACAGGGGGACAAAATCATTAGATGAGATTTATCAGGCTAGATTAATGATAAATACATATAAATATATAGATGATAATTAATATATAGATTGTAGATTATGCTATATGGGAGTCAAGATATAAAAATTAAGTATATGATAGATAGATGTAAAAATTTAAATAGTTATAACAGTTACTAGATTTTTCAACTTGTTTATCAAAATGCCCTTACACTTATACCTTTTTGATAGATGATAGGTAAATTATAGATAACAGATAGACATGTGACAGATGACAGAAGATAAGAGTGATAGCTAAAATATAATTTGGTGATAAATTTTAATCAAATCTTAAAGCAATGGAAAGAGAAGGAACAAATCATAGATTAAAATTATCAGTAATACACATATTTACATTTTCTAAGTACCCAAAACAAAAGTTAAATATAGCTTACTCATTGTGTAGCTATTTAGTCCAGAATAAAAGCCTCTTGGGATGAAGCTCATTTAGATACAACATGTTCCTTTTGTTCTTCTTCAATATTTCTTTTAATTTTATTGAGTGCTTTATACAGGAAGACTTTATCATCATTACTTTGACCCGTCCCCTCCTACCTTTCATTCCTCCTGAAGATTCAGGATGTTCTCTAGGAAGGATAAGCATTTTATCCTTCCGAAAAACTCACCAAGCTCAGGAATTTCCTGAAACTGATGAGATTTAACTAGGCCCCTCCTTTTCCATATAAACTATGTGATCATGCATATAAACAATAAGGACTACTGAGAACTCTCAGATTAGATGAGCTGCCTCAATGATGCTCAGTGTAGGCAAGATCCCAGGAAGAAACAGACCAGAAACTCTGTTTCTGGCAATGACAATCTTAAATCAGTCAAGCTGTCTACAGACTGCACAGTGAATCACAGGTTTTCTGATTTCACATGCAGTCACAATGCTGGGATGGACTGTTTATGACGCTGCAGTCTTCCAGTCATTTATGTTTCTGTATGTGAACCCTTACCGACATTCCCCAAGAAAGCTCACTAGTTCATTAAATTGAACATTTGGGGCATCCTTCTTTTGGTCTGTCCTTAGTTTCTTATCCAGGGTGAGGAGACACTGATGTTTCCATAGGAACATGTCATTCAGCCTCCCATGGCAACTGGAGCACTCTCAATTTAGTCCGTTCAGGACTCTCTTGAAAGAGTGAAGGTGTGATAATGTTTATATATTTGAGCTTTGAGTTTTGCCTTTTTCCATCTCTTCCTTTGGAACAATTTTCAATCAGCACATATTGAGATAGGTAATTGAATTCTTCACTAAGTGTCAAGTCTCTGTTATGCTAATGTGTGTCTTATTTGCTCCAGATTCTGACATTTTATCATTCATATTTTCTCACTGCTTCCAAATTTACCTTCATCAGGCAGGCAGCTCTGAGTTTTCTTTACTTTAGTGTAGTTCATACATGTATACAGTGAAATATCAGAATTTAGCCCTGCTTCCCTTTTAAATCCCATGATATCCCTTCCAAAATGTGCCTTTGCCACTTTTATTACTTGGTTTTATAACCCACTAAGCTTGATTTGTGCTTCTGATACGTGTGTGTCTGTGTGTGTGTGTGTGTGTGTGTGTGTGTGTGTGTGTGTGTGTGTGTGTGTGTGTGTTCAGTAATGCAATGGACAAAGGAGACAAGAAATCTGCCAATAGCAACAACCCCAATAATTAAAAAATGTTCTCCTTCTCCCAACAACAGTGAACTGCCAATAATTCCTCAATGGCAGGAGACAAAAACAAAGAAAAGGTAACGTAAAACGCCACTACTGAATTTCCAAACACTTAGGCTGCAACACATAGAAATGTCTTCTTTGCTGGTAAACTTTCATAAATTCCTGAGGATGCTAGGCAGGCTCCTGGGAAAGAAAACATCAATGGTCTTACCCTAGCTGCCAGCCCCATTTGCTGCAATCCCACCTTCCCAGACAGGATGTGCCCATTGGAATTCAATTTTAGAAAATGATATTTATTTTTAGTGCTGAAATGATGCTTAGAACATAGAACTTGAAGAACAACATTTGTTCAGTGAACAAATAAGTTAATCAACAGACAAAAGAGTGATGGAGATGGTATTTTCAATTAGTATTTATTTTCTTCTTGAAATTAATCCATTACCTTATTGCAAGGAAAATAATTTTACTAACATTTTTATTCTCATAAATTAAGGAATACATGAGGTATGATTAATACCTATGAGATATATGGGTAAGCTTGTTATTTCTCAAATATGATCTCCAAAAAGAATGTTTATTCTTTGTTTGTCTTTTAGGTTTTAATTCAACAAGCATCCTGACTTCCAAGTTATTAAAACTCATTTATAGAATATTTTAAAAACAATATATCCAGAGAACAGTTATAAATCAATTTGTCAGCAGGTAATAATCAATATAAATAAAGTGAGGTGAATGGTATAAATTGAGTTCAAAAATAGTGCCTAGAAAAAAAAAAACAAAATTCCAATCAAATATGCAATAATGTGTTGAGGAATATTCACCTCATATAAGGGGTAACATTCTCTACAGATTGAACACTGCCATTAACCATAAGAAACTTTAAGCAGATATTGTTAGAATTTAGTATAATATTGGGAATCAGAATAAAAGACAAAAACCTGAAATTTGCAAAATGTTGACTTTAAATACAAATGTATGAAAAGAAGAGAATTTAATACTAAGTCTCTTTGCGTGAAATTAAAGTCTCAAGTTACCAACACCCCCTAAAATGTGTTTAGTAAATATTAAGATTTGTCTTATATAGCTTTGGGTCACTGAGTCAATTCATTGATTCACCCTTATACACCAAGATAATAACAATGATAAATAATTCATAAGAAGTGAAATTCTACAGAGAATGCATAGCTCAAAACTAAAAAACTTATTTCTGTTATGAGGAATAAAATTAACCCATGCAGTGAAGAGTGGGGATATACTAGACATAAGCTTGCTTGCTTCAGCTTCAGACAAGTGTGAGTCCTTGCTAGGACATGAACAATGAAGTCCTTCATGCTGACCTGAAGGAAACCCACGTGGGTTCAAATTCTAGCTCCACAAAACTTTTTGTGACCCTTGATAAAAAGAAAGGATAGCCTACAGCATTATTTTGGGTAAATCAGTTTTCCCAAGTAGAACATTAAAAAAAAAAAATACTTCTGGGCTCTCAATAGCATATTTTAGAGCACATCCTCCTCTCTATTTCAAGATTCTGCTCCAACATTGATCCATTCTCTTTTGTTTTGAGTGATTCCTGCAGCAGTGTTTGCATCTGCACATGTTTATGCTGGACTCATCACCACTGCTGTAAGGATTTCCAGCATATGGCAAACCCAACAAGGCACAGGCAGAACACGCCCCTGGGCGTGGCTACAGCAAATCTGTACAAACCTGTCCTCCTAAAAGGAGCCATCATGTGAAAGTCTAGCGTGTCATCTGGTAGTGTGTGTCTTATCTCATGCTCAAAACCAACAGCCACCACCTGTCAATCTGTGTCCTTAATGCAAAACTTTGTAGGAAGTCTGAAAGAAACATTGTAATATAGTCATTTAAACATAACTTGCCATTATTATCTCAACCAAAGTCAAGGAGTGTGTCTCTTAAACTCTTCAAAAATACTGTTCTTGTCGGTGCTGAAAATGGGTTCCTCAGTTATCTGGCCTAAAGTCAATTTCAGCTTTGTTCTCAGCACTTAACTGATCATTTCCTAACCATTTGCTGTCTTAACTGTTCGCTTTATTTTTCTCTATATCTCAACATATCTTTATTCGAGAAGTTGATAACCTACTCTCTCACAGAATTTAAGTTTCACAAAAGCAAAATGTATTGCCTGTTTCACGTATACTCAAGTGCCCAGGACAGTTGTAAGTTCTAAAATCAATACTTGAAACTTTGGGGGGAATTTTTATGAATTGAAATGTGTAAGTTGGTCAAAGTTGCCCCAGACGAATGCTTTCTACAAACCGAAAGCACTCAGTTATTATGGTAAAATAAGAAAATAAATGTTACAATATTTAGAAGCAAATGCACGATCATCTACTGGCCATGACCATATAAGAAATATGGTGGAGCTTGTATGATGGAACAAGCTTGTCATTCAAGCTATTGACTTTCGAATTGAAGGCAGGGTGATCACAACTTCAAGGTCATCCTCACGTACATGGAGAAAGGAGGTTAGTCTGAGTTGCATGCAGTTGTCTCAAAAGAACAAAACAGCAACAAAATAAAATAAGACTGAGGCAAATTTATAGTTTGTACTAGAAAGGAAATTGTTTACAACTATAAAATAAAAACGTTCACAGAAAAGAATAAAGTGATGAGAAGCTCAAAAAGAACAGAACCCTAAATTGTTACTGTTGGGTGCTGGCATACCCAGACCCATATACACTGTGTCAGGCTAAGAAAGCCTGGGCAAGGTCAGTGCCCTTTTGTTTACTTCCCTGATCTTTGTTGATGCACCTTGTGTGCATCAACACCCTATTTTGCAATCAGTGGTTTTCCTGTTATGATGAGGAGTCTTGCACCCGTTGCCAGAGAACACACTGACAGGTGCAGGAACCCAGGGCAGGGGAACTTAAGGTGTATATAAGCTTGCTAAATAAAGGCTGAGGGAGCAGCAGAAGCAGCTGATCTCCCTGGATGATGGAACTGACTGTCTCTTGAGTGCTGATCTAACCCTGACGACCCTCTCCAGGCTCAGCTATACTAGGCCAGATGCGGCAGCTACTTAATAGTTACTAAGTAATTTTGATTGGTGGAAATTTACTGTACTGTTATTTTTATAAACAGAAAATGATACCTTTAAACATCTATTAAACAACTCTTGACTGTGATAGACACTTTAATCCAAATAATGATCTCAATTTATGGGGCATATGTAATCAACAACAAGTCTGTATAGCACACAAAGTGAAAAAAAAAGCAAAGATGTTTTTAATATCAGACTGCATAGCAAAGATTTATAATCAAGCTAAGACACCTAAGCAGATATTAGGAATCAGAATCTACTGCAGAAAAAGGGGAAGGAACTTTAACACAATCACACAGAGACTGAAATTCTTACATATGAGAGAAAATATTACAAATAAGTGGTTGAAGATTGCATATACAATAAATGTTGTCAGAACATATGGCTAACCAAATGAAAAAGTAATAATGTTAGTCTCTCACATAGCACCCCAAAATGATGTGCAATTCAGTTAGTAGGTGAAAAGCTTTTGGAAGACTCTATGATAAGCCACTTTCATAAACTCATAATAAAAAGTCCTATAAAATAAAATAAGGTTTACCAAAGTATACATTGGCAGACTAATTTTTTAAATTAATCTAGTATCGTTATATTTTATTCTAAAATATATTTCACAAATAGGAACAGAAATCATGCATGTGTATTTATTTAAGCGTCATTTTTAATGATGAAAATCAGCAATGCCATCACTGTCTGTCAGGAGAATGGAATTTTTAAATCTGACTAATCATCAGAATACTTCAGTCAGGCTGAATGAAATGAGTGAAGGTACAAAAGGTAAGCAGTTCACTCTGTGTAAACGTAATTAGGCAATATGCCACCCAAGCTCTTGAACAGTGTTGTTTAGCATCTGTGAGAATGTTCCTGTTGAAGAAACACTGAGTTAGTTCACTGAGTAAAGCAGAGTGTGGGTGGGTCTCCTGCAGTCAGTATGAAGCAATGGGGAGGTCTGAATGCTGAAGGGAACACAAAACCTTGTCAGCTCAAGACAAAGAGGATCCTTTTGCTGTGCCTCAGAGACAGAGCTGAGATATCATGAGCTAAGACTTCAGCCCTTTCCCATGGACATAAAGTGAAATCATACCCTTGGGGACAGAGACATTGTCAATATGTGGAACGAAAGGTATCTACGTGGCCGTCCTGCTTTTCAGCTTTAGACTTGAGTGTAACTGGTTTTCTTTCAACTTTGCAGACACCAACTTTGTAATCGCTTGCGCAAACGCTACAGGACAGAAGGTTTCTCTTTGTGTGTACATTGTCATGATGCCATTTTTTCTAGAATGCCTTGACTCACAGAGTTTAAGTAATTAAAAGTGATTATAACAAAATAGTAACACCATTTGTAGTTAATTGTGTGTGTGTTTGTGTGTATGCATCCATAAAATTTCCCCTATAGTTATTATTTAAAGTATTTTTAAATGTTTATTTATATTTTAAATATTTATATTTATAAATATATATTATTTAAAGTAGAAATAATAGTTTTTCTTAAAATAGATAAAAATAATTTTATAAGAAGGTGTATCAAAAGAATCAGAATAAATTCTGAATAAAAAATCCTAATTTATTTTTAGTTAGATATACAAAACAATAAAAAGATCAATTGACAAAGCAAATTAGACTCCAGAAACATCCCAAATTATTAAAATGTAGAAAATACTGAACTAGATATTCAACATGCAAACTTACTACAATTTAGATCATGTAATTGTAGTAGCCGGCATTTGTTTCATAATACTTGTATAGATAAAAATAAAAACATGCTCAATAAAATTGCTTCAATTTCATATAATATACACTAGATATTGCAATTTATATATTAATCTAAAATCTATAATATGTACAAATATAGTTTACTTAGCACTTATTAGCTTGATAAATCCTAGCCAGTTATAACAGCTGATGTACTTATAGTGAAGTTTTAAAAACTGATAACATGTGTATTGGTACTTTTTTACACATTTAAACATCTAAAGAGACAAATCTATAAAAATATTTCACACCTGCATGAGTCAGTCTTTCTGGGAAAATGTATGATGTAGCCATGTCAATCATATTTTAGACATTACATTTAATGAGTTCTTCTAGACAAGTTCAGAGTCATCTCTCATCAAAACTCTTAGATTGTATTCCACAGCAGAGTCTACCTTCTCCTTTCCCACAAGAATCTAAATGCTTCCCACAATATAGTTTTCAATCTGCCACGTATCTCAGAGTGTGAGAAAAACAGATGTGCTAGTCATTCATTGTGAGATTTGAAACTCTAATTTTAGAGTTTTTATCAAAAAAAAGAACACTGAATGTTCAAGTTAATTTGACTGTCATCTTGTCACCTAAAATTAGTGAAGATTCATCATTATAAAAATGATGTATTTCTGTCTGTTGCTTCTGCCCTCTCTGTTAGATGGTATAATTTACAATTCAGAGATCACATACTATATGTGACAATATGAGTATATGTTCACACTTAATGATATACATTTGAGGTTTCATTGTGTGTAGTTGTATTCTGTCAAGTAGGTTTAAGCTTCTAAGATAGGATTTGATATTAAATTATTAATAAAGTTTAGTGTTTTGTGTTAACCTATGATATGCTCCACATTTCTATGTACTTATGATAATAATAATAATTTAGGAGATTATTGTATTATTAAAGGCAAAAATATATGTGGCCAGTATATAGCTTCTAATTTTAATTCTTTTAATCTAGCATAGAAATTTGAAAACATGCATGGGACATTGAACATATCTCAGTAATGTTTACATTTTGTGAACATAACACTCAGTTCAAAATCCAGCACCACATACAAAAGAATTGTACATAAATTAGACCTAAAGAAGAAGAAAGATAAAATCAGAAGCCAATTAAAAAAAAAATTGACCTAAGACCTAATTTTGTAGGTAAGTAATTGTAGTAGTGGGTTCTCGGGTCCCGTGCGCCAGAGATCCGGGACCCACAGACCTGCCGCCCGGGACCGCTTATCCGCGCACCGCCGCCCAGGCCCCCAGAAACGACTCAGACGCTTACATTAACTTCATGCTGTTTGGCCTATGGCTCAGGCACATTGCCAGCTAGCTCTTATATCTTAAATCAACCCATTTCTATTAATCTGTTGGCCACGTGGCCCATGTGGCTCACCCGTGCTCCTTACATGTTGCTCCTTGGGCGGCTGGCTGGATCTGCCTCTAACTCCGCCCTGCTTCTCCTACCTAAACTGATTTCTCCTCCCACTTCTTCTATGGTGCCCGCCATGACCCAATACAGCTCCTTTATTTAAAGATTGAGATTCACAGCATAAAGAAGGGCATTCCCACATCACTTCCCCCTTTCTCTCTAATCAAAAAGGAAGGTTTCAATTTTAACATAGCAAAATTACATATAACAAACAAAATAGCTATCAAGCAAGAATTACAGTTACAATATCTAGTCTATTTGTATTTAGCAAAATTAAAGAAAATACTCTATCATCTACCTTATCTTTATGAATATAAAGTTTCATATCTAATATATCTTTCAAATGACTAAGAAAAACTGTACATATAACTATCTAATCTTCAACTACATCAAAGACCACAGAAGGATATAATATTTACCCAAGTAAACCAGAAGTGCAAACGACTTCTAAAATCTAGAAAGGACAGAGATGACACCTATCTGCCTGGACAGTCACCCAAAGTTCCTTTATAAAGTTGGGGCATCCATCTTCAGCCTATAGGCCTGGAGTCTCTTTTCATTTCAGTGAAGCAGGAAATCTGCTCCGCCCATTCTGGCACAGTTCATCCGTTGCTTCTACTCCAGTCCTGAAGAATGTCTGATAGTTTTCCCTGCAAAGCAGGAACCTGAATGACCATCTTGGCTTATTCTGCCAAAGTTCAGAGGTCATCTTCTTATGGAACCTGCATGTCCAGTTTAAACAGCATACTGTCAAGCAGTCAATATAAGAACAGGTCCTTATCCAGTGGCTAACCATTGCCACAAAGAGAGTAGACTCTATATGGAGTTTCTTCTATGCCCATTTTCCTGTTGAAGTAAATTAGTGCTGCCAGGAACAGATCTGTCTCACTGTCCAGAAAAGTCTAAGCTCTTAAAACATTTTAAACGCCATATTCTGTAGGTCTTAGAAGTATTTGAAGATTACCTACGTAATTGAAATATATTTTTGTATACCTAAAAATCCTAACTAACCTAACTATAAGTTTGATTATCAAAAGTGACTATTAACCTTCATTTCTTAATTATACACTACAATTTTAAAACAGTTATATGAACATCATACCTTAAACAAGAATAGAAAAACACATACAGCATAACAAAATTGACCTTAAATTTGTATCAATAAACCAAAATCTATACCAATGTAAAGCATTTTGAGATTAACAGCTGATTTTCTGATCTAAGTAAATTCAATAATCTAATTTTTAAAAAAGCATTCACATACCATATCCCCCTTTTCTTCTTAGAAAGAGATTGACTATGACCATTAACTATTTATAATGAAAACAAACATTTACAAACAATATTTGGGGAATTTGGGCGAAGTTATCTATTACTACTTCCTGCTGATTATGGGGCGTTGAAAATCTCACGGATTGTTGAGACTGGGTCATAATCTGTAGCTGTGAAGCTGATCTGGCCATCTCTTCTCATCAGAGGTTTTTTCAGGGGGTCTTGGTTGATGAAACCATATTTGCCTGGAAGCAATCCACAGGTTCTCATGTTCTGTGGAAACAAAAGCAGAACTCTTCCAAAGCAATAAATCCTTAGACACAAATTTCAAAATCAAAATATCTTTAAAATATACATTCTTGTTTAACTTAGTAGCCTTTGTAATCCATTGTCTTTCTGCAGTTAGCTCATTAACAGTTAAAAAATTAAAAGAAAACACAATAACAACCAAAATCCAGATTTTGTGTCTATTTTCCATCTTTACGTGGCTTATTATATTTTTATTACTCTATTTCTCGCTTTAAAAACTTTTTCTAACCTCTTTCTTTTCTCTCTGAAGCCTATGTACTTTTTACAAACATTGTAACCCGTTTATAGGTTTTCTTTTTATCTGAATCTGTTTTATTGTGAATCCTTAATCATCTTCTAACCTTAAGAGCTTTTAAAATACATTCTCCAAAAAGAAGCACAGTTTTTGCAAATTAGGCTGAATCACTAAGTTTTCTTAAACGGACCGTAAACAGAGCACACCCAAGAAAATGCTGCTACGAAGAAAATTTGTTTCTTTTTTGTTCAAAATAAACAAAAATCTAAAATCAATCACATGCTACTGAGTCTTCTGTGAGTTATCAGGAACCCGCCTGATTGCCGCTGCAGCTTACACTGACTGCCGCCAGCTCGCCGCCGGCGCCATTTTGAATGTGACCCGGACCATGCTTTCTTTGTACAAAGACCCACTATGTATACATAATTTGGAAGCTGCCTTGGCTCAATTTTTGTGATCTAGAACGCTTTTTAATCTTTTTTAGGCTCTAAGTGGATAATCGCCCACGTTGGGCGCCATCTGTAGTAGTGGGTTCTCGGGTCCCGGGCAGCCAGAGATCCGGAGCCCACAGACCTGCCGCCCGGGACCGCTTATCCACGCCAGGCCCCCAGAAACGACTCAGACGCTTCTATTAACTTCATGCTGTTTGGCCTATGGCTCAGGCACATTGCTAGGTAGCTCTTACATCTTAAATCAACCCATTTCTATTAATCTGTGGGCCACATGGCCCGTGTGGCTCACCCGTGCTCCTTACATGTTGCTCCTTGGGCGGCTGGCTCAATCTGTCTCTAACTCCGCCCTGCTTCTCCTACCTAAACTTCTTTCTCCTCCTACTTCTTCTATGGTGCCCGCCATGACCCAATACAGCTCCTTTATTTAAAGATTGAGATTCACAGCATAAAGAAGGGCATTCCCACATCAAGTAATACTCATAGATATGACATTTCATTTCATTGAAAGTGGAAAAGGAATTCTGTATAATTGTGAGGGGACGGAACAACAAAAAGTCTGAGAAAAACATTTGACACACAGACGCTTCTAAATCATTGCAAGTTATTGCTCAAGAAAGAAGAGGAAAGCCAAAAATTTACCTGCATATTTCAGGATGAATTCTTCTAAATAGCATTAGCTTCTGTGTCTGTCTGTCTCTTCTGTGGGCTTTGTTCATTCTGTTCTTCCACATTACTGCATACTCATCATGGCATCCCTCATCTCACTTCCTTTCCCATGACTGTCTAAAGCAAACATCCACACTGAAAACCTCCACATCCAACTTCCCTTCATGTAGTTTTCTCAAGTGTTTCATTTTCCATCACCAGTGTGATAGATGAATTGACAGAATATTTGGCATCTGAGCATAAATCAACAAACTCTTTTCTATCTTTTTCTCTTTTCTCTAATTGAAGAGGGAAAATTAAACCTTCAATTTTGATATCATGTTTACAACCTATCACACAGAAATTCATCACAAATCACCACACCTTTTTTTTAGCCATAAAGAAAAATGTTAGTTACAATTAGGACTAACCCAATTTGATATAGAATACTGCATGGCGGAGGGGATGGAACTGCAATTGAAATGGTGAAATGGGTGAAAACTGAGAAAACTTAAGCAAAATGCTGAATTAGTGGGTGACTGTGAGATATAGACATATATGCAGACATATAGAAGTGTTTCAGGACTCGCAATATCTGCCCACGTAACTAGTACAGGGATTCCATAAAGGTGATAAAAATAAGGAGCTTAGAATTTGGCTAAGTATATAGAGAAAATAATTTGCTGTGATCCAGTTTACATACTGAACAGCTAATGTGAATTAGTTGAATTATACTATGTATGCATGTTTTTCTGCATATGCATTTTTTTGAGCAGTGCTCTGTAAAATGGACCTTCTCAAGCATTTATTTCCCAGAACCTTGAAGGGACTTTCAACGTTTTCAGGATTTTGTTCTCAATACCCTGCACAATGTTTGCAGTTTTATTTGACTCAAGTTTTGGCCTAGCTGATTAGTTAATTCCGGAAAATTTTAGCACCTTACCAATATCTTAGGATGCTCAATTAATAAACTAATTATGAATAAACCAGTACTGAAAGACCATCACTTTAACTCAAGGCAACGTCTAAAAACTCAAAATGTCACAACCTGATGCATGCATACCTTTAGTGTTTTCAAACTCAGTATGTCTGGAGCTGACCTCACTACTTCATCAAAAAAATACAACCATCTAAAAATTTCACAATTAAAAAGCAGAGAAGGATTTCAGTAATTAAGAGCTGGCTGTTCTTCCAGATGATCCAGATTTGACTTCTAGCACACACATGACAGCTCACAATCATCTGTTATTCCATTTCCAGAAAACCCTCCTCTAGCTTCTATGGATACTAGATAAAAATAAGGAGTAACGACATGCCTACAAAAACTCACTCGTACACATATGTTTAAAAGTAATTACCACAATTAACATTTTTGTCTTATTTGCCTCCTAGCACATCACCTCAATCATTCCTCAAGGTGTTGCACTATCTGCCTTCCCCATTCTCCAGTATCAGTATAAACAGCTGTTTTTCCTACTTAGTCTGAACTTCTCTCAGCCCATTCTAATTGCCTTCTTCTATTTTAGATAGATCTTTTTGAAATATACGCAAAGTGAAATGTGTCATCTTTCAAAACTATTTCTCAGCCTCTTTTGAATAAATAAGAAAAGCTTTAAGCTTATCTTAAAACCATTTTGGGTTTTCCTGTGCGTCGCCTTAAATGAAGTCTCAGACAGGTTCAACATGTTATTTTATTTGTTTGTTTATGTTTTACTAAACTAGTACATGCATGTACTAGTATTACTGTACTTCACTTACTAAACACTGCATACTTCTGCTTCTAGTTCATTCTTCATCTGTAAACAACTGTTAGGCCAGTCACCATGTTCTAACTTACATCCCCAGGCTCACCATAACACTTGAAAAATAGTCCATCTAAAGTTATTTTCCTACCTATTTACTGACTTAATTGAGATTATATGTAGTTATTAAACTAACTCATTTAATTAAGGTTCAATACTTTGCCAAAAATCTACTAGTGCCATTTGTTAAAAACAGATAAAATTATTTCCTGTTTTATTTTGTTTGTCTATACTTTTATTACTCATTATAAAAGAAATGAGTGATGGTTCAGTCTATACTTAATAATATGCCTGCTATTTCATTAAGTAGAGATGACACAGCAGCTGTACCCCATTTCAATATTTCTTAACTCTGCAAATAAATGTTTACTCTATTTTGTATTGAAGCAAACAGAGTTGGAAAAAGCTTATGTATTCAACAAGTATTCTGGGCCTCTGAGAGATAACAGGTTACAAGACAGGGTGATTACAGAAGGGCTTGAATAATACATATCAAAGCATTCTACTCTCAAGTGTCACTAAACAAGGTAGGCTGATGAACATTTTTCAGGCACCATTAATAATCTTATCATATTCTTGTGCCATTCAGAAGGGTAGAGCAATTCAATGATTCAACACACCCACCACTAATCTTTCATTTCCAATGCTATTTACTCTGAGGAGAGTATTAATTAAATCAGCTATATAGAGATATATTCTCATCAAATGCGAAAGCAAACACTTGAAGTACCCTCATCAAGGCTATATTAACATCAGGTTCTTCTACAAAATGCCCTGAGTACCTGAAGAATATAAACTTTAGATATGAAAAAATATTGAGTTCCAACACTTCAATTTATTCAAGTATTTTGTTTCATTTCCATAATTTGATTTTATGCATCAGGTTTTCATTTTTAAAAATGGGAGCAAGCTGAAATTAATTTCTCAATTGCCTGAGTCCTAATAATTACAAAAATTCTCACGTGGTTTATGAAGTACACTTCATTTTAAGAGATGCTTCTAAGGAAAGTTTAACACTAATAAGGTCTTAAGTGTGGATGCCCATTGATGATTTAAAAAAAAAAAATCTTCTAAATCCGAAGCTCATTATACTCATTGGAATAAAGTTTTATTATTTCCATTAAAACATTCTAGAGATATTAATAGGATTTACTTTCAACTTTTCTTCAATGTTCATTCAAAAGATAGCATATTGAACAATCTTAAGAAATTCCATTTTCCATTAACTTCTACACTCCATGTAATTTCTGAGAGCCTCAGCAGTATGCAAGTTATATGATTCAAATATCTTGGGCTTGTCACTTTCTCACTATATCTCATTTGGGGTCAGTGACGTTAAATAAGCTTATATATTTCTTCCTGAAACTAACAGTGTGTCACTGTTTGTCCTCATTTAATACTAAAATAGATAATGCAAACTTGCTATGTTCCCCCACTAATGCTATACATCTAGCTGCAATATTTATGAAACATTTTAGTTGAAGAATAAGAGAAATCCAAGATGGAGAATAGTTTATGTTCCTGCCCAGCTGTCAGCACACTGAAATGACAAAAGCCATCCCAGTCTCTACCAAGTTCCAATCAATTTAGTGTCATAGCACAACTGTGGTTCTCAGCCATAAACAAAAGCAATTCTTTCTCTTCTGGTTTAAGATTTCATCATTTCTTAGACAGGAGTTTAATCTTCCCCCAAAAGAGGCAGATTTAAATTATTTTACAGCGGAATTCACATCAGAACCAAGAAAAGGGGTTCTGGGAATCTAGACAGTCACACTGCTTAACATGGTTTTCTGTATCTGGCTTCAAAGGCATTAAATAGTGAAGCACATGACCTGTCAATTCAGCAGCACGAATCAAGGAACAATGGCCTCTAAGCTAAAACTCCTGCTTTCAATGTTAGATGAAGACTCTTTCTTATATACCATTCCAAAAATGATCTGTTCTTCTAACAAGAGCAAATGAATGTATATTTAAAAAGTGCCATCAACCTAGAACAAATCACAGTGATAGGTTCAAGATAGCAAAAATCGAGTTTTCATTAACAACAACAACAGCACCTTTTAATATCTCAGTAGGAATACAGGCTAGCATAAATAAACTCAACTATTATTATTTAACAGAACAGATGTCTTTTCATTGCTTCTCCTCCTTGAGGTCATTTCATAATGGCACCTGCTTTATATGTTTGAGAAGGAAGAACCAAACCAACACTATCCTTCCCACTCAGTGCCAGAAAGAGCGGTTGCATTCCGACCCCAAACACAAGAACTCCAGCAAAAGCTGAAAATGGCAGATTTGAAGCACCAGCATTTTAAGACTCCGTGGTAGGAACAGATGCACAGTAGTCAGTGAATCCCTTTGCTTATACCCAAGAAGAGGCAATACGCTGTAAACTTTTTCTTGCTTCTGTTATTTTCCTTCCTGGCCACCTCTAATTAACCTCCTACCTCTTAAGTCTTGTAAATCATTAAGCAATTAATCATGAACTGCCTTGGAAATTCTCTTTCTATTGTTCTCTAATATTGTTCTTAATCACACACTTTTTCCCTTTATCTTTCAAACTTAGTTTTATACTTAGGCAGTGCAACTCTACAGGGGCGGACATTTTATGTGCCTTTCAAATGACCTCAGACTATGCTCCTGCACTAAATAGATTACCAGGAAACATTTTTCTTATTCTTCGAACATGCTAAGGACAATACGGTCTCTATTCCTCCCTCCCTTAAAAAGATCACAAAGTTTTTACAAGTTACGTTCAATTTCGTGTACTATCTGAAAACTTAGTGTACTATCTCAAGGAAAGCTTTGCCTCTAGGAATACAAATGACTCAAAATACTATCTCTTTCTTACTGACTAAGTTTTTAATAACTATTCCTAAGATTTTAACTGAGGATCCCCTATAAAACTCTTTCTGTAACAGCTCTTGCTTCCTCCTGATTTTGAGACTCTCTGGCTGACTTAATGATACTGTTTATTTCTAGCCAATGAACATGACTGCTTACCTTCCCTACATAATCCATCATTTCATTACACAAAAAAACCCTGGTTTACTATCTTATTTGAAATATTTGAGCAGTTTTCCATTATAACATTAGTTCAACATCCAAGTAATTCCCCTCCTCGGTCTTATCACCGTCAAACTATGTTAGACATACTAAATACTGTCACCCTGGAATACTCGTCTGCTCTGGTATATCAGTTTTTTGGTACATATATATGCATTAGTATAAAAAAGCATTTTTTAACCTGCAAACAATGTTTAGTATTATAACCAAGAGAAGAAACATTGCCTCTAGTGTAAATTCAGCCACGGATGTTCTAGGAAGAAGTATTAAAAGGAATCCTATGCTATTTTTTCTGCAGCACTTTCTTTGTGACTCTGGTATGAACATGCTAAGGACAATATGGTCGCTATTCTTCCCTCCTTTATAAAAAAGGGAGGGAGGAATACTTATAATTTATTATTTACTCCTCACATGTAAATGTGAATATACTTGTTATTTATTGTTTGCATGTGTGTGTATATATATACATACATATATATAAAATGTTCTGTCACATTGTTTCTCAGTGAAAACGATTTTACATATTTATAACCCAGTCATTTGATTTCTATTTCCAAAAAGAAAATCCACTTAACATGACCAAAGAAAAATGAGTTTTCTAGGTTATGGGAGATTGTGTTGTTTCATTGTAAATAATTGTCCCACCCACTGGTTTAATAAAAAGCGCTGATTGGCCAAAGGCAGGCAGGAAGTGTGGGCGGGGCTACCAGACTAAGAGAACTCTGAGAACAGAAAGCACAGGGCAGAATGCCAGAGAGAAGCTGGAAGAAGCAAAGGACAACTATGCTGTTCTAAGAAAAGGTACTGAGCCACATGGCTGAACAGGTAAGAGTCATGGGTTAGAGTAAGGGTAAAGAGGTAGCAAGTTACATGCCTGGGCCTTAGGTCGATCAGCCTAAAACTTTGAAAGCATCTGTGTATTTCTGGGGGCATGTAGGTCTGTGGGCCTAAATCTTGAAGCTAGGCCTGAAAGTCCAGGCCAGAAACCTCCTACTACAAATGGTAGCCTAACGTGGGTCAAATATTCCCACAAAAAGCCATAGAAAGCTTAAAAAATTGTCTAGAGCCCAAAGCAGCTTCTAAATTGTGTCTCCCACATGAGCTGTGATACAGAGATGCCCTGGTGAGGCACATGGGCTTGAGCTACAATGGTGGGCTTTTGGAGTGCAGTTTAAGGTGTAAAATGGCTTGTTCCTGAAGTCTCACAAGAGCCTAGATGTAAGCAAAACATTGTAAATGATGCATTTAAGGTTTACTTTCATAAAGAGAAAAAGGGAACAGAATCAAAGATGGCTTTCTAGTAGGGTGTTTTCTTGTATCAGCTCTGTTTGCCTGAGGCAAACTGAGGCTTGGCATTTTTAAGAGATTCTTCCTGATTCAGCCTTAGAGGCAAAACACTTGTGAGTCTTTTAAGAGGCCCTGCTGCCTAATACTTAAATGTAGTTAATGAACAGCTTTACTTGGTAATTATATGGACCCTAAAATTCCCAGAGTACCTGGGCTAAAAAGATAAATTCTATGAAATTAGACTAGGAGCTGTGTGTAGCCATTCACCCATCCTACCAACCTTGAATCCTGGCAGATTAAAGGTGTGTTCAGTGGCAGAAAGAAATAGAAGAATCTGGGTGGAGTCAATCGCCCTAGGCAAGCAAAGGTGTGGTCAGAGACAGAAAATGTTAAGAAATAAATATACAGTAAAGACAGTTTTTTGTAAAAAGTCTAAGTAGTTTAGAGTGTGTTAAAAAATATATATATACATAGGCTTAGAGAAAGAAATAAAAGATAGAGAAAGCCTTTTAAAAAGAAATAGAGTAAAATAAATAAATAAATAAATAAATAAATAAATAAATAAATAGCCAAGTAAAGATGGAAAATACAAAAAAATGTCTGGATACTGTATATATTATTGTGTTATCTTTAAGCTTCTTGACTGAAAATGACTTAGTAAAATCTGCTAAAAGATAGTTGATTAAAAATGCTGTTGGATTAATTAAGACTATATATTTTGTAAATGAGTTGACTTTAAAACTGAAATCCAAAGATATGTTACTTTGGAGAAGAGGTTTTCATTTTATTTTCACAGAAAATGAGAGGCCGGTGGATTTATTCCTGGATAAAGAACATAAAGTTTGATAGAGGAAAACCCACTGAAAAATCTCCAATCAGATGATTCAGCATTTCAGAACACCTCTGTTGAAGTTTCCTGAGCTCTGTATCCAGAACAATTTCAAGGAGACTGGCTGAGATGACCCAGCCTTACAGACTACTCCACTAAAGACTTGTCCATAGTCCTAAATTTTTCTTTGGATTCCCATGAGATGCCATCGCCCCCACTCAGCAGGAAGTAGCCTAGATTATGACGCCCACATTCCCAAAACATGGATTATTATTTACAGTATTGTTTATAAGTTGTTATAGATAAGGGGGGGGAAGAATGTTAGATTTGGAGTTCTTTTTCTTTTATGAAGAGAAAAGGGGACTTGTGGGAGATTGTGTTGTTTCATTGTAAATAATTGCCCCACCCACTGGTTTAATAAAAAGCGCTGATTGGCCAAAGACAGGCAGGAAGTGTGGGCAGGGCTACCAGACTAAGAAAAATTCTGAAAACAGGAGGCATAGGGCAGAATACCAGAGAGAAGCCGGAAGAAGCAGAGGACAACTATGCTGCTCTAAGAAAAGGTACCGAGCCCCCCATGGCTGAACAGGTAAGAGTCATGGGTTATTAAAAGGGTAAAGAGGTAACAAGTTACATGCCTGGGCCTTAGGTGTATCAGCCTAAAACTATTGTATGCATTTGTGTGTCTCTGGGGGTCTGTGGGTCTGTGGGCCTAAACCTTGAGGCTAGGCCTGAAAGTCCAGGCCAGAAACCTCATACTACACTAGGTAACATACTTCTAAAAATTACAATAGTGTTTTTGGGGTCATATGAAAGACCACAAAGATGATCTCTAAATATATATTTGAAGTTGCTCCCCAGGCAGCTATGATGCAAGGCAAATAGTAATAATATTTATCTAATTGTGCGTCTATATTACCAGTGTGATTAATATCTATACATGGAAAATTCTTTAAAAATAGCTTTTAAGATAACTTCAAATTGCTGATTAAATGAATTATTTTAAGTGAACATTTTCACTATTTTCCTACATCAATGGGCTTTTAGCCAGTGACTCTAGAATCATTTATGACATTTCAATATTAGGATAGACCCCACTGATGTTAAGGGGTTTTTTGTTGTTGTTCCATAATTACTCTTTATTTTTATTATTTGAGAACTTTTTAACTCAGCCAGTGTTTCTTGTCTAGTAACCACACACATATATCCCATTTATATATAATATATATGATTAAATAAAAATAATGTGTCAACATCTTAGATCTTAAGGTCTGGGGAAAACCTAATGTCAATAATTTAGTCTAATGGGGGGAGCATTTGGCAATCAAAGCATCTGTGACAAGAGAAGAGTATGCACAAAGCCCTGAGCATGCTGGGATAGATCTTTCTCATGACCTTTGTGCACACTCTCAGAGGAAGTGGGCAGCTTCCCACTCCCTCAGTCTCTAGCACACAACAAGGCACTTGGTAAGATGATTCAGAAAAAATAATAGAATTCTGCGGTGGGGTTGCTTGTTATTCTTGGGTTCTAAATAGATTGGAATACTTTTACAAAAGCTTTATCTAGGTAAAGGGGAAAAGATTAGAAACAGAACAGGAGAAAGGATTGGGATGCACTGACTGGGAAGAAGTACTCAGTAACTATACCCTGCCTCTCTGTGCTTATCTCCCCTAAGAAGCAAAAGTCATCACTGTCTCTATGAAACAATAAAACACGTGTCACTTTCAGGGCCGCAAAGACTTGTGGCTGGACAAAGATTAAACAACACCTCACCTTAGAAGAGATAAGGCCATCGTTTTGAGGCTGGCACTCTGCATTGGTGTCAAAAGCAAGAGGAATCCTATGGCTAATAAAAGAACAGAAACACTCCAACCAAAATGCAACACAGACATGAAAAACATTTGACAGTCACAGACTTGAGGTTTAATATGAAGCAAAAAAGCACACTCCCAAAAGCAAGGCACTTAGGCCCTCCATAAATATGAGCTTGGATCAGTATTTTAAACACTGAGCTAAAGGTGATGTCGCTCCACAGCAGCAGGGTCACTACAATTTGCTGCTGAGGAGAGAGTGAAATCAGGGGGAAAAAAAAAGAGAGCTACAGAGAGAAGCAGGAAGAGCTGAGTGTGATATTTCTCCTGCGTGGGCAACAACAAATGCTAGAAAAAAATATTTAAAGCGAAATAGAAAAGAAATAAATAGAAAAGGAATATGTCAGGGTCATAACTAGATTCTAATGTTAGTAGAGGATGGACAAACTATAAATTATGTCTGTGTGACTCTCCTGGCTGGATGGCTGGAGGGATGGCTATGGGGTAAGAACACAAACTCTTCTTGCCAATAGTCATTTTGTGTCCCAGCACCCTTGATAGGCAGGTCACAACTATCTGTAACTTCGGCTCCAGTGGCCTAAGGTCCCCTTTCATTAGTTATGGGACCATACAAACACAGAGACACATAAGTAGCATTCTAAAAAAAAAAAAATATGTAGTTTATAAAGCAATTATTTAAAAAAACATAAAAGAAAGATAAGAAGATTATGCAGGAACTAAACAAATTTTAAAATGGTCTAATATAGGTATAATTTGATTAAAACACAGGAAGATGGTATGATATTATAATTTTTTAAGTGTAGTGGTAGAGAAATACATACCACACTGACATTTGAATATAACATTTGAATTAAGGTTCATATTGGTGCGTAAAAGAAAAAATATTTGAATCATGGTAGACTTAAAAAAAAAGGGTTTTGATTTATTTGTTTTATATGTGAGAGTGTGTGTTTGAATTGTGTAAATTTGACATGTGAAAAGGAAGAAGTCATCAGAGTTACAGAGTTATAGATGGTTGTGAGCCACCAAGTGGATACTGGGAATCAAAAAGGGGAAATGACAAGTGTTCTTAACCGTTGAGAAATCACCTGGCCCCTGAATTCTTTAAGAAGATTAAAAAAAAAAAAAAATCACCAAAGACCCTTAGGTAGAGAGTATCATTACAAAATTCTACATTGAAATAAAAATGATTAAAATGTAATTCAAAAGAGGTTAAAGGCTCCTCTGATGAAACCCGAATGATGAAAATGTGAAAAGGTTTACAATAATTAAAGAACTTACATTTTGTATCAAAAGCCTAACAATAATTAAAACACCAAGTCCAAGTGACTTTACTGACAATTTCCCCAAATCACTGAGGGAAAAAAAAGAAATCCTCTCTGGTCAACACAAAGTAACTTAGAAAGCAGAAAATGGAGCTGGGATGATGTCTCAGTGGCTGAAACATTTGCAGCACTGATGTCCGGAACTAAATTTGAATTCCCAGATCCTATGCAAAGCCAGGCATGGTAGGGTGCATCTCCAATTCTAGAGCTCTGACAGCAAGTTGGGAAGAACAACCAGGAAAATCCTCAAAGTTCTAGGACTAGGTATCCCAGGTGATTCAGCAGTGGACAACAAAGAAGAAGTGATGTGAGATGTCTTTCTGAACCTGTGAATGTGTTTTATGGCCATTTGTTAATAAAGAGGCTGCTTTGGCCTATGTCAAGACAGCTTGGAGACAGGCAGGCAATCCAAGCAGAAATAAATGAGAAGAAGGGCAGAGTCAAGCAGAAGCGGAAGGCAGCTGCTCCAAGAAGGCAAAATGTACTGGAACACAGGTAAAGACACAGAGCTACATGGCAATGCAGAGATTCATAAAAAATGCATTGAGTTAAATTGTAAGAACTAGCTGGTGATGAGCTGGTGCCATAGGTCAAACAATTTGTTATTAATATAAGCCTTTGTGTGATTATTTGGGATGAAGCAGCAGCAGGACTAAAGGTCCAGACCTGAGGACTAAGCCAGGCCAGATGAGTTAGAAACTTTAAGGCTATAAAAACGCTCATGATACAGATAAGGTAACATGGGAGACTGACAACTGGCACTATCTGCTGACCTCCAGAGACAGGGTGTGACGCACACACACACATATACACACACACACACAAACAAGGGTGAATGGAGACAGGAGAAGAGTGGACAATGAGGGGAAAAGACATAAAAACATCATAATTCTTTATAAAGCATATTTGATCCTTATAAAAACACTGACATTATAAAATGGAAAGGAAAAATGTGACTATATCACTCATAAACATAGACACAAAATCCTTAAGAAATGAGCAGTTACAATTTAATATACTAAAAAACAATATATCAAAACCAAATTAAATTATTTTCAGGACTGAGAGAAAAATTTGAAATTATAATATTAAGTTAAATATTGAACAAATCAATAGACTAAGGGAAAAAGTTGACACATCACTAATGAAAATACAGAAAAAAAAATGGTTCAACAAAATTTGACATCTATTAATGTTTGAAACTCACAGAAAACTAAGAATTCTTAAAAAATAAAAAATAAAATAAAACAAAAAGCCCTAAGTGACTTTTTTTCCTTTTCTTTAAGATTAAGAACAACATTGTCTTGGAAACTCCAGTCAAGATAAGGAAAAATATAAATAGAAATAAAAAGCACAGAGACCATGTAAGAGAGGTCAGAAAGAGTGGAAAAGCCACAGGTCTGACATTTCTTCTATGTGTAAGACTACAAGATCAGAGTATCTGATAAAAGTGATGTCTTCCATATATGACATAGAGTTATACTCGTAAAATCTAAACAATATAGTCAAACAAGGCCTTTACAACGAAAACATGAGTTAACATTCAACAAGCATATGGGAGTTACAGTCAATATATAGAGTTGCTAAGAGGAGACTCAGTCATCTCAAGGGATGAGTATTCTGATAGCTTAACCAAAAACTAACCACTTGCAAATAAATAAACATACGAACAATACCAAATGGACTCAACAGTATCTCTCTCTCTCTCTCTCTCTCTCTCTCTCTCTCTCTCTCTCTCTCTCTGTGTGTGTGTGTGTGTGTGTGTGTGTGTGTGTGTATGTGTGTGTGTGTGTGTGTGTGTGTGTGTGTGTGTGTGTGTGTGTGTGTGTTTAACAATAATTAATTAAAGAATGGGTCACAACCAAAGTGACTCACCTTGGGAGTCATTGCCCTCCTTGGGGAATGGATGGGGGGATGGGGTGGGGGAAGCTGGGTGAGGACTAGGAGGAGGGAAGGAAGGGCAAACAGTGGTGGGCATAGAAAAAAAATAAATATAAATAAAAAATAAATTTACAAAATTTTTATACAAAAGAATGGGTCATGGATTTAAGTGGTAGCTAAGGATCAGGAGAAGAGAAGATTGGTGAAGAGTGTGGGGTAGAAGGAACATAGATACAGTAGACATGTATGAAATTCACAAAACAAAAATAAAATGAATGTTAATAAACTTTGTTTTCACAGAAATATGAAAGCCGCCATGAAAAAAGTCCAAAGAATACAAAAGAATTCAAGATTTAATGAGGTTAGTCAACTTACACAACACAAGCTATTCATAAAACTCAATTGTATTTTTACTCTTTAAAATTATTTCTATTTTCAAGATTATAATATAATACAAAATTTTTCCCCTTCATTTCTTCTTCCAGACCCACCATGTTCATCACCTTGCTCATTGAAATTTATAACCTTTTTTCATTAATCTGTTTTGACATGCTTGCTTTGCGTAACTGCATATCAAACAGCTACTCAAATACTTTTAAAGACATAGCACCAGCATCATTTGCTCTAGCAGCCGATGAGAACAGATGCACAGACCTTCAACCAAACATTAGGGCATCACAAGGAACTGGACAGAAGAGATGGGGAGTTATAAAAGTCAGAGGGATGGAGGGAACTAGGAGATCATAGCCTACAACTAAGCAGGGATCATAGGGACTCACAGAGATGGACGCAGTAATCACAGAGCGTGTATGGGGCTTCACTAGGCTCTCTGCATACATGCTGTGGCTCTTTAACTTATGATTTTTGTCTACTCCTAATAGTGGGAGTGGGGAGTATATCTGACTCTTTTGCCTTCTTTTGAGAAACTATACCTTATTTTCATATTATAATAATATAATTATTATTACCTTATCTATATTATTATATTATTATAGGTTGCCAGCCTAAATGTGGAAATTTGGGTGTAGTTTTATTTCATGTCATATTCAATTGATATTTCTTAGAGCGAGCCTTGCTCTTTTCTGAAGGGAAATGGAGGAGGAGTGGATCTGGGCAGGAAGGCAGGTGGGGTTGGCCTGAGAGGAGAAGGAGAGAGGCTGTAGTCAGGAAAAAAGAATGATAAAAGAATAAGACAAAACAAAAGAAAATAAAAACAGAAAGAAATAGTGTCTTCTATTTCATCTCATTTTTTTCTTAGTTCAAGCCAACAGCTTATGACATACAGTTGTGTGTCTTCCTGAGCTTTCTATAACTCACCAGACAACTCCCCCCTGGCCTCTGAGATGGTTCTTTAGTCACAGCATTGATTAAATTCAGGTCTTTATAAATTCATCCAAGTTTTATTTTTAATCTTGTATAAAGGATTTCCTTTTCTTCAATTTCAAATAACATTTTCTTTGTTTCCATGAGACTCCAACATATTGGTCGTTAATGCACACATTTCCATTGATATTCTATTCATGACAATATAAATGGTTTCTAATACAAGCATTCTCTAGAGTTCTCCTAGAATACCATTAACACTTTTATTTTTAAACACGCGAGGTTTTTAAGTCAATCGATTTTATCTTCTCTAGTAAAAATCTCAAAAGTTGCCCAGTTTCTACTCATTTCCCAGTTTTAAGCTGACTTCTGCATTTCGATGTATTCATTAAAGCAAATACATAAGATACTTCAGCAACTGTTAAAATAATCACCTCACTCTAGAAACTAGTCGAGGATTTTTCAACTCTTTATGGAATGTAACAAAATGTTATTAAATTAAAAAAAAGAAGAAACTACTGGGAGATCTAATGCACTAATACATCAAAATATTTATGTTAAATGAAATGAACCAATCTCAAAAAGCTACATATCATGTGGTTATAGAAACAGAAAAAATGTATTGGTGTCAGGTGCTCAGACTGGAAAAATTGGATTTAACTACAGACTCACTGGGATGAAATGGGGTTAGTGCTGCCTTTGTTGGAGTGGTGATTGTGTCAAAGAATATGTTTCCGAATTGTCTTACATGAAAATTCTTCTGAAATGTAGAAAAGAGATAAGGATGAAGAGGAGGGAAATTAGGAGAAAGCGCATTATGGGATTGTGGAATGCTATTCTTGAGTTTGTTCTCATTTCCAAGTAGTCTACTACTCCACTCCAAATCACAGTCACCACACAACAGAATGGACTTACTACCTGTGATATCTTATTTATTATTACTCTTATTATAACAGGTTGTATATTCTGTCGCCTGACTTCTGAGACCAGTAGCTGAAGGCATATTGTATAGGGATACTCCTTTAAGAACACTGAACTGCAATGTAAGAAGTCTCTATACCTTGAAGCCCCTACGGTAGGGAGAACATAGAGAGAAATTGCCAAGAGAAATCCTGAGACCATCAGAGGACTCCTCATTTTGATCCTGTCTGTCAGGAGCTCAGTCATCCAATAAATTGTCAGTTAGAAACTATCCGTCCTCCTGTGCCCTGAACAAAACTCACATGTGGGAGAAAAATAAATGATTATTGTTTTAAGCAATTAAATAACAGCACAATTTATAAAACAGTGCCAGACAAGTAGAACCAATACAGAAACAGAAATCATGGCCAGTAATTGTATGTAAATAATCAAAGTAAATTTTAGCACTTCAGAAACCAGGACACTTACACAATATAATTATAAAATAATTTGGGAAACACTTATTCCCACCTCTGTTTACCTCAAAATTCTCCATCCTCCTCACAGGGACCATAAGAGGAAAAAACTTATGGTTGAAATGTGATATTAAAAGAACAAAGTCTTCAGAAAGTCACGACTGATATCAGTTCTCTCTGTGAGCAGTGTCGTGTGTGAGAATGTGTGCGTGAGTGTATGTGTGTGTGTGAGAATGTGTGCGTGAGTGTATGTGTGTGTGTGAGAATGTGTGCGTGAGTGTATGTGTGTGTGTGTGAGAATGTGTGCGTGAGTGTATGTGAGTGTGTGTGTGTGCACGCATGTGTCTCCGTGTGTGTGCATGAGTGTATGTATGTGTGTGTGTGCGCATATGTATGTGTGTCTGTGTGTGTGAGTATGTGTGTGTGAGTATATGTGTGTGTGTGTGCATGTGTGTGTCTATGTGTGTGCATGTGTGCATGTGTGCATGTGTGCTTGTGTGTGTATGTGTGTGTGAATGTGTGTGTCTGTATGAGAGCATGTGTGCGTGAGTGTATGTGTATGTGCATGTGTGCTTGTGTGTATGTGTGTGTGAATGTGTGTGTCTGTGTGTGTGCATGTGTGTGTCTGTGTGTGCATGTGTGTCAGTGTGTGCGTGTGCATGTGTGTGTGTGTCTGTGTGTGCGTGTGCATGTGTGTGTGTCTGTGTGTGCATGTGTGTGTGCTTGTGTGTGTGTGTGTGTGTGTGTGTGTGTGTGTGTGTACGATACAAAAGTATGAAGGGTACTGTGAAATGGAGGACAAGATAAAGTGGGAAAGGTTAAAACTGCATAATCCATGTGACATGAATGTTGCAGGTAAGCAAGAATAAAAGGTGTGCAGAGACATAGGATGACAGTGTGAAGACCACACAAGAACAAATAATAAGCATATATGTGCGTGAGATGCTCACATTAAACCCCATCGCTCCTTTGAAATTAATTTTAAAACTTTAGTGTGACCATTAGCTGTGATCAAGGATTCTGAATTCTAGTAAATGCATTATGATATGCAATAATTAAACTCCAAAATATCATGCCACAGTCAGCTTTTAAGTCGATGAAATATAGTTGACTGCTTATAAAATGACTTATGGGATATTGTAAATTTTGTTTTTATCTATAAATGACAGTATTGTGTAAAGAAGGTTAAAGCCATTTATTGGCCCATCCTCACCATCAGAATTCAGTTATAAATGCACAATAATGATCACACAGTAAAATGTATAGTTTCTAAAGGTGTAGGAATTTCTTAGCAAAGAATTTTAAGTTTTCCTTCCAAGCAGTGACTGGACAAAACCAGCCCTTCCTGACATCTGACTAAAATGTTGATTGGTAAAATGTACCAGTGGAGCTGTTCCTATGCAATTTGAAAGTAGCCAAAATGAACACTCACATTTCTAAGGTTATAAAACCAGAAAAAAACTATAGTGAACTCTAAGTTAATGTAGTAGACTTCTTTACTGTCAATTCAGCAGAAGATCTTGACACAGACAGGGGAAGTCTAAGTTCCTCTTCACCTTAGAAGAAAAATTGCATTTTCCTTTGTTTCCCGGGGTTTACATCTTCCCATCTTTCGTTAGCCAGCTAGCTATAAGTATGAGAGATTGGGCCATCACTGACATTTAGAAATTTCAGAAATTTCTCTATTTTCTGTTTATGAAAATTTTCACAGGACAATGAGCTAGGGTATAAATTCATAACTAAATTTATACACTAACATTTGTTAATCTGTTAATTGCTGCTTCCTGAAGGAACTCAGAACCTAACCCAGAATATAATGAGTAATAATAATAAATTGTAGACAGTACACAACAGAAATCTGCACAAGGTACAGATGTGGCATCAATGCATAACTAATTCTTCTGGACTAGAAAAGCCTCTCTGGTTGCTTCCAGATGGGTAATTACTGCACATTTATTTGAGTTTGCCTTCAGGACAGGTGGTGAGTAGGACATTCCAAGCAGAGGGAATACTCTGCACAATGATTGGAGACCACAAACAGCATGATGTGTGGCATTTGACATATCACCAAGTATGATTAAAAGACGATTAGGAGAAATGAACAGGAGTAGATCATATCAAGCCTTGCAGTTTATGTCACAGAGTTTGGACCCTATAATATAGGCAAGTGGGGAAGGGTGAAACTCCTGAAGCTGGAGAGAGATACAATTAGATGCGTGGTTTTTAGAAATTACTTCCTTAGCCATGTAGATGTGGGCCAGAATGAGGTAAGTTTTAACTAGAGACTGTTCAAGTGACGGATTAATACTTCATTTGTAAGATAATAATGGCTGACAAGTGGAAATAAAGTGATACTTGAACAAGAATAAAACTACTAAAATCCAGGTGGATAAAATGTGATAACTAATCATGGACGCTGATCAGAGACAGATATTGAGGACCAGTTGTTAAGTCTAGGCAGACTTGATGGAAGCAATGCATTTGAGTAGGGAGATGAAGTCAAGCTTGGGAACTCTAAAGTGGCCTTGGGAAATCCATGGAGAGATGCACGTAGGTAGACCATGGTGAGAGTTCCTATTAGTGTTTTGGAATTCTAGATAACGAGTCCCACCCTCAGTCTCTCATCCTCACTGAGGTATGTTATCTGTGAGCAGCTGCATATGGGCGTCTCTATCAAGAGTCCCATCTCTGAAACCCAATAGCAGACCCTCTGTCCCTGCTCTGTGAGTATTGAGCTGAACTTATGGGGCCTACATAGGTGTCTCAGTTCTTCATTCTATGAAATGGGGATAGCAGGGAATACTAGCAGAGCATGAATAAGGAAGTCAATATTTATTACAGAAAATAAATGAGAACTGAAGAGAGGCCATCGCTCTCAACATGGGATAATGAGGGTATTCTGACCTGGTGTGAAAACACAGATAACAATGATTTGATTCTGATTCTCTAACAAAGAAATAAAACAATAGAGGTGTTTTGTTACTCCTCACTTGCTTGTTAGTTTTAATGTTGTGGTGGAGGGTAAGTAGGCACTCAAATTAGTTGAAGTGAAATATAATATTCTACTTCTGTTAATTCTTCTGTTTATTTTTATTTTTTTTTTACATTGTCACTTGGAAGGTCACAAATATTAAGGTTGTTCTGCTGTGAAATTTCAGGTCAAGGTGGCATACAGAAATCCCTCAAATCAGGAAAGAATGCTTATTTTCAGATTTTAAACTTAGTCTAATTTCACACTGCGACATGGTAGAAAAACAACTTTCCATGCCAGTCTGGTGGGAAGAGCCAAGCATGCAATGTGACAGAAGTACAGTAGGCCATTATCTTTTCTAGTACAAGAGAGTGTCACAGTCAGGACTACACTGTGTAAATCTAAAGAACAACCTAGAAGCCTGTTTCTGTCAAGAAGCCTTCTCACTATCTTGTTAAAGTTCAAAATCCTGCAGAATCAACCCCAGCCCTTCCAGTCACCTCATTAATTGTACATTTCTGTTTCCTATCAAGCAGCCTGAGGTTTTGCATTACACTTTCTGCTCCCCGTCTTACTCAGAGATAACCATTTGACATGCCTGAAGCAATCAGTTGAATTACAAAACTGAAAACTGCCAAAAAAAAAATGTTCTTAGTAATAAATTCGTCACACAGCCGGAGAGCTTAAAGTTGACTGAACCCATGACATTATAATAAAACCAGATCTCAGTTTATTTTCATTTGGGGGTCTTTTACAAACACAACAGTGTAGCTGATTTCACATCGATCAGCTTGCACACAGCTAGGGTGCTATATTATTTCCATGAAAAGTAAAGGAAGTGTTATATTGGAGCTTAGGGAATTACAAGGTCAGAATCAAACAATCTTGCCTATTCGGTAATAGCTCATTTTATACACAAATCAATTGTTTAAATAAGTTTCTCTTTTGTATAAGAGTACACAGTAGGGCAGCACATTCCTTCTAATTCTCACTGTGATATAAAATAATATGTAAAAATTGTCATATTGAAAACTGCCTTATTTCTGGACTCCAGTGGTGAGGTCTTGTTCAAAATGTGGCTGCTATGCAAAGAACCCCAGTGTTACAGTGTAGAAAAAAAAAATGGCTGCAAGAATTAAAACTCTTATCAACAATAAATTTAAAATAGAATTAATGCCACTTTTATTAAAGGATAAATTTGTTTCCATTATAAAAATTTAGCAGCCTTTTTGAATACAATTTTTCTAGCGCAGCTCTCTTACAAAAGCTATCCCCAAAGGAGCATGAAATCATGCCATCTTTTCATAAATTTCCCTGTAGCAAGCAGAAACATTCAAAATCATTTCATTTGTTCAGACGGTGAGGACTCTAAAGGGACATAGACCTGTACAGCAATCACCAGCACCTGCAGAATTTATTCTGGGACTCAGCACACACCTGTGAGCTTTCATCCATTGACAACAGAATGTCTGCTGAGCACCAGAGCAGAGGAATTATAAGCCTCATCCTGGGATTTGCTGTCATATTTCCACAGCACACATGACTGAGGCTCCCCGCCCACACATTCAAGGGTTCTGATTATCCGGTCCCAATACACCCACTTCCTTCATGAGCACTTAAGTCTTGAACTGTGTATTTGAATGCTCTTACAGCTTGAACTACCCTGCCTGATTTATCATGTCAGGCACAACCCTCGGCTTTCACCCCTGGCATTCAGGGATTCCACCCCAGATTGTTTACTGTGAAATTATGGCACATGCATTTACTTTTAAAGAAAAATTATTTTATGGAGGCACTCCTGATGATAGAAATGTAGAAACCCATTTTTCTTCCATTGTTTGATTTTACCATCATGGCCATGATATCAGGCAAGCACCTAGCTCCTGTTATGGGTCTTACTTGTGTGTCTTTTCTTCACTACCTTCCATGGGTCTCATGCATAGCTCTCACTTACAGTCAATGCTATTCTACAGCAGAATAAATATGTATACACCATAGAATCTGTTATTCTCCTAACAGATAAGAAAAGCAAGTCATTGAAGACTTCAGTTAATTAAGACACAGTGAATTACACTCAGATATCAAGGTTCTTGCTTTGGGAAGATACATAGTTATCCAAGGAGATTTCTTTGGGGGCATGAACTTTTGATACTGCAAACTGTGACCCTAATCTCTTAATTTGGATTGGTATTGCTACGATGATTAAACCACCATGGCCAAAAGAAACACAGAGATAAAGGGGTTTATTTGACCTACAATTCCACATCTATGGTCTATCACTGAGGGTAATTGGAACAAGAAATCAAACAAGACAGTATCCTTGGACAAAATGATGATGCATAGGCCATACAGGAGATGCTGATTATTAGCTTCCTCCCCCTGGCCTGCTCAACCTGTTTTCTTATAAAATCTAGGAGCACCAGCCCAGGAATAAAGCCAACCACAATGGGCTGGGCCCTTCCACATTAATTACTGCTTTGGAAAATGTTCTATAGTGTTCTGTAGTAAGAGGTTTCAGGCCTGGACTTTCGGGCCTAGCCTCAAGATTTAGGCTGGCAGACCCACAGACTAGCAGATACACACAGATGCTTACTATAGTTTTAGGCTGATTGGCCTAAGGCCTGCGCAGATAACTTACTAACTCTTTACCCGTAATCTAACCCATGACTCTTATCCTGTTCATCCATGTGGCTCGGTACCTTTCCTCAGAGCAGCATAGTTGTCTGCTTCTTCTGACTTCTCTCTGGCATTCTGCTCTGTTCTGCCTGTTCCTAGAGTTTTCCTAGTCTGGTAGCCCTGCCCACACTTCCTGTCTGCCTTTGGCCAATCAGCGCTTTTTATTAAACCAGTGGGTGGGACAATTATTTACAATGGAACAATTTAATCCCCCTACAGTGTTCCTTACAGCCCAATCTCATAAAAGATTCTAGCTTATGTCAAGTTTGCAGAAAATTAGCCAGAACACTTAAACACCCATTGCAGGCAGGGATGGTTACTATGTGATGGATCTATAAGCCAGCACCATTCTAGGGCAAATTCTAACAATCTCTTGTCTGGTGTATTGTTTACCAATTGTAGTCATAATAACAACTTCTCTCTTGCATCCCCAATTAATTATTTCCTTGTCCCTGTGGCAAAAAGAAAAACAAAAAAACAAAACAAAAAAAAAACAAACAAACAAACCAAAAAAAACAAAAACAAAAACAAAAAACCACCAGAATCAAATTAATGGAGGAAGTGCTGTTTGAACTCAGGAAGGAACTCAGGACACCTCTGGCTGGCTGGAAGGTAGGAGCATAAGACTGTAGCTCACTCATACGATGTAGAACAGAAACAGCTACTGTAGGCAAAGTCAGAAGTAGGTAGAACCTTTTTATTGGAAATAATTTTTTCAAATATTATATCCTGATTACAGTTTTCCCTGCCTCATTTCTTCTCAGGTACTCTCTATCTCCCCTTCCATCAGATCGACAACATTTCTGTCTATCATTAGAAAGAAAAGAGCATCTGATGAATAAATAATAATAATAATAATAATAATAATAATACAAAACAAACCAGAATAAGACCAAACATACAGAAGAATGAAAGCCAATAAAAAGAACAAAAATAGATACTCATGAAACCAAAAGCTGTTATAAAAGCTGTTATATGGATGCAAAAAATCTGAAAGGTGAAAATATATCCAAACGACTAAATAAATAAATAAATTTCCCTGACACTTTAAGAGACAAAGAACATTCAAAGCTGTTACTGAGTTTGCTTTGCTGTTGATGATCTAGTGGGTGTGGAGCCTGGCCTGAAGAGTCGCTTCTATATCCAGTAAGCGTTCCTTGGAAAAAAATTAATTTTTCACTTGCAAATGGCTATCAGTTGGTGATAGCTTCTGGGTTAAGAACAGAGATGTGTCCACTTCTGATTTTAGCTATAGGACCTCATCTGGAAGAGTCCTGTACAGACACTGTGCATGCTTTAAGGCCTTTCCTTGGTAACCAACTTCCATCAACCAAAGATTACCTCTTTTTTTGTTCATGAAATATGTGGTATGTGTGTGTAAAACTTAATTATAATACAACATATTGTGATTATGAGCTCCATTCCTCCAATCCCTCTCAGATATTTCCCATTTTCCCATCAACCTAAATCCACATTCTTTCTTTCTTCTGTCTGGATACAAATATACATCTAAAGAATTAATAATAGTAAAAAGTACATAAAGAAAGAAAAAATGTGTAGGGTAAAATAAATAAACCAACAAAAACAAGAGCCAAAGAAAAAGTTCAAGAAACACACATATACACAAGGAAACAACACACAAAATTCTCATAAAAGCACAAAACCAGAAACCATAATATATACACAAATGACATATAGTATTCAAAAACACAAACAAAAGAAAACAGGAAAAAAAATACCTGACAAAGAACCTCCAATAGTTCATGGAGTTTGTTCTCTGTTGGCCATGTACTGTTGGGTATGGGGCCTGGCATTAAGATAGTTTGTAAACCTAGTAAATTTCCATCACAGATAATTAATTTTCAGCTGTTTGTAGTTAGCAATTGAAGATAGCTTCTAGGTTTTGATTGAGGGCTTTTGACTACTTCTGCTTTTAGCTCTAAGATCCCATCAATACAGACTTCTTTTGGTCTTATAAATGATACCACAGTATCTCTGGATTCATAGTGCATCAGTCTATCTGTGTTTAGAAGCCCTTGATTCTTTGGTGCCTTCCATCATATTGGTTCTTACAATCTTTCTAATTCCACTTCTACTGGATTCCCTGACACATGAGGAGAAGGATTTATGGGAGACATACCATTTATAATTGTTTTAAATTGTGTGTGTGTGTGTGTGTGTGTGTGTGTGTGTGTGTGTGTGTGTGTGTGTTTCAGGCAGCTTCTACTCTATTAGGTTCCCACATGCTATCCTAAATGGCTCTTAACTTTAGCTGTTCCACCCTGTCAACTCTTTCTTACCTCCTCTTTTGTTCCTTCCTCACTTTATCTTCCTCTACATACATAACTTTGTATTCTATTTTTTCTTCTTAGGGTGGTCAAACCCTCCTTCCTATACTTCCTACTCTATACCTAATCTCTGTGGTTATTCGTACTATTGCTTGCCTATTAAAAGTTTAAAAGCTAACACCCACTTATAAGTGAATATATACTACACTGGCCTTGTTTAGTGGGGTGGGACTTCTGGTATAGGCAGGGAAGAGTAAGTAGGACAATGAATTTAATCTTGGTTGAGAAAGAAAAAGAGGCACCAGGGAGATACCAGGTGCTGGCCAGCCAGACAAGAAGGAAGCGGGAAAGTAAGACACACAGAATGAAATAAAGTTACAAAGCCCCAAGGAAAAACTTAGATGAATAGAAACCGGTTAGGTTAAGTTAAAGAAAGCGAGTGGGACAAGCCAATTGTAAGGGTAAGCATGCACAATTAGCAGTTAGTCACTGTGTCTTTATTTGGGAGCTGGTTGGATGAATCACGGTGGATGAATTTTATTTATTTGGGACTCTCATGATTTTTTTTTGTTTTTTTTTTTCTTTAACAGCTAAGTATTATTCCATTGTGTAAATATCCCACATTTTCTTTATTTACTCTTATGTTGAAGGATATCTAATTTGTTCTGATTTCTAGATATTATGAACAGAGCAGCATGGAACATGGTTGAGGAAGCGTTTCTGTAATAGGGTGAAACATAATTTGGGTATATGTCCAAGAGCATTATGCTGGATCTCAAGGAAGATCTAGTTCTAGCTTCCTACTGAACTATTACACTGATTTCCATAGGGTCTGTTCAAGTTTGTCCTCCCATCAGTAATGGATGAATGTTCTCCTTAATCCACACTCTTGTGATTATGGGATTTCACTTGTTTTATTGACCTTGGCTATTCTGGTGGGTGTAAGAGGAATTCTCAAAGTGGTTTTAATTAGCATTTTTCAAAGTGACTGAAAATGTCCAATATTTCTTTAAGTACTTCTTAGTCATTTGTGTTGCTGCTTCTGAGAATTTTCTGTTTAGAACTGACTGTACACCAACTTCTTTTAATTTGTTTTCTTAATGTCCATTTCATTAAGTTCTTCATATATTTTAGATATTTGTCTACTATCAGAATCAGATGTGTAGTTAGTAAAAAAAGAAAAAGAAGAAAAGAAAGAAAGAAAGAAAGAAAGAAAGAAAGAAAGAAAGAAAGAAAGAAAGAAAGGTCTCCTTATACTGTAGCATGGTATTCTTCAAATGATGGTGTTGTTTGCCATACAAAAGTTTTTGAGTGGCATTAATGCTCCCAGAAAAAGCCAAAAAACAAAGTTCTAACTTACAGCATCTAATTCTGAAGGTTTTAGCCATCTTATACTGCAAAAATAATTGAGTCTAACTTCAAAAGCCCCTATAATATTTATAGCGAAAACTGTTCAAAAGGTCCAGTCTTCTCTGAGACCCAAGAGTAGTCTCTTAGCTGTAAGTGCCTGTAAATTCATCATGGAAGTTATATATTTTTAAAATGCAGTTGCTCTCAGGAAATGTTTTCAAGCCAAAACATAGAAACATGAAGATAACTAGAAAAGATTAGTTTAAATCAGAACAAAATCCAGAGAACGAACGCTGAATACTGCAGCTTGAAGCCCATCACCTACAGTGTGTGACATCATCTTAAATCTAATCACTCCAGACATGCTCACCCTATAGCCTTGCCATTTGCAGCATACCTAGCTAGCCCCTCTCTTGAGTTGCTCATACATAAAAACTTCCTCATCAAACACCTTATATGTCTGGTATGCTACACATCCTGGAATCTTGAGTTCAAATTAGACATTCCCCTCAAAATTCCCAGTGTAACTCATTCTAGGGCTTTGTTCTTGGGGATCCAATCCAACTATGCATTGTTTGGACTCAGTATTTTTTTTTGTGAAAATTTGGTACATGACTTCATGATCCTGTAACTTTAACTCTTTATACCTGCAAAATCAAAATTACAGGAATGATACTAATTCCAATAGTCAGCTCAAAGAGTAGAGAAAGCCCCTGGACAGCACCAAGGGTTTGTGTGGTTGAACTTGGGAAAGACTTCCTCAGAAGACCTTGTTCAGGTTCTGCATTTCACAGCACTCTTCTTTCCAAATGCTCTCATTGCAAACTAATTCCTTTCAAATGAATTTTTATTTTTATATATTTATATATTTAAGTCCTTATAGGTAGCATTTAAGTCTCAGAGAACCTTTTATATTTCCCAAATGCAGAAATGTAAGTTAATTTTAGTGCTGCTAATATCCTTAACAATTACAGTCTTGCTATGGAATTATGCTCTTGTACATTGTAAGTATTTGTACCTCTTACTGGTTTAATAAAATGCTGATTGGCCATAAGGCAGATAGAAAGTGTGGTTGGGGCTACCAAACTAAGAAAATTCTGGGAAAATGAAGAGATGCCAGGGAGATGCAGAGGAAAGAAGAAGAAAATACTCTGAGAACAGATACTAAGCCACTTTACTAATTATGGATTAGCTTAAGAGTAAAAGTTAGCAAGTAATATGCCTGAGCCATAAGCCAAACAGCATGCAATTAATATGAGACTTTGTGTGATTATTTGGGACAGCTAGTTCAGAACTTGGGACTAAGCCAGGACAGAAATTCTTACTACAAATGGCACCCAATGTCGGGCATGATCTACATAAACCTGAGAAAACTTTAAAATATTTTAAAAGAAAGCCTAAAGCAAGTCTCTCAAGTGGGCCATGGTGGAGAGTGGTATTCTGATTTGAGTTACAAAATGGAGGGTTTGCAGCCTGAGCTGCAATCTGGTGTGTTCCCACAATCTCACCAAAGCCTTAGTTCACACACAAGCTACACAGGAAGGATTTAAGGTTTCTGTTTTTACAGATCAAAGAGGAAGAGAGTCAAAGACAGCTTCTTGGTAGCAACATTTTTCCATATGGGCTCTTGTTAGCTCTTAGCTCTGTTTGCTGGTGGCTATTAGATTCACAGCTCATTTTGAAGAGGCTTCTTGACTCAGTGTTAGCAACAAAAACATATGATTCTTTTTAGAGGCCCTGCTGCCAAATACTTAGATGAAGTTTATGAGCAGTAGGTAGTGGTGTTCCCCTAAAATTCCCCAGAGTTGAGATGATAAATGTAGATCCTGACAGTACCTCTGCTCTAAAGCTAAACTCTCTGTGAAGGTAGACTAAGGACCTGGGTAAGGCAAGGTACCATATCCAAGTCTTTAATCCTAGCCACACCTTAGCAGATTAAAGATGTGATTAGAAACAGAAATGGAATAGAGATATTCAGTAAAGACAGATTAAGACTAGAGAAAAACAAAAACAAATAAAAAAACCTCTAAAGAGTTTACAGTGTATTTAAAAATACTCATATCCTTGGGAAAGAAGAGGAAAAGGAAAAAAAAAGATAAGTTCATTTTTAAAAGAATATGCATATGCCACAAAAAAGATGGAAAATACACAAAAAATATGGATTCTGTGTGTTATGTTATTTCTTAATTATCTGACTGCTGAGGAAGGAGCGAGAGCTGCTAAGAGACATATGATTATAAATGTTGCTGGATTAATTCAATCTATATATTTTGTAAATGCCTTGACTTCAAAATTGAAGTCAAAAGATGTGTTATTTTGGAGAAGAGGATTTTCTTTTTATTTCCACAGCAACTAAGAGGTTGTGGATTTGTTCCAGGTTAAAGAAAATAAGGTTTGATCAAGGAAGAGGCCCTGAAAGTCTCCAATGGAAGCAAATAATCCAGATGATTCTATGGTTCAAAGCACCTCTGTTGCAGTTTCCTCTGAGTTCTGCATCCAGAGCAGCTCAAGGCTGCTGGCTGAGGTGATCCAGCTTCACCGACTACTCCACTCTTGTTTTTTGGGTCCCATAAGATTACTAGTACCCCCAATCACCAGGAAATAAAATATAGAGAAGTATAGCCACATTCCCAAAAGATGGATTATGGATGTTGGTCATTGTTTACAGTGTTGGTTACAAATTGTTATAGATAATGGTGAGAAAAAAAAACTGTACAAAGTAAGTTAGATTTGGGATTTTTGTTTAAAAGGGGGTTCTCTGAGATTATGTTTTTATTAATTGTTAATATCTGTCCCTACTACTGGTTTAATTAAACACTGATTGGCCAGAAGGCAGACTGGAAGTATGGGCGGGGCTACCAGGCTAAGAAAGAAGAGCAAAGCAGAGAAGCCAGAGACTAAGAACAATGATGCTCTGAGAAAAGGTACTGAAGCCACTTTGCCAATCATGAGTTAGTTTAAGAGTAAAGTTGGTAATATGCCTCAGCCATAAGCCAAACAGCATGCAATTAACATAAGACTTTGTGTGATTATATGGGGCTTCTGGTCCAGATCTGGGGGCCAGACCACACCAGAAACTCTTCCTATGAATTTCAACTTTGTGTTTTCTGATAGTATGTTTGCTCCCCTGTCCTTGACCAACTGCACATTTTAAGATGTCATTTTCAAGGCTGCTTTTTATCTATTCTCTCACTATAAAGATGCCTAAAGGCAGTGCACAACAAATATTCAAAAGCCTAAATATGATATTGTCATCTACTCTTCTCTAACCAATACATTAGCCCAGTGCTGTTGAAATCAGCCTCAGGAAAGTTTTTAGAATACCCAAACAATGCAGCCACCTTTTGATAAGACCTACAAACATGGCTTTCATCACAATTCCCAGTAAAGTGCTACTATATCACATCTTATAACAGGCTTTACTCTCCACATTCATATTTATCTTCTGGATTCTCACTGAAATGACTCATAAATCTCTGTCTACAGCATTTTGGATTCTTCTCTAATGTACAACTCCAAATACTTCCACATACCTTTCATAAATCAATTCCAAAGATCTCAGAATCCCATTGTCAGATTTATCAAAAAAAATAATTACCCAACTTTTTAGAACCAGTTTGTTTTATTGTTTGAACAACTACCATGACAAAACAACTTAATAGAAGAAGAATGTATTTTCTCTCATATTTTCAGGCAATGAAATAAGTATAAGCAATGTTGAGAGGGCTCTGTCTCCTATAATACAGACCAAAAAAAAAAAAAGGAGGCAAGAACCAGAGAAAGTCAAAGCCCACCTCCAGTGATCAGCATTCACTATTCAAGGCTAGCACTATACATTTTCTACAGACTTCAAACTTATACCACACAGCAGGGATGAAGAATTTATTACCGAAGGATTGGCAGATATTTCAGAGTCAAACCCTAGGACATAGGTGTTGTAGGAATTTATTCCATTGAGGCTATTACCTTTGGGGTATCTGGCCTGATAAGACATAGCCTTTGTGAGTACAGTACTGGATAAAACTGAAGATGGTTGGTTCCCATCACCCCTGAACAGAACAAAGGACCAGACTACAGGATAAGCAGCAGTGATTACTTTGTTGTGTATCCATAAATATTGTATCCCCATTTTATATCTTAATAAATTCTTGATATCCTTTAGGAGATTCCCATGGGTTCACATAACATATAGCTTCTACTGTGCTAGTATGGTATGTGTATGTGTGTGCGCGTGTGTATGTGTGTATGTGTATGTGTGCATGTGTGTGTATGTGTGTATGTGTGTACGTGTGTGTTTGTGTGTGTGTGTGTGTGTGTGTGTGTGTGTTTGTAGACATATACCCACATGCTGGTGTGTATGCTCCCATATATACTCTCATAAAAAAATGTGACTTTTTATCTCCACTGGGCAACATGAGATAATTCTTTAGTATATTTCTTTACAAAAAAAAAAAATCACCTGTCTCTTTTTCTTTGAAAAGTTTCTTTCATCTGTAAATTTTCTCTCCCTTTGTAGGTAGGCAGTTCTGCTTTTAAAATAAAAGTCTATATTTATGGCTTTGATGAACATAAATAACCTGTATTCATCTTACATGACACGTTGATATGTACAGCATTGATGCTGGAGATCATCATCTTACATGACACGTTGATATGTACAGCATTGATGCTGGAGATCATCATCTTACATGACACGTTGATATGTACAGCATTGATGCTGGAGATCATCATCTTACATGACACGTTGATATGTACAGCATTCATGCTGGAGATCATCATCTTACATGACACGTTGATATGTACAGCATTCATGCTGGAGATCATCATCTTACATGACACGTTGATATGTACAGCATTCATGCTGGAGATCATCATCTTACATGACACGTTGATATGTACAGCATTCATGCTGGAGTACCACATGATCAATATGTACAGAAGGAGGGGGAAGGTAGAGGGGGAGGAAGAGAAGGAGGAGGGCTAGAGAATGGAGGGAGGATAAAGAGGATTATAACAGTTGGCCAAGACCCTCCAAAGTTGTCCTGTGAGAGTTGTGAGTTTGCAGGGTTTTGATGGGCCCCACTCAGAGCTAATCTCATCTGTACTGGCTGTTTGTTAGACAACCACGCTCTACAAAGTGACTCTGCCATTCCTTTAATTAAGTGGAGGGACTTATGTTTTCCCTCTCCTGGAGTGTGGACTAGCCTTGTTTTTGCTTTGTGCAATGAGATTTGGTAAAAGGGACACTGTAGCATTCCAAAGTGTTGCCTTAAGAACTTTATAGCTAAATTTAATATGAGTGACCTAAATAATACCAACAGGAAATGACATCAAAGCCCACACTATTGTGAACAACTGTATTGTAAGAAAATTGTATCATGTTGTAATTGCAAAAACTAACTGAAACACAGTGTCAGTTTATAAAATGCCTAAATTCCAGTACATACTAGAGTTTCTCAGGAATCAAGGGCATACATTTTTTGAAAAAAATTGAAAATAAATATAATGAAAATTAATAAAGTTTTAGATTTATCACAAAATTTAACACTCATCATTTAAATTTTAAGTAAAGGATAAATAAATTGACACATCTGTGACAATATGCCATATTTTACCAATTTGGAATGAAAAACAGATTCAAATTGCCATTATCTACAAAACATACCAGTTAGATAATGACATTCTTCCAGAATGAGTTTCTTGAATGATGTCTACTGATAAAATTTTCACAGTGGGTGATGCCATTAATCATAGAGTCCTCTAAGAACTAAAAGACTTTCTGATGAAAAACAGGAGGGGCCTTTGTATATTGACAAACACTCTCTAAAGGATTTTTACAGTGTTTCTACTCTTGAGGTCTCTTGGGGCCTCAGTTACTCAAGTACAGTTGAGTCCTTTTAGCACCTGCTTATTAAAATTTAAACCTTATGTAGTTGGTTGTTTGTTGCCTTTTTACCGGTATTCAGGTCCAGCAGAGTCATATGCTTTGAAAGAAGAGAAAATATCCAGAATTTCAAATGAAGTCTCTCTCTCTCTCTCTCTCTCTCTCTCTCTCTCTCTCTCTCTCTCTCTCTCTCTCTCTCTCTCTCTCTCTCTCTCCCTCCCTCCCTCCCTCCCTCCCTCCCTCCCTCCCTCCTCTCTCTCTCTCTCTCTCTCTCTCACTCTCTCTCTCTCTCTCTCTCTCTCTCTCTCTCTCTCTCTCTCTCTCTCTCCCCCTGCTGTTAGAGACTGAAGCAAGAGGAAGTGAAGGTTCTCAAGTATATTGTCAGAAGATTCGTGTATTCTGGGCACTCAAACCTTTTTGAGTTATAGTACAAAGTACCATGACGAATGTATGGCACTTACCCGTTTTTTATAAGCAACTCTGTAACGGTAACAGGCATTCTGCATTTCTGTGCAGATATGAGAGAAATCATTAGTTTTATCATGTACATTTTATATGAGTTTGGCTTCTCTGCTTTTGCTGTCTAGTTTTATGTCAGCTTGACCCAAGGTAGAGTCATTTGATAATAGGGAACGCCAATAGGGACATGTCCCCAACGGACTGGACTGCAAGAAAGCCTGTGGTGTATTATCATGATTTGTGACTGATATAGGAGTGTCCAGTTAACTGTTGAATGCCCTCCTACACTGGTGGTCTTGGGTGCTACAGAAGAAAGTAGGCTGACAAAGCCATGAAGAGTAATTCAGTAAGCAGCAACACTCCTCAATGGCCTCTGCTCCATTTCCAGGTGCATGTTCCTGCCTTGAGTTTCTGCCCAGCGGTCCCTCAATGATAGACTTTTATAAGGAACTGTAAGTCAAAATCAACCCTCCTTACCAAGTTGCTTTTTAGGTGTGATGTTTAATCATAGCAACAGAAAACCCCCCAAAAAACAGTGCTACAATAATACAATCTAAAATGCTTTCATTATCGAAGAAAACAATATAGATATAAAATCATTTTCTATATGACTTCATTCTCCTATTATTGAAAAATGGCATTTGACTCAATTGCATTTGTTGTTCCTAAATACACTTAAATAAACCAAATTAATATATTTTATGTAATTAAGACTGATTGAATGTAAAACAAACGATGAAAACTAAGTGTTTTCTCCTTTTCAACACTTTTTCTAAAATGTTGAAATGATTTTTACAAAAAGAATTACAGGGCAGATAAATTAGTAGCAATTCTGATGTTAAATCAATGAATCTTATTCTCTTATATTAAATGGTAAGGCTATTCAAAAGATTGCTTCAAATATCAGAAACAGAGCATGCAAATACAGTCATAGTAGAGTTTCCATAGCTGATAAATATATTTTAAGCAATAAAACAAGGCAAATAAAAATTCTCCTTTCACAGGTCATGTTTGATGCAATTTAAACAAGTCATTTATCTAGTCACAACACAGTTTCTGGGCCTACATATTATTCTCAATGTTTTGATTCTAAATCACTGCCTGTGCTATGTGCAGTACTGATGACTTGTTCTATATGTGATAAAGAAGCAGAAGGTGTTCACGCCTATTCAGGTTTATTTGAAAATTTTAATGAAACTGTGTCTGTGAAATGGCTGTGTACACTATCGAAACACCTTGTGGTACTTTTAAAATCTATTTAATTTGTGTATAATCCAATAATACCAACATTACTCAGGAACTGCAAATATTCATCAAGTAAGTGTTCCCACTGCTGTGGGTCAACTATGTTTGCTCTTGAGGTCAGTTCCAACAAGGTTTAATTTATACTTGAGTCTTTTAATATGAAAAATGTTTCTTATATTTATTTCTATGAGATGGGGAACATAAAATCAAAGTAAGAACTATATATAACTTTTATGTAAGGGAATACAGATAAATTCTTAGAGTATGCTAAGCCAGACTGTATTAACTTAGAAAACTATCAAAATTATCCTGCAGAAATGTGCATTGACCTTAAAGGCTTTTAGTGTGTGTTTTATACCTGCCACCTGTCAATTACTTTTATATTAACCAAAACTAGTGTAGGCAGGAGGCATAATGTGATGAGTCTGTGAAAGTTAATGACTCAGGACAAAAGGAAAGTTTGGCTTCAGAAAGGTCTTTGAGGCCACATCTGATCATATCCAGTATGAACAAGAGCAGATGGTATGCCAGCAGCCACTAGGACCCAAGCACTGTGGGATTAACCTGGCATCTCCGTAAATGTTCAGAAACAGGGACTGAGAACTTTAACCCCGACAGAGCTTCTTCTCACTCTGACATTTTAAAAGTTTTATCATCTCATCGTGCCTCAACAGGGTAGATATGATTTGTATTACCTATGGAAGCCGCCTTACAAAATCAGTGTAAAAATGTGAAAACAATAAAGATATCTCGCTGCCAGCTTTATCTTGATCTAGAGCTAGGGGAAATACAAAACACTTAGAAAAATACATTTAAAAAGAGAAATTGCAAAACCCTGTTTGTGTTCGTTCCTTAGAAGTTACATTTGCCTACTCACTGAATTCATTTAAAAAAATGAAATGTAGCATGTACATGATGAAGAATAAAAAAATAAAAATCTATGTTTGAAAGAAGGAAACCAAGCAGATGGCAGAGAGTTTTCTGATTGGATGAACCTGGAGTAAATGCTGGGCAACCGAATGTACATGTTACTAATCAGACAGAAACTGCTCATCTGTACTTTGAAATTACTAAGAGGAGCATGCTATGAATTATCCCTCTATCTAGCATTGCTACCTGCTCATGTGTCACTTGGCACCTGTCTTCATCATCAGCTCACTGTTACGCTATTGGTACAATAGTGCTAGTGTTGAAGTAACGTCTACATTACATAAGGGTATCTTGGCACAAAAATATTAATGTGTGTAATTTATACACTACAAGCACGTAAACTGTATCCTCTGATTGAAAAGGTATAATAAGCACACTAAGAATTATCAGTTATATTTTTTCATTATTGAAATGTTTTATAATTTTCCTATTTTGCTTTTAGTTGTTGTTATCACACACTTACTGCACAATTTTTTTCATAACAACCATTCCTTCACGGAGGTTTCAAGAGAATCAATATAATCTTAAAATAAAACAAGAAACTTAAAATAATTAGAATTTTTGAGAAAAGTATGACTCAGGAGGCCCACCTTAAGGCTACCTATGCAGTAAACAATTCCTTCCAAGAAGACTTTTTAGGGGAACTAATATTTAAGCAAAGAACTTTAGTGATAACAGCTGTCAGGCGTTGTCACTCAAGCTGAAGACGAGTTCTGCTTTATGTGGTTTGCTGAGCTACTAATAATCCTACAAACAATTGGAATTTTGTCTATAATTCCCCTTTCTACCTGGGAAGAATAGAAATTAAGTCCTTAGGAAACATCATTTAAGCAAATACCTAATTTATAAATTACACATAGGTACATGCATATAAACACATTTACAGACATATCTAACACATATATAACACATAAATACTCATGTATTTACACTTTATATATATATATATATATTCATATGTGAATTATTTGACACTATCCATAATTTCAGGAACTTTTTCATGGTATATTTTAAACATATTCCTTACAGACAAAGGGAACTAGTATAATCACTTAAAAGATGCAACTTCATTGCTGAGAAGCTGCAGAACAGGACTTTACAATCAACTAATATTTCAACTTTGTTGACATGTAAGACATGGTATCAACATGCAATATCATTCATTTCTAGTTTTTAGCATTTCTGTAGTAAAGGAAAAATAGATGCATGTTCGGGAGACAGAGGTGTGAAGAAGGACCATTTTGATGGTGAGAGAAGGATATTCAAGGGCAAATGAATGAAGCCAGAGAGTAGGGTGAACATACTCTCATGATCTGGTGTTCATAGATGCCAATAATGAACTTCAGTTGTAAAAGAATTCCCTGAAAAGGGTATTAAATAAATACGTAACTCTTGAGAGGGAAGACTGTTGCCTTTTATAAAAATTCTAAAGACTTTATGACCTCAACGTACTTAAAGGCTAGCACACCAGAACATTCCTAAAGCTCTCTCATTTTATGCTGCTGAACTTTATGGCCTTTATGTCAAGATAAAACTAATTAATCTTCCCAGAATGTGTGATCAAAATTGAAGTAATAACTATGGTATAAATATATCATCTCCTGACTTTTTACATTGTGCCAGTGTGTTTCATTGTACGTGATATCTCATATAATACACAAACACAGCATATTAAATATGTAGTTTTATTGCACCTTAAGCTAGAAGCAAAGACTTGGGCAAAATAATTTAGCAAGTTTTAACAATGAGGCAATATCAGAGTATTGATTAAACCTATGTAGCCTGACTCCAGATCTGGTGTTTGCACAACCACACATAATAAAGTTATTATAACGATGTCACAGCCTAGCTGCTTTTTCTAATAGGTAGAACTATTTTTTTTTTAATTTTTAGACCATGATTAAGGTATATTTTAGGAATGTTATGAAAAAATAATTTTGCCTACAAGCATTTATATCCCATATGTCTTGACTAAGACAATTATCAAATGGTTAAAAAAATAAAGTATAAAGCACTCAACATTGCATGTATGTTACTGGTCTAGACAGCCAGAGCTACCAGATACTGTTATGCATGTGGGACCAACGTATTAAGATAACACCCTAGGGTCCAAACTCCATAGATTCACCTTCTTTCATTCTTTTCTAAAGCTCAGTGAAGCTGCAGATGAATCGGCCACTCAGGTTTATCTCACCTTGTGGACAACACTGCTTGTGATGTTTAGCAATTTATAAGAATAAAGGAGGTGATTCTGCTGGATCTGATTCACAGTGGCACAATCTGTGAAGTCACGCAGGACCTCACATACAAACTAGTCCTGCAACTTGTTCCATTTTCCCGCTGCTTCCATCTTGAGATTTTAAATATTTTGTCCAAAGCAGGGATTTACATTTTTATTTTACACTCTGTTCTGAATGCTGTGTAGTTAGCTGGAAGTCTGCGTATAATATGTTTTCTGTTTTGTGTTAATTGAATTGTCAAGACTTATTCACATTAGAGCTGCAGTTCAGTGATGAAATGGAGGTTGAGGGTGAGAAGGTGACCCTCTGTTGTCTCCACAGTAACATCCATGTCTAACCAAGCGTATGAGACATTTTATTACATTTCATCTCTTTCCTCTAAAATGTTCTAAGGCAGGAAAATGCCTTAATAGTCATCAAACTGATACTTATATTTTTACAGATAATAGTTTCTGTTCGGTTAAAATTGATTAAAGCTGTGAAAAAAATCAATTAAGCTGTCTCCCCTTAAGTCGTGAACACTGCCTATCAGGCAATGAAACTCAATCTGATGAGACACTGCGTGGTCGGGAATACTTTCTGGAAGATGATGAGAGCTAGTAATTGGTGTCTGAACATCCCAAAGCACCTTAATCCCTCCACCTGTGTTCACAACACTTCAAGTGCAATAATATGGAATCATGTGCTAGAAGGGATGGGTGGATGGGGAGGGGGAGGCTGGAGGCTGACTGGGAGGGATTGTGAGGAGGGAAGGAAGGGGAGCAGGAAAAGTACATGGATAAAAAAATCATCTTTTAAAAAAATTAATTAAATGAAAAATTGTTAATAAATAAATGAAAACTTTACTATAAGTTTTGCTTAAACTTTCCAATACATAAACCACTTCAATAGAGCAAAAGATAACACACTTTTTCATACCAGTGAAATTTAAAATGCCATTGGCATCCACTGAAATACCATTATACAGCCATTTATAATTTAAGTTAAACAATGGCTCATTAAAGATTAACCCGTTCACTATGAAAAAAATCTGCATTATTTCTTTGTTTCCCTTTCAAGTACTGTTTAATGATCATTTGTATTTTTTCTGCCTCTGAGTGGTTTTCTTTGAGAATTCTTTACACAGATTTCATGGTATTCTCTTTTATGCTGATAATAGTGTTTTTTTTTTTTAATAGTGTTGAGATGCAACTATTTACTATCATTGTGATTGTTTGAATGAGAATGTCCTTTATAAGCTCGTATGTTTGAATACTGGTCCCAGTGGATGGAACTCTCTAAGGATAATCAGAAGGAATTGCCTTGTAAGAAGAGGTGTGCCATTGCTTGAGCTTTGGGGCCTTTCCAGATGGGCTACTCTTTGAATCCTATTTGTGGATCCAGATGTGAGCTCTTAGTAGTCCATCCCTTTGACCCACCATCCTAAACTCTAACGATCTGAAGCCATTAGCCCAATTAAGCCCCTTTTTTTGAAACAACTTGGCTTGATCATAGTATTTTGTAGCAGAAATAGAAAGGTAGTTAGGACAATTGTTCTGTAGGCTGTTTAGAAACCACAATCGCCTACCATAGTGACATCTGTAGGCTAGAGAGGAAGGAGAGGGAGGGAGCCCATGCCAGACTCTGGGCTATTTTATCTAACTTCTGGGACTATGAGAACATAACTGTATAGCTCAATTTACCCAGTTTCTGATTTTCTGTATGGCAGCACTAGAGAATCACATGTACACATCACTTTTTTTCTAAGTCACCACAAAAAAAAAAAAAAAAAAAAAAACTTAAGAATTAGTGAAAAAAACAAAAACAAAACATGTTTTAAAATAAAGGCAGGTGATCAATTAGCTGAGAAGCCTCTAAAATACACCTTTCAAAATACTATCTAGATTTTGACTTAGTAAGAGCTGGAAGGGATCAACAACGCATTTCAAGAAGAACTGAAGCACACTTGTGGCTCTTCGCATGGCTGAGATGCTTGGTTTGTCTATGGAGAGTTTGTTCTTCATGTCTCTGATAGGTTGGGATGATCGCGTACATGGAAATGCTGATTCTCTACATCTTAGAGGCAGCTATATCCAAATAGAAAAACTGAAATTCTTACATCTTAACAATTAATTAATACAAGTGAAGATTTTTTAAAATGCCTTAGCCATATTCTTGACTCACAGAGGGGGAAACACCCATGGAGATATTCCTTTTCATGTTTATTTTACAAAGTTAATATATTCTTAGCATTTAGGTAAAGAGCATGGGTTCTAAGAAGCTAAATAGGAAACAGATGTTGGGAAATTAGTGCAATCTAAAACACAGTCTACCTTCATTCCTATTATACAGAGAGCCACATCAGGACCCCTGTTGAGGCTATATTCACTCAGCAGAAGTTTCAATTGTATTTTTTTCCAATAATGAAACCCAAGTCAGAAGTTTTCAAGCTGCTGATACTCCTCCACAAAGCCAATGGATTCTTTTAGCAAGTGCTGTTTTGAAAATACCTGTCCCATTGAAGAGATTGCTTCAGGGCATCAAAGTAATAGAACATTTTCAAGCCCTGCTGCCCAAATCACCCCCTTCTGGTCCTCAGCATGACACCCCAGAGCAGATAGAGGAGCTACTTTCGAAGGAAGAAGTGTTCTCTTTTAAAATGTATTACTTACTCACTCCTGGGATTTTTCAGAACCTTCTCTACATCTGTCCTTCAAATCTTCTCTTTGTAGATGCTCACCGGAGGGAAGAGCTACAGGGATTTTACAAAAGACCTACTTCATCGAGAGTTTATTCAGTTCTTTGTATTTTTTCTAAAATAAAAAGGTAATTATCATCTGAAAGTGAAGCAAAAGTTCATTTCTTTAATAAATTCTGGTTGGTATTTAGAACACAAACTATTTTAGTGTCTAATTTTTCAAAAACCTATTTTCTTTTCCTAAGGTGACGAGTAATGGAACAGCCCAGGTACTGTAAAGCAATTCAGAAGACAGAACAACTAACTTACTTTTTTCTCTAAATTTATAAAATTATTATTTTTAAATAATGTAGGTACAGGCACATTGATACAGTGAAAAAGGCTACCTTGCCTTCTTAAATGTTCTATGATTTTATTCATGAGACTTTTTCATTATTATTTTTGGGTCTCCGACCCTTCTATTATTGTCATTAGTACCTTGCTTGGGTTGTAGTTCTTTAGGAAATAGACCTGGTTTTATACTTTATCTTAAACAAGTTAAAGTTCCCTTTATTCTCTGGTCAAACTTCTACTCAGTACGACACCCTCACAAATTATATTATTGTTCTATCAATCCACATCATTGCTCTGATAATCATTTCCCATATTTGTTAGCAGAACACCTTATGTGAAATTAACCTCCTCCAAAAATTACATGATGCTTATTTTACAAATACAGTTCTGTGTTGTCCTTTCTATATATTATGAGTTATTTCCCTTCCACCCGCTGCCTTCATCCCCTCCCTGAAACACTTCCCTAAAGGGATAATCTTTAGTGAACAGTTGAGAAAGCCCGTTCTAGTCTCAACCTTCCCAATGTGATGGAGCAAAGAAAACAACCATAGAAAGTGTCAACACAGTAGACTAAGTCAGCTTCGAAGCACTGAAAAAAATAAAAAGATTTTAAGATTATTTTAAAATGTAAAATTGATTTCTCAATTATACAAATTAATGAATTACCAAACATATTCTTTTTGACCAGTTATTTTTATTACACTTTATTTAAAACATTTTTAAATTAAAATATATCTTGATCTTATTCTTTCCTTCCCCAGAAAGCCATCTAGTTCCTGTTTCCTTTGTATCCACTCATCTTTACATTTTTTCTCAAAACATGTTATTTTGAACTCTTACTGGTACTGTTTCTTCAAGTATATAATCAAAATAACACTAGTGGGCTTATTGCTTGACAAGATAGCCTGTGTAAAAGTCGTGGTGCATAATTGTTGCTTGTACCCATAAGGCATATATTAAATGCTGTAGCTGACTTAGTACATATTATTAAACAAAATAGTACGTCAGCAAGATGTTGGAACAAAATTGGGGCTTTGGCCCTTGTGTCCTTGGAATTCACTGGAGACAACTCTTTTGGCTCCAGAAATTCCAGAGTTGACTATGGGAATGAGGCTTTGACTCTAGTGGTTCTACAAAACAGTGAGGGGAAAAAAGACTACCAAAGTTATTTTATAAAACCAGTATTATCTTGATACCAAAACTAGATAAATCACAGCAAAAAGAAAACTACAGATCAATTTTCCTAATAAGTAGAGAGGTAAATATTCTCAGCACAATTACTTACAAACTGAATTTAGGAATACATTAAAAATGTCCATTATGACCAAGCATGCTTCATCTTGAAGATTAAAAGTTAATTCATTATCAGTAAATAAAATGATGTAACACATCATGGAAATCATCTTCTAGACATAACTCAATAAATCAGAAAAATATTAAAAATGTTCAATTAGTATCCAGGATAAAAGTCATGAAACTATTAAAAATATATTGACCATATCACAAAATAATGAAGGGCATATTTTTTAAAAATCTAGAACCAATTTCATATTAAACTGTGAAAATTTAGACCACTTCCTCAAGGATAGGCCACCTATTCATCTTTCCAAGTCAATACTGTGCATAAAGTCATAACTGTTGCAGAAGGATAATAAAGTCATAAAATGGATAAAAAAATAAGTCATTAAACAACTCTATTTGCAGACATGATTCCAACTTAAAATATTCTATAGAACATACCAGAAAATTCTTGTCTCTAATGAACACTTTCATCGAAGTTACAGGACACAAAGTAAGTATACAGAAATAATAGTCTTCAAACATACCAGCAAAGAACTCAGAGAGTAAAACATCTTCATAATAGTTCCCCTCAAAATTATTATTATTATTACTATTATTATTATTATTGCTATTATTAGGAATACAACTAACCAAGAATCTGAAACATGTCTGCAATGAAAACTTTAAGACACTGAAAAAGTAAAACAAAACAAAATAATACTTCAAACATGTAAAGACTTCCAGTGTTACTGGATCAGAAAACTTAGCCTGCAACTTCCATGACATCCCCATTATTTTGATATTGCCTAGTACCCTGAGACCTAGGTCTCAGGGCTAACCATGGACCCCCTTTTCTACCCATTGCTGGAACAGTCACAGGCCAGAAGGAAAGATTGCCAGCTCAAAGGCACAGAACTGCATTCAAACAAATTATAGAAGAAAACGTTTTTAATCTAAAGAAGGAAATGCATATAAATGTGCAAGAAGCTTACAGAACCCCAAATAGACTAGACCCCCACAGAAAAAAGTTCATTCACCATATAATTTTCAAGCAACTAAACATACAGACTAAAGAAAGATTATTAAGAGCTGCAAAGAAAAAAAGACCAAATAACATAAATGCAGACTCATCAGAATAAAACCCAGCTTCTCAATGGAAACTATAGAAGCCAAAAAGTCCTAGATAGGTGTTATGCAGACATTAAGACACCACAAATACCAGTCTAAACTACTACACCCAGAAAAAGTCTTAATCATCATGGATGAAGTAAACAAATATTTCATGATAACACAAGATTTAAACAATACCCATCCACAAACCCAGCCCTACGGAAAGTACTAGAAGGAAAACTCCAACCTAAGATAGTCAGAATCCACATTCATGAATCCACAAGCAGTAGATAATCCCACAGAAGGAAACCACAAAGAAAAAACACATGCGCACGCGCGCACACACACACACACACACACACACACACACACAAACATGCACACTATTGCCAAAAATAACAGGAATTAATAATCACTGCTCATTAATATCCCTTAGTATCAATAGACTCAATTCACCTATAAAAAAAACAGAAACAGAGTAAGTACAAAAGCAAGATCCATCCTTCAACTGAATAAAAGAAATACATCTCAGCATTAAAGACAGACACTACCTCAGAGTAAAGGATTGGAAAAAGACTTTCCAGTTAAATGGACTTAAGAAACAAGCTGGTTTAGTTCTCCTAATACTTAAAAAAATATACTTCAAACTAAGATCAATCAGAAGAGATTGGGAAGAACGTTATATATTCATGTCAGAAAAAAATTCTATCAAGATGAAGTCTCAATTCTGAACATCTATGCACCCAATACAAGGTCAAACAATATAAAAGAAACATTAGTAAAGCTTAAATTGCACAACGAATCCCACACACTAAAGGCAACACCCTACACTTACCAATATAGGAAAGGTCAACAATTGAAACCTAAGAATAAGAAATAAGAGATCTAACAGATGTTATGACTCAAGTGGACTTAACAGGCATATACAGAATATTCCACCCAAACACAAAAGGATATATTCTCTTCTCAGCAACCCATGGAACATTCTCTAAAATTGGCCACATACTCAGTCATAAACTAAATATGAATAGATACAAAAAATTGGAGTATCCTGTTGTATTGTATCAGACTACCATGGACTAAAGTTAGAGTTCAACATCACAAACCATGGAAGCCTACAAACTCATAAAAACTGAACATCCCTCAATTGATCCATCCATGTGTCAAGGAAGAAGTAAAGAAAGAAATTAAAGACTTGCTAGAATTCAATGAAACTAAATCGACAACATACCCAAACTTATGGGACACAATGAAAGCAGTGCTAAGAGGAAAGTTCATAGCAATCAATGCCTGCATAAAAAAATAGAGAAATCCCATACAAGAGACTAACAGCACAGCTTAAAGCTCTAGAAGAAAGAGAGGAAACTAACGCAAAAGGAGTAGATGGCAGGGGATAATCAAACTCAGGGCTAAAATCAATAAAGCTGAAACAGGGGAACATGCAAAGAAGCAATAAATCCAAAAGTTGGTTTTTTGAGAAAGTCAACAAGATAGGCAAGTTATCCAAACTAAGCAAAAAGCAGAGTGAGAATATCCAAATTAGCAAACGCAAAAATGAAAAGCAGGACATAACAACAGCCACTGAGGACCTCCAAAGGACCAGCAGGTCACAATTCAGAAGCCTCAGTGCCACAAAATTGGAAAACCTAGAAGAAATGGACAATTTTCTGGACAGGTACCACTTACCAAAATTAAATCAAGTCCAGATAAATAAGTTAAATAGACCTATAGCTCCTAAAGGAATAAAAACAGTTATTGAAAATCTCCCAATAAAAATAAGCCCATGGGCAAATGGGTGCAGTGCAGAATTCCACCAATATTAAAACAAACAAGCAAAAAAAAAAGTTAAAAAACAAAACAAAAAACTAATACCAATATTCCTCAAATTGTTCCACACAAAAGAAACAGAAGGAACATTGCCAAACTCCTTTGATGAGGCCACAGTCACCCTCAAACTCAAACCACACAAAGATGCAACAAAGAAAGAGAATTATAGACCAATTTCTCCTCATGATCATTGATGAAAAAAATACCCATTAAATTACTGGCAAACAGAATTCAAGAACATATCAAAAAGTATCATCTACTACGATCAAGTAGACTTCATTTGAGAGATGGAGGGATGGTTCAACATACAGGATTCTGTCAATGTCATCCACTACATTTAAAAAAAAAATGGAAAGAAAAGAGCAACACATGATCATCTCACTACATGCTGAAAAAGCCTTTGACAAAATCCAGTATTCCTTTGTGATAAAGGTCTTTGGAGATCAGGAATAAAACCATACTAAACATAATAAAGGCAAGAACCTGGCATAGACATGACAGATAGTTCAATAGAACAGAATATAGGTCCTGGGGTGGGGGAGCCAATAAGGCTTCAGAACACTTTATTTTTGGCAAAATAGTCATAATTATGCAGTGGGAAAAAGACTATTCAATAAAAGCTAAAAGTTATTTGAAATATTGTAGAACAATAAAATTAGTTGTTTTTTTTCCTAGGCAATACAAAAATAAACTTTAATGAATGCCTTTAATTCCAACATTCAAGAGGCAGAAACAGGTAGATATCTGAGTTTGAGGCCAGCCTGGTCTACAAAGCAAGTTTTGGGACATCCAGGGCTAAACAAATAAACCCTGTTTAAAAAAACAAATCAAAAACAGAAATAAAAAAATACAAAGGTCAATCAGACCTCGGCCCAGTAGTCATGGAAATGATGTAGAAGAGAACTTACTAAAACACACTTTGTTCAAAAGATGTAATGCCTTGCATTCTAATCAAAAATAAAATAAGAGAGAATACTGGATTAAAATTATTTATTGTGCAGTACAATAGGGTTTTAGTACATTCACTCTTCTTTGAAATAAAAACACAACTGCTCTTAGTCAAAGTGTTTTCTTAGGTTTAATCTTTTTGAAAAATGTATTCTTTATGGTTTTATGTTCTTGCACAACAGTAATTAATGAATTTTGGTATATTTAACTATAAATATGACACAACATATTGGATGGCCAATCTTCCTCAACAATGGATACCTTACACAGCAGACATGCATCTTATAATTAATAGGAAAAATAACAATTACAGCAACCTATAATTACAGCATAGATTGTCACATTTTATTTATGTAATTATACTTTAAGATTTAATTATAATATTGCTTGATATTTATAAAACTCAATTCACAAACTGATTTAGAGATTACCATGTATGTACTTGTATTTAGATATAAGGTCAAAAGAAGAAGTAGATTATCTTTCTGGCTAAAAAGCTTGTAATTCAAGTGAACCACAGCCTTAGCCTGAAACTGGAATTATCTGACAGTAAAATAGTTCATAAAGCAACATCACATTTATATAATCTATACAGTTTATATATTCATGACCTGAAGATATTAGTTTCCATCGCCACACTGACAAAGGTAAAATGATTGTCACTTCTGGTGAAAAAAAAATACTAGGGATTCAAAAGTCATGGTGCTGCATACCTAAAATCCTAGCACTCAGGAGGCCGAGGCAGAAGAATCTTTGTGAGTTCAAAGCTGTCCTGATCTACATACTGAGTTCTAGGTTAACAAGCGGTCTATACAGTGAGTCCATGTCTCAAAAGCAATACATACCTTTAAAAAATCTAAACTAAAAAAATAAAAATACTGAGATTCTGTTATAATTTGATTAAACTAGCCTCTTGCAACTTAGGTCTAAAATCTAGACATGTTGTAAGACTTTAGATTATACTCAAGTATCTTAAGATCTATGATATAAAGGCAAAATGATCAGCACACATAGAAGTAGGCTACACAATATGTTTAAGTCGTTCAAGTTTACTTTGACATTTTGTTCTTAATGTCTTGAATGTCCTTACAGTTTTATTTTGACTTGGTGTTTTGCAAGTGATGTCTGATAGAATAATGGGATATACAGAGAATGGTGAGACCAACTCAGTGTCCAGAGTAACAGCCACAGCAGCAGGAATGAGAGGACACTGGCTTGCCTGCACGTACCTAGAGTCTGTCCTACCATATCTGCACAAATTAACTGTCCAGCATAAGTGCTAAGATAGGAAGTACCAGAGCTCAGGCAGTAAGCATTGCCAGTAAATTAATACAAAATAAAAATATACTCATGGCCATTGTGATAAAATACATTGGGGAACTATGGGAAAGCAAATATCCATAGGCAGAGAAAGAACATTAAACACTGAGTCACTTCAGAGATGAAAAGACAGGTTTATTGCTACAGTGCCTATCACCTAAGTGTAAATACCTGAGTTCAGTTCCCAGGACCAATATAAAAAGCCAAGCCTGGTTATACAAGTCTGTAATCCTGTTTAGATGCACACCCATACTAACAAGTACATATAGCACACACGGAGATTTTCTCATTTTATAAATCTTCAGATATTGAAAAGTGATTAATTAAAACCATGGTTTTCAAATTACTTTTTCTTTCAATTTAAGAAAAGATGGAAATATCATTTCTATATAGAAGTATTTGAAATAATATTTTGGACTAGAGAAATGACCAAGAGGTTAAGAAGAGTCTTGATCACTCTCCCAGAAGACCTGAATTCAAGTCCTAGTACCTACATTGGGTTCACAACTACCAGGAACTCCAGTCCCAGAGGCTCTGACACCTTCACACAAACATGCTCTCAAGCAACACTCACACACACACATACACACACACATATGCTAACAAATAAAACACCAATGCACATAAAATAAAAAGCAATATTTCAAAGCATTAAGCAATTTTTGCATCATGCGACTTCATAAATTGACGAGAGTACTAAATAAACATTACAATGATTGGTGTAGGGGTCATGTGGAGTGAGTTAGGGCAAAAGAATATGGTCAAACTATGGTCTGAAATACTGGGAAAAAAGCATGATAAAGAGAAAAAACACTACTATAAAGCTCCTATTTAAAAAAATAAAAGTTGAATATTTTCTTGAAAACATGTATCGTGCAAAAGCAAAATTAAATATGGTAAAAGTAAAATTTAAAATGCTATGAGGAAGTTATGCCCGACAAAATAACAATTGGATCAGCAGAAAATTTCTCCTTGAAATTAAAACAAAAGTTGTTTTTAAGCAAGGCTCCTTTACTTACACAGAAAAAAATAAAGTTATGGAAGTTTAAATATTATAACCCCCAAAATTATAGAAAATGGATTAGAATATATCACATTAATCAATTGTAATTAGTTTATAAACAAATTTGTGTGTGATAAAGTACACCAGTATTACTATTATAATTATCTAACCATTAGACCAAACTATTTACCTACAATTGCTAAGTTGGTATTGTCATTCAATTATCAATATTATCCTGATTATATTTTCTGAGAAATAAAACATTGTAAGGAGAAAGTGTATATTGAACATAATTAAAATATATATTTTCAATGTTTTTGTTATTTTGGTATTTAAATTTTATGTTATATCAGACACTAAAATTATTTACAAAGCGAAGTATAGAGTTGCCTTAATTCATTTGCCTTTGTTAATTCACTGAATATTTCTTAGTTTTCCACATCAAAATATTTAGGGCTTTACACCTAGTGAAAGAGAAAGTGAACCAATGAGCAGACTATCGTCTTCAATTTCTACCATTAAGCTTCTGTGAAACTTCGAATAAGCACTTAATAGTCCCTACATCTTAATTTACTTGGTAATGTTGGGTCTCAATTACATTTTGTAGCCTCTAGGTTTCTACAAATTTGGGCATTCTAAGGGTCAATAAATTCTGTACTTTGTAAATTACATACCGTGTCTTTGCTCAGAAGTTGGCTGTGCACAGTGGCCTACTTAAGCAAGAACCTAACTTTGAATCAAGATACTGCACATGTGCCCATTGATGGGCAGCTCACACATAGCACCATTGACTCTCAGAATCATTGTCATTCTCCACACATTCTTCAAGGAAAAAAACAGGTAACATAGTTGACTCTGCCTTCTCAGACACCTTTAAAAACTCAAGAAAGACCACATTACATAAGCTAGTTTCTATGCTGTAGTTTATAATAAATGAAACCTTAAAACTACCTCTGCTCCAAGCAGTTTCCAATCACTCTATCAACATATGTGTTCTTTTTATAGACATTTCAATTCCTAGGGACAATATCCATGACTGAGGATTCTCAAGTCACCCAAATAACAGACATCAATGACAGGAGACTCAGTATATGTATAAGGAAATTCCAGAGGATAGAACATCAAAAGTGAAGGAAAAGCATTTAAAATATCCAAGATATGACCCCAAAGATGATAATTTAGATTAAATTTAAATTTCACTATTTTAAATTTTAATGAAATTTGTTCTAAACATTGATTTGTGGCAAAATTTAAACTCAGGAGATGAAGCAGAGGGTGAGATGCTCAGCAGTTAAGGAGTTTGCCGTGCACCTGCCAACCACAGTTCAATCACCAGAGGCTAAGTAAAGGTGGACAGCGAGAACCAGGTTTTCAAGTGTCCTTCAACATCTTCATGCCTGGTGATCCATGTTTCCTCCCATTTTCATATGCAAATAATAAGAATAGTACTATTAATTTGATGACGGTGATGAATTAAAATGAAGCTCAAGATTGCTTTGATTTCATACATAACATATAAGAGACATTGACTATCTCTTCATATTTGGAGGACTATAGATATACTCTAACAAAAGAGAACTTTTACATGTTATAGGTACCATTTTATCCTCTCTACTTTAGTGCTTCTTGAATTTAAAATGCATGGCAGTTATGAAAAAATCTTTCTCAATTGTT